>OX463243.1:62455237-63102737 GCA_949820135.1 Sylvilagus floridanus
AGTTCTATATTTGATCATTTTGAGATCTGGTATCTTTATGGTCTGCTTCTGTTGCTTATTTTTTTCTGCTGACTTCTGCTTACTGTGTTTGTATCCTTTGTATTTTATTTTTTGATAGGCTCATTTTTCTTTGAACTCTGGGAAATCTTTGATGCTTGGGTTAAGAGTTGTGGGCTTGAGGTGGATTGAAATGAAACTTTTTTTCATATAAGAATTGTGTTTGTTTATACACTAAGATTTTTTTTTTTTTTTTTTGACAGGCAGAGTGGACAGTGAGAGAGAAAGACAGAGAGAAAGGTCTTCCTTTGCCGTTGGTTCACCCTCCAATGGCTGCCGCGGACGGCGTGCTGCGGACGGCGCACCGCGCTCATCCGATGGCAGGAGCCAGGTGCTAGGTGCTTTTTCCTGGTCTCCCATGGGGTGCAGGGCCCAAGCACTTGGGCCATCCTCCACTGCACTGCCAGGCCACAGCAGAGAGCTGGCCTGGAAGAGGGGCAACCGGGACAGAATCCGGTGCCCCGACCGGGACTAGAACCTGGTGTGCCGGCGCCGCAAGGCGGAGGATTAGCCTGTTGAGCCACGGCGCCGGCCTAAGATTTTTTTTAAAGATTTATTTATTTATGTGAGAGGCAGAGTTACAGAGAGAGAGAGAGAGAGAGAGACAAACAAAGAGAGGTCTCTTTCGTCTGCTTGTTCACTCTCCAGATGGCCTCAACGGCTAGAGCTGGACCAGATGGAAACCGAGGAGCCAGGAGCTTCTTCCTGGTCTCCCATGTGGGTGCAGAGGCCCAAGGACTTGGGCCATCTTCTGTTGCTTTCCCAGGAGCATTAACAGGAAGCTGGATTGGAAGTGGAGCGGCTGTTGCCCATATGGGATGCTGGTGCTACAGGCGGAGGCTTAACCTACTCCGCCACAGCACTGGCCTCCCTTTCCCCACAAGGAATTAAGTTAAATAAAATTTAGGCTTGAGGTTTCTAGGACCATGTAGACATGTGAAGACAGTCCTGTGGTAACTTATAAATTATTATTATTTTAATTCTTATTTATTTGAAACCCCAACAGCGATCTCCCATTTACTAGTTCACTCCTCACATGCTTGCAATAGGTAGGGCTGAGCCAGGCTGAAACCAGGAGCCAGGAGCTCAGTCTGGGTCTTCTGTGTGGGTGGCAGGGACCCATTACTTGAGCCATCACAGCTGCCTCCCAGGGTGCCCATTAGCAGAAGCTGGAGTTAGTATCAGAGCCGTGACTTGAAGCCAGGCATTCTGATAATGGATGTGGGTGTCCCAGGTGGCATCTTAACTGCTTCACCAAATGCCCACTCCTGCTTACAAATTGTTAAGGGACATTTTTTCCTCCTTCCTAGGCCAAGACAGATTCCCTTGGAAGAGCAGATTTATATTTAATACATCTTTATATTTTAATTACAGCCCCTCCTGGCTTTACATGGGAGCTTTGGATCTAACTTAGCATCTTGCATAAGCCTAAGCTTCCATGACTGTATAAACCCAGGCTGTAGGTCATCAGAGACAGTGAGTGGTTGCCCGAAGAGCAGCAGATAGTTTTAGCCTTCGTTATATCTTTGGATTTACGCCCTAGTTTTTAGTTTGACCTTGAAATTTTCCTTACTCTTTTGCAATTGCAACCACAAATTTTAGAGGATTAAATAATATTTTTATCCGGTGTTTCTGTTACTTTAGTGAGTTGTTTTCTGCTGACTGACTAGGTGATTTTTATTTTTTGGTGCATATTAGAGGCAAACCGTGGCAATCCAGATATAAGAAGCATTTCTTAGGGATTTATTTGTGACTACTCTCAGTATTGCCTTAGAATTCTGGGTATGTTTGAACACTCAGCCTGAAACATGTTGTAAATTACCTGCCAATAGAACAGACTAAAATGATCTGCATGTACTTAGGAGAACTGAATATACATTTTTAAATTTCCTGGTATTGCCAATAAAATCCTTTTGTTAGTATTTCATTTTAATAAAAATAGTGCAAGGTAATTTGCAAATGATTAGGGCATGTTGTAAAGAAATTGACTTTTGTCTTCAGTGTGCTTTATCCAGTGGCTTTTTCTTTTCCAGTTTACCAAGCATTGGACAGAATCAAATGGTCTGGAATCTAAATCATTAACTCCAGTATTATGCAGAGAATCTGCAAATAAATTAAAGAACAAAGAGAATGTATATACTCCTAAGTCTGCTGTGAAGAATGAAGAGTGCTTTGCTTATCCAGAGCCAAAGACTCCAGTTAACAAGAGCCAGCAGAAAAGGGAGATACTCAGTACACCAAATCGTCACACTACACCCTCAAAAGGTATTTGCTAAGTGATTGAGTAGTGGTTAAAAAAAATTTCAAATGTCATTCATTTCATTTCATGTTAAATAAACGTATAGCTGGTCAGAAATTACCAGCATGGTTCTCTGAAATTTCTAGAAGTCAAGCTGCTTTTTTAAGAAAAATCATATGCTATTTGCACTGGTTGAAGTAAAAGCATATTAATTTTTCTTTTAACTTTTCTCAAATTTTGCTTTTCTTTTTTTTCCATTTATAAAATTCAATATTGGCCGGTGCCGCAGCTCAATAGGCTAATCCTCCACCTGCGGCGCCAGCACCCCGGGTTCTAGTCCTGGTCAGGGTGCCGGATTCTGTCCTGGTTGCTCCTCTTCCAGTCCAGCTCTCCGCTGTGGCCTGGGAGTGCAGTGGAGGATGGCCCAAGTGCTTGGGCCCTGCACCCACATGGGAGACCAGGAGAAGCACCTAGCTCCTGGCTTTGGGTCAACTCAGTGAGCTGGTTGCAGCACGGCAGCCATTGGAGAGTGAACCAACGGCAACGGAAGACCTTTCTCTCTGTATCTCTCTCTCTCACTGTCCACTCTGCCTGTCAAAAAAAAAAAAAAATTTCAATATTAGCATCTAAGAATATCAGATCTGAAAGGCAAGTTAGAGCTCAGCTAATCCAACTCCCATTTCCATAGCTTAGGAACTTGAGACTCAAAGGCTTGAAGTGATTTGCCGAATATTAGATACCCAGGGTTAGACCTTGTTTGTCTATCCCCCTGCTAACTGCACGTACACACACACACACACACACACACACTCACGCACACGCACACACACACACACACACACTTATACACAGTGTGACTCAGACTGAAGTCTCTGCTGAGTCCTTCTTACTCCCCTGAACTCCAGTTCTGATCAGGTCCTGTTCTGCCCTGTTGTGTTACCACCCATACCCTGCAGACAGGGTGAATCTGGATGCCTTTCTCAGATGTCTGTGTCTATGTCCGGATAGTAAAACTCATCTCCCTCGATTTCCTCTTCATTTGCATCACCAGTGATTATTTAAAGTTTCCTTTATGACACCTCAGTGTTTTGGTTGTTGTCCCAGCGAGGACACATTCTGCTTCGTCACCATACCTCTGAAAATATAAAACCTAAAACTGATCCCAGTCTTGTAGGGTGGGATCTCACCAGGCTAGGCTGGTAGTGACATGAGAGTGAAGATGCTTATTGCAGCATGGCATAGTATTCAGTAGGGCCTATGTTTTTCAAGTCAAAGAGTAAATTCGAACCTGAAGGAATTTTTTTTAGTCTATGTCACTTTTGAAAGTGACACCTAAGCTTTATTAACCTTTTGTCCAGCGATTGTGATCTTCTCATGTTATGTTAAGATCCTAATGAACCCAAACTCTGAAGCATTGCTGTGTGAACTGCTAAACTACCTCCTACCATCATGCTTTGCTAGTTTGTTAATGGGGCTGATAGTTCAAGAGGTTAGCTTATCCATGAAGATGTTATGGAATACTTTGTCAGAATATTTACCCAAAAACCTCATTATTATGTTAATAGAATTCTCCATTTCATCATCTCAAATAGCACTTTCCCAAAAAATGTGAGGCCAGTTTGGTGTAATGATGTGTGTTTGTGTGTGTGGTTGCTGGTGACTTGTGAGGCCTCAGTGAGATAACATTTGCAGACAACGCAGTAGGACCTCAGCAGTGAATACTTTTCCGTCTTTTCCCAGTGAGCCTTCTGTTATTTCTGTTGATACAGACACATCTTCCATGGGTCATGGGGTTAGGCAGAGAGATAAGATGGACCTGAGCTCACATACGCTCAATCAAGGCTTTAAAATAATAACAACAACAAAAAGCCCCACACCTTTTGACTTTATAGTCCCCTTTAGTATTGATATTTTCTATTTCTTATATAACTCTGAAGGATTTGAAATGTGAGTAATTTGAGGAATTTATTTTATAATCTTGAAGTATCATCAGTTTACATATCTTGCCTCTGTGAGAAGGATTGTGTTAGTCAAAAGCTTTTATTGGCTATTTTTCTTTAAATGTAAAAGCTGCCTAGGGGAGCCATGATCGATAGCTTCCATTAGTACTTTGCATTTTACTTTCACTGTGAGTTATTTTTGACGTAAACATTAATTTTATTTTTGTGACTCCTGTGACAATCCATTTAGTGACAATTTGTCGAAGGGCAAGCATGCATGGTACTAGAGACTGTTAGGATGCAACGATGAAAACTTTTCAGATACTTTTGGTTATGCTTATTTTCTTGTTCTTGTGGAACTAGTGAAAATAAAGTTGAATAGTCACAAACGAAACCGAACTCCAATCGCTTTTTTAAAATCTGGTATCGTGTCTTTGTTATCGTAAAGTGCATACTCTCTCTAAAATCTGTAAAACTTTAAGATCATGGATAAAAAGTTAATCAGTGGTGTTAACCTGATTTGTTTACGTAAATTTGTTTTATTTATCTAAAGGCAGAGAAAGACAGGGAGAGATCTTCCATCTGCTGCTTCACTTCCCAAATGCCTATAGGAGCTGGGGCTGGGCCAGGCTGAAGTGGGCAGCTGGCTGGAAACTCAGTCCAGGTCTCCCATGTGTATGGCAGGGAGACAGGTGCTTGAGCCATCACCTGCTGCCTTCCATGTTGCACATTAGTAGGAAGCTGGAATCATGAGAGGAGCTGGGACTTGAACCCATGTACTCCATTATGGATGCTGGTGCCTAAACCACTGTGCCAAACTCCTATGTCTGTTCATGTAAATATGTGACAAGCTATCTGGGATTCAAATGCCCTTCCTAGAATAGAGCACAAAATTTTGGAACAGAGAATATGCAAAATACCAAATCTCACACCTTAATAACTTGTCAAGCTTTCACAGGAGACTGATCTGTTTGCTTAACAGCAATTCAGTAAGGCTATAAGTTGAATTAAAGCCTTTCAATAATGTATCAAATAAAGGCATAAACTGGGTCCTTGTATAAATACAGGTTGACTTTTATTTATAGGAAAGAGAATTAGTGGGGCCAGCGCTGTGGTGTAGTGGGTAAAGCTGCTGCCTATAGTGCTGGCATCCCATATGGGCGCCAGTTTGAGTCCTGGCTACTCCATTTACAATCCAGCTCTCTGCTATGACCTGGGAAGGCAGTAGAAGATGGCCCAAGTCCTTGGGCCCCTGCACCTGCGTGAGAGACCTGGAAGAAGCTCCTGGCTCCTGGCTTTGGATCAGCACAGCTCTGGCCGTTGCGGCTAATCGGGGAAGGAACCAGCGGATGGAAGACATCTCTCTCTCTGCCTTTCCTTCTCTCTCTATGTAACTCTGACTTTAAAATAAATAAATAAATCTTTTTTTTAAAGAAAGAATTAGTAATCATAAAATCTATATTTAAATGATGTATTTATATTAATTATAAGCATGGCTTTAGTTTTCTGTGAAGAAAAGCCATACATGTAAAACCAAATACTTTTTGTTTTTATTATGAATCATATGGAAACATTTCTTTAAAAAATTAGAATCTTTAATATTACTGGCCAAGTGCACCTCAATGAGTGAGGTGATTTAGGCATTATTGATTTTGGAACCATAGTATGTGAGCTACATATGGTTTGTGTTTGTTTTCTAGTAGCTAGAGACCAGTGCCTGAAAGAAACTCCAGTTAAAACACCAGCAAATGCAGCAGGAACAGACAAGTTAATAACAGGTGTCATTAGCCCTGAGAGGCGGTAAGTGCTTCCATGTTTTAGACTTTGATCTTTGCTATATGTAACCAGATTTCTGTTTTCAAATGCAATAAACCTGATGAAGGTGAATCATCACATAGATTCTAGTGGATATGGCAGGGATGTCTGGCTGTTAGAGAATGGTCAGTGGCCATTACTGAATCTGTTGCCACTTCTTTCTCTAGTGCTCATGGGGTAGGATCATCAGCCTGATCAGCAGTGGGACCTGCACCTTAAAGTCCAGCAGCCTGGGAAGACAGTGGTGCTGACCCCAGCCTTGTAGTTCCTTCTCTGGGGCCTATCCCTTCCTTTGCCAATAAGCATCCACTAACAGTGTTCCTCCCAAATTGTAAAGACACTAACTGAGGTTTCAGAGAAAACCCGCTTCTCTTTTATGAAAAGTTCTGCAGCGTTAGTGATCCTTCATTATTGTTTTTTAAAGATTTATTTATATATTTGAAAGGCAGAGTTACAGAGAGGCAACAGCAGGGAGAGAGAGAGAAGTCTTCCATCTGCTGATTCGCTCCCCAGATGACCACAACGGCCAGAGCTGGGCTCATCCAAAGCCAGGAGCCAAGAGCTTCTTCCAGTCCTAGCAGGGGCTTTCCCAGGCACATTACCAGGGAGCTGGGACTCAAACTGGTGCCCATATGCAGGCAACAGCTTTACCTGTGATGCCACGGTGCTGGCCCCCATTATTATTTTTTTAATTTTATTTGAAAGGCAGAGTTACAGAGAGAGAGAGGGAGAAAGGGAGAAACAGAGATCTTCCATCTGCTGGTTCACTCCCCAAATGGCTGCAACAGCTAGAGCTGGGCTAGACTGAAGCCAGGAACCAGGAGCTTCTTCTGGGTCTCCCACACGGGTTCAGGGGCCCAAGCACTTGGCGATTTTCCACTGCTTTCCCAGGCACCTTAGCAGGGAGCTGGATGGGAAGTGGAGCATCAGGAATTGAACTGTCCCTCATGTGGGATGCTGGCATCACAGAAAGCGGCTTAACCCGTTATGCTACCGCACCCGGCCCCATCCTTCGCTGTTTTTTTTTTTTGTTTTGTTTTTTTTTTTTTTTTTTTGGAAACATAGTTAGAAGTCTTTTTTCTACTGGTGCAGTCCCCAGATGGCCTCAATGGCTTGAGTTAGGCCAGACAGAAGCGAGTGAGCCAGGAGCTTCTTCCGGGTCTCCCACATGGATGCAGGGGCCCAAGCACTTGTGCCATCCTCTGCTGCTTCCCCAAGCGCATTAGCAGGGAGCTGGATGGGAAGTGAAACAGCCAAGACTCGAACCAGCACCCTTATTTGATGCTGGCGACACAGGTGGCAGCTTTACTTGCTATGCCACAGTTCCAGCCCCCTTCATTGTCTTTTTGTTGTTGTTGTTGTTGTTTTTGTTTTTAAAGATTTATTTATTTATTTGAAAGAGTTACACAGAGAGAGGAGATGCAGAGAGAGATCTTTCATCCACTGGTTCACTCCCCAGATAGCCACAATGGCCGGAGCTGCGCTGATCCGAAGCCAGGAGCCATGAGTTTCCAGGTCTCCCATGCGTGTGGCCCAAGTCCTTGAGCCATCTTGTACTGCTTTCCCAGGCCATAGCAGAGAGCTGGATCAGAAGCGGAGCAGCCGGGTCTTGAACTGGCGTCCATATGGGATGCTGGCACTGCAGGCAGCGGTTTTACCTACTATGCCACAGTGTTGGCCCTCCCCCCCTTCATTATTTTTCACAGCTGTTTTTCTGAAGCATAATCCATTTTGGAGACAATTGGGAAATGAGAATGGGGATTGGATATTAGATGACATTACAGGATTGTTAATTTTCTTGATGTGATATGGTATACTAACATGTTCTTATTCATTGGAGATGTTTCCTAAAATGTTTCAGAGTGAAGTGCCATGATATCATCAAATAGATTATTTTCAAATGGCTCAGCCAAAATTAACATATATGTAATGTGTTTATTACCTATATGCATAGAAAAAGCCAGTGTGGCAAAATATTAACAATTATTGATTCTAGGAGGTTGTGTGTGGGTGTTCATTATACTGTTCTTTCAACTTTTGCATATGTCTCGTATTTATTTAAATTTTTAAATGCATCTCAATATAGTTTTGTTTTTGATTTACTTATTGAATTATTTGAAATAGAGACAGAGAGATCTTCCATACTCTGATCCATTCTCCAAGTGAAAAAGAGGGGGAATAATAGTTTTTGCCAGGTGGCAGTTGGCTGAAGGGAGAGTGATGCCTTTTTCCCAGTAGGAGATGGCATTAGCCTCTGCCCTTGAAGAGGAGTGAGGTGACCTGGTCCTGGGGTACCTGCTGTGTGTAGACCCTGCTGTGTGTAGACCTCCCTCTGTTGACCTTTCAGAGCCCCAGCAGGCAGGAGGCCCAGTGTTACCTTTGCTTTTTGTTGTTTTTTAAGGTGCCGTTCAGTGGAACTGGATCTCAACCAAGCACATATGGAGGATACTCCAAGAAGAAAAGGAACCAAAGTGTTCGGGAGTCTTGAAAGAGGATTGGATAAGGTTATTACTGTGCTTACCAGGAGCAAAAGGAAGGGCTGTGTCAAAGATGGGCCAAGAAAGCTAAAGGTAAATGAACTGGAATTCTGTTTGGATTTCAGGAGCTGACTGCTGGCTGGATTGCTTTATTTATTTATTTATTTGAAAGCTATAGTGACAGAGGGGTGAGGAGAGAGAGAGATCAATTTTCCACCTGCTGCTTCACTCTGCAAATGGATGTAACAGCCAGGTCTAGGCCAGGTTCAAGTCTGGAATCAGGAACTCCATCCTCCTCTCCCACATGGATGGCAGGGGTCTAAGCACTTGAATCATTTTCTGCTGCCTTCCCAGGCACATAGCAGGAAGCTGGATCAAAAGTGGAGCATTTGGGACTCAACCGGCCACTCATATGGGGTGCTGGTGTCCCAATGGTGGCTTAACCTACTGTGTCACAACCTGCTGTGTTATATTTTTCTGTGAACTTTTTGAAGTACCCTCATAATTTGAAATGATTCCAATCCTAACATTGGGATTAAGAAAACAATAATATAGTTTAACTGAAACACACTAAATAAAATTAAGGCAACTTATCTAAATTAGATATGTCATTGAGAAGCTAAGCAGTGAGCGAACACTATGGATAATGTTTTAAAAGTATTTGTCTATGTGAATTTGCTTACAACCTGAATACATCTTTCAAAAGGAACTGCTGTGTTGTTAATTTTCTATGTAGTCACCCAGTACATTCAAGGTATAGGGATGAAATCCCAAGATTGGGAATGAGAAAACCTGAGTTCTTTTTAAAGTGTGGAAGACAGGAAGCCAAGCTCCCCTTGGCTGCTTTTTTTTTTTTTTTTAAGTTATTTATTTTATTTGAAAGGCAGAGTTAGAGAGAGACAGAAAGAGGTCCTGCATCTGGTGGTTCACTCCCCACATGGCCACAGCTACCAGAGCTGAGCTGATCCAAAGTCAGGAACTTCTTCTGGGCCTCCTACGTGGGTGGCCCAAGCACTTGGACCATCTTCTGTGTTCCCAGGCCATAGCGGAGAGCTGAATCAGAAGAGGAGCATCGGGGACATGAACTGGCATCCATATGGGATACTGGCTCTGCAGGCTGAGGCTTAGCCCACCATGCCACAGTGCCGCCCCCGCAGGCAGCAGTTTAATGCATTGTGCCACAATGCCAGCCCCAGAAGACCCGAGTTCTAGCCCCAGCTTCATACCATGTAACTCAGAGAAGTCACTTTATTCCCGATTTCCTCAGTGTCTTCATTTGTAAAAGCCGAGGCAACCTCGTAGAGCTGGGCCATAGAAACAAGGCTGCACATATGCAGTGCTACATCACATATGAAATGCTTTAATACAACATATTGTTCCAATATCAAGGACTATTATTATTATTATCAGTGTTGATCATTTTAACTGAAGTTTAGTAGAATTAACTGTCCTAATTAGCACAAATGTCAAATCTGACACTTGATCTGACTTTGGTTTTCTAACGCTTTTTAAAGCTTTAAGCTTTTGTGGAACCTAAAGCACTTTAGGAAATCAGCCTCATCCTACCCCTCAAACTTCTTATATATGTAAATTATAAATTTACAGAAAGTTGAAAGAATAGTACAAAGAACACTTCAGTTTTTTCAAAAAGATGGCAAGTAACATGCAGTAAAACCCTCTTAAAAAGCAGTTTATGGGGCCGGCGCTGGATTAACACCCTGGCCTGAAACGCTGGCATCCCATATGGGCACTGGTTGGAGACCCAGCTGTTCCACTTCCGATCCAGGTCTCTGCTGTGGCCTGGGAAAGCAGGAGAAGATGGCCCAAGTCCTTGGGCCCATGCACCCGCGTGGGAGACCCAGAGGAGGCTCCTGGCTCCTGGCTTTGGATCGGTGCAGTTCTGGCCATTGTGGCCAATTGGGGAGTGAACCATCAGGTGGAAGACCTCTCTCTCTGTCTTTCTGCCTCTCCTCTCTCTGTGTAACTCTTTCAAATAAAAATAAATACATCTTTTAAAAAAGCAATTTATGAAAATCTGAAACTTAGATAAATTAGGATGACTTTATAAAAGCAATAGTTTAAGTTATGGTTTAGAAATGTTTGGTTACTATCTTGACAGAGGCAGTTTAGTCTGAAGAAAAACACTGGGAAATATAGGGTCTCATCATGGTGGTTCTACTTGTCCCTTTTATAATTTAAAGCCAAGGTCCCCAGACTTTACCCATTTAGCATTCTCCTTCACCATGTTGATCATATTGGCATATTGTCTGCTCTGTGATTTATCTGGGATTTTGTTTATATTAACTCTCTCTCTCTCTTTTAAGATTTATTTATTTACTTGAAAGAGTTGCACAGAGAGGGGGAGAGACAGAGAGAGATCTTCCATCTGCTGGTTCACTCTCCAGATGGCCACAATGGCCAGTGTTGGGTCAGGCCAAAGGCAGGAGCCAAGAGCTTCCAGGTCTCCCACATGGGTGGCAGGGGCTCAAGTACTTGGGCTATCTTCTGCTTTTCCCAGGCCATTGGCAGGGAGCTGAATCAGAAGTGGAACAGCTGGGACATCAACCAGCACCCATATAGGATGCTCATGTAGCAGGTGGCAGCTTTACCCACGATGCCACAACACCAGCCCCAGCTCTGTCCTTCCTTCCTTCCTTCCTTCCTTCCTTCCTCCCTCCCTCCCTCCCTCCCTCCCTCCCTCCCTCCCTCCCTCCCTCCCTCCCTTTTTATTTATTTGAAAGACACAGTTACAGAGAGAGGTCTTCCATCTGCTGGTTCACTCCCCAGATGACCACAACAGCCAGAGCTGGGCCGATCCGGAGCCAGGAGCCAGGAGCTTCCTCCCAGTCTTCCCAAGCAGGTGCAGGGGCCCAAGGATTTGGGCCATCTTCTCCTGCTTTCCCAGGCCACAGCGGAGACCTGGATCAGAAGAGGAGCAGCTGGGACTAGAACTGGCACTCAAGTGGGTTGCCGGTGCTTCAGACCAGGGCTTTTAACCCGTTGTGCCACATCGTTGGTCCCCCCCAACCCTGTTTTCAAAAATAGATTACGGGGCCAGTGTTGTGGCGTAGTAAGTTAAGCCTCCGCCTGCGGTGCTAACATCCTGTATGAGCACCGTTCCTGTCCCAAGTGTTCCTCTTCTGATCCAGCTCTCTGCGAATGGCCTGGGAAAGCAGTGGAAAGTGGCCCAAGTGCTAGAGCTCCTGACTTCAGATCAGCTCAGCTCTGGCTGTTACGGCCATCTGGGGAGTGACCAGTGGATGGAGGACCTCTGTCTCTTTCTCTACCTCTCTCTGTTACTTTTTCTGGAGGAAGGTTTCTATCTTACTCTCTATAACCCCACCTTTCAAATAAATAAATCTAAAAAAATAGATTTATGGAGTTAATGATTCATATATTCTAAACTATACATATTTTAAAATGTACTATCAATGTACTATAGCATTATATGTACTCGAATTTATTTAAGAGAAATCTATAGGGGCTTGTGTTGTGGCATATTCCATATCTGAATGCCAATTCCAGTCCCAGCTGCTCTGCTTCCAATTTAGGTTCCTTTCCCTGCCTGGGAAAGCAGCGGAGGATGGCCCAAGTACCTGGGCTCCTGCCACCAATGTGGGAGACCCAAAAGGAACTGTAGGCTCTTGGGTTCAGCCTGGCTCAGCCCTGGCCATTGTGGCCATTTGTGGAGTAAGTCAGCAGATGGAAGATCTCTCTCTCTCTCTTTTTTTTTTTTTTAATTTTATTTTTGACAGGCAGAGTGGACAGTGAGAGAGACAGAGAGAAAGATCTTCCTTTACTGTTGGTTCACCCTCCAATGGCTGTCACGGCCGGCGCACCGCGCTGATTCGAAGCCGGGAGCCAGGTGCTTCTCCTGGTCTCCCATGGGGTGCAGGGCCCAAGCAGTTGGGCCATCCTCCACTGCACTCCCAGGCCACAGCAGAGACCTGGACTGGAAGAGGGGCAACTGGGACAGAATCCAGTGCCCCGACTGGGACTAGAACCCGGTGTGTTGTCACCACAAGGCAGAGGATTAGCCTATTGAGTCGCGGCGCTGGCCTGGCTCCTGGCTTTGTATCAGCGCAACTCCAGCCCTTGCGGCCAACTGAGGAGTAAATCAGTGGATGGAAGAGATCTCTCTCTCTCTCTCTGTTTCTCTGCCTCTGCCTCTCCTCTCTGTGTGTAACTCTAAGTTTCAAATAAATACATCTTTAAAAAAAAAAAAAGAAGCAGCAATTCAGATCTAAAAGACATCAAAACTCTTTTTTGACATTGAAATACATTTTTATCAATAAAGGATATTAGATGAGTAACAATTTAACTACAGAAATGTTTTTAAACCTAACAATTATTACATAAACTTTGATGATCTATTCATACTTAGAGTTTACAGACCACTTAATTAATATTCCCTCTGTGTGTCCCTTCTTGTCTTTCCATTGTATGACTCGTACCTGTGTGTCTCTTAAACTCTTTTGACAGTGATGAAACTGTTAGGAAGGGGAGGAGTTTTTCCTTTCTGTAGGACTTACTAACACAGCACCTGGCATATAGTAAGCATCCAATAGGTGTTAAATGAATAGGAATGAAATTGCCTCTTAGAAATATGCTCTCAATCAGTGAGAAAAAAACTTGACACTACTTTTCTAAAAGGGGTATCTGTTATATTCATTCTCTCATAGACTTGTCTTAGAATTAACTCCTGGAATTCTCTAATGTTCTTTAAATAATCCATGAAGTTAACATATTCAACTATTACAAAGCAGCTTTCTAAGGCATTTGTTTCATTTTCCCATAGTTTACCTTTAGGGCTGTTAGTGTGTATATCGTGATGTGGGAAGGAATATACTGGTAAAGCTCAGATAGACTGCTGCTATTCAATATTTATTTCTTTAGGAAAGATTAGTAGGAAGGGAAAATAAAGTTGCAAAAGGGATTGATATGGATTCATTACTAGTAAATATCATTTCTTTAAGCTTTCTTAGGGCCATCTTAACCCAATTTATCAAGAATTGAATGTAAATTCTTTCGTTATTTTTCTTGAAATATTTCCGTTTGAAAAGGTACTCCTGTATTGAGGCGTTTTAGATCTTTGGTTCAGGTAGGATAGTCTTTGTGTTGACATACATACTTACTTCACCTTTTCCTTTTTTTAAGCTTCACTATAACGTGACGACAACCAGATTAGTGAATCCAGATCAACTCTTGAGTGAAATCATGTCTGTTCTTCCAAAGAAGCATGTTGATTTTGTACAAAAGGGGTAAGAAACACACTTATTGACTTGTATTTATTACTTACTGTCTTTTGAACTCTGAGGAAATATGGATTGATTCCCTTTCACCTTACCACTTAAATATATATATTTTCGAGATATATATATATATATATATATATATATATATATATTTCTCCCACTAACTACAAACAGCTTTTATGATAGTATCATTTTTATGATTCATTCTCTTTTGTTTGAGCTGTAGAAGTTTAAGTGCCCATGCTGTCCCCACTTTCAAAGTTAGACTTTTCATTTCAGAGTAGGAAAATCTGAACTTGTTTTAAATCCTCTATTTTCTTCTGGTTTTCTGCTTTGCAATGGTATTTACACATTGTAATCTAAATTAATTAGATACTCAGACAACTCAGGGGTGTATAGCATCCTTCTCTTGATGCCTTTCCATCTTGCAGGATTGGGTTTCAGTACTTTAAGGGAGATATTTCTTAGTCTTTCCCCTACTGTTGAGCGAATGCTGTAAAAGGCTCCTTAATGATGATCTCGTGGTCTGAATAGACAGACCTCTTCTGGCTACCTAAGATGTTCATATTTGTTAGCATTTCCACTAATTTAAGTCTCTAAAATTTGTTTATTTAAACAGTTATGTAGAGTCACTAACAGAGTTATCAAAAACCTGCAAATAGGGCCAGCACCATGGCTCACTTGGTTAATCCTCTGCCTGCGGCACTGGCATCCCATATGGGCGCCGGGTTCTAGTCCCAGTTGCTCCTCTTCTAGTCCAGCTCTCTGCTGTGGCCCTGGAGGGCAGTAGAGAATGGCCTAAGCTCCTGGGCATGGGAGAGGAAGCACCTGGCTCCTGGCTTCAGATTGGCGCAGCTCCACTGTGGTGGCCATTGGGGGAGTGAACAATGGAAGAAGACCTTTCTCTGTCTCTCTCTCACTGTCTATGACTCTACCTGTCCAAAAAAAAAAAAAACCTGCAAATAGAATAGTCAATTGTTAGATGAGGTGATTTTTTTTTTCCTTATTTTAAGATTTATTTATTTGAGAGGCAGAGGTGAGCAGAGAGAGAGAGAGACGAGAGAGAGAAGGTCTTCCATCTGCTGGTTCACTCCCCGGCAGGCTGCAACTGCCAGAGCTGAGCCAAACCAGAGCCAGAGCTCTTTCTGGGTCTCCCACATGGGTGCAGGGGCCAAGCATTGAGCCATCTTCAGCTTTCACTGCTTTCCTAGGCACATTAGCAGGGAGCTGGATCAGAAGTGGAGCAGCCAGGACACAAACCAGCACCCTTATGGGATGCTGACACTGCAGGTGGCAGCTTTACCTGCTATGCCACAGCTCCAGCCCCTAGAATAAAATTTTAAGAAATGTTTTACAAATGTAGTTTTAATTCTATCTGTGAATGTTGGCAGGCATTATTTATGGGAACTGTGGTTTTCTTCTTTAGGCTTTGTTAGAACACATTTCTCTGCATCACTCTGATCTCTTTTTTATGCTTGAGGCTTATCTCTGGTTCCAGAACCTCAAGCCAAATCTGTATCACAGACCTTTGATGATCTTTCCTTCAGCTTGTGCTCTATCACTAACTGCTAAGCAATACTTTATCCTAACTTCCTATTCAATCCACAGGTCTCTGCAGCCTTCCTTTTCTTATTTTTCTCTTTTTACCTTGTTTATGATGAAGCAAAATGATAAAAGTTAAGCTTTTCAGTGGAATGATGTTGCTAATCTTGATTATATCCTATTAGCTTTTCCTAGTTAGGATAAATTGTTTTTAATCTTCCATTTTATTAAATTATTCCATGCTTCATCTTCCTGGAAAGATCCTGCACTGCAGGGTGCTCCTTTTTCTGTGTTGATATTGACTCCTTATTTTTAAAGGATCAAGTTCCTTCCCCAAAACACATAGCCAAGTTAGCAAGAAAAGAAATGATGTTTTATGAAACCTCATAATGCAAAATAGATACAAAGTAATTTCTATGTAATACTGTAGAACCGTGCCCAATCATGGACCTTTGAATATTTAAGGATCTGAAATTTGAGATTGATCCTATTGCTTATTGTGTTTATTCAGGATCAACAAATAAATAAAATATACACAACCTAATTAAGAATACTTTTTACATGAATTCAGTTTATGTAACCTATTTCTTTAGGTGAGTTTAAGGCTTTACTTCGACTGAGCCTTTCCATTATCAGGGTAGGTGCTATGGGAGTTTTGACCGTAAATGCCATGTGCTTCAGCTCTGGGAACACATATCTCTTAGGGCTTGTTTTTTCTTCTCTTTCTGCCATGAGATGTTATAGTGACCATGACATCTTAATACTATTAGAAAAACGTCAAAAACTCATGTCTCCTGACAGGCTTCAGCTTTACTTATATGAAAGGCAGAAGTTTCTGATGAGGTGCACACACACAATGTTCTTAATCTTCCCTGCACTTTCTTGTGTTGTGAGCTTTGTGGAAAGGGCCTGGTGCTCATGGATTACACTGTTGAAAGGGTTGCATAGAGAATGCCAGAAGATTTTTTAAACATGAATGGCAGAGCTATGAAAATAGGGCTTTGCTTTGGAGCAAGGGAGAATTCTGGTAAAGCCTTTATCCTTACATTTTTTTGGGATTCCAGTTAAGCTTCTGGGAAAACACCAGTCATACTCTATCACCAATGCATAGCAAGGCCATTTGGAAATTGTAAGCAGTAATACATTGCTTAATGTGAAATAATGGCTCATTTTCTCCATTGGCCTCCTAGAGGCTGAAACTGCTTGTATTAAGCAGAATATTCATGGTTCTCCTACTAACTGGCTTCTTGTTTCTCACAGCTATACACTGAAATGTCAGACACAGTCAGACTTTGGCAAAGTGACAATGCAGTTCGAACTAGAAGTGTGCCAGCTTCAAAAACCCGACGTGGTGGGTATCAGGAGGCAGCGGCTTAAGGGAGATGCCTGGGTTTATAAGAGATTAGTGGAAGATATACTATCTAGTTGCAAGGTGTAATTGATGGATGGTTTCCATCCTGCTGGACAAATGTGGGTGTGATACAGCCTGCTACACAGAGTCTAGTGTGATTGTTTGATTTTAAAGTTCATTGCAACTACAAACTCGCTTCTGAAGAGCTATTTTAAAGACCAATATCTTTTTGCTTTTAAACAAAAGATACTGTTTTGTGGATGAGCCTAAGGCAAGGCCATCTGTCATTATCTGTTACTGTCTTTTTTAATCATGTGGTTTGTTGTATTAATAACTGTTGACTTTCCTAGATTCACTTCCATATGTGAATGTAAGCTCTTAACTCTGTTTCTTTTAATATATAATTTCTTTCTGAAATAAAACCATTTGTGAATAAAGCAGGCTTTTTTTTTTCTTCTTTGTATTTGATTTTGATCCAAATAAAGCCTCAGATGGTTTCCTGACTATTAAGTAGAGACGATCTGGAGTATGTTTTATCTGTTATCAAATATGCCTTGGGCAGAAAAACAGATAAGAATTCATTTGCATAATTTTTTCCTGTCTCTGATTTAAGTAGGATTTATTGAGATCGTTAACTAAGTCACAGCTGTGGTTACTAGAGTTAAACAACACATTTAATATGTTGAATAAGAGTATTGACTCCAGGAAGTGTGTTCGGTCAACAATGATAAGTATCCCAACTAGGAACCCCCATGAAATGTTACTCTGTGGTAATTTCCCTAAGTCTCAATGTTGGCCTCAAATTTGTATTTTTATTTCATTTTATGGGTCTCTGAAGGCCAGAACTCAAGTTGTATTTGTATGGATTTTACCAATTAAACTGCATGGAGACAAAAATCACTCTGTTTCTGGTCAGTAGTGAGGGAGTGTTTTGTTATTTATTCAATAAACGTTTACTAAGTACTTACAAGCATTGAGTTCTGGGCCTGAAAATGATACTATCTGGTAAAACCAGGGTGTTCAGAGTCTGTTGTCAGGGTAGGTGTGCTATGCAGGGGAGGATCAACTGTATTTTGAGTTAGGGATGATTTCTTGGAAGAAACAGCATTTGTTCTTTTTGGATATATAGGCGTTTACCAGAAAGAGAAGAAGAGTGTTACATCCTTGACAATAGGAATGGTATGTGCAAAGTCGTGGAATCATAAACTGACATCAAGTGTTTGGAATATTAGCTAAAGAAGGTGTAAGAGAGAAACAGCAGGAAATAATGGTTGAAAATGTAGTTGGAAACCAGTCAGAAAGGAACTTAAATGCCCCAGTAAACTAAGTGCTTAGGCAAAGGAGAGCTATCAAAGGTTTTTGGTTTTTTTTTTTTTTTTTTTTTTTTTTAAGATTTTATTTATTAAGCCGTAAAATTACAGACAGAGAAGGAGAGACAGAAAGAGAGGTCTTCCATCCACTGGTTCACTCTCCAATGGTCACAACGGCTGGAGCTGTGCTGATCTGAAGCCGGGAGTCAGGAGCTTCTTCCAGGTCTTCCATGCATGTGCAAGGACCCAAGCACTTGGGCCATCTTCTACTGCTTTCCCAGGCCACAGCAGAGAGCTGGATCTGAAGAGGAGCAGCCAGGACTAGAACCGGTGCCCATATTGGATGCTGGCGCCTCAGGTGGAAGCTTAGTCTACTACCCATTAGCACTGGCCCCATCAAAGGGTTTTCAGTTTTTTACATAATAACTTTATTGAAATATGCTTCACATTCCATAAAATTCACCCCTTTACAATGTGTACAATGCAGTGGTTTTTTAGTTTATTTATAGTTGTGCAACCAGTACCACAACCCAGCTTTAGATTTTCATCATCCCAAAAAGAGGCCCTTCCTAAAAGAGGTCACTCCCCATTTCTCCACCCCATAGCCCTGGCAACTTCTCATTTCATTTCTATTTCTGTGGATTGAATATCCTGAACATTTCATACAAATAGGATCGTATAGCATGCAGCCCGTGGGATGACGTTTTCGAGGTTGATCGTGTTGCAGCGTGTGTCCACACTGCATCCCATCGTGGAGCTCTGCAGCTTCCCGTTGTATTTGGGCGTCACATCCATCCGTCTCTCAGGTGATGAACGTGGGCTGTTACGAGTAATGCTGCTGTGAACACCTGGGTGTAAGTTTTTGTGTGAACATTTGTTTTCAGTTTTCTTGGGTGTATACCCAGGAATGAAATTGCTGGGTCATTTAACATTTTGAAGAACCATCCATTTTCATGTGAAGCTCCTATACCATTTTATGATCCACCAGTACTGTCTAAATTTCAAATTTTTCCACATTCTTCAATACTTGTTATTGGCTATTTTTGTTCGTTTAGCCATCCTAGTGGGTCTGAAGTGATATTTCATTGTGGTTTTGATTTGCATGGGCTTATTGGCCATTTATATATCTGTTTTAAAGAAATATATTCAGATCCTTGGCCCGTTTTTAATTAACCTGTGTTATTTTGTTAAGTTTTTTTTTTTTAAAGGAAGATTTATTTAACTCAAAAGCCTCCAGCCAGAGTGGCCTGCAGGGTGGCTCCAAGAGAGGTAGTGGTAGTGGTTTTTTGTTTGTTTTTTTAAAGATTTATTTATTTTACTTGAAAGTCACAGTTACACAGAGAGGAGAGGCAGGGGACAAGGAGGTCTTCCATCCGCTGGTTCACTCCCCAATTGACCACAATGGCTGGAGCTGCACAGATCCAAGCCAGGAGCCAGGAGCTTCTTCTGGAAGCAGGGGCCCAAGGACTTGGGCCATCTTCCACTGCTTTCCCAGGACATGGCAGAGAGCTGGATCAGAAGTGGAACAGCCAGGTCTTGAACTGGCACCCTTATGGGATGCCAGCACCTCAGGTGGTGGCTTTACCCGCTAAGCCACAGCACCAGCCCCAATTATTAAGTTTTTACAGTTCTTTATATACGGGGTCAGCATTGTGGCATAGCAGGTTAAGCTGCCATCTGCAGTACTGGCGTCTCATGGGTGCTGGTTCGAGTCCCAGCTGCTCTACTTGCAATCAAGCTCCCTGTTAGTGAGCCTAGGAAAGCAGTGGAAGATTGCCCAAGTCCATGGACTCCTGCACCCGTGTGGGAGACCCGGAAGAAGCTCCTGGCTTCGGTTTGGCCCAGCTTCGGCCATTGCAGCCATTTTGGGGGTGAACTAGCGGATGGAAGATCTCTCTCTCTTTCTCCTTCTCTCTTTCTGTAACTCTTCCTCGCAAATAAATAAATCTTTAATAATTAAATAAAATTTTAAAATGAAACATGGTCCTCTCCCATCTGGCTTTAAATGGCCACAATGGCCAGGGCTAGGCCAGGCTGAAACTAGGAGATTCATCCAGGTCTCCCACATGGGTACATTGGCCATTTTCTGCTGCTTTCCCAGGCCTTAGCAAAGAGCTGGATCGGAAGTGGACCAGCTGGGACTTGAACCATCACCTATATGGGATGCTGGCATTGCAGGCAGCGGCTTTACCTGCTACACTACTGTGCCGGCCCCTGCATTTTAAATATCAAGAGACATTATTGTTATTGCATTTTACAGCCAATATATGTTGATAATTACTTAAAATTGACTCATTTCATTGATTTTTATTCCTTCCTGCATTTCTATATTTTCATCTGAAGTATTATTGTTTTTGTGTCTAACCTTTGCCTAAAAAAACCCTATCTTGAATTCATTTTATTTAATAAGCTTTAAAATATTTTTATTTTATTCATTTGAAAATCAGAGACAGAGAACTTCCATCTACTGCTGATTTACCTCCCAAATGCTTGCATTAACAGGGCTGGGCCAGGCCGAAGCCAGGAGCCTGAAACTGAATCTGGGTCTCCTCTGTGGGTGTCTGAGACCCACCTACATGAGCTGTTACCCACTGCCTCACAAGGACGTTAGCAGGGCAGAGTTGGGACACGAATCCAAGTACTGCAGTGTAAGATGAGGGTGTTACGTGTGGGATCTCAACTGCTGTGCCAAATGCTTGCCCCATACTCAGCACAGGTCTACCAATGAAATTCTTTCATTTTATTGTGTGTCTGAAAACATTTTTATTTCACTTCAATTTATAAGGATTTTCCTGTGGGATGTATAATTCAAGATGGGCTCACTTTATTCTCTTTCAGCATTTAAAGACATTCCATTTCCTTCTGGCTTCCATCATTTCTTTTGAGAAATCAGCTTTCACTTTTGTTGTTGCCTCTGCAGGAAATGTTCCTTTTCCTCTGGTGGCTTAAAAGAACTATTTTTTTGTTTGTGTTTGGTTTCAGTAGGTTGACTGTGATATGTGTAATACTTTGCTTTATTTTGTTCCTTGGAATTTAGGCTGATTGGGGTTTGTTAAGAGATTGAATTTTGAGTTGATGCCTTTTACACATTTCAAAAAGGTCTCAGCCATTTTGAGTATCTTCAAAATACTGCTTTACCCCATTTTTTCTGTCCTGGACTCCAGCTCATGTAAGTTAAGCGTTTCCATTGTGTCCCACATGTCTTTTGCTAAAGCTCTTTGTGTGTTTCCCTTTCTCTGTGCTTTATTTTGTTCACTGACATGTCTTTTGGTTCACTAATTTTGTTGTCTGTTGTGCCTCATCTACAGTTAACACTCATCTACTGGTCCTTAAAAGTGGTAATTGTATTTTTAAAAATATATTCATTTTCATCTTTCATTTGAAAGGCAGAGAGACAGGGATCCTCTGTCAGCTTGTTTGCTCCCCTAGTGTCCATAACAGCCAAGGGTGGGCCAGGCTGAAGCTAGGAGCCTGGGTCTCAATCTGGGATGCACATGGGTAGCAAGGACACAATTAAGCAAGATGTCGCTGCTGCCTCCCAGGGAGTGCTAGACAGGAAGTGGATTAGCTGGGACTCAAACCAGCACTCTGATATGGGATGTGGGACTCCCAAATGGCAACTTAACCACTGCACAAATGCCCAACTCTGTAATTATACATTTTTAATTTTTTAGTTATTGTGATTATATTTTTAACTTTTCAATTTCCATTGGATTCTTTTTTATTTAATTGGATTTAAATTCTCATGAAATTTTTATCTTTTCATTTGTTTTCTTGAGCATAAATATCAGGAAATTTTAAAAAGTCTTTACTTAAAGTTCAATATTAGAATCACCTGTGGGTCATTTTTCACTGTATGTACCTTCCTTTGGTTTTCCACCATGTTTCTAGGCGTGTCTAGTAATTTTGTCTAGACATTGTATATTGAAAACTGCTAAAGCTCCAGATGGGATCTTCCTCAAGAAAAATTCAGTGTTTTCTCCGTCAGGCAGAAAAAGGCCAGGATGAGCTCGGAATTCATCCCGCCCCTGGGACTGAGCTGATGGTTTGACTTGAAGCAGGGCTTTCAGCTGAGAGTGCCAAACGTAGTGCCCAGTAGGTCCTGGAGTCCAAGTGTGCCTCCTCATCACTAGGACTGCAGGAAACTGCTTTTGGTTAGGTTTTGGCGTAATTTTTCACTTCTACCTTCGCACAGCTTCAGAGTTGGCTGACTGTCTTACATGGGAAGCCGGCCGTGTGGTTGAGAGCCATGAAGTCTCCGGCTCTGCTGCTCCCGCCCCGCACGAGCTTCCACAGCTCTGCTGTTTCTCTGGTCTTCAGCAGTGCCCCCTTCTGGGTGAAGCCTGGGCTCATCTCTTCCATAGCTCCCTGGGGCTTTTGCCCCACCCCCCCAAATTTTTTTAATCAGCTTTTCTAATTTGTAGGTGTGGGGAACCACAGGCCGGCCACCTGTGGGGACCTCCTCATTGCACTGCCTCATCCTGCAGAGCAGAACAAGGTCAAAGAAGTGCTGAACAAAAGACTTGCAAACAACCTGAACAAAAGACTTGCAAACGACCTGATGACCTGATGGGATGAGATACACCCTGACCTGAGACTATGCGTGCCCTTTGATCTGATTGATGGACTACTCGCCCTAGCCCCGGGGGACTGGGAATGGATAAAAGACCATGTTAAGGGCGGGAACGGGAGCAGCCACTTCAGTCTCCATCTTTCTCCCGGCTGCTTCCCGCTCCCTCCTTTCCTTCTATCCCTAAGAGTAAAAGTTCCTCGAGAACCGATCAACAGCGGTCGTGTTGTGACTCCGTGGGTTGGACCTTCGCTGACGAGGGTTCCGACAAGTGGTGCCGTGACTCGGATCTTGGATCGTCGGACCGATCGCTGGAAGCAGGTAAGTAAGAATAAACGTACATATACGGGAATCTAGGCGGGTAAAGTAAAAGGCCTAGGATTGTAACCGCGGGTAAAATCATAAAAGTAAAAGTGTAAATGGGAAACGCTCCGTCGACGACCAAATTATTGTTAAGCCGCTTACTAAGAGCAACGGGGACGCCCGTGATAGCGGCCATTATTTGGTTACTCACCAAAGCAGTTGGTAGCATGTCGTCCTGGTTAGTGGACGATGGTGAGCAGGAAGAACGAAAGTGGAAAAGGGTAGGTAAAGAGTTAAGAGTGGCGGGAAAATCACCGGAGATTTATAGGGTGTGGATTGAACAGGCTCTTCAAAATGATTCAGAAGATGAGGGGTCAGAGATATTGGAGGAGGCTCAGAGTGAGTCCCAATGTGGAAGTCAGGACGGGGACAGGGAGGATAGACCCCTTCCTTCCGCACCTCCGTACCCAGAAGACCTATTTTCTCCAGGGGACCACGCGTGCCACTGTAGAATGGCAAACTTAACCTTACATGACCCTCCACATTGGCGACCGCTCACACTAACTAAGGCCCCCCTCACGAAAGGGAATCCTTCCCTCATGGAGGGAGTGGAGAGCAAGGAACCCTCCTCAGTAAGATCCAGAGGAAGGGCGGAGAGAACACGCGGAACTCCCCCCAGGTGGGAAGAGTACCAAAAAGCAGATCAGGTGTTCCCAGTGGTAGTGGATGCGCAAGGTAACAGAGGATGGACCCCTTTAGACCACAAGTTGTTAAAAGAACTGCAACAAGCGGTGCAGCTTTACGGACCACATGCCAACTTCACAAAGGCAGTTTTAGACAATATAGGAACCCAGGGACTGGTCCCAGAGGACTGGAGAAACCTAGTGAAAGCCGTGCTTGGTGGTGGGGACTTCCTGCTTTGGGTTGTGGCCTATAGAGAGCTTGCTAAGACTCAGGCAGCAGAAAACGTGAGAAACGGTCATCCAGCCTGGAATGAGGACATGCTAAACGGGGAAGGAGTTTTTCGCGATGAGAATACCCAGGCTCAATGCCCTAATGAAGTCCTAATGCAAGTAAGAGAAATAGCTCGTAGGACCTGGAAGATCCTTCCTAAGAAGGGAGAAATTAGGCACAGTTTGTCCAAAATTACACAAGGCCCAACGGAGCCCTATGCTGATTTTGTAAATAGGTTAATGGAGGCTGCTGGCAATATCTTTGAGACCATGGAGGAGGCGATGCCGCTAGTACGAAGATTAGCATATGAACAAGCAAACAAAACCTGCCGTGAGGCCCTAAGGCCCTGGCAGCACAAAGACATTCCTACCTTTTTAAAAATCTGTAGGGATGTTATGGATGATGTGGCCTCAGGGGCGCATGCAGCAGTCGCCATGGCAAGAATGCTGCATAACAATGGGCCGGGGCGAAAGTGTTTTAGATGTGGAGAGGAAGGTCACCTAAAAAGAGAATGCACGAATTCCAAGCCTCCAGGGCGTCAGCCAGGGCTCTGCCCACGATGTGGTAAAGGCAATCATTGGGCAAATGAATGTTATTCCAAGCTAGATAAAGCCGGCCACCCACTAGGGCAACCTTTCAATCCAAAAAATTCAGGGCAGCAGTTTCCAAAAAACGAGTGGCGGGCCCCCGCACCCAGGGGCCCGAAAACTCAATGGGTGAGAGGACAGGCCATGGGAAGAACAGGACAGTTTCAGGGAGAACAACAGGCATTTACTGCACAGAGCTGAGAGCCACCGACTATACAGTATTAACACCGCAAATGGGGATCCAAGCCATAGATGTAGAACCCCAGGAGGCTATGGACCATATGGAAGGCTTGGGCATTACCATAGGAAAGGCTGCAAACTCTTTAAAAGGACTGGTAGTCATAACCGGAATTATCCAAATGCCTTGTAAGAAATTTAAAGTAATGTTGCAGTCCACTAAAGGAATCATACAGTTACTACCGTCACAGCCGGTTGCTCAATTACTAGTGATGAGCCCTGTGCTAGATGCCAGAGGAACCCAGGGAGAACATTTTGCAGCCCTTTCCATGACTCTTGATAATCGTCCATTATGGACTCTTAACATCAAAGGGAAACCGATTAAAGGGCTGTTGGATACGGGCGCAGATGTTAGTATCATCTCTGAGCAGGACTGGCCTCCCTCTTGGCCACTTCAAGAAGGGGATAACAACCTGGTAGGCTTAGGTACGGCTGTCGCCCCGTCTAGAAGCGCGCAAGTGCTAGACTGGCAAGATCAAGAGGGCAATACTGGTAAAGTGCAACCTTATGTATGTACTATTCCTATCACCTTATGGGGAAGGGATGTTTTGACACAACTCCGAATCCAATTGACTAGTGAACATGAGACTGAGTCATCCCCGGGGTGGAAAATGATGAAAAAAAAAAAAAATGGGATATGCAGGCGGAGGACTAGGAAAAGACAAGCAGGGCATAAGGGACCCCACTGAGCCTCGAGGGCATAGAGGCAAGCAGGGTTTGGGTTTTTCGTAGGAGCCACTGTGCAGCAGCCATCACCACTGCCACTAACCTGGTTAGATAACAAACCGGTGTGGATACCCCAGTGGCCCCTTACACAGGAGAAATTGGCTGCAGTAAAAGAAATAGTTCAGCAGCAGTTAGAGGCAGGACATATTCAACCATCCACTTCACCCTGGAACACCCCAATTTTTGTAATAAAAAAGAAATCGGGCAAGTATCGATTATTGCAGGATTTGAGAGCCATAAACAGGCAGTTGCAACCCATGGGGGCATTGCAACCAGGGCTGCCCGTTCCTACAATGATCCCAAAAGATTGGCCTATGCCACTGTCTCTTGGTCAGTAAGATCATCTCAAGCATTGTCAGAAGGCAACAGCGCACCAACCTGATTGCTCAGCAGGCTTGCATGCTATGTTTCGCTCCGACCCTCAACAACAGATATGGCTTAGCATGATGGAACGGTAGTCAATGACGGGTAATCACTGGCGAGTACACCTAGCAACCTAAGACAGAGCATGGGACATGCTTCCCAGTGACTCGATGACGGGTAAGCAGGTGGCACGTCGCTGGGAACCTAAGACAGGCACGATTCCATGTCATATAAAACTAAAAAGGGGGAGCTGTGGGGAACCACAGGCCGGCCACCTGTGGGGACCTCCTCATTGCACTGCCTCATCCTGCAGAGCAGAACAAGGTCAAAGAAGTGCTGAACAAAAGACTTGCAAACAACCTAAACAAAAGACTTGCAAACGACCTGATGACCTGATGGGATGAGATACACCCTGACCTGAGACTATGCGTGCCCTTTGATCTGATTGATGGACTACTCGCCCTAGCCCCGGGGGACTGGGAATGGATAAAAGACCATGTTAAGGGCGGGAACGGGAGCAGCCACTTCAGTCTCCATCTTTCTCCCGGCTGCTTCCCGCTCCCTCCTTTCCTTCTATCCCTAAGAGTAAAAGTTCCTCGAGAACCGATCAACAGCGGTCGTGTTGTGACTCCGTGGGTTGGACCTTCGCTGACGAGGGTTCCGACAGTAGGAATATTGGTCTGCCACAAACCATTCCATCCTGAGAAAAAAACTTATTTTATTCTTAAATAAAGCAGGTGGAAGCTTAGTAAATTTATTTCATGACCCCACTGATGAGTTGGGCGGACTGCAGTCTATAAGATGCTGGAGTAGAATGGGGAAGCATCAGGAATTAGGAAAGAAGCTCATGAGCTACTGCTGTTGCCCAGGAAGTAGGCTAAAGGGTAAATACAGGAGATGGGTAGAATAATCAGGATTTAGGAAGTGATTAGTTGTCAGAGGGAAATGAAGTGGTGGAATAAAGAATACTGTGGTGTTTCTAGGCGGAGAGGCAAGCCCTTTACCAAGACAGGGAGTGACTGCTGCAGGGGAGGGAGCTGTTGTAGGGAGTTGAGACCAAGTTCACTTTTGTACCTATTGCATCTGAGATGCTGGTGTGACATCCAGGTAGAAGTTTCCAGTATGCGGAAGAAACATATATTTGAAACCCAAGAGAGTGACAGAGAGCTAGGAGCTACAAATGTGAATTTGTTACTTATTAATGGATATGTAGGAATTTTGAAATCAACTTTTATATATGTATTTGATTTTTATTTATTTACAACACCCTTGGGACTACAAATGCTGTTTGTTTTACTGCCAATCAGATTGAATCAAATAAAAATAGATGCTCTGCTACTTAGGCTAAGTCTTACTTTGTAAAAAAGGACAGTAAAATGTCGATGGTTGCCAAATCATCTAAAATCTATCACTTAGCTCTAATTTCTATAGAACCACTTGGGAAATTAAAGGAATAGCGCTATGAGCTAAGTAAATGAGGCCTGGTTAGCTCCTAAGAGGCAAATATGATTGAGATGGTTGACCTTAAACTAAACTTGCACAGTTGGAAGTCTGTTCCACTCCCTGTTGGTCAGCCATCCCTGGGCTTCTTTGCGGGTGCCTGAACTTATGGTCAGAAGGAGGCAGTATGAAGGGAACCGAGAGGTGGGTGAAGGAACTAGAAGTTCGGGGCCTGGCGAAGCTTTAGGGCTTTTCCCCAAGTAACTGAACAACAGTCATGAGGGGTTTCCTACGGGACTTGTTTGCAGTGACGGCAGCAGGCAGATTAAGTCCAGTGAGAAGCTAAAGGGAGAGATTGTATCTGTTCGTCTTTGTGTCCCCAGCATGTAGCTGTAGCCGTGTCTGGGACATAGCAGGGATTGCCATACACTTAGGAAGTGGAACCAGGCTGAGCATAAACTCAATGAAGCAATTTCAAAAAACCGTCAGAACTACCTGAGAAGAAGGGCTGCTTAGCGACACAGTGCTTTCCCGGTCATTGGGGCGTTCAGTCATGCTGGGCAGCCATTTGTGCCGTACGTCATGGAAGGAGTTAGGAACCGAGTAAAAGGCCGGTGTCCTGAAGCACCTCTCGTCCTTCGCGGCTGTGATCCAGGAGCAGCATGGAAGATGCTGGGCCAGGCTGTGGCGGCTGGGAGTAGAGTGACTCCAGGAGCCTCCACAGCGGAATTTTAGACAGTTTGGACTTTTTGGGATTTGGGAAGGATGGAACACATTGTGTTTGCTGGGTGTAATAGGGAGAAGTGAAATAGCAACCTTGGTAGCTATCATAGTGAGCATCCAGAACGTGCCAGACCCCACCTGCACTGGCGGATTTATTCCAGAGATCAGCCAACAGTGTTCCGCGGTCTGGCCCGTGGCCATGTGTTTTTTGGGTAAATTTTTAACGGCACAGCTATGCTTGCGTTGTCTTTTGTGATTACAGTGGCAGAGTTGTGTAGTTCTGTCAGCGATTGTATGGCCTGGAAGCTATAAAAATTTTTACCATCTAGGGGCTGGCATTGTGGCACAGTGGGTTGAGATGCCACCTGTGGTGCTGGCATCCCATATAAGCACCAGTTCAAGTCCTGGCTGCTCCACTTCAGATCCAGCTCCCTGCTAATGCACCTGGGAAAGCAGTGGAAGATGGCCCAAGTGCTTGGGCCCCTGCAGCCTCGGAGACCCAGGTGGAGTTCCGGGCTCCTGGCTTTGGCCTAGTCCAGCCCTGGCTATTGTAGATGGAAGGTGTCTGTCTGTCTGTCTGTCTCTCTCTCTCTCTCTCTCTCTCTCTCTCAGTAACTTTGTTGAGTATTATTTATTTATTTTTACTGTCTGAACCTTTATGAAAAAAATTCGCTGGCCCTGATTCTGATAAAGATTTTTCAAACCATCGCCACAGCCCTGGATATTATACAGATCAGCCCGTTTAATCTTCACATCAGCAAGGTGGGTGGCGTCCCTTTTCACAGAGGCCGGTGAGGCTCAAGCAGGCGAGGTCATAGAACTTCCAGGTACTTTGGATTTGGACGCTGTGTGATGGGGTCTTGCCTGTTCTAGAACTAGAAATACTTTCGCCTCAAGTTGCACCATATAGGAAAGCAGGAGTGTGTGCTAGGAGGTTGCCTTCTGATAGCAGTCTTACAGAAGGCGGTGGGGTTGTAGGAGAAGTTGACCAAGTTGACCATAGTGCAGCTGAGTGTGTTATGTGACTCTGATTAATAAAAGTAACAGGTTCACAGTGTCTTCCTCTGAAAGAGACTCTGGGCTCCTCAGAATAGAAGAACTGAGAGACTGGCAGTTCCTGGGTTCCATAGTAATTGTCTGTGTTTGAAAAGCTTGTGTTAAGTAATAGCCAACAAAATCGTATATTTAAAAGTAAACAAATACTGCTTCATGATTTGCAATTCTAATATTTAATAGGCTGATCTCTTTCCCCATCTCTTTACAAACTAGTAAGGATTTATGTTATTTTTAAAGAAGCATGTAATTTAAGTACATCTGAATTTGTTGCATAGATGCCCTCAGGAAAAATATACACTTGCTACAATTCTCTCTTCTCTGAAGAGGGAAAATGTGCTTACCACTCAGATAATTATTATTGGCTTTGAAGTGTATTAGGACTGAGGGAAATCCTGGGATACATGGGAAGTGATGAAGCCACGCCAAAGGGCAGCTTCAGGAGAGAGCAGCAGAAAGCACCGGACACAGAGCCAGAAGTCTGGCGTCCAGCTCTGACTCCTCACTGCCCACGAGTCTTGGATGAATTTCCTTTCTCTCCTCTAACCATCAGTTGTCTCATCTCTATAATGGAATAATATTCTGCCCTACAGGCAAGAAAGTGGATATAGTGATCTTTTAGCGACCATAGATAAAAAGAGATCAAGATAGAAAGGGACGGCATCACTAGTTCTTTGTATGTGGTGTCACACAGAACAGATAGGTGGTGCCTGTGGCCACATGTAGGACTCACGCTGACCACAGTGAAGGTGGGACTTGCCTTCCTAGGATATGGGACAGACGTGGTATCTGCTGCTCCTTTTCCCGGTAGTGCACTGTCCCCGGGACAGACGTGGTATCTGCTGCTCCTTTTCCCGGTAGTGCACTGTCCCCGGGGCTCTTCCAATTGGCCCACTGCTCACCCAGCAGGCTCCAGGGCAGGATTTGGGATTCATTTCTCATATATGAAACTCACTCTGAGCTTTGGCAAAGTCTTGTTTAGCTTGTTCCTCGGTTAGGGGTCTTGGAGGAGGCTGTGGGGCGGGGTCTGAGTGCCTGGGGAAGGGACGGGAGTGTGCTGCGAGTCAGCTCTGTACTCTTCAGTGTTCACCGAGTGTTCGGTGTTCAAGGTTGTGTGGTACCTTTCTTGGGAGAGTCAGCTTACTGCCAGGAACATCCTTGGAGGAGTTCCTGTTTAATCCCCTGCCACCCTCCCCTACTGCCACGGCTAAAAGTGTTTGGAATAACCCCAAGCAAAGGATGGAGGGTTAATGCACTAAGATAGTGCCATCCAGTGCCTGAAATGTGTCTCAGTCTGGCGAGGCTGTGGAGCAGGTGCTGGAGTGATGGCACGTGATGATGGTGATGTTCACATGAGTGAACGGCGTGCCCTGAGAAGCTCTCCGTGTGCTGGCTTATGGGGTCCTCAGAACCCAAGTGACCGAATGATGTTGAGAACGTGGTGAGAAGCTAAGGAAAGCGTGTAGGACAGTGGATTCGCCGAGGAAATGAGACGATGTAGAAAAGCCTCGGGGAGCGAAGGGGCCGAGAATGAGGACCTGAAAATGCAGCGCACGCGCACCTGCTCCAGGAAGGGCTGTGCCCAGCGACCGGCCACCAGTCTGCTGGAGCCAGCAACGGAAAGGGCGAGGACCTGGGATTCGAGCTCAGAATCCCGACTATCAAGATGCAGCCTGGATCTTCAGATCAGCTGGCACAAGAGACCTTCCTGTTCATGCTTCCGACAGGTGCGTGGCTCGGGGCGTCCGGGATGTCTGGTGCTTGCTTGGCGAGGGCGCGGTGGGGGACCCATACCCTTGAACTCACCTCTGGAAATGAGTTCAATGATGTGGGTTGGGGAAGAGGGCTGTGCTGGGAGGAGGGACTCAGCAGTCGCTCGAATGTTTTGTTCGGCCCTCGGATGTTGTTAGGCGTTGCCTGAAAGGGAACGGGAGGAACACTTGGCTGTAGCGAAGTCCTTCTGTCAGTCCTGTCTTTCCCATGCTTTCTGAGTTGCCTGGCCCTGGACTGATGTGCAAGGAGGACAGAGGCAAAGTGGCCCCGTGAGGAGAATTGGGTGCGACGCTGTCCCAACCAGTGTTAGTCATGAAGCTGAGTTAAACCTCTGTCTCTTTAATTGCTTTCGTAATGCCTGTGAGACAGTCAGTTGACGAGGAGGAAGTTAGAATGTATTGGAATATCCTGTAAATGACCCAGACTCATATATTGAATCATAGAACTTTGCACAAAGTAGGTATTTTGAAAAATGCACTAAGCAGGCTGGGTGGGGCCAGGGGGATTTGGCACAGCCCTTATACACCACCTGGGACATTACATTCCTATCCGAGTGCCAGGGTTAGTTCTGGCTCGATTCCTGATTCCGCTTCCTGCAAATGCGTGCCCTGGGGAGCTGCAGGTGACGATTCGAGGAGTTGGGTTCCTGCCACCCACGTGGGAGACCTGCACTGAGTTCCTGACTCCTGGCCTGGCCCAGCTCTGGCTGTTGCAGGCAATTGTGGGAGTGAATCAGCAGATGGGAGATCTCTCTGTCTTTCAGATAAATAAAATTGATTAAAACTTTTAAAAAATTTATTTATTTGAAAGGCAGATACAGAGAGGAGAGAGAGAGAGAGAGAGAGAGAGAAATATCTTCCGGGGCCGGCACTGTGGTGCAGCTCAACCAGCTATGCCACAGCACTGACCCTCATTTCCTTATCTTTTTTTTTTTTTTTAAGATTTATTTATTTGAAAGAGCGACAGAGAGAGGTAGAGACAGAGAGAGAGGTCTTCCATTTACTGGTTTACTCCCCAGATGGCCACAACAGCCAGAGCTGCACTGATCTGAAGCTAGGAGCCAAGAGCTTCTTCTGTGTCTCCCACATGGGTGCAGGGGTCCAAGGACTTGGGAATCTTCTGCTTTCCCAGGCCATAGCAGAGAGCTGGATCGGAAGAAGAGCAGCCGGGACTAGAACCGGCACCCATATGGGATGCCTGCGTCACAGCACCAGCCCCCCATTTCCTTATCTTAAGGTCAGCTGATTGACAACTTTTTAATTACATCAGAAACCTTAATTCTCATTTGACAGATGTCACATTCACAAATCCTGGACGATAGGGTGTTATTCTGCCTATTGCAAATGCCCCAACTCATTGTTTTTTTTAAAGATTTTATTTATTTATTTGAGAGGTAGAGTTACAGACAGTGAGAGGGAGAAACAGAGAAATGTCTTCCATTGATTCACTCCCCAAATGGCCGCAGTGGCTGGAGCTGTGCCAATCTGAAGCCAGCAGCCAGGAGCTTCCTCTCGGTCTCCCATATGGGTGCAAGGGCACTAGCAAAGACCTGGATCGGAAACAGAGCAGCTGGAACACAAACCAGCACTCCTCTGGGATGCCGGCATCACAGGCAGCAGCCTTATCCGCTGTGCCACGACGCTGGCCGTACATAAGTTCAGAAACTACAACCAACTTTAATAGGCAAAAGGTCTGAGCAGATACCTTACCAACGATGTATAGTTGGTAAATAAACACAAGGCAAGATGCATAACATCATGTGTCCTCAGGGAATTTAAAACAATATGACACTACGTCCCCAGTAGAATGCCTAAAATCCAAAAAAACCCTGACAATACCAAATGCTGACAAGGACATAGAGCAGCAGGAACTCTCTCTCATTGCTAGCAGAAGTACAAAATGGTCCATTCACTTTGGAAAACATGTTTATGTTTCTAACAAAGCCACACATAATCATAAACATAAGTAATTATGCTCGTAGGTCTTTACCCAACTGATTTAAAAACATAAAAACTTGGGGCTGGTGCTGTGGCGCAACAGGTAAAGCAGCTGTCTGTGGCGCCAGCTTCTCATCTGGCTGCTGGCTGGAGTCGCAGCTGCTCCACTCTGATCCAGCTCCCTGCCAGCGGCCCAAGTGCTTGGGCCCCTGCACTCACACGGGAGACCTGGATGAAGCTCCTGGCTCCTGGCTTTGGACCAGCCCAGCTCCTGCAATGGTGGCCAACTGGGGAGTGAACCAATGGAGAGTTCTCACTTTTGCTCTCTGTCTCTGTCTTCCTCTCTCTGTAACTCTTTCAAATAAATAAATCTTTTGGCCGGCGCCGTGGCTCAACAGGCTAATCCTCCGCCTTGCGGCGCCGGAACACCGGGTTCTAGTCCCGGTCGGGGTGCCGGATTCTGTCCCGGTTGCCCCTCTTCCAGGCCAGCCCTCTGCTGTGGCCCGGGAGTGCAGTGGAGGATGGCCCAGGTGCTTGGGCCCTGCACCCCATGGGAGACCAGGTAAAAGCACCCAGCACCTGGCTCCTACCATCGGATGAGCGCGGTGCGCCGGCCTCAGTGCCCCGACCGCGGCGGCCATTGGAGGGTGAACCGACGGCAAAGGAAGACCTTTCTCTCTGTCTCTCTCACTGTCCACTCTGCCTGTCAAAAAAATAAATAAATAAAAAATAAATAAATAAATAAATAAATTTAAAAAAAATAAATAAATCTTTAAAAAAATAATTTAAAAGGTTGAAAGATCCAAGAAAGGAAGTATACAGTGACAAGAGAACTGTGTAGAACTCTATGACACACCCTCTCTGAAGGGGGTGGGAAAATGCTAACCCCGGAAGTGAGTGTCTATAAGACTACAGGCAAAATGAGCCTTCCGTAAACACCGCACTCTACTGAGAGCGTCGCTTCCTGTAGGAGCTCAGGCTACCAATTTCAGTAAACATCTGGAATTCAACCACCAAGCAAATGGGTGGCTGATGGCGAAAGCCAGGTTTCTCATCCTTGGAGAGGGACTTTGTGGACAAGCAAGGGAAGGAGGCTAGAATGTTCCATGTGGTAAGAGATTCGCACAGGAAGCACCAGTAAGGCCACATGTTCAGCTCAATATAGACAGGTGATTAGGTGGAGCAATATTTGTGCGTGACTACGCACACCCCACAGTGTGCGGCGACATCCACTTCTTTTCTCTGGCAGCTGAGAGGAAGTGAAGGACACCCCAGCTGTGATCATCACCTCTGGTGACCAGAGCTTTGTTTCTAACGCCATTCTCTAATGAAAGGAACCAGGGCTCCTTGAAGAGATGGCTGATTGTGGGTCTGGGATAGGGAATGTGCAAGCTAAGTCTGGAACATTTTTTTTTTTTATAAAGATTTTATTTATTTGTTTGAGAGGCAGAGTTACAGACAGAAGGAGAGACAGGTCTCCCATCTGCTGGTTCACTCCCCAAATGGCTAGAGCTGGGCAGATCCGAAGCCAGGAGCCGGGAGCTTCTTCTGGGTCTTCCACATGGGTGCTGGTGCCCAAGCACTAGGGCCATCCTCCACTGCTGTCCCAGGCACTTTAGCAGGGAGCTGGATTGGAAGTGGAGCAGCCGGATCTCAAACCAGCGCCCATGGGGGATGCCGGCATTGCAGGTGGCAGCTTAACCTACTCTGCCACAGCGCCACCCCGATGATGGCAATTTCAAATGAAAAGCTCTGTTTTGTCCTAGCAGCGTGACTTTAAGCAGTTGGTTGGTTTCTTACAGCTTCAGGCTGTCAGCTGCAAGTGCCTTCCTGGAAGTGAGGCCGTAAGGTTAGGATACATGAGCTCCTCGGAGCACAGGGTCTGCCCAAAGGTAAGCTCACAGCTTCCTCCCGCCTGGCCCCCGTGGGGTGTGACCTGTTCCAGACACAAATCCGTTGCGTGTTCCCACCCTGACTTGTTCCGTGATGCGACTTCACCCCTCCCCATGATGAGCCAGTCGGCCCAGTATCATTTATTGAATATCTGTTCTTGACTCACCTGTTCAGTCAGCTTTCCTGCATTTGAACGTCATGGTTGGCGCGAGATGGGGTATGGAAGAGGATACATGTGTCCTCCTGCCATCAAGGTGCGTGCGGTCTCCATGAGAAAGACGCTGGGCAGCAGACAGGTGCACCCACATCCACACACGGGCTGCTTTTGAGCCTCCTTGCTACACAGTCTAAGTCGACTTTCCAGGAGAATGGCATGGTATGGTCCTCAGTGTATGGGTGGGACCTCCTACTCCTTGGGTGCCGCAAAGGATTCGCCAAGAGCAGCAGTGGTCATCCATGTCACTGTGTCGGCTGGCAAAGCACCCAAGCTTGGAGCGCAGACCTGGCTCTGCCACTGCCAGGATTCTCTCTTCACACATGGCACCCTCAGGCAAGCAGACGACGCATCTATTTTCCGGTCCCTCTGAGCTGACATCACAAGGGGACGTCAAGGGTCGGTGTGTCATTTGGGATGATGAATGGAAGTTTCAGCCAGGACAACTGGCTCCAACACTGTGGCTGTAAACACCTCACTATATGACGTCATCCACACCCCGGGCACAGTGCTCCCTCTGGCCTGGATGACACACCTCTGATGACATTCCGCTGCCCTGCTTGGTGTGCCGAGCTCCCATTCTGGTTATTCAAAGCCTCAGTCATCCCCTTGATGGAGAGAAGCTGCCTGCATGGAAACAGACTCCAAGTTACCAAACCCAGAGTCACAGAGCGGGAATTTGATGGTTGGTCTCCCATGCGAAGTGTCCAGCAGGCCAGGTGCCCTGATGGGGGGCAGTGGATTTCAATGTTTTATTTCTCAAGGTGCAAAGAACATTTTTGGGGAGTTTTAAGGAAATGCCTCTCAGGATTTAATATTTTTATTTTCTACCTTTTAAAAAATTATTCATTTGAAAGGTAGAGTTATATAGACAGAGAGAGAGAGAGAGATCTTCCATCTACTGGTTCACTCCCCAAATGGCCACAACAGTCAGGCCTGGGCCAGGCTGAAGTCAGGATCCTGCAACTCCCTCAGGGTTCCTACATGGGTACAGGGGCCCAAGCTCTTGAGCCACCTGCTGCTGCCTTCCCAGGAGCATTAGCAAGGAGCTGGACTGGAAGCAGAGCGGCTGGGACTCGAACCGGTACTCAGATGGAAGGCTGAGGCTGCAGGCAGCTGTTTAACCCGCTGCCCCACTGGGCCAGCCCCTTTACTCCTCCGTTCTAGTGCATGTTTAATGTTAAATGTGGTGTCGTTTGGCGGCTGGGTTTTGGAATTAGGAAGCACTGATTTGTAGAATTTCAGAGCCACAAGGGGCCCTTGAGGTGAAGGTCTACTTCTCTGGGCCTCTCCCCTTGCCTGTCCCCGCCATGTCCTTAGCTGGGGAGAGGATCTTTTATTTTTTTCTAGCGAGAGAGATGGAAAGAAATTGCAGGGGGACAAGGCCAGGGTGACGAGAGCCGCCATTCATCATGGCTGCTGACCACGAACAGTTGGAGCCTTTCTCTTTGCACTGTGGGCTTTTTTTTTTAATTAACCTTTTTTCATTTTTCCTCCTTTAGAATTTCACATTATAGTCCTTTGTTCATTCTCCTCTTTTCTCTCGATAATGAAAATGGATATAATATGAACTTAAACTCACTTGCCCTGGGTCATTGCCGGTGCTTAATAAAAGTGTATTAGTATTTGTAGTAATGATAATAACCCACAGATAATGATGTCGCTAAAGACCAAAGGGTCCCCTTGCGTGAGAAGTCCTCCCCCCTTCGTCGCCTGGCTTAGCTGGATTTAACAGAGACCTTGACTGTTTCAGATGGTCATTGTCTCTCTTAAATTACCAAGGTTTCATGGAGACAAGCATTCTTCACTTAAGGGTTTTCCAGACGGTCTGACGCGCCGGGCTCCTGAATAACCTTGTTCCTATGTCATCATATGTCATGCTGCCTCTTGGAGATTGTCCCCTGATGTTCGCAAAAACGAACTACTTAAAGGAAAAACTGAAAGATAGTCCTTTTGTTCCCTAAGCACATCCACGCGTGCGTGCACACATTTCACGCTCTTGGAGATGGTTACACCCAGGCGAGTGGGCCGGGGCTGCGAGGGATTTGCAGCTGGGTGATGTGAGGCACAGACGGAGGAATGGAGGAGGCTGGACGGAGCAGGAGATGTGATGGGACCTTCACGACCCTGGAGATGTATGGAAGAGGGACTTGACTTCTGCTGGTTGGACCCGTGGGACAGAGAGAAGACCAAAGGCCTGGGTAGAAGAAGAAGGCAGGTTTGGCCTGGTAGGAGGTGAGACACTGTGCTTAGCTGTTTGCCCTGGAACTGGCAAGCTCTCCATCCCTGGGTGCTTGGGCAGAGGCAGAAGGAGGCATTACAAGGCATAAGCTAGGTCTGCACCATAGCAGTTGAGGTCCTCTTCAATCAAACCCAAGAGGCACTAATTCTTTTTTTTTTTTTTTTTTTTTTTTTACAGGCAGAGTGGACAGTGAGAGAGAGAGATACAGAGAGAAAGGTCTTCCTTTGCCGTTGGTTCACCCTCCAATGGCCGCCGCGGTCGGCGCGCTGCGGCCGGCGCACCGCGCTCATCCGATGGCAGGAGCCAGGAGCCAGGTGCTTTTCCTGGTCTCCCCATGGGGTGCAGGGCCCAAGCACCTGGGCCATCCTCCACTGCACTCCTGGGCCACAGCAGAGGGCTGGCCTGGAAGAGGGGCAACCGGGACAGAATCCGGTGCCCCGACCGGGACTAGAACCCGGTGTGCCGGCGCCGCAAGGCAGAGGATTAGCCTGTTGAGCCACGGCGCCGGCCTAAGAGGCACTAATTCTTTGAGCTTCTCGGCATGAGAATCTAGGACCCGGATTTGAGGTTAGAGAGTAGGAGACCTCAGAGTTTCTTGAGAGCAAATTCAAATTTAGGGTGTGGCTTGAGGAAGGGGAAATTGGGCCCTTTTCAACAGGCCAGCACCTGCCCTGACCCTACGGTTCTGCGGCTAGATCCAAGCCCCAGCAGACTGTGACTGCACTCGGCCCTGGCAAACCACGGCTCGGAGCCTAGTGAAGGAGTCGGAGAGAGAGGGGAGAGCAAAGTCAAGATGGAGCCCTGGGACACTGGCAGCGCCAGAGGCGGAGGGGACAGGCAGGCCAGGGACTGAGAGGGGTGCACTGGCTGTGTCTGCGAGGAAGCAAGCGTGGCCGGCACGCTGCGGCAGGGGCAGAAGCTGGGCCGCAGGGAAGTTCCCACCGCGTGCTCATGGCCTTGGCCGCAAAAATGGCTGGGTGGAGGCTAGACCACCAAGCCCTAAAGCTGAAATAAGAGGACAATGGGATAGAAATTGAAAGCAGACAGGGAAGAGGGTGGCGATGAGCAAAAACGGCTGTATGCTGGAGACAGAAAGGGTGTGAGGTAGGGAAGAGGGGAAGGGAACCCAGGACAGTAATTACCACTTGCAAAGAACGCTTTAGGACCCGGATGCAATTTGGGTTTTGAATGTCATCTCTGCTTTCAGAGGCACAGACTCCACACAGGTGGGACTAGATTTTTTAAGATCTATTTATTTGAAAGGCAGAGTTACAGAGAGGCAGACGCAGAGAAAGAGACGGAGAAGTCTTCCATCCACTGGTTCACTCCCCAGATGGCCACAACAGCCAGAGCTGCGCCGATCCAAAGCCAGGAGCCTCGGCCGGCGCCGTGGCTCAACAGGCTAATCCTCCGCCTTGCGGCGCCGGCACACCAGGTTCTAGTCTCGGTCGGGGCACCGGATTCTGTCCCGGTTGCCCCTCTTCCAGGCCAGCCCTCTGCTGTGGCCCAGGAGTGCAGTGGAGGATGGCCCAGGTGCTTGGGCCCTGCACCCCATGGGGAGACCAGGAAAAGCACCTGGCTCCTGGCTCCTGCCATCGGATGAGCGCGGTGCGCCGGCCGCAGCACGCCGGCCGCGGCGGCCATTGGAGGGTGAACCAACGGCAAAAGGAAGACCTTTCTCTCTGTCTCTCTCTCTCACTGTCCACTCTGCCTGTAAAAAAAAAAAAGAAAAAAAAAAAGAAAAAAGAAAAAAACAAAGCCAGGAGCCTGGAGCTTCTTTAGGATCTCCCACATGGGTGCAGGGGCCCAAGCACTTGGGCCATCCTCTGCTTTCCCAGGCCATAGGAGAGAGCTGGATTGGAAGTGGAGCAGCTGGGTCTTGAACCAGCTCCCATATGGGATGCCAGCACTCAGGTGGTGGCTTTACCAGCTACACCACAGCACCAGCTCTGGAACTAGCGTTAAAGAGAAGGTGGAGAGTCTTGGTTTCAAGGGCCTTGTGCAGAGGGGCTGTGTTGGAAACTTCCCGGAGGGCACCTCCGGGGGCACCCATGGCTGACTTGCTCCATGCCAAGACTCTGCCTCCCACACTGTTGGCCACTTCCGCCACCTTGAGGCCTCCCTGTGACCTCCGTTTTCTACCACTCCCTCTGTATCATTTTTAACTTTCCTCTGCCTACCCCACACCCATATTAATTGCAGGCATCCAACTCTGGCCCTCTTCCCCTTATATTCTTTCTTCCTTTCTTTTTCTTTTGTAAGATTTATCTATTCACTTGAAAGAGTTACAAAGAGGGAGAGAGAAAGAGAGATAGATAGAGAGAGATCCTCCAGCTGCTAGGTAGCTCCCCAAATGGCCCCAGTAACTAGGACTGGGCAAGGCCAAAGTCAGGAATCAGGAGCTTTTTCCAGGTCTCCCATGCAGGTGCAGGGGCCCAAGCACTTGGGCCTTCCTCTGCTGCTTTCCCAGGTGCATTATCAGGGGACTGGATCAAAGTGGTGCAACTGGGACTTGAACCAGCACCCATATGGGATTCGAGCTTCAATGCAGTGGCTTCATCTGTTGTGCCATCATGCCAGCCCCTGTTCTGATTCTCTGGATGATCTAGACGTCCTATGATTCATGACGGCTCCCAGCTCTGTGTCTCTCCTTAGAGACACGCCCCTTGTCTACCTTGCCACTGTGCAGCTCCAGTTGGGTGTTTCACAGACACGTGACAGGCAGTATTTCTAGACAGAAATTTATTATGCCCCAGATGTTATCTGCCCCAGGTCCCATCTTTAGGATGACCATACATGCAGGTTGCCTGGGACAGTCTTAGTGGAAGACTAATTTATAACTTATTTATTTATTTACTTATTTGAAAGGTAGAATTACAGTGAGAGGGAGGGACAGAGAGAAATGTCTTCCATTTACTGGTTCACTCCCCAAATGGCCACAACAGCCAGAGCTGTGCCAATCCGAAGCCAGGAACCAAGAGCCAGGAGCCAGGAGCATCTTCCAGGTCTCCCATGTGGGTGCAGGGGCCCAAGCACTTGGGCCATCTTTCACTGCTTTCCCAGGCCACAGCAGAGAGCTTATTGGGAAGTGGAACAGCCAGGACTAGAATCGGTGCTCATATGGGATGCTGGCACCGCAGGTGGAGGATTAACCTACTGCGCCACAGCGCCAGTCCCCCAGTGTAACAATTGATAACCCACCTCTTTTACTTCAAGGTTTCCTGGTTTACAAGAGACGTGAAATGGCCACTCTATCCATTTCGGACAGTGACGTGAGCACCTGCTCACATGGCCACGCTGGAAACCCCTCTTGCTCAGCTTGCTCAGTCTGTGTCGTTTGTCTCCCGCAGACGCTGGGCCCCGGTGAGTTTGTCACTCACACTGACACCCATGCCCGGCACAGCCTTGCTTAGAGAAGACAGGACACAATGTGGAGCTAAGGATGGGAGGTGCCGTGCCCTTGGGCCTAACTTCTCATTCAGCTGTTGAGGAGCCTGAGGCCTAGCGTGGGAAGTGGACTTGACCCAGGTCACATGGCCAGTCCACGGCAGGGTCGGTGTTAGACACCAGATTGCCTGGGACCTGTCCAAGGCTCTTTCCTAGGTGCTTCCGATGTTCTTCACTAAATAGCAGGAGAGCTCTGCTGTCAGTCTTCAGTAGGCACGGGTGCATGTGCGTGTATGTGTGTGCATGGGTGCACGTGTGCGTGTATGTGTGCATGCATGTAAGTGTGTGTGTGTGTGTGTATGATCTGGGGAGTGGCATGGAGGGGAAGAATGAGGTTCTCACTTCCACCAGTGTCCAGGGGAGCTGCGCAGAGCCTGCAAGTCCTCTCTGAGATGCCTTCGCTAGTTTTCTCTTGAAGACATTTTTGCCTTCGACCTGTAGCCAGGCAGGGTTAGAAACAAATCTGATCTCAGAGTCCTCAGGTGTTTTTTTTTTTTTTTTTTTTTTTGCTTTGTTTTTAAGCTAAGAACCAGATGCCCTGACGCCCCCACTGAGCGGGGCAGGGAACAGGAGCCCATGGGAGCTGACTGCACGTCCAGGCCCTTGTGTTAGATGTGGGGCCCACAAAAAGATTGGCTGAGGGGTGGGACAATTCCTTCCCTTGTGCCTCTAAGGTCCCTTCTGATTCTTCTCTTAGCCTGGTCTTGGCTAATAAATCATTTGATTTTGAAAATCAAGATTGGGCCAGTGCTGTGGTGTAGCTGGTTAAAGCTGCTGCCTGAAATGTTGGCATCTCATATGGGCACTGGTTCAAGTCCCAGCAGCTCCACTTCTGATCCAGCTCTCTGCTATGGCCTGAGAAAGCAGCAGAAGATGGCCCAAGTCCTTGGGCCCCTGCACCCACATGGGAGACCCAGAAGAAGCTCCAGGCTCCTGGCTTCAGACTGGTGCAGCTCCGGCCATTGCAGCCAATTAGGGAGTGAACCAATGGATGGAAGACGGACTACCCCCTCCCTCTTCCCCTCCCCCTCTCCCTCGAGAGAGCTTGCTCTCTGCTTCTGCGTAGCTCTCTAGCACAATTCTTGAATAATAAATAATATGTACATTTAAATCATCAAGGTCTGTTTCGTCTTAGCCAGATTGAGTGTCTCTCCTTTTCTCCTATTGGATACTGAAGTTCACGATTCTTTAAATTGTGGAATCTGCTTTCTTTTCTAAACACTCTAATAAGCCTATTATTTCAACCATTTATATTTAACATTAAAGTTTAATCATGAAGTTGTTAACCATAGAAAATTATTAAATAAGTGAGTTCGGAATGAGCCTGGGACAGCTGAAAGAAATGAGGGAGTATTTCAGAATGAGCACTTCGGAAACGAAATTTATGCATAGAAAACAATGGAGAATTACAATTAAGAACTCTGGGGATCTCAAGCTGATTTGTCCAGCTATTACATAGTCATTTCAATTTAAATTAAAATTGTAACTATTTTCTAGTCTACTAAAAATATGAGGTGTCACATTAAGAGTTTTAATGGTGCGTTCTCTGGGGAATGCAAAAATGTGAGGCTGCAGCACATAAATAACTATACAGTGGGGAGTGAATAAATTCTCTGCCAAAAATGAGTATGATAAGAACAGAAATGACAGTGGATTCTTTTATCCCCTCTAGTGAAGCGCAGCTCCCACATTAGAGCAGAGAAACAGTTCGCAGGGTGTCTAATTCCATATCGCTTTGTCAGAGCTGATGGAAAGAACAACACAAGAACGCCTAGCTGATTGATGAACTCAGGCATAGATGAGGCCGTATATTTCATTCCTAAAGCAAAATGTATTTTTTTCACCATAGAAAGTAGGTTGATATGAACAGTTGATATCCCTGACTCATAGGAAATTGGATTAGTCAAGGCTTTCACCTTGTGGAACGTGCTTTAGGCGATCAGACTTCCGGGGGAGGAAACCAAGGTGACAGCAGAGGCTGGAGGTGGGACTTCCAGAAGCGTAACCCCTGGTGTGTGTGTGTGTGTGTACGTGTGGTCACGTATGCAGAGGCTGGTCAGGCTGGGTGGCAGGTCTGATGGCAGGATGGTTGGAAGACTTGGGATTTTTATGGCATCCTGGTGAATTAAGATAAAAGAAGCAACACCTGGACATATGCAGCAAGGGGAGGGTTAACAGAAACAAGAACCAGGGACCAGGGACTAGGGGGGATGAATGAGCTTCCTGGTGGCCAAGATAGAAGGAAAACTAGTGGGTTTCTTTATTCATATTGTCATATCAATATTTTCCTATTCCTAACATCTTGGGGGAATTTGTTGCTTAGGGCAATGGTTCTCAAACTTTCGATGACTTGGACAATTTCAAAAGTACTGAGGCACAAGCCTCATGCCTAGAAATCCCTTTTAATTGTGTCTAATTTTGTTTAAGGGCTTCTCAGGTGGGTTTGATGCACAGCCCATGGCTCAGTGGTTTATGGAACACAAATGAGTAATTGCTGCTCCTTGGAAGATACAGCAGCTCCGAACGCAGCCAATTATCACATTGATTCTTAATGCAAGAGGGGTATTGATTTGCATTTCAGCAAAGGCATTTCTAAAACAATTCAAGCCCAGGTGCCTGCCACATGAAATCACAGGTGTCTGTACTTGCGGCAACCCATTCTGAAAAATCCCACGTGCCACACAGAGATGCTGCCTGGGAACCCGTTTTTCCCTTGCTCTTAAATTGGAGGAAATACAATGTGTTACAGGTCAGCCCAAACTCTTTAACCAACATTTTCGGTAAGTTATTCAGCATAATCAGAGGCCTTAATTGGTGTTGGAAACTCTCCTCTTAGGAGGTAAGGATGCGTGGACACCCCTTCCCGGCGTCCAATGGCCTACAAGGCCGTTGGTAATCATGGATGGTGACGAGGCTCCGCCTGGCACACGTCTTGTCTTGTGATTTCCTAAGCAGCTCTTTGAGCTTTTGTCTGGGAGTCTGGGGATCCAGCGACCGGAGTTGGGCCGTAATTCCAGACTTTGCCCCCACACTGTTTTGTTCGTGATGTCACGGTGAGTTTTTGAAGTCACGAATGTTACAGGTTCCTCTAGGAATACAGACTGAAATAAGATGTTTTGAAAGGTACATATGTCCTGGCCGGCGCCGTGGCTCAACAGGCTAATCCTCCGCCTTGCGGCGCCGGCACACTGGGTTCTAGTCCCGGTCGGGGCACTGGATTCTGTCCCGGTTGCCCCTCTTCCAGGCCAGCTCTCTGCTGTGGCCCGGGAGTGCAGTGGAGGATGGCCCAGGTGCTTGGGCCCTGCACCCATGGGAGACCAGGAAAAGCACCTGGCACCTGGCTCCTGCCATCGGATCAGCGCGGTGCGCCGGCCGCAGCGCGCCGGCCATGGCGGCCATTGGAGGGTGAACCAACGGCAAAAGGAAGACCTTTCTCTCTGTCTCTCTCTCACTGTCCACTCTACCTGTCAAAAAAAAAAAAAAAAGGTACATATGTCCTATAAAATTTGGGCATTAAAATGAAGCAGGATTTTATAGGAAAAGATTAAACAGGGAGGCACTTGGTATTCTAATATATATGCTTTAAAAAAAAAAAGATTTGATATTTATTTGGAAGTCAGAGTTACACAGAGAGAGGAGAGAGAGAGAGAGAGAGGTCTTCCACCCGCAGGTTCACTCCCCAGATGGCCGCAAAGGCTAGAGCTGTGTCAATCCGAAGCCAGGAACCAGAAGTTTCTTCCTGGTCTCCCATGTGGGTGCAGGAGCCCAAGGACTTGGGTCATCTTCCACTGCTTTCCCAGGCCACAGCAAAGAGCTGGACTGGAAGAGGAGCAGCTGGGACTAGAACCGGTGCCCATCTGGGATGGCAGCACTTCAGGCCAGGGCGTTAACCCACTGTGCCACAGCGCCAGCCCCAGCACTTTGCATTCTAAAAGCCCAAGATAGATGACCCAAGTTGAGACTTGAACTAGTAAAGATGGCTGTCTCTTTGGCTGCAAGTAAGGGATCACCCTCCTGGAAGTCAGCGTTCATAGCGAGAAGCCCAGAAGTGGAGGGTTGCAGAAACGGTCTGGTGCCTTAACAAAACAATCAAGGGCTGTATGCTTCATCACTTTCCTAGTGAAATCTCACCTCCTGATCACAAGGTGGCTGCAGTCACTTATGGCACCGCATCTGCTATCCTCAAAGCCCAAAAGCAGGAAAGAAGTCCGTGAGCGAACACCTCCTATTTGCCTTTCCTTATATCAGAAGCACAGTCTTCCTCTCAAGTCTCCCAGCAGAAGTCTTGTTGGTAGAGAGGGGTTACCTGGGCTACCGTGCTGAGAAGGGGCTGGACCATGGGCATCTGGCAGCCATGACCTCGGTCACGCAAGGAAGAAGGGCGAGGGAGGCCGGGGAGGGAGTGGAGATGCTGGCACTACAGAGCTGACATCTGAGCAGGAGTCTTCCCCCCGGAAACCAGGGTTTTCCACCACGGTACTTTTGCTCACATTTGAAGACACTACTTATAAAGGCTTGGTTTGATGGGGAAGAGGATTTCTCTGGAGATTCTCTGGACACCGTGGCACATAAAAATCTCCAACAATGGCCGGCGCCGTGGTTCAACAGGCTAATCCTCCGTCTTGTGGCACCAGCACACCGGGTTCTAGTCCCGGTCGGGGCGCCAGATTCTGTCCCGGTTGCCCCTCTTCCAGGCCAGCTCTCTGCTGTGGCCCGGGAGTGCAGTGGAGGATGGCTCAAGTGCTTGGGCCCTGCACCCCATGGGGAGACCAGGAAAAAGCACCTAGCACATGGCTCCTGCCATTGGATGAGCGCGGTGCGCCGGCCGCAGCGCACCGACCGCGGCAGCCATTGGAGGGTGAACCAACGGCAAAAGGAAGACCTTTCTCTCTGTCTCTCTCTCTCACTGTCCATTCTGCCTGTCAAAAAAAAAAAAAAAAAAAGAAATAAAAAAAGAACACCCAAAAAAACTTAAAAAAAAAAAATCCCCAACAAGTACTGCAGTAGAGAGAACGGTTGAGCTATGACCAATCCAGTGTTTAAAATACATTTGGTGGGGGGCCGGCGCTGTGGTGCAGAGGGTTAAGCCGCCGCCTGCAATGCCAGCATCCCAAATTGGCGCAGGCTCAAGTCCTGGCTGCTCCACTTGCAGCCCAGCTCCCTGTGAGTGCACTTGGGAAAGCAGCAGGAGATGTCAAGTACCTGGGGCCCTGCACCCACTGGGAGACTGGGAAGAAACTCCTGGCTTTGACCTGGCCTAGCATTGACCATTGCAGCCATTTGGGGAGTGAACCAGCAGATGGAAGATCTCTCTCTCTCCCTCTCTCCTTCTCCCTCCCCCTCTCCCTCTCCCTCTCCTCTACCTTTCAAATAAATAAATAAATGTTTAAAAAAGAAAATGCATTTGACCTCAGAACCCTTTTTTAAAGATTTATTTATTTATTTAAAAGGCACAGTTATAGAGAGGCAGAGGCAGAGAGAGAGAGATAGGTCTTCTGTCCACTGGTTCACTCCCAAATGGTTGCAACAGCAAGAGTTGGGCCGATTCAAACTATTCAAAGCCAGGAGCCTGGAGCTTCTTCTGGGTCTCCTACGTGGGTGGTAGGAGCCAAAACACTTGGGCCATCCTCCCCTGCTGTCCCAGGCACATTAGCAGAGAGCTGGATTGGAAGTGGAGCAGCCGGGACTTGAACCAGCACCCATATGGGATGCTGGCTCTGCAGGCGGCGGCTTTACCTGCCATGCCACAGCATTGGCCCCAGAACCACTTTTTTAAATCAGAAACTTGTTACTATGCTGTTGACCTGGCTTTCGCTAGCACTCTTCAGGGAACACTGCTCTCTGAGGTTGAAATCTCTTGCAGACGGAGTCCTCACCTTTAAATCTGCAGGGCGCTCAGTGGAGTTTCCTGTTAACGGCTGCTCGTCTTTGGGTTGTAGCCTCAGTCTCACCTCCTCAGGGAAGCCGTCTCATTCATCCCAACGAGGATGCTCTCTGAGGACTTTGCCATGGGTGGGTGTCTCACCCACGGTGGCCCAGAGAAATGCTGCTGCTTTGTCTCCCAGCACAATACTCTCAGTGTTTTCTTCTAGGATTACCCCTAACCCTTTGTTCTATCCATGTGGTGTTCCCACTGGTGATTGGCCCAGGAGTGGGTACCTGGGCCAGTGGGCCCCATACTGGGACTAATAAACCTTGAGATGGGCTGGGTGTTTGATGCAGTGGCTAAGTCGCCACGTGGGATGCCAGCATCCTGCTCAGTTTCTAATCCAGCTTCCTGCTAACGTGCACCCTGGGAGGCAGCACATGATGATTCAAGTACTTGAGTCCCTGCCATTTATGTGGGAGTCCAGGATGGAGTTCTGGGCTCCTGCCTTCTGCCTGGCCCAGCTCTGGCTGTTGTGAGCATTGGGAAGCGAACCAGTGGGTGGGAGATCTCATTCGGTCTGCTTCCGTCTCTCTGCCTTTCAAATAAAGTGAAAAAAAAAAAAGGTTAAATAAAAAATGAATAAAATTTGAGATAGAAAGAAGGCCAGTATATATTTCATTCTTCCCAGTAGATAGAAATGTAAGAGGCAAAGCTTAGTGAGACAGAGAAAAGAGAAAAGAGACAGAGAGAGAGAGAGAGGCTGTTTTCCTGTTTTGGGTTCCATGAGAGTCTCTTTTCCTTTTTCTTGCCTAAGGTATTTGAATTGGTTCTCTGCTGCTTGTGAATTCCATCTAATATAATTTGCTAAGTGAGTTCATTATCAAGCATATCGTCAGATGGACAAAGACAGGGGCCACAGGGCATCTGCGTTCACCATCGTATATGAAACAGTGAAGCGAGGGACCGAGCTAAACAGACTCGGTGAACCAGGACTCAGCAGAGCGTGGCAGATCCGGGAGAAGGAAACACGTGGTCTGTTTATGTACAAGGTGGTTTTGAGCATCCCGTGAGTTAAGAGGTGCGGGTGTTCTACAAACTGAAATAGAAAGAATTCTCACAGCAAACTCAAATACACACTGGTGGAGGGGGAGGGGGAAGACTTCAAAAAGCCCAAGCCACGGGCATTAGCGAGGACCTGATGGCCAACAGTCTGTAGCTGTCAACGTCCCCTCGAGTGCGCAGACCTCGGCTGCCTTCCCCACCAAGAACGCTCAGTCCCACGCTGCCAAAGCACCTGCTCCACTGCATCCCGCAGGTGTGTTCAAAGTCACTCAGCCTCTTATGCCTCGTCTGTCCTACCTGGAGACACCACAGACTGCGTGAAGGACACCATCAGGCCACTGTGGGGTGGCACCTGTGACTGAATAATGCATGAAACCAGCAGTGGCCAAGGGGGGAGGCTCCCCAAGTGGGCGGTGGGTTGAGGACAGGGGCCGGTCTCCACCGGTGGGGACCTGATGTCCCCAGCCCCCAAGGACAAAGCGCCTTCAGTCTGCTTCCCTAAACGAAAGGGGGTGCGGAGGGGTGGAAACACGCAGTGCTGAGAGTTTGCAAAGCACGCGCCTGTCCTGTGTGTCTCACGTGGGCCTCCCTCGGCTGTGGAGGTGGAGAGAACGGGGTCTACCCGCTACTGCCAAGGAAACGGAGGCCCCCGCCGGATGATCTGCCCAGGAGAAGATCAGCCTTCGGGGTCGCCTGCTAAAAACGACCCCTGGATGAACTGCATTCGCAAGGTTTTCTGTCCTAACGGAAAATTAGAATATAAGAAGGATTTTCTCTTTAAAAAAGCGTGGTGTTCTGATTCTTTTTTTAAAGATTTATTTATTTATTTGAAAGGCAGAGATACAGATAGGCAGAGGCAGAGAGAGAAAGAGAGAGATCTTCCATCCACTGGTTCATTCCATAGATGGCCACAATAGCTGGAGCTGAGTTGACCTGAAGCCAGGAACCAGGAGCTTCTTCCAGGTCTCCCATGTGGGTGCAGGGGCCCAAGCACTTGGGCCATCTTCTACTGCTTTCCCAGGCCATAGCAGAAAGCTGGATTGGAAGTGGAGCAGCTGGGACTAGAACCGGCGCCCATATGGGATGCCGGCACTGCAGGTAGCGGATCTACCCGCTACGCCACAGCGCTGACCCCAAGGTTTTTTTTTTTAAGATATAGTGATGTGTCTGTTCACTTTTTTTTTCTTTTTCTTTGTGTCTGTTCATTTTTTTTAAAAAATCATTTATTTATTATTGGAACGGCTGAGTTACAGAGAGTGAGATGTCTTCCATTGCTGGTTCACTCCCCAAATGGCCGCCACAGCTGGAGCTGCACCGATCCGAAGCCAGGAGCCAGGAGCTTCCTCCGGGTCTCTGATGTGGGTGCAGGGGCCCAAGGAGTTGGGCCATCTTCCACTGCTTTCCCAGGCCAACGCAGAGAACTGGATTGGAAGTGGAGCAACTGTGACTCGAACCAGTACCCATATGGGATGCCGGCACTGCATCCGGCCCTGGATTATTTTTTTTTAATCAGAATTCTGGGATCTACTTTTGGAGAATCTGGTTTAGCCTGGGCAGGCTCTGGGAATCTGCCCATTCGTTCATACAATAAAGGAGTTATCTTAAAGCCTCATTCAGTTTTTACATTCTACAAGTCTCTTTAAAAACTGTCCATGGGGCCCAGCACTATGGCATAGCTGGTAAAGCCACTGCCTGCAGTGCCAGCATCCCATTTGGGTGCCAGTTTGAGTCCCAGCTGCTCCACTTCCAGTCCAGCTCCCTGGGAAAGCAGCAGAGGATGGCCCAAGTGCTTGGGCCCCTGCTACCCACGTGGGAGACCTGGAAGAAGCTCCTGGCTCCTGGCTTCAGCCTGGCCCAGCTCTAGCCATGAGGCCATTTGGGAAGTGAACCAGTGGATGGAAGATCCCCCCCCCCCTCTGTCACTGTGCATTTCAAATAAATAAAAATAAATATTGAAACAAATAAGCAAAATTGTCCACGGAGGGCTGGGCCAGACCCTGGAGGCTCTAGAACAAGGAGAATCTTGATAAAAAGAGTGGCAGCAGACGCTGGCTGCCATTCTCAGCCTCTGTTCTCTCTTACTGCAGTCCAAGAAAATTCGAATTTTGTTTAGACAGCCTTTTCTTGCTGCTGTCGCCAGACGCATTCCCTCGCCTTGATGAGAAAAGCGATTAGAACGACTCCATCTACCCAGGCATAGGCTTGATCACAGGCACGCGACTGTTTCTGGCCAGCGGAACACAAGGTGGAGGGTTGCTGGGGGCTTCTGGGAAAGTGGAGGACTTGCTGTTCTTGAGAGCCTCCCGCGGCAGCCCCGTCTTTACCAGGGGCTGTGCCAAGGAAGCGGATGGCCCGGGGACTCTTGGCAGCCAAGGAGGCCAACTCTTTGCTCTTGGCCTTCTGGCCTCCGGAACTGGGAGAAAATGAATATCTGGTATTCAACATCCCTGTCCGCGGTATTTTGTTGGGGAGACCCTAGCAAGCTCAGCACATGCGCGGCTCAGGGAACCTCGCTTCGGGGTCCAGGCGGTCCTGCCACCCCGTGTGGCCCGGGCTGCCTCTGCATCGGCGGGCAGGTGGAGGACTGGGTGTGCCAGGCTGCTGTGCACGGGCTTGGAGTGGGCGCACGCATCTACCACACTGATCTCACTCGCGTGGCCACAACCCAAGGGCAAGGGCGGCTGGGAAATGAACCCTAGCTGCGTGTTCTGGGAAAAGACAAAACAGGTCAGTGAGTTTCCAGTCTTCATTGGAGACAGAAAGATCTCGGATATTTGATGGCAAGGCTGACCCTCCAAATCAACCCAGCCAGGCGACTGCTCTCCCTCTGGCTTGCAGCGACGGGAGCCGAGACATTCCCAGTTGTTTAGGCCGGTGTTCCCGGTCAGCACAGCTGAACGCATCCTAACTGACGTCTGGGGCCATCTTCTCTTCTCTTCTCCTCCCTGCTGGCCCGGGCTGCATTGCAGGACTGTGGTGCGGGTTAGGGTTGGGACTGTCCCTTCGGGTGAAAACAGCAGACTTAGCATCCTTTGTCAGCGCCATTGCGGGGAGGGCCTGGTGCCCTAGAAGATGATTCTTTTCTTTAAAAAACAATTACTTATTTGAGAAGCAGAGAGAAAAAGAGAGAGAAGAGATGGAGGGAGGGAACTCCCTGCTTTTGGCTCATTCCCGGAAGGCCCATGATGGCTGGGCCTGGGCGGGGCTGGGCCGGGCAATGGGAACACTGTCCAGGTCTACCACATGGGTGGCAGGAACCAAGCACTGGGTTGGGTTACTTTTGCCTCCCAGCCTCTGCAGGGGCAGGAACCCGGAATCAGGAGTTGGAGCTGGGAATTGAACCCACGTACTGAAATGGGGCAGGTGGGTGTCTTAACCGCTAAGCTAAACACCTGCCCCAAGAGGATTCTTCGATTTAATACAATAAAGTCAACAAGGGAGGCAATTACTGAGAAATGGAAAGCTCTCCTTTCTATACCCCTCCCCTCTCCTACACCCCCCGACTCTGGCACAGAGTCCCAGTGAATGAACAAATGCTGCCCTCAGCTGCCTCCACCTCCTCTTCCGCTCCTCCCCTCACCTGCCCTTCTCTACAGCCCAACAGGTGTGTGTCCTGCTGGCCTCCCCCCCCCCCAGCACCCCTCCCCTGCATGGAGAACTCCTGGCTCTCTTCCTGGCCAAGGCTCGCCCATTGCCCACGCCCAGCTCAGGGGCCTGCCTTCCACGTCCAGTGCCACAGCCTCCCTCCTCGGGGGTCTCTTGCCCCCCTGGATGCCGCTCCTCAGGTTTGCAGCTTCCTGCCTCTCTGGGCTCCTGTTTCCTCCATGGAATGGAAGCTCCTGGAGAACAGGCGTGGCCTGACGCACGCGCATCCTCCGTCCTAGGACCGTGTTCTACACGGAAGAGGACTCCTAGAACTGAAACAGATGGGCTGAAACGCTGCCCCTTGTAGAAAATAACCATTGCCTGCCCGGTGTCTGAGTGCAGCGTGAGTCCAGTGGCTTCCCTCTGCTTCCTTTCCGATCAGAATTTTTTCCCCACAGTGGTAAAGGTCACATAACGTCAAGTCTACCATTTTGACAATGTTTAGGTTCATAGCTCCGTAGCAACAAGTTCTACACTGTCATCCTTCTCTATTTCCAGGACTTTTTCCCCGTCTCATGCACCCACTCTATAGCCATTGAACAGTGACCCCCTGATCTGCCCTCCCCCGGCTCCTGGTCACCCCCGTTCTACCGCCTGTGTCTGTGCATCCACCTGCTCTAGGGACCTGCCACGCGGGACTCACACAGCAGGGAACCTCTTGTGTGAGACTCATTCTATTGAGTGTGTTATAAGGTTTGTCCCTGGGCAGCAGGTACCAGCATCTCCTTCCGTTCTCTGAATAAAATATTTTCTTTATGTTGTGTGCTTTAATTTAAGGACAAAATAAACAAACAACCCCCTGTCCAGTTGAAGTCCTTGTTCCCTGCTGTACAGAGAAAAAGGCCTCTGGACATTAGCAGAGGGAGCCAAGCTGCCGTGGGGGCCGTGGGGGCTGGGGGGGGCGGGGGACGCTGTTCAGAGGGCAGAACGTGACTAAGTCATACCCAAGTCTACTGCTTCCATGCGAGACGCATCCTCCTCGCCCTCAAGAGGGGCGCCCCCATCAGGCCCAGCGGCACCAGGTCCCTCTGCTGCCACTCCGTCCCCATCAGTGCCTAGGTCCGGCCGGACCACGTGACCCCTGCGGCTGGAGTGCGTCTGCGGGGCCTTAAAGGAGAAGCCTCAGGCTCCCGCCGCGGCTTCTCCACAAGGTGGTGAGGGCTCGTCTCCAGGTGCTCTCCGCCAGCCTGAAGCCCAGGGCAGAGCTGCCTTCAGAAGGGCCTGGGCCTTGGTGGCCCACTCAGTGCTGGCGGTCCCACCGCGGGAGCGGCCACTGCGAGGCAGCGGGTGGAGACGGTGGGAGGCTGCTGCTCTCTCGGCTCCTTATCCAAGGCTTCTTCCAGGAGTTTGCAGAGTTCCCAAACTTCGCCTTGCCCTCTTGCGTTTTCTTCTCTTCCTCCTCCTCATCAGGCAGTTCCAGGCTCTCCCCAGCAGACGCCCTGAGCTGCTGCGCGCAGTGCTGTGCACCAGGCCGGGTCCTGTGCCCTGCCGCGAAGCTCGGCGTCCGCACTCACAGCACGAAAGCAGAGCGACCCCTGCTGTTGCCTCCCCCAGTGGCACAGGGGCCGGACCCCTGCGTCTCCCCCTTGCATAGGCAAACTCTGCCGCGGAGTCACCTTGGCTGCACACTGGGAGGCGACAGTGCAGCAGCTCAGAGAGGAGCCCTGGCTCCCGGGTTGGTGAGCACCTCACGGGGACCAAGCTTTAGGTTCTCGGAGAGCGCCTTGTAGTTCCCCTTGTCTTCTGCCAGCTCGCAGAAGAACTCAAGGCACTTCTTGACAATGCTTTTGCAAATGGTTTCCAAGGTCTTTCTCTCCGATGGGGCACTTCTCGGGAGATGCTCAGGGGCGGTCCTCAAAGCCAGCCACAGCATGGGCGAAGCTGAGGTTCCCTGATGTCACTACATCTCAGCTGTCCATGGCGAACACGGTGGACGTGGAGTTGGATGTTATCCCATTTCTTCTTGTTCTCAAAGAGATCAAGGGCAGCATGGCAAGGGATGGATAACAATACCCTGACTTCCAGCTGACCTGGATAACAACACCTTGACTTCCAACTGACCTGGATAACAACACCCTGACTTCCAACTGACCTGGATAACAACACCCTGACTTCCAACTGACCTGGATAACAGTACCCTGACTCCCAGCTGACCTGGATAACAACACCCTGACTCCCAGCTGACCTGGATAACAACACCCTGACTTCCAGCTGACCTGGATAACAACACCCTGACTTCCAACTGACCTGGATAACAGTACCCTGACTTCCAGCTGACCTGGATAACAGCACCCTGACTTCCAACTGACCTGGATAACAACACCCTGACTTCCAAATGACCTTGGATAACAATACCCAGACTTCCAACTGACCTGGATAACAACACCCTGACTCCCAGCTGACCTGGATAACAACACCCTGACTCCCAGCTGACCTGGATAACAACACCCTGACTTCCAGCTGACCTGGATAACAACACCCTGACTTCCAACTGACCTGGATAACAACACCCTGACTTCCAACTGACCTGGATAACAATACCCAGACTTCCAACTGACCTTGGATAACAATACCCAGACTTCCAACTGACCTTGGATAACAATACCCAGACTTCCAACTGACCTGGATAACAACACCCTGACTTCCAACTGACCTGGATAACAACACCCTGACTTCCAACTGACCTGGATAACAATACCCAGACTTCCAACTGACCTTGGATAACAATACCCAGACTTCCAACTGACCTGGATAACAATACCCTGACTTCCAACTGACCTGGATAACAAGACCCAGACTTCCAACTGACCTGGATAACAAGACCCAGACTTCCAACTGAGAAGAGCAGGACTGCCAGGTGGTCTCCCCAGTCACCGGTGAGGCTCTTGTGGGGTTCACCATATTCCTCCTGGGTGATGTCATCAGGGTTCCTGGCCCAACGTCCCTGGTCTTGTTCAGTTCTTCCAGATCAATTATTTTCTCCTTAATCTTCTTGGCATTCTTTTTCTTGTCCTTACCACTGCCATCCTCTTCGTCTGATCCCACACCTGCAATCTTGGGCTCATCAGCTTTGTCTTCCTCTCATTTCTCACTGATTTCCTTCCCTCATTCCTTCTCCAGATAAAGGGTGATAGGACGGGCTATGAACCGCAAGTGTCCGTCGTCACTGCCTGGACCCACCTCTCCTCCGAGCACTCTGCCTGGCGATCTTTCAGACGGAAGACACTTTGCTGCCACGGCAAACGAGCGCACCGTGGCTGGCACAAGCAGCGAAGGAGCTGCCGGCAAAAGACTCCCCGGCAGACCCGCATCGTCATTGTGTTCCGTGATCACCACCACATTCTCTGCCACTGGGAGGCAGAATACACACCAATGCCAAATCGTCCCCATCACGCAGACGTCCGTTCCTGCCTGAAGAACCTCCGTCAGTGCATTAGGAGGCGATGATTCCAGAGTGTTTATGAGATCGGCCTTGGGCCCGGCAGGGTGTGTTCCTGGGAGCTGCAGGCGATGTCGCTCCCCAGCTCTCAATCACTGCCCGACTCAGAAGAGCCCTTGAGGCTGTCATGGAGAAGCCTGGCCACGGCCTCAGAAGCATCTGAGATCAACTTCCGAAGGAAGGATTCTTTGTGGGAACAGGGGATGGGAGACACGAGCTGAGCGGTTTCTGCCTGCCAGGCGAAAGTCTTCAGCTCCTCCTCTCCACGGCGCGCGTCTCCACACAGCTTGAAGGGAAAGGGCCGCGAACACTGAGCAGCTCCGTGAGCCCGGGGGTGTCCGACCCGCGAGAGAATCTCCTTTTTAGGGCTGACTAGTACTCCACTGCATGTGTATTCCATGTCGCGTTTAGCCCTTCGTCCACCAGGGGGCGCTGGGATAACTCCCACCTTCCGCGTGTTGTGAACAACGCTGCTATAAACTTGGGGATCAAGCATCTGTCTGGGTCTCAGCTTTCAGCTCGCTCGGCCGGGGACCCGGGGGTGGCACTGCTGGGTCTTGGACGATGTCTGTGTGTAACTGTTGAAGGAGCTGCCCGCCATGCTGTTTTCCACAGCGGCCGCAGTTTTCCCTCCCCACCATCCCTTTCCTGTTTTTCAGCCTCTACCACAGCTCCCCAGCACCTTCCATTCATCTCCACTCCCCGAACACCCGCCCCGGGTACAAAGTGGATGTGGCTGTCCCACTTATTAGAGAGAAAAAGTTGCATTAATAGTTAAAAAGTGTGGTCCTGCGGGCGGGCCTGGCAGCAGGTGATTGATGGTCTCCATTACACCCCATTAGATATTTTATTCTTGTTAAATGAAGAGCAGCCAACTTTGTCAAGTATTTTTAGTTCCCTCTGGTCTTATTGGTCCCATCTATTCTTCAGGCCGGCCTGTAAATGGCCACATATGGCCGAGTGTCTGCAGAACGGATGGCCGTGCAGCTGGTGTTCATTGGCCACCAATTTACCCCGGCCCCTGCATTGTGAGCCTGACAGCGCTGGGGAGCCTTGTAGATCTAACCAAATATATCTATTTTCTAATTGTCTATTTATCACCTTCTGGGGATTTGTGGGCCTCCCATCTGAAGGCAAAGGGGGGATGGCCTTGAACAATGATCCTTGTCAAGGCTTTCGCTCGCTCTAAATTAGGGCCTAGTTGCTAAATAACTAATTTAGTCCTGCTATCAAGCTGAAAAAGTGGGTATTCAGCGCAAAGTGCCAGCTGGGGAATTGATTATGTCTTTTCTCAGCCAGCGTGATAAACCTGCCGCCCGAGCCACCGTGGCAGGCTGGGGACGCTCCCCCGGGGCGGCCCGCATCAGCACAGAGCAGGGGCAGAGGTGCCAGGCCCACTCCCTGCGTGGCGGTTGAAGCTGGGGCCCCCGGGCCTGCCCGCCACGGCGCCCATGGGAGGGTCACGCTCCGGGTCTGCAGTTTCTGCTGGGAGCAGTGGGGGATGTTTGCATCTATCAGGGACAGGGAGACCAAGGTGAGAACCAGGGAGGGGAGAGGAAGGTCACCCTGACAACCCCGATTTCCAATTAGAGCGAGATTATTGAAGGGGGCCCAGGCCGGGGGGCGGGGGAGCTGGGGGGAGACAAATGGGAACAGGAGGCACTTAGGAAAATGTATTAACGACGGCAGCCGGCTTGCGAGCCGGGAAGGGGGAAATGGAGAGTTGAGGTTTACTGCTTGAGAAGTCTAATCATGACAGCGGCCGCAACCGCTTACTCAGGCTGCGCTGCCAGGCGCCATGCCAGCCGTCCCCAGACCCAGGTCTCCTGGAAGCCGCCCCACGTGCAGGCTCATCCGGGCTCCCACCCCGATGTGCACTCGGTGCCTGAGGCTGAGTTCTGTCCCGGAACATGGCCCCCGCCCAGCTGTTTGTACCGTGCCTGGAACGCCTCCACCATTCTCTATCTCTCTGATCTTCATGGGATGCTCTTCTGGGTGCTGGGGGCCATGGTAGGGAATCCCTGCCTCCGGGGAGCTGCTCTTCCCGGGGCAGGCAGGCTAAGTCCAGACCCGAAGGCCCCTTTATAACAGTTTTTTGAAATTTCCCCTTTATCATCTTGAAATCAAATTCATAGATACAGTAGTCCATGTCTTCACATAATTTTTAAAAATCAATATAACATTTTTACTGTCATTTAATGTAGAAATGAAAGGCAATCAATTTAAATAAATAATATATATTTAATATTCAAATGTTTGTGCCTACGTGCACAAGGAAGCCTCATGGAACACTCAGATGCTTACACCTGCTGATAGCGAATGTCTGAATTTAGGAAGAGAGAATCCAACTGAATGTTGGTGACAAAAATTGAGGATGCTTAGAATTACCTTGACTGTGATAGCCACAAAGATAGATAGACTGAAAACAAAGGTACCAGTGACTCGAACCATGAACCGTGTTAGCACTGATGGCATTTTCTGAAATGATGAAATCCCAGGCTGGAGAAAGTAAAATCTCTCTCTGTCCCAAAAACAATAACAACAACAACAACAAAAATCAAAAACAACCACTGTAACCCCCTCTAACAACCTCCCCACACACCCATCTCCTGTTTCCGTGTTGGTTGCATTCCTGGCGGAGTCAGCTTGAATTGGACCAAGCCCACGATCCTTTGTGCTTGTGTCTAGGATGGGGTGGACTTCTGGATCTGGATCAGCAGGAGATGCTTCTGACCCGCACAGATGTCTTCTTGGAATTCTGAAGTTGTGAGACGTGAGCCAGCACATGCCTCCCGGGACGTCTGGTGGCCCTGCCCCTCTCTGCCACCCAGCCCTGAGACCATGAGAATACCTTCTTGGGGTTAGTTCTGTGCCAAAAAGAATCACTGTGCTACATAAAAGACAAGCAAATAAACAAGAAACTACTAAGTGGCAATAACTACAATGATTGGAATAAAACTGGGTGACAGGCTACAAATAGGATGAGGTCGGGGGGTCAGGGTTTCTGGCTTGGGGTAAGTGATTCCTCTGGCCCCCGACACTCCTGGGAGGAAGAGGCACCATTCGTTTCTCCCTGAGAACAAAAGGAGAGTCAGGAAGTTGGCTGGCCTGGGGCCCCAGGAAACTCAGGCTGGGCACTGCTCTCTGTTGCCGAGTCACCTTGGGCAAGCAGCGTTTTATTCATGGGACTCAGCTTTCTCATCTGTTAAAGGGAGAGACTCATTATTGCGTTGTTCTCTCCCCCAAGTTGATCTAAAGTGACGGGAGCAAGTGCTGTAGTCACTGTAAAATCCCAAGTGGGGGCAGAGGTTTGAGTCTAGTGATGAAGGGTGCTGGTTAAGACACTTGCATCGCACCCACCTCGGAGGGACTGGATTTGATGCCTGGCTCTGGCTCCTGACTCCAGCTTCCAGCTAATGCACACCCTGGGAGGCAGCAGGCATGGCTCAAGTTATTAGGTCCTTGCCACCCACCTGGGAAGCCTGCATTGCACTCCCAGCTCCTGACTCCACAGACATTTGAAGAGTGAACCAGCACTCAGAGCTCTCTGTCTCTCTTTATAAAGAAAAATTCCAAGAGGTCTTGTTGGTAAGGAGAAAAACTAGAAACAACTCAAAAGCCTCCACAAAAGGGGATTGGGTTGCAAAACCATGGCACAATCACTCAGTAAAACATTACGTCATCATTAAAATGTTGCAAAATAATAGTTGATGCTATATAAGGATGTTCAGGGAAGGTTGTCAGAGAAGGAAGCTACAGAATAGCGTTGAACGTACCTTCCTATGTTTGTTATTGAGAAAAGAAAAGCGAGCCAACAAATGAAGCAATCCTGCACAAAAAAGAAAGAATTAGAAAGGTCTATGTTTTAGGGTAACAATTGGCATCATCGCCAGGCATTAGAGTAGGTTTTATTTCTGCTCCTCTGTAGATTGAACTGTGTCATTTCTGTTATGAGAAACAAGCCAAGAGCATTTGTAAGGTGCTTATCACATATCGAGACCTCTGCTAAAGCCACTGGGACTAAGCCTGGGTGGGCGGCCAGTTTAGTTATGAAAGCCCCTCTTCCTCTGGCAATCTCTCACGCGCAGGGATGGATCGGTGTGGTCACTCACTGGCTAGAGACCGAGTGGTTCTCTTTTTAGTTTGTGTTCTTTGCCCTTAGAGCTCGAGTTGGGTAGCTCCAGGCTCTGATGGGCAGGGCATGCAAAGGACCGAATTCTGGGTCAGGGACTATTGTCAAAATCCATGCAGCAATCCTCCGGTGCAGCCATTCTCACCTCTGTTTTATCGGAAGATGAAATGACTCACGACGGCTCGTGTCTCCTAAGAGGAAGATCAAGGATTTAAAGCCAGATATCTCATTCCAAAGCCAGCTCTGAGCCACCGGGCAGACGTTTGTAACCACGGGGGAGATTAATTATCGACCAGGTTTTCATGTCTCCACAAATGTGCCTGGAAAATACGCTTCAGTTGCCTTGTAGCTAAAGGTAGGAAAACATCCACCCCGCTGCTGCCTGGCAGAGGGGGGTGCCCACGTGCTGTTTGTACAGAAGAAGCGCCTGGTCAGTGGGGCTTCCTTTCCCTGGCTTGGAGTTCCGGCCCTGGTCACCAGCGTCTCTGCCCTCTCTGGACTCCAGCATGCTGGTAGGTTGGCCCTGGAAGTCCCTTGCTAATCCCCGACTTCGGAGGAGGGTCTTGAATGTAGCCAAAGACTCCAACATCTGACGGTTCATTCACTCCCTCATTGTCTCTCAGAAAAGAGAGATTGACTTTCCATTCAAGTCCTTGCTAAATCTGTCGTGTTATAAGACTTTATCTCAGTCACTTAATTGTGACCCACAAAGCACTATTTGGGAATGACCTATTAGTCCAAAATAACTTCAGTCAATGCTGTGCTTTACGTGCTCACAAGGTCACTTGCTGGAGCAAAAATGGAGACAAAAACACTAAGCACCGACTTAGACATTTTTCCTGATAATTGCAAGTGTTGGATGTTGTAAACAAGCCCTTTAAAGATCCCTTTAAAAAACAATACACTAAGTGGTTAGTTCACAGAGCTCATGAATAGAGAATGGGTACTTGGGACTAGGAGTGTAATTTCCAGTGACAGCAGCATCCCCAGATGCAAAACATCCTGTATCTTAAGTGGCTTCGATGGAAGCGAAGCTGACGTGCTCTGGAAAGCTGTGCTAGATGACTTGAGAAGTGGCACTTGTGATGACAAAGACGCCAGTGTTCAAGACGGATGTGAAGAGTGAGTAGAGTTGGTTCATGAATTAAATGTGGACATAGAAAGAGGCAGTGTGTCTGAATAGATGTATTGTTAGCATAGCACTTTATATGCATATTTTAATTTCCAGTTAACATTGGCTTATAATTGCTACATCAGTATATTAATATATTTTATGTGAATGACTTTAAACATATGTGTAACTAAAAGTGTAAATTAATTGAATATTAAAAGTAGACATTTGATTATCTTATCTTGATTCCTGACAGTTTATACATGCAAGCTGGTTGAAAGCTTAGTTTTGGATTTTTCCACTGGGAAAAGGCAGATCTGTCTATAATCTGGGATTGTCCCACGGTTGGACATCCTACTGTGTGCCAGGCATGGTGTCAGATGTGCACAGTCCCAAGCTCTCATCTGAGTCCCCTTGGGTCTGTGTGGGAGGAGGCCTGATGGAACTCCTTCATCACCTTACCAGGGAAATTCCTGGGGCCCAGAGGGAGGTGGGTGCTGACAGGCCACATAGAGGAAAACCCAAGCTCCCCCACAAGGAAAGGAGCCAAACAGCAGCCCACAGCCAACTTCATTACAAAACCACACCCCTCCCCTTGACCTTGGCCTAGAGAGAAGCCCAATGTTTGGGATGCCTGAATCTCGTATTGGAGTACCTGGGCGTGAGTCCTGGCTCTGCTCTTGGTCCAGCTTCCTGCTAATGTGCACCCTGGGAGGCAGCAGGTGAGGTACTTGGGGCCCCTGCCAGCCACATGGGAGACATGGATGGAGTTTCTGGCTCCTGGCTTTGGCCTGGCCCATCTTCAGCTGTTGTGGGCATCTGGGGAGTAAACCAGTGCTGTTTCTGTCTGTCTGCATTCCAAATAAAATGTGAAAAGTAAATAAAATGATAGAGAAAATTATTTTAAAAAATAGAGTTGACAACCTGAGTACAGTTAATCATTTTTGCTCAATGCCGCTGGGATAATTTTGAAAATCTTTGCCTCTTCTTAAACATTTTAAACTTGACATTTAGAATATTTTATAACAGTTTTAAATAATTACAGGGAATGTAATATCTGGCATATTTTAAATATAGACATTATAAGATAAACTCTTATATTACAGCTTTAAATGTAGCCAATAAAGTACAAATATCACAGCAATTTGATACCCACCACCATCCTTTTAAAAAATACATGAATGAGCTCTTATTTAACAGTAGGAAATTGTATTTCCAATCCGTTTACTCCACAGAATTTTATCCTAATGTAATGTATTTTTATGCTTGAAAGTCTTTTATTGATTTTTCTATCATACTTCTCTACAATAAAAAATGTATATAGATGGAATTTTTATTTCCTGTGACCATAATCCTTTAAGTATTAAAAAGTTTATCTGGATTGAATTATAATTCCAACCATTAGTAAGACAAACTTCAAAAAAAGATGATTATACTGCAAGTTTTGATATAAACAGTTAAGTTTTATCAGAAAGATTTAATAAGCTGAAAGTGCTGGAGGAACTGTCCGTGGTGCTGACTCCACCAGGGATTTGCACCATTAGCCAGGTCCTCTGTGTCTCCGTCCTGGCTGGCCTTCTGACCCAGAGCACCAGACCCACAGAGCCCACCACAAGGCTTGACCTCTTGACCTTGGCTGTGGGCCTGGTAGATGCCCCATCCCAGGCTAAGGAAGAGCATAATAATCCTGCCCTTGTGCTTAGAACCAAGTCAATGTAGGGCAGCATCCTCACACTTTGCTAATGTCATTTACTTAACCCCCAAGACAAAAGTGAGTACTTTTGCCCCCATTCCACACATAAGAAAGTAAAGGCTGGCAGATATTAAATAACTTGCCCAAAGCCACACAATAGCGTGTGCAGAAGGGAGTTTTCAACCTGGCTTAGCTCAGCCTGGGTCTGAAGACTGAGCCTTTTTTAATCCCACCATGCCTCTCTAAAACATGACAATAGAATCAAACTATTGTATTTATGGGCCTAATATGAACCAAAGACATTGCACATGGTCAGTTTTAAAAAGTATTTATTCATGTGAAAGCTAGGCTGGCAGAAAGGAAGAGACAGAGATTTTTCATTTGCTGGTTCATTCCTCAAATGTCTGAAATACCAGGGCTGAACCAGCCTGAGCCTAGAAGCCTGGGACTCTATTCAGATCTCTCACATGGGTGGCAGGAATCCAAGGACTTGGACCATCATCTGCTGCCTCCCAGAATCATTAGCAGGAAGCTGGATGGCAAGTGGAGATGGGACTTAATCCCATACAATTCCATATGGTGTCCCAGTACCACACCTGCCCCTCACACACTGTCAGGTTGAAAGCCCATTCCTGCAAATCCCAATCTTGCAAAGTGACTATAACTGTCTTCTTGTTATAGAGGAGAAAGACAAAATCAGAAGTAGTAAGCAGCAGAGCTGGAGTTTGGTCCTGGACCCATCTGTTCCCAAAGAACAGCCTCTTTCCTCTCCCTGAGGCCAACCCTCTGGCCACTGCCTAGCCCAGGACTGGATGCAGAGTCCAGTACCCTTCATAAGTCCTGGACTATAAACAGCTTCAGATTTCCCCAGGAAGAGTAAGGGATATAAAAATGTGGAAACCACTGTTGGAAAACTCAGGCTCTGTGTCCATTTGGCCTGGCCCCACATTTCTCACAATTATATCAATTAATTCCAAGGATGCTCTGAGCCCTGCATGTATGCATGCCAGACACTGAGTCAGGTGCAACTAAAGGCCGTGGGGGTGCAGAGAAGGTGATTTGAGCCCAGATGCCACCTCCTGACCTGCAGTCCCATCTTACTTTCCAGCGAGGTAGTGAACAGCTTGAGGCCATGGGAGCTGGGGAGGAGGCGTGGATTCCAGTGGGGCCCTGGGAAGGTGTGAACATGGCAGGACCTGAACCGGGATGTCACTGTTGTGGAGTTGATTCAGTTAGACAGGTTTGCATGTGGGGTGTGTGCCTCAGCCCATCTGCTGTGCTGCCTGGGTGAGTCCTGGGCACTATGCACAGCTCGAGGCTTCCCCGTGCACTGTGCTTAGTATTATTCAGTGGAAATAATTTCTGCTAAAAACACCTGAGCTTCTAATAGGACTAGAACAAGGACTGGACTAGTTCCTTCTTTAAAAAAATTATTTATTTATTTGAAAGGCAGAGTTACAGAGAGAGGGAGAGAAAGAGAGAGATCTTCCATCTAATGGTTCACTCCCCAAATGGGCCCAGGTCTCCCACATGGGTGCAGGGGCCCGAGCACTTGGGCCATCTTCCCCTGCTTTTCCAGGCACATTAGCAGGAAGCTGGATCAGAAGTGGTGCAACAGGAACTTGAACCAGCACCCACATGGGATGCCAGTGATGCAGGTGGTGACTTAACCCACTGTGCCACAGCGCTGGCCCCAAGAACCAGACCTTAACCAGGCTTCATGCCTCATTTCTCTCGCAGGTGGGAGCACTCAGGGTCTTGCTGAGTGGAGTCACCTGAGATCCCTGCAGATCCCAATAGCTCCCTGGGTGTTAGCAAATGTGATGTCCATCAGACTGTATGCTCTGGCCGGACAGCCTGGGGAAGATGGTGGTGCCTCCCTGGAGTGAGGCGTGAAGCCTCCTATCCTCATTTCCTGAACAACCCTGGGCCAGTGGGGGCCTGGCCTAGGACCGCCTCCCCCAGTGGACCCCGCCAGTAGTGAGGGAATTACTCTGCAGAGGGAATCAGCCCACATGCTCAGAGCTGCAGCCCGGGGCGGGCAGCCCCGCTCCCTACAGGGGCTTGAGGGCCCAGCCGGGAGCGATGGAGTGCTGCGCAGGCTGTCCCCACCCTCAGAGCCCACGTTCCTGCTCCAGGGCCGCCAACTGCTCTAAGGAGGGGCAGGCTTTGCACTGCCCTCTGCTCCTGACTGCTCTGAGGCCTGTCCCTCAGCCACGAGGTTTGGTTCTCACTGCCTTTTCTTTTTGGAGTGAATTTAGAGTTTGAAGACAATGAATTGACTATTAGCACCATTCACTGAGCTCGTTTCTGGTCCCAGGATATCTCATTTCATTCTGCAAATGCAGGCAGAGTTGGACTTATTGTACTGATGAGGAGACTGAGGCTCAGAAGCATGGTGGGGACTTGGAAGGTTCTGGCTGGGGGAGCCAGGATTTGAACCCAGGTCTCTCTGACCCTAGAGAGTATGTTCTCTGCATGGAGATTTATTTTTAAAGATTTATTTATTTGAAAGGCAGAGTTACAGAGAGGCAGAGGCAGAGAGAGAGAGGGAGAAGTCTTCCATCTGCTGGTTCACTCCCCAGATGGCTGCAATGACTGGAGCTGGGCCAACCCAAAGCCAGGAGCCAGGAGCTGCTTCCAGGTCTCCCACGTGGGTGCAGGGGCCCAAGGACTTGGGCCATCTTTTGCTGCTTTCCCAGGCCATAGCAGAGAGCTGGATCGGAAGTGGAGCAGCTGGGACTTTAACTGGTGCCAGCACTGCAGGTGATGGCTTTACCCACTATGCCATGGTGCCGGCCCCTGCATGGAGACTCCCAATCCAGCTCCTCATGGCTGCTCTCCTGCCTCTCAGTGCCATGTGAAGGGTAGCACCTGTCACTAAAGACGCTGTCACTGCAGACAGTAGATAGAAGCCCAGGACTTCTCTTGATCTATATGTGGTATTAATGCAGCTTGGGGTCTGGTACCACCTCACTGTGTGACCTTGGGCAAGTCACTCCCCCTTCCTGGACCTGTGGTCCCTCATCTGTACAAAAGGGTGTGGATGACAATCTCCCAGGGACATGGAACTCCCAAAGTCCTGTGCTTCAAATGCTACAGCAAATTTAGGGGATTTGTGAAGTCACAGCCCATCCAATACTCTCCCCAACTTGACCTTTTCTTAAATTCATTTCATTAATTCTCGTATTCATAAGAATGCATTTTCATTTCATGGTTCCAGTGTTTAGTGCTTTCTCCTGATGATGTGTCTCATCCCCGGTATAATTTTTTGTTCCATTAATTTCCAAGGACCATTTTGCCAGACCGCAGTGTTAAGAATCAGTTGCACCTCTTCCATTTGTCTAACCAACCGCTCATCCATTTCTCCCCAGAAATAATTGTGTATGGTTCAATAAGTTTATTGTCCAAATCTGTTTACACTTCAGGATGCATCTCATCAGGATCCGCTGTGACGGGTGGAAGGCAGCTGCCGATTATCGTCATTGCATCTATTTCTCCAAGTTTGCAAAATATTCATTTTCTACATCTTCAGAGCTGTTTTTATTTTCGCTCAGTTTATTGGTCTTACACGGTGAAGACAGACTTTAAAAGAAAAAAGAAGTGTCACTTCTTTTAGATTTTCATTTGCCTCTGTTTTCCCCGACTCACCTGGGCTGGTGGCTCACCTGGGCGTGATGCAAGCTGGTTCCAGCATGACTCAGCACTTTTTTTCTGAGCAATTCCCCACTGAGGGCAGAGGGCTGTGAAGAGAGAGGGAGAGAAGACAGAGGGGGAAGCAGAAAGGAGTGACAACGGGAGAGGGAGTTTACCATGGCAGACACTGTTCCGTCTCAGGACAGAAGATGAACTGGCTGCCCAAATGGACAGAGGGTGGGTTCCAGTCCCAGTTAGTAGCGGAGCTGTGTGGACCAGTTCCTTAGCCTCTCTGTGCCCAGTCACCATCTGTAAAGACAGGAATGATAGTTCCTGCTTTGTAGGATCCTTTGGAGATTTAGTCAAATATTCATTTTTTTCAGGGATTTATTAGGTTCCGAGGCACCGGGGATAGGAGGGAGGACAAAATCCAGAGCAGTCTCTGCTTTTGTGGCAGTGTGGTCACACTGGGATGGTACACGTCTATCTATAATCACCTTGACTAGTGCCTTGAATTCAGGGAGCCCTGGGGGTCTCCCAGGTGAGGCGGAGCAGGTGCGCCTGGGGTAGAGCAGTGGGGAGCTCAGGTCACTGAGAAGCTGGCTTGGCAGGAGCGGGAAGTGAGTGGTGCTCCTCCCAGGAGCTGCTCCCATGGGAACGTGCGCTGTGATTGAGTTTTGTCCCAGGGGCAGCAGCGACACCTCACTCCCCGGTGGGAACAGACCTCCTGAAAGCCTCCTGGCCAGCTGTGGGATGGCAGTGACAGCCCAGGGGGAAGGGGCCGGGGCCAGGGCTCCCAGCGTGGGAACATTAGGATTCAGGTCCAGCAGCAGGAGGGTCTGGAGTGAGGGGAGGGGCCGTGAGATGCCTTGAAACTATCTCCAGCTGGAGTTCCTGTTAGCCGGCATCAGTACCACCTGGGGTTTGGTTTTTAAATTTTGTTTATTTTCATCTACTTGAAAGGAAGAGCAACAGAGAAAGTGAGAGAGAGAAAGAGTTTTTCTGTCTGCTGGTTCACTCCCCAAATGTTCCCAGCAATGAGGGCCAGGCCAGGCAGATGCCACGAGCCATGAACTTCATCTGTCTCCCCCGTGGGTGCAGGGCCCCAAGCACCTGGGTCATCTTCTGCTGCCTCCCACGATGCGTTAGCAGGAAGCTGGATCGTAAGTGGAGGAGCTGGGGCTCGAGCCAGGCACTTGGATACGGGACGTAGGTGACCCAAGTGGGCGCTTCACCTGCCGCGCCTCAACATCCAGCCCTGGGGAGTTACTAAGAGGCAGACTGGGGCTCCACCTCTGGAGATCAACTTGTCAGATCTGGGTCAGGGCCCAGGAATCTGCATTGTTGCGAGAGCCCCAGGTGGGGGATCCCACTGGTGGCTTTGCCTTCTGAACACACTTGGGTTGTGTCTGGGTTCCCGCAGCCTCAGCTGGGGACGCTTCCCACCGGGAAGGGTCCTTCTTGTCTGGGTCAGAATGGGCTCACAACAGCCATGCCCCAGAACCTGAGAAAACTGAGCATCTCACCAAATCCACGCAGCTGTCCCTGCTGCTGTTGGCTCGCAAGGAGCTTAGGAAAATTCATGTCAGAATCTGTCAGGCTCCCGAGCTGGTCCCTAGCACCGCAATGGCGCCTCTGTCACCCTGGGATGCTCGGTCCCTTCCAGGGCAGGCTCTGCAAGTCCAGGCTGTGGGGGCTGCGCGGTCAGCGCACACTCCCCGTGGGCAGCTGGTTTCTCCCCGGTGCTCAGCAGCCCATCTCAGCTGAATGCTTGGGGCTGGAGTGGAAGTCTGGGTGGGTGGTGGAGCGGAGTACGGCATGCGGGCCACTTTCTGTGGCTCCCTGAGCGACACGCCAGAGCCTCGGGATGCTCAGTGTGGCTGAGCAGAAAGCCACCCCCAGTCCCCCAGGCGGGAGATCTGGGACCGAATCACAGAGCTGTCCCAGGCCCGGGGCGGAGAAACACAGTCATTGCAGGCCGGGCAGGGGCTGGAGGATGGAGCGCTGCCGCACCTCTTGAAAATACACATTGACTGGTGTGTTTTTCCTGACCAGATATTATTGTTTCATTGTACAAAACCTGGAAAAATACAGAGAGAAGAATAAAACCATGGCAATCCCACAATCTAGACTCATCCTCCTTTAAAATTACAGTGCGCTTTCTATCAGAGTCTTTTCAAAAATTCTCAGATTTGAGAGGCCCGGGGCAAGAGCACAATTGGAATCCCACGTACCGTATGTTTAAATATTTAATATTTAAATCATTTTTCTCAAAGAATTATTTTTCTTTTAAAACTCTCAAAATTACCTGTTAAGATGAAAAAGAAAAATTCGAAAGACAGTAAGTGTAAGAAATTTAGATCAAAATTGTTTCAATAAAGCTGACACTTTAAATTTAGTTTTTAAACATCTGTCTAAATTCAATTAAATATTAGAAATATCAGAACTCTTCTCTGTTTGAAGGCACAAGGCCGATGCAGTGCCAGGGATGGGTAGTGGGTGTGCTTCATGCATAGATCGACATGGAGGCAAATTTAAGAGTGCAATGAGTTGTTAGCTAGTGCAAACTATTGCTCAGCTGTTGCGAATGTCCTGCTAATTAGTGAGTACCTCTGGCAGCAGGAGTTAGGACATGAAGGAAGGCAAGGGGACGGGCACTTGGTGCTGCTGGAGACGATACTTTGTTACCCGGGAAGATGCTGCATTTCATGCTGTCTCAGAGGAATATTTGACAAATGGATTTGTCTTTTCTCTTCCATGCTTGTGCACACCCACTGCCCACACGGCGCTGTGCGTCCACCTCCGACATCAGCAGAGCGCAGCCCACACAGGCTGGTGCAGTTGGGATCTGCCTCCCCTTGTCTCAGACAGGAGTTTCCTGGGGCATGCGGGGTGTCAGTCCCGAGGTGAAGTTCAGGGTCGTGCTATGCAGCGCTGAGCACCGCATCCCGAGGACCAGCCGTGCCCGTGTCTTCCGTGGTAAGTGTTTATTTGCTGTGTGTGTTCGTGACCCACAGAACACCCGGAACTAGGGACCCGAGACAGGGTATAAGGATACACACTTGCACATATAAGAAGACTCTTATAAAAATTAATGGAAAATAGAATTAGAAGTTCATTTTGGTGCATAAGAAATTTGAAATCCAGGCATATATACAGAATCTTACAAAAGATCACAGATTGCATATTAGGAAAAAACTATGCCTGAATTTCAATTTTTTTGTACCAAAATTAACTTCATTCTATGTTCTATGAACCTTTTGAAGTATCCTTTCACACATATAGATGTATAAAAATGATTTAAAGTAAGTATATTTGTTTAAACATTATAAGGTCTAAATTTTAAAAAGTTATTCATTTCCGCTGCACTAGCAGGGAGCTAGAGCAGAAGTGGAGCAGCTGGGACTCGAACTGGTCTCCATATGAGATGCTGGCATCACAGGTAGCAGCTTTACCCATTATGCTACAGTGCTGGCCCCTAAAAATCTATTTTATTGTTATTTAATTGAATATATTTATGGGGTACAGTCTGATAATCCTATACATGCATACAATGTGTAATGATCAAATCAGGTTAGGTAAGGTACGTATTTACTTTGAATGATTGTACACTATTCCATAAAAGAGATATGTAGCACTGTACCAGTTGTTTCTAATTTTTCTCTCTTATAAACAACACAGCAATGAACAGCTGGGGCACATCTGTGCATGTGGTGTCACTAAGGGGATGCACATTGTGTTCGTAGGACTGGATCAGGAAGGGCCCCGTGGGAGCATCATGTTGACTGGATCCGCTCTTCTACTGGCTGTTTGTTGGTCCTAGGAAGGCTGATTTCCCTGCACCAGAATCGGCCCAGGGAATGGGGTCTGGAGTTCTTGGTCCTCAGAGCTTGGGCAAGCCCCTCCCCTGAGTGGGCCTCATTTTCTCCACCAGTGGTAGAGGCATGGCACTAGGTGTTTTCTAAGTCCTTGAAGTCTGAAACACCCATCCGGGGCTCTGTCCTTGAGACCGCCCTGCCCCCTGCTGGTCGGTTGCCTGAGGCCAGCCCAGTTCCTGACTCCCTTGGGGAGAGCCCGAGAATTTTCTGGACTCGCTGAAAGTGCATGGATTACCTTGAGTCTAGCAAGTTCAAGAGGTTGAGAAGGGAGGGCGTCACCATTGCAATTCATTTGGTTGCATTTCCAGAAATTACTTCTTTGAGCGGTGCTTCCGAATGTCTCATTTTATTCATTTGTTCCACAAATGTCCCCAAGTTCCTCTTCATGCTAGGGATCTGGGCACTTGGCTTTTGTCCTTGAGGACATATCCAGGCCGGGAGGGGCACAAGAACCGGCCGCAGGTTGCTGCCAGGCAGAGCAGAAGGAATGGCGTTGAAGCTGGCGCCGTGGCTCAGCAGGCTAATCCTCCGCCTTGCGGCGCCGGCACACCAGGTTCTAGTCCCGGTCGGGGCGCCGGATTCTGTCCCGGTTGCCCCTCTTCCAGGCCAGCCCTCTGCTGTGGCCCAGGAGTGCAGTGGAGGATGGCCCAAGTGCTTGGGCCCTGCACCCCATGGGAGACCAGGAAAAAGCACCTGGCTCCTGGCTCCTGCCATCAGATGAGCGCGGTGCGCCGGCCGCAGCGCGCCATCCGCGGCAGCCATTGGAGGGTGAACCAACGGCAAAGGAAGACCTTTCTCTCTCTCTCTCTCACTGTCCACTCTGCCTGTCAAAAAAAAAAAAAAAAAAAGAAGAAGAAGGAATGGCATAGAGGACGCACTGCCCAGCGTCCTGAGCTGGCCCCCGCCGGCTCCCTGCCTCTTTTGAGCCGGCGCCGTGGCTCAACAGGCTAAGCATACCAGGTTCTAGTCCTGGTCGGGGCGCCAGATTCTGTCCCGGTTGCCCCTCTTCCAGGCCAGCTCTCTGCTGTGGCCAGGGAGTGCAGTGGAGGATGGCCCAAGTGCTTGGGCCCTGCACCCCATGGGAGACCAGGAGAAGCACTTGGCTCCTGGCTTCGGATCAGCGCACTGGCCACGGCAGCCATTGGAGGGTAAACCAACGGCAAAGGAAGACCTTTCTCTCTCTCTCTCACTGTCCACTCTGCCTGTCAAAAAAAGAAAAAATTTTTAAAAAGTAATAGGAACTCAAGCACTGGGGTCATCATTCCCTCCTTCGCAGGAGCGACAGGAAGCTAGAGCCAGGCCCTCCACTGTGCGATGCTGGCGTCCCAAACCGCAGCTGCACCTGATGTGCCAGACACTACCCGCCAGCCCCAGGCCCAGGTTCTTTCCTTTTTGAAAAAAATATCTATTTATTTTGTTCAAAAGTCAGAACTACAGAGAGAGAAGGAGAGACAGAAAGATCTTCTACCTACTTGTAGGTAGCCATAACTGCCAGGGCTAGCCCCAGGCCTAAGTCAGGAGCCAGGAGCTTCTTCCAGGTCTCCCATGTGAGTTCAGGGGCCCAGGGACTTGGGCCATCTTCCTCTGCTTTCCCAGGTGCATTAGCAGGGAGCTGGATTGGAAGTGGAACAGCCAGGACTCTAACTGGCGCCTATATGGGATGCTGGCACTGCAACCGGCAGTTTAATCCACAGCACGGGCCACCTGGCTCCAGTTTCTTTAGCTCCTCCAGTTTGATTCTCACTCTCACCCTGGGAAGACAGAAAAGGGAGTCATTATTGCCATAAATCACCTTTAGTGTTTTACGACTTAAAATGTAAGGGCAGGGCCTGCGCTGTGGCGTAGCGGGTAGGGCTACCGCCTGCAGTGCCTGCATCCCACATGAGCGAGTCCTGGCAGCTCCACTTACGATCCAGCTCTCTGCTATGGCCTGGGAAAGCAGCAGAGGATGGCTCAAGTGCTTGGGCCCCTGCACCTGTGTAAGAAGCCCGGAGGAGGCTCCTGCGTCCTGGCTTTGGATCAGCGCGGCTCTGGCCATTGTGTCCAACTGGGGAGTGAACAAGCAGATGGAAGACCTCTATTTCTCTCTGTCTCTCTCTCTCTGTCTCTCTCTGTGATGCTGACTTTCAAATAAATAAATCCTTTTTTACAAAATGTAAGGGCAAGTGTTTAGCAGTTAAAATGCCATTTGGGACATGCACATCTCACATCAAATGTTTGGGTTCAAGTCCCAGCTCCTCTCCTGACTCCAACCTCCTGCCACCGCAGACCCAGGAGGTGGCAGGTGGGTCCCTGCCACCTGTGTGGGAGTCCTGGATTCCATTCCTGGATCCAGTTTTGTCTTGGCCCAGTCCTGGCTATGGTAGGCATGTGAGGAGTGAATCAGCAGATGGGAGCTGTGTTTGTCTGTCTCTTAAGCACTAAAATAAGTAAGGAATGCTTTAAAAATGCATTTTGTAGAACATGGAAGAGACGCATATAAGCAAAAAAGAAGAAAGGAAAAATCAGTGCACATCCCTTCGCCCAGCTGTTGGTCCCAGCGCCCTAAGGTCAGCATCTCAGTGCATTTCCTTCTTCCCCACTGTGCACTTTGCATACTTTATAGAAAACTTAATGATGGATAATTTTGAGTCACTAGTGCTCTTGCAAAACCGGATGTTAGGCTGATTCCATAATCTTCCATCAAACACCTGTATCGTATATACTTCATCCCGGGTGATCCGATGGCGAGAGTGTTTCCTTTTGTTATTACAAAGCCAGTCGGGCATAAGAGTCTTCCATCTTGGTTCACACAATTATTTCCTCCAATGGAAATCCCAGACCTGCAGTTGCAGTGTTGAAGGGTAAGGCTATCTGATAGCCACATCTGCCCCCACCAAGGGCGCTCTGTCCCGGGCGCCCCACGTGCGCCAGAGCTGGGCTCTTCTCCTTTCCGTCTTCACCGGTTTGGTCACCAGCAATGATCTCTAACGGGTGTTGGCTGTGTTTCTCAGATGAGCAAGGATTTTTGAACATTTTTTCCCTGGAACGTCCCTGGGCACCACCCGTGGGTTTGCGTTTGCCTCGGGAACTGGGAAAGCCCCATGCTGCCCCAGCACAGGAGTCACCCCACTTCACCGATGAGGAGGCTGAGGTTCAATGAGGGTGCGGGACTTGCCCAAGGTGGCCAGGGCACAGGGAGCCGGCGCGGGGGGCCTCAGCCCTGGGCCCAGGAGCCACTGCCTCGCACTTCGCCCACAGCGTCAACGCTGATCGATGACCGCCTCTCGTGGTTCTTGGGGAAAAAAAATCCAGCTGGTCTTGTTTCAATTTAGTCTCCATTCTTAAAATAATCTATCGTGTAACATATAGTAGTGTTAGCAGAGAAAATATGTTCCGCCACTTACTGCTGGGGAAGCCGAGCTCCACGGCGGGCTGTGACCCTGTAAGAGCGCGCCCTCCGTCCTGATAAATCAGGCCCGGGCAGGCTGGGCGGGAGATTAGTGCTGACTCGGTGCAGACTCACGGGACACAAACGGCTGCAGACGAGCTGGCTCAGGGTGCACGTGAGCCGTGGGATCCTCCAGCCGAGGAGGGACTCTGAGCGCAGCCTGGACTGGAGGCCTGCCCACCCACCCACCCACCCTGACGCGGTGCCCGGGGACTGCTCTGCTGTGTGCATGCAGCCTCCCACTCTGCCCCATCAGTCTTGTGGCCACTCGCAGTGCCTGCGGAGGGGTTAGGGAGAGCCGGGCCCCAGACCTGGCTCTGCAGGGGTTTGCCTTGGACCGTAAGCAACTCCCTGCTTCTCTCTGTCTTTGCTTCCCCACCTGTCCAGCCGGAAAGTTGCACGCTGTGTGCGCTCAGTCCCTTCTAAAGCTGGGTCTTCCTGCCGTGTGTGGCTCTTTCTGGTCTCCCATCTGCTTGAATATCGGGAAGATGCAGAGCCATGGAAGGGGGTGCTTGGAGACCTCGCCATCCGCCCCCAGGTCGCAGGCAAGAATGGCATCTTTGGCTTTTGCTCACTTTCTGAGTTGTTCAGCTGTGCAACGGGAAGGAACCTCAGAGCATCTCAAGAGCTCCTGGCTACTCTTCATCCACCAGCTCCTGTCTGAATTTGGGGAGGGAGCTCACCTAGTGCCTTGGCAAAAGAGAGCCAGCGGCTGGCCCGTGTTCTGGGGGACACCCTCCTGCTGCTGGCCCTTGAGACACAGCTCCGCAGACACTGGAGGCTGAGGCCCACAGTGCCGCCGGCTGCACCGCCAACTTCTCCGGAAGGGATGCAATCCGCTAAGGATGATGGGAAAATCCTGTGACAGGAAGCGCTGCCAGGCACTCCCAGGCTCTCTGTGCCCAGGCGCATCACACAGCCACTCCTACTCTGTCCCCTGCATAGCACCCTGGGCGCAGGGCGACTGCACACTTGCTGCCCTGGGCTCTCCTGGGCACAGGCCTAGGTCTCTCTCACCTTCAGATCTCTCTCAATCTGCCGGCGATTTTTGTTCTCCCTGTAACCCCAGGCTCCGGGCGCTGTCCAGCATCGAGCCTGTAATCAGCTCGTTTCCTCTGCTCTAGGGAGGTTTTTCTTACCTTTTTCTTTCTTCTTCTTTTATTTATTTGAAAGGCAGGGTAACAGAGAGGGAGAAAGAAAGACAAAGAGATCTTCTTCCTGCTGGTTCATCCCCCCAATAACCACAATAGTCAAGGCTGGGCCAGGCTGAAGCCAGAAGCCAGGAGCTCCATCCAGGTCTCCCGCATGGGTTACCAAGCACTTGGGTCAATATCTGTCTTCCCAGACGCATTAGCAGGGAGCTGGACCAAAAGCAGAGTAGATGGGACTGAAACCAGCTCAAAGCCTGCATCCCAAGGTTTTAGCTTCCTTTGGGGTGGGAATTAGCTGACCGACAATGAGGCATTATTCCCAATTCTTTCGTCCAATACTTTTTGTTGTGGTTGTTGTGGTTCTTTTTTCATTGTTCTCTGATTCTGCTGAAATCTTATTGTCCATGGCACAATCGGAGCAAGGTAAGAGCAAAAGTTATAAGAGCTATGGAGAAACCTCCGCAGTGAATGGCCCCAACAGCACCCGGCCACGGGGAGACAGGGGCGCTGAGGGGCTCTGTGGGTCTGGGCTGCTCTGCAGCTGAGCCCTGGTTAGCACTTGGATGGGAGACCGCCTGGGCCACACCTGGGGAGCTGTTTACAAGACCCTTCAACTTCAACAGGGAGCAGGGGTGGGGGAAGGTGCCTGGGCTCCTGCCACCCGCCAGCAGTCAGGCCATCCCGGGAGGCATGGTATATATATATATACCCTCCTGCAGGGCCTAGGCAGGCAATCTGCCCGCCGGACACAGGGTCACCCACACCCCCTCGCGCTGCTCAGTGTCTGCCAGCAAACACCATTCCTGTCCGTGTGCTCCCTGTGTTCCCCTCTACCCCAGGCCTGGCAGGGAGCAGCCAGGGAGCTCACACAGTGTCGGCAGGTGCTCTGACGACATGGCCCGGGGTGCTCCTGAGACGATTCAGGTGCAGGCCATGCCAGTGTCCCCCAGGGGCTGTGCTCAGCATCACGGTTCCGCCTCTGAGCTGCCACATTTTATTATTTAAAAAAAGAGAAGTCCTTTAGTACTTACTTTTATTAGGATGCAAGTAGTGCCCATTTATAATACAAATCAGAAAATACAGAGAAGCAAATAAAAACCATACACAACTCCAGTATCAAAGGAAACTCTGCGTGACATCTCGGGGCTTGTCATTATGGCTACGTGTGTATTTTTCCTTTTTATAGGAAAGGGATCAGACCATACACTTGTTTTTTTGTTTTGTTTTTGACAGGTAGAGTTACAGACAGTGAGAGAGAGACAGAAAGGTCTTGCTTCCGTTGGTTCAGTCCCTAAATGGTCGCAACGGCTGGCGTTGCGTCGATCTGAAGCCAGGAGCCAGGTGCTTCCTCCTGGTCTCCCACGTGGGTGCAGGCGCCCAAGCACTTGGGCCATCCTCTACTGCCCTCCCGAGAGGGCAGAGAGCTGGACTGGAAGAGGAGCAACTGGGACTAGAACCCGGCGCCCACATGGGATGCCGGCGCTGCAGGTGGAGGATTAACCAAGTGAGCCATGGCACCGGCCCACATGGTTCTTCACTGACTGCAATCCTAACAGCTTCGTGTTCTGCCAGGTGAACTTCTGCAGCATTATCCCCAACAGCAGGTTGCAGCGGGTGTTGGGACGCAGGGTCCCCATCCTCTATCACTGTGTACTTAGGGACTTTGAAGGTTTCAATTTTATTAAACTGAACAACAGGAGATTTCTGACAGTTGGCTGCATTGGACCTGAGGAACGGCAGTTTCACATGATTCATAAATAGCACCGTGATGAACATCCTGGAGGTTGCTCTTCTGATAACTGTTGAATTGCTTTGCATAATTTTTTTCAGCTGCTTCTAGCCCAACCCTCCTGGACGTCCACTTGTGGCGTGGAAAGGGAAGCCTGCTTCCAAGTAGCCCCATCCTTTGATGCACTGGCTTCCTGGTTTCAGTCCAAGCAGACGGGGGAGCCCTGGCATGCAAGCTGGCATGAGGCGTCGCGTGAGCCTCCGAGGACCGGGTGGAAGTCCTGGCTAACAAGGAGGTGGCCCTGGACCACTTGCAGCACAGAAGAGCCACTGTTACCTGGAGGGCACTCAGCGGGGCTTGCCTGGTGGGACAGCCCAGTGGTCTGTTTAAGGGGTATCTGTGGTTCGGCGAAGGCTTGGCCATTTGGAACCCTGTGCAATTTCCATCACACTTGGAATCAGAGCCTTGGGATCAGAGACTTTCTTTCCCAGGGGAGGGCGACTCTGTCATCAGGCGGCTCTTGCTTCCTGCTCTTTAGAATGAGGCTTTTCAAGGGATTCCCAGTCGCCCTGTGGCTTTGAGCATTTAAAAATGCAGTGTGGACCTTGGGGCGGACCCAGGTGGCCGGGGAGGGAGGGAGGGTCTGGTGGGTGTTGGGCAGCAGGCTCCTTGGATCCGCGCCCTGTGCAGGCTGATTTTAAAAAATAATTGTCCTTTTTAATGATGCAAAACATGTCATCTAGATTACAGAATAAACACACTTTATGACTTGCTCAGTCCTCTCTGCCTCCCCCTGAGGGCCGGATGGGGATTGTTTGAATACTGCTGACGTATTTCACACATTTAATAACGCCCTCGGAGGTTCTTCCAGATCTGATGGAAGTGTGGGACTGTGCTCTGCTCCTAGACACTGCCCGCAGAAAGAGAGCTGTGCGCCGGCGTGTGCTGTGTGCGCGCGGTTGTGTATGTGTGCGTGCTGTGTGTTATATGCTTGTGTGCTGTGTTGTGTGTATGCTGTACTGTATGCATGTGTGCTGTGTGTGTGCCCTGTGTTGTGTGTGCTGTGTATGTATGAGTGGTGTGTGCGGTATGTGTGTTTTGCATGTATGTATACTGTGTGTCGTGTATGTGTGCTGTGTTTGTATATGTGTGCTGTGTATGCGTGCTCTGTGTGTATTGTGTGTTTGCTGTGTGTGTACTATGTTGTGTGTGTTGTGTATGTATGTGTGCTGTGTTGTGCATGTATGTGTGTTGTGTGTGCTGTGTGTGTTCGCTGTGGGGGGTGTTGGGTGGGGCGTGGGGTGCCTCCTCCTCTTCCCCTGGGGAGGCAGAAGGCTGGACTTCAGCACGGAAGGAAGCGGTCGCCCTGCCCCTCACTGCCGAGGAGTGGGAGAACCACACGGAAGAAAAGGAAAGGGAAACCCGGGCTGCTGAGACAGCGCCCCCTCTGTTTCTGGGGGTCCCGCCTTGCTGACAGTAATGACAGCCTTCATTAATCATAGGTGTTGGAGACCCTAGCGGGCCACGCCTGGGCCATGCAGAGGGCCCGCGGGAGGAGTGCAGCCCAGGGCGAGGGGTGGCCGCCCACCCCCCCTGCAGGCCCCCCACCCCCACCCCAGTTGCCTTGGCCATGCGCTCCGGGAGCGATAGCCTGGCGAGCAGCAGTGTTGAGGGCCTGGGGTTAATTAGCAGGCAGGCTGGGGGCTGGTGAGCACGTGGGCTGCCGTCAGCTTCCCGCTCTTTTTTTTTTTTTTTTTTTTGACAGGCAGAGTGGACAGTGAGAGAGAGAGAGAGAGACAGAGAGAAAGGTCTTCCTTTTTCCGTTGGTTCACCCCCCAATCAGCTGTGGCCAGTGCACCACGCTGATCCGAAGCCAGGAGCCAGGTGCTTCTCCTGGTCTCCCATGGAGTGCAGGGCCCAAGGACTTGGGCCATCCTCCACTGCACTCCCCCTGCCCTCTGTTACCTGTCGCTCAGGGCCAGCCTGGGGCTCTCCGATGCCCTGCCTTCTGGGGCTCCCAGGTAGCACCTACCATTGACCCCTCTGTGTGGCCTCTGTTCCCTGCAAAAGCAGCTGCCTCCCTGCCCCTCAACCTCAACTGCCTGCCTCCCTGCTCTTGTTCCACCAATGGGCTTGCTCCCCAGCCCTTCTCCCCACACCCCCAGACCCGGCTCCCGGCCTCATCTTCCCGCCTGCCTCCAGGCCCAGGCAGTCTCCCCTCCTGAGAGGCCTTAGCTGTCTGCATGCTCCCAGGGAGGGGTCTGGGACCCTAGCCCAACTCTGCCACTTGCTGGCTCTGTGACCTTGGCAATGACCTCACCTGGGCCTTCTGGGATTCGGAAACCTAAGTTGCCCACCAGGTTGCCATGAGGGTACGCATTCAGACAGCAGGCATCAGGCCTGGTGCTCAGCCCTTGTCCCACCCTGATTGGGGTGGGGCTGTGTTCCACTGGCCCAGGCCTTCTCCCCCGGCTACAACCCTGTACCCACAAGGTGGCCCAATGCCTGTGCCACTGCCTGCTGCGCTGTGGACCACGGAGTGGGACCACCTCTCTGAGTGGTTTCAGGGATCCCCGCTGATCTGGCCGGGGGAGGGGAGGGGCAGGGTCCCCTCTCCTTTCCTGTGGCAGGCGTTGAGATGTGTGTTCTCTCCAGGTCTCATCAAGGGTTTAGGAATTCAGACCCTATTGATCGGTTGCACTCCAAAGCCATCAATCATCATTAAGAAACAAGACCGAGCCCCCGACGGGGCGGCTGGCTCTGAGTAAATTAGAGGGCTTTACACACACGCACACGCACACACGCCGAGGCTGACAGTGGCTAAGACAAGCACTGGAGACTCAGGAAGGAGGGGAAAGACCCAGGGGACTTGTCCAAACCGCAGGCAACTGACCAGGGAACGCATCCAATTCTACTTCCTGGTCACAGATGTCTGCGGTTGTCGTTGTACTGGTCTATGAGCCTCTGCCCTTGGCAAATGTGTGCGCCAAGCTCTCTGCCACCCGCCTGCGGATGTCTGCCTCTCTTTCTTGTTGCTTACAACCATCGCTTTTGCCTGGGCCGGTGTCCAGGTCTCAGGCCTCTGGTTTGGGCCATCTTGATATTTGCCTTTGAAGAAAAACACCAAGCAGCAACGTTTGCCAGGCCACTGTCGCCAGGCACCTTCCCTGGGCCCAGCTGTTACCCAGCGGTGTCCAGCACCCCCTCGGTGACTGCAGTGTGGCGGAACTCAGCACTGGGAAGGCAGCCAGGCACTGCAGCTCTTAGTGGGTGACCTGGGGCGGGCTTGCAGGGAGTGAGTGTTGAACCTCACTGAACTTCACGCTGCATCCGTCAGATGGGGATGGTGTTCGTAGGCTCAGTGACTAAGCCCCAGGCAGCAGGAAGTCAGTGCGACAGAAAAGGTAGCAGCAGTGTGCTAAGAGCAGGGCAGAGGGCCAGGGAGGGACCATCCTCCCTCTGCCGGCCCAGCGGTGGCCAAGAGGCCTCCAGGAGGAGGGATCTTCCTGCTGCTCGTTGGAGGGACACAGGAATGGAATGGCTGGGGAAGAGTACCCCAGCAGAGCAGGCATGAGGGTGAGGGCCCAGTGGGGGGCAGGGGAGGGGAGGGGAGAGGCAGATGGGGGCTGGGCATGCAGAGCCTTAGGGGCCTGGCTGAGGAGTGTGGCCCCAACTGCAGGTGCCCAGAGCCACAGAAAGATCCTGGAAGTCTTGGGAAGGTGGCAGGTGGTGTGTGGAGCATGGGCTGGAGGGGAGAGGGGGAGGCAGCAACTGTAAGGCCCAGGTGAGAGATGGTGAGGCCTGAAGGGCCTTAGAGTGTGGGGGCAGTGAGCTGGGTGGGGGTAGAGGCCAAGGGCTTCGGTGGACAGTAAGGGGGAGGGGAGACAGTAAGCGGGAGAGGCCCCAGAGAATTCCGTGGAGCAGAGCTGCGGAAGGCCTGGTAATGCGAATGGCCCATAGACTGTTTGCAGAGACGTCCCTCTGTCTGGCCAGAGCCATAGGCACTGTGCTTGCTGGGAGATGATGCTCACAAATGCCTGTGCACCTGTGAGGTGGATGCCTCCTAACACGCATGTCAGCTGTCCCCGTCACAGCACTTGGGCAGGGAACCAACCACAGCCCAATGGGTGGACTGGGGTCAGACCTGGTGCAAACTCTGGCTCCTCCACTTCCCTGCTTGCAGCCCCAGACAAGGTGTGTAACCTCCATGGCCCTATTTTTACAATGGGAAAAAGAATACTGATGAAAATGCATCAGATACTCCCAGGAGCCAGGTACTGCACCAAGTCCTTCCCAAGAGTCATCGGTCAGTCCTCAGCGCTGTTGGACAGCCGGGACCTCTGTTTCACAGAGTGGGACTAGCCCTTTGTCACTGACGAGGTCCTGCTGTGCCTGCCGGGGAGGCAGCAGAAGGGCTCAAGTACTTGAGTCCCTGCCGCGTATGTGGGAGACAGGGTGGAGTTTCAAGCTCCTGGCTTCAGCCTGGCCCACCCCTGGCTGTTGTGGGCATTTGTGGGAGGGAGTGAGCCAGTGGATGGAGTCTCTCTCAAATAAAATGAAAATAAGTTTAAAAATTCCTACCCAAAGCCACCTTTTCATCCACCTGGCTTCTTTGGTCTCCTGTTCTTGCTTTGGACACTTCTGCTTAGACCTGCAGTCCATCTCCGAGGGAGACCAGGTCTTCCATGCCAGGGAGCTGCAGCTCTCCCCACGGGCACAGCAATGGCAACGTGGCTTCCTCGCTGCTCCCACGAGGTACAGGTGTCCAGCTCTCATCTGGTCCCGGGAGAGACAGGAGCACTGCCTTGGGCTGCGCTGTAATTCTCACTGAGGCTGGGAAGAAGGAGAGAAGGGAATAAATACATCTTGAAAAAGGAGGGGGAGGGAGGGTCATAGCTGGTAAGGCCGCCGCCTGCAGTGAGTGCCGGTTCTAGTCCCAGCTGCTCCTCTTCAGATCCAGCGCTCTGCTGTGGCCTGGGAAAGCAGTGGAAGATGGCCCAAGCACTTGAGCCCCTGCACCTGTGTAGGAGACCCAGAGGAAGCTTTGGATCAGCACAGCTCCGGCTATTGTGGTCAATTGGGGTGTGAACCATTGGATGGAAGACCCCTCTCTCTCTCTGCCTCTCCTTCTCTCTCTGTGTCACTCTGACTTTTAAATAAATAAATATTTAAAAAAAAAAGGAAGGAAGGAAAGGGACTCCCGTGGCACCAGGACCCTTGCTGGGTAGGCAGGAGTGGGCAGGACATGACACCAGTGAAAATGAATTTGCTCAGTACCAATCCCATCACTGAGGGAAACTCCGTGCTATGGTTGGAAGTGGTTTGTCCCCCAAGATTCATGTGTTGGAGGCTTGGTCCCTGGTGTGGTAATGTTAAGAGGAGGTGGGACCTTTAAGAGATGGGACGGGGGCGGACTCCTTAGGTCCCTGGGGCGCTGTCCTCAGAAGGGATTAAGGTGATTCTCTGGGACCCTGTTAGTTCTTGAGAGAGGCTGGCTGTAAGACAGTGACACTGGCTCCTCCCGACCTCTGGCTTGCTGTCTCGCCCTTGAGCCCTGCCTCAGGTGCCCCAGCCCCGCTCCATTCACCAGGCCATGATGGAAGCAAGGGGCCCTGGCCAGAGCTGGCACTGTGCTCTTTGGACCTTGAGCCTCCAACACCGTGAGCTTAGTGAACCTCTTTTCCTTGCACTTCCCCCAACCTCGGCTATTTCGTTAAGGCAGGGAAAATGGGCAGATGCACTTTTCAGATTTCTGAGATGGTCATGGCTCCAAGCTCGGAGTGGCCGGCACAGTACGGAGGGCCACCCCCTCTGCCTGTTGGGGGTGACTTAACGAGAGCAGAAGAATCCAGGATTGACCTGAGATCGCTGGGCCATTGATTCAGACCTGGGCTTGGGTCCTGAAGATCCTGAGGTCTGGAAGTGGCTCAGCGTGAACCTGCGACTGGCAGAGCCCATGAGGACAGCTGCCTGTGCCCCTCCTCCGCCCCTCGAGGCCTCTGTGCCTGCTCACTCCCTGAGTGATGAGAAAGAGGAGCTGCTGTTCCGAATGGGGTGGCGGGGTGGGCGGTGCTCCCGTCTGCGCAGGCGGGCGAGGCTGGCTCTGCTAGGAGACAGCCGGCGGGGTTTGGGGAGCAGTGGCGGTTGGCCAGCGTGGCACCTGTGGCTCCCCAGTCTCTATCTCCAGCGCACAGTAGGTGCCCAGGCAATGTGCTGTTGAGCCAGAGGCTGGCCGAGTAGGGGTGGAGGGGGGAGCGGAGCAGGGGAGGGGCATCTGGGTGGAAGCTTGCTTGGAGGGAAAGCAAGAAGTGGTCACACGGGAGACGAGGCTGAAGGTGAGGGCAGGAAACTCCGGTTGGAGGAAGCTGGGGAGCCGCCTCCCCCTTTGCGGCCACTCTGGGGCCGGCAGCCGCCTTCCTCGATTCTCTGCTCACACTTGGACGCCTCTGCAGCGGGGAGCTCAGTCCTCCCTTGACGTCCTTCTGTGTCTTCGTGTGTCCCCAATGGCTAAAAAGTGGATTTCTCTCCTAAACCAAGTGGGCACTGCCTCCTTCATGAATCCCTGCGCTCCTCAGATGGCCTGCTTCCTAAGGGCCGCCTCCCATGGGCCCTGAGTGCCTGGCCAAGGTGTCTGGCCTCTGTTCTGTGTGCAGTGGGCACCCAGGGCTCTGCTCCGTGAGACAATTCCACTGGCCAGGCTGGGGCCAGAGCACTAGGGACAGGGGTGCCTCATGGCTGCCTGTCTGTCTCTGCCCCTGTGCATATCCAAAGCTTTAACCCATGACCCCAAGGACAGGAAACCAGCGATAACCATTTCTCCCCCCAGAAAACCAGGTCCAAGGTCACAGCCATAGGAATGGGCTGGGAAGAAGCATGGAAGAAACTTTGCATTTAGGGTCATTCCAAGTCTGGGCATCATGGAAGCCAACGCCCCCCAAACCCTGTTGCTCCTCGGGAGTCTGTCTGTCTGTCTACAGAAGGCCCTGGTCCTGGGTGAAGGGAGTCTCCAGCCCTCCTCTGGCCCTGCTGGAGAGAGGCAGCTGGAGGCCAGAGGCCAATGGCCATGCTGAGGACCAGTGCGTACTGAGAGGGTCAGCAGAGAGCAGGGCCCGTGGCACCTTCACCTGCCCCCGGGTCCCCACTGACCTCTGCTTTCTCCCTAACAAGTCAAGGTGATGACAAGACACATCTATCGCAGCTCAGCCATCATTGCAGTTGAAAGATGGGCCCGGAGCAGGTGGACTGCTTCAATTATGATGGATGGGGACGGTGACAGCTCTCGGGAGAGCCGCGGAGCCAGGCAAGTGTTCAGTCAGCTATGACTCCTCTGGTAGCAATCTGACAAGAGCAGAGCACTTTACAGAAGCGGAAAGTTTGGGGGCCCTGGCTGCGGGAGCCCTTCGCCAACCACACATGGCCAGCTTGCCACTGCTGGCGGCAACCCTGGGGGCCAACGCAGGGAAAGAGGGGCAGCTGCGGGGCAGCGCAGGGGGAGTCCCTGCCTCCTGAGGCCTCCTGGCCCTGGGCACAAAGTCTGGGACTTGCCTGCTGCAGTCCTCCTTCCCTGCTGTGAGAATTGTTCCAGCTGCCTGCCTGGGGACAGTCATGGCTACAGCCACAGCCTCCCGGCATGACCGGACTTTCCCTCCAAGCCGGACGCTATGCTGGGCACTGGCAGACAGCAGCAAGCGAGAGCCAGGCCTGCCTCGTGGCGCTCTCTGTGCAGAGTTTGTGGGGCCCAGGCAGCCCCGTCTGTGTTTGCGTGATGCTGGCATGTCGCCTTTCCTCCCGGAGCTGTGGTTGGGGGATGGTGGCTGAGGTTTCAGTGAAGTGACCGACAGGGAGCAGCAGCTTGTCACAGGCCGCTTTAATAAATGTTGGTTTTCCTCTCTCATGTGTTCAGTTGTGCTGTGATACATTTCTTCATTCATTCGACAGACTTGGCCGAGAACTCCCTGTGTGCCAGGCACTTGGCCTTGGCTCCTGGAGTTCAGTGTGGCTGCAGACGAGGGCCTGGCACCTGTCTCTTCCTAGGGAGTGCACATGTAGCTGGGTCAGACAGGTCCTCCTGCCCTGCAGAGGCTGCCAGGCAGAGACCAGCGTCTTGCAGAATGATGGTTGGGCCCTGGCTGGCTGCACTGCTCCTGGACTGGAAGCTGAGGCTCTGGAGACACCCAGGCACTGCTGGGCTTCTCTCCATCAGTCTCAGAAGCCAGGGTGCAGGGGGCTTCTCACCCCAGAGGGAGCTGTCCTGAAGCTGGGAAGGAGCCCCCAAAGTGGGCTTCTCAGCCCAGAGTCCTCAAATTCTTAAAAAAAAAAAGACTTCTGTCTACACTGGCAGTGAGGGTGGGCTGGCGGGGAAGAGGAGGAGACTCAGCCAGGCCCTGCCTTCCAGGGACCATTGGGCTGGCCAAGGGGGAAGGAGAGTGTGCTGGTATGGAGGCCCTGCGGGGCTCTGGGCAGCCCTGGGGAGGGCGCTGTCCACGCTGGCTGGGCGCCCGGGGAAGGCTAGGAGAAGAGGATTTTCCCTGGACTCTTGGGATGTTCACGTCCTCACTGAGAGCGCATGAACAAACCCCCCACCCCCCAGCCTCAGTGTCCCTGTCTGCACGGGGACAGGGCTGTCGGGTAGGGGTGGGGGCCGCCCCATCGTCCTCACCAGTAGTTCCTATGCCAGAGTCCCCTGTGTGCTCCGAGAGGCCCCTGCTGTGTCCCCCACGCCACCGAGAACAGCACAGCCCTTCGCGCCAGCTTCAGAAGATGCTCAGCAGCTACGCATTTCAGTCAACACCGCGGCTTCACGGGGGACGAGGGGGTTTTATTTGGCAAGAATGTGAGAGTCACTCAGCAGCTGTGTGTCCTTGGGAAAGTCAGGCCCTTCCTGGGCCTTCCTTCCTTCCTCTGCCAAGTGGGGATGTGTTTCCTGGGCCCGTCGGTCCTGCCTGGCCCCTGCCCAGAAGCGTGCCGAGTGCGCACTCCAGGACGCCGCTGGGTGAGGAGACCTGGGAGGCGAGGGCTGGGAGGCGCGTGGCTTCCGGGAAACTCAGCCCAGGTGCCACACGGGCTCTGCCCTGCTCTTTCGGCCTCCCATGGGCTGGAGGCAGATGTGACAGCTGGGACAGCTGGGAGTGGGGGTGGAGGTGGGCTGCCCTGTTTCCCTCCCTGGCCCATGTGCCCGGGTACCGAAAGGGCCGGATTTCCTTCCGCCCACCACAGGCTGCCTCGCAGAGGCAGCCTCTGATCCCACATGTGAATTCTGCAGCAAGCAAAGAATGCTCAAGGCACAGAAGCCCTGCTCCACGCAGACCAGGCCGCCCTGGGGCTTCAAAGCACCCTCAGAATCCAGCCCGCGGGTTCACTGGAGCCACGGTCTCCACCTCCTCTGTCCTAGCAACCTATCCCTGCAGGCAGAGCCATTCCAGATGGCACAGAGCTGGCCTGTGGACCAGAGGGTCCTGTGCTGCTGCCCCTGCACCCCCCACCCAGGGCTCCTGCCTCTGAGCCCCTCCAGCCCCTCCACGGCTGAGAAGGTGTGATGGTGCCTCTTCCAGCGTGTCAGGTTGGTGTTCCATGCGTGGAGGCAAGGAGAATGGGTTTGGGGGTCCAGCTGGCCTGGATCTATTTTTTTTTAATGCCTGGCCCTTCCTCCTTTGGGCTGGGTGACATCGGGCAGATCATGAGGCTCGGTTTCCTCATCTGTGGAGTGGGGTTCTAACAGTGCCTATTTCACAGAACGGCTGTGAGGAGTAATGAGTGAACCCTCACAGGTTTTCTGCCCTGTCAAACACTCCTCTTTTCCTGGGAAGAGCTCCTCATTGCTCCAAGGGCTGCAGAGCACAGTTCTGCACGTCCATAGCCCAAGCATGTGACCAAGTGGCACCCAGCCGAGACTGTCCTGGGGCTTCTGTCCTCGGGCTGGGGAAGAGAGACTTTCCTCTTTGCTGTGATAACACAAGAGGTGAGCTGGACACTGCTGCAGACAGGGGCCTGGCCTTAACCCTAGGGGGACAGCTGACACAGCAGAAAAAAACAACAACCTGGAGAGAAGCCTGTGGGGGGGGGGAGGGAGAGAGAGAGAGAGAGAGAGAGAGAGAGAGAGAGAGAGAGCCCTGATTGCACTTGAACTCTGGTTCCAGTAACCTTGGGCCAGCATCATTTTTGTCCTCCCCATAATATTTCCCTTTAGTTTGGGCTGGGTTTCTATCACTTGTGTCCAGAGGAGGATGCCAACTAATAGAAATTATAGCACAGGGACCAATGCTGTGGTGTAGTAGGTTAAACCTCTGCCTACAGCACCAGCATCCCATATGGGCACCGGTTTGAGTATTGGCTGCTCTACTTCTGCTCTAGCTCCTTGATGATGGTCTGGGAAAGCAGTAGAAGATGGCCCAAGTCCTTGGGCCCCTGTACCTGCATGGGAGACCCAGAAGAAGCTCCTGGCTCCTGGCTTTGGATTGACCCAGCTCTGGCCTTTGTGGCCAATTGGGGAGGGAACCAGTGGGTGGAAGACCTCTCTCTCTGTCTCTCCCTCTCTCTGTCTGTAGCTCTACCTTTCAAGTAAAATAAATATATTTGAAAAAAGAGATTATTAGCATAGTACTTGGCTTAGGGCAAGGGCTCAATAAGTGGGAGCTTTTCGCAGCTGGATCTTGGTGCAGAATTTCCTTTTCCGATTTTCCTTGACTACTCTGTCGTGAGCACATGGTATCCTCCCTTCCATCCCTCCTCCATGACTCTTGGGCTGTCTTCGGGGTGCTCGAAGCTGCCAGGTATCTCCAGGCCTGAGCCCAGCTAGCAATGAAGGCAGCAGTGCCGGCCCGGGTGAGACAGGACCATGGACAGCGGCAGTCCGGAATGCAAATGCCTGCCACAGGACACAGACACAATCAAGCTGCCGACATCCTTCCCCATGTCGGGGCCTGATAATGAACAAGTAATTTATGTCCAGGAGTCAGTGGAGCCTGTCGCAGGCCAGGGCTGAGATGTTGCTACGAGGGATTCCTATGAAGGTCACTGCCCTGCTCTTGTCACTGTTAAGGGTTGTCTGTAAACTGCATCCCCTAGGAGGTGTCACCTTGTCCTTTTGGCCTCTTCTGGGGGAGAAGGGTGCACCTCTGAGAGGCGGGTTGGGAGAAACCCAGGGCTTCCTTTGAGCCAGCCCCAGCAGGGGCCCTGCAGTCTCCACAGTCTGACTTCAGTTTGCCCAAGGTGAGGAGGGCAGAGCCAGGCTGGACTGCACTCGAGCCGCTGTGAGGAATCTGTGAGGGGCAAGGGTGGGGATTTGGCATCTTTCTTTGGGGATGAAGAATAGCGCCAAAGACCTTCTGTCTGAATTGAATCAAGTACCAGGTACAACAGGACGGGGTGCTCCAGCCCAGGATCTCCTCTGAGAGAACGGAATGGGGAGGAGACTGGAAGAAAGTGTTAGGGCAGAGAGCAGTTGACTCCTCATCCCCTTCCTTTGGGCCTAGATTTCCCTGCCTGTTAGTGGGCCCGCGAGTCTAGGTCATCCTGGGATGTAGTCAGAGCATGTTTTTACAGTCCCATTTCATAGACGAGGAAACTGAGGCATAAGGAGGGGTTCAGTCGTTCAGTTTCTCTGTTCCAGCAGGGGCCTCTGGAGTCTTAGCTCCGTGCTCCAGCCAGCATGTGGCCCCGTCTGCTCTTTGTGGAGTTTATGGCATCTTTCTCCAGCAGAGAGATCTTGTGGCATCTTCTCCAGCAGTGCCAGAAGCCCCCACACTGTCCTTAAATCATGTCGGCGTAGGCTTCTGCAGGCAGCAGCCCAGGGCTGGGGGGAGATGGCAGGTGAGAATGGGTTTTGTAGACAGCCAGCCTCCTGTGTACACATTGCCCCCGCTCAGTTGAGCCAGGTTTGGGTGCAGGGTCTGGAACTGGAACCAGCCCCGTTCTTGGGCCATGGCTCCCCCATCAGTGGCTTCCTTTCAGCTCCACAGCCCCAGTCCACATGGGCATTTCTGGCCTGAAACATGCTGAGCGCACGCAGAGCTGGGTGTGGTAGTTTCTTTTCCTCCCAGATGGGGATTGCACTAAATCTACTCGAAGGTCAAAACACACCTTCTGTGGGGGTGGGGGAGGTGAAGGGAAGCAGGCTAGAGTGGGAAGCTGCCTTCTGACAAGGGGCAGTGCCAGCCGCCATCAAAGGGCCTGGCATGCTGCTCCTCCACAGCTGTGGGCGTGTGAGCCCTGGAGACCACATCACAGGAGCCAGCTCACTCCCCAGATGCCTGCAAGGGCTAAGGCAGGGCCCAGGCTGGGGCTGCGGCCAAGGCGGGAGCCAGGAGCTGGCAACACCATCCAGGTTTCCTACGTGGGTGGCAGGGGTCCCAACCACGAGCCATCACCTGCTGCCTCCCAGGGTCTGTGTTAGCAGGAAGCGGGGGTCGGAAGCTGGAGCTTCATATCAAACACAGGCACTCCAACATAGGGCACAATCCTGACTTGCATCTTAATTGCTAGGCTAAATGCCCACCCTAATAAGAAGCACTTCCACGAACTTTTTCAAGCCCTTCTCCTGTGGATCCATCTCTATGACAGCCCAGAAAAGCCAACAAACTTTTGCTGGTTTGTTGCCCTGCCTATTTTCCCTACTGAAGCTCCTATTCAACCTACTACAGCCTCATTCCACCTCTTCCAGGAAGCCCTCCCCCACTGCCTCCAAATGAAATGAACCTCCCAGTACTCCGTTTGTACCTGGCAGCCAGCCCTGCAGTCAGAAGGGTTCTTTTCTGGCTGCCTCGCTTCCCCTGTGGATGACGGGCGGCTGGAGGACAGGGCTTGTGGCTTCTGATCTCTACCAGCTGCAGAGCCGGCACAGAGCAGCCACTCCACTGAGGAGCTTCATTGCCCTGCAGACACCGCTCGCCTGTGTGGCGGGAGGGCAGAGGCAGGAGGAATCAACCAGCTTGGTGGTGAAAACCCACACACCGCGATCCAGGTACACCAGGAGGTGGCAGGTTAGGGCCTCACAGAAAATGCAGATGCGTTGTTCAACTTGAGTTTCAGATCGACAATTTTTTTAGTACAAGGATGTCCGTGTTTACGTAGGGCATATAGCACTTACTTTACAACGTGCGTTGTGGATTACCTGTAAATCACACGGCGCGGGGCCCCCGGGGTTCTTCTTTGCCACATCTGGCGGCGTCAGAGGTGTCATTACCATTTTTTGGGCCATTGCCTCATGAGCAAAGACAGATGGAAGCGCCGAGAATCCCCACCGCCCCCGAATGCAGATAAACGTGACGGACGGTAATGGCTCTGGAGGTGCCGACGGAGCTTTTCCGGGCGCTGGAAAGTATCAACTGGATGTGGAGCTCACACCCTCGCCTGCCGCCCCTGGGTGGGGAGCGAGGCTCACAGGGGCTCTCTTCTGAAGGAGAGAGGCCAAGGCCTGGAGAAACATGGCTGGAAGTAGTGGTTAGGTTCCCAGGCTAGCCCCCTTAAAGTCTGTTCTCTCTCAAGGGGTGGGGCTTCAGTGCTATTATGAGTGAGGCTGGTGTTGGGGGCTGGCGTGGAGCTGATTCCTATTTGGAATCCCATTTCTATGATGATGGGGACTCTTGTCCCTGATTGGATGATGGAGGCACAAGAGGCGGTTCCTCTGGGCCACGGTCTAAGACAATGGAGGCGGGGGAGGCGCACATTAATGGAAACTTGGGAGCGGAGCCCCTGCCTCTCGTCTCCAGCTGCCAGACCCTCAGGGGAGGAAGTATCCCTTCCTGGGCACCAACCTGGGCTTCCTGCTTGGGGCACATCATCGTGGATACTTTTCCAGCACTTGTTTGCCAGTATCTCATTTCATGCAGGTGGAAACTGAAGTTCAGAGAGGTGGAATAACCTGCCTAGGGCCAGTTCAAAAACGGTAGAGCCAGGACTCGAACCTGGATCTACGCAGCTCCAAAAGCTTGGTTCTTTATAACCAAGACACACTGGAAGCCATCCCCTGGGAGCCCCAAGGTCTGACTACAAGATGCTCACTCTTGGCCCCCTGAGCTGCCCACAGCTCCACATGGGCTGGCCAGCCGTTCACCCACCAGGGCGCTTACGCTGCCAGTGCCAAGCTGGTGGCTTTGCTGTGTTCCCGGGAGGGACTCAGTGCTGCCACCTTCCCCCAAAGCCCTCCAGTGCCCCCTTCATTCCTGAGCCTTAGCTTGCACCTGTTCATGGACGTCCTGTAACTATTGGTGACCCTGAGTGGAGTGCTACTGGGGCACTCCTGGGGTGGGATTGGGGCAAGAACGGAGTCTGTTTCCTCTCCCTCCCTGTGCTCCAAATGTCTCCCTGGGAGGAAGAAAACCCTGCATGTGTCTGGAGCCAGAGCACTTCAGGTGAGAAGAGCTGGGGCCAGCCGTGCCCCGAGGGGATGCTGAACCAGGCTAGACTGAGCCTACACTGAGCTCCTCCGGGTGTCCTGCTAAATACAGGACGCCCCAAGAGAGCCACTTGTGTGCATTTGTTATGGTGGTGCTGGCTGCTCCAACAAACACCCAAGTGCACGGTGGCTCCAACACAATCCAAACGCACAACTCACGTCCTGCTGGGGGGAGGGCTGCTAGGTAGAATTAGGACACATGGTTATGCTCGAATTTCACATAAACAACAAGTAACTTTTTAAAAATATTTTATTTATTTATTTGAGAGGTAGAGTTACAAACAGTGAGAGGGAGAGACAGAGAGAAAGGTCTTCTCTCTGCTGGTTCACTCCCCAAATGGCTGCAACGGCCCAAGCTGCGCCGATCTGAAGCCAGGAGCCACGAGCTTCTTCCTGGTCTCCCACGTGGATGCAGGGGTCCAAGCACTTGGGCCATCTTTTGCTGCTTTCCCAGGCCACAGCAGAGAGCTGGACTGGAAGTGGAGCAGCTGGGACTTGGACCGGCACCCATATGGGTTCCGGCGCCACAGGCGGAGGATTAACCCACTGCACCATGGCACCAGCCCTGGCAAATGACCTTTAAGGATGAGTAGTTTCCAAATGCTAACTCTGCCCAGTAATTCCCAGGGCCCCTGACTGGTCCAGCAAAAGGTGGCTGAGGTTGCCTCCCTCCCGAGTTTGGGACATGTTACAACCACAAAGTAGTCACCGCTCTGAAATTCCAACGTAGCCAGTGTCCTGGTTTCGTTTTGTTTTTGCTACTTCTAGCAACTCCACATGGGCGGGTGGTCCTCCTTCAAAACCGAGTTGTGGACCCCAACCTTCCCTGCCACTCCCCTCCCCCCACTTCAACCTGTGGTTTCCGAGGTCATGCCCCTCATTGGCATGAAACGATGACAAGGGAGTGAGCTCAGAGGATCTTGGGGCTCTGCTCTCATTCCATCGGCCAGGACCAATCACATGGACCTGCCTAACTGCAAGCAAGGGAGGCAGGGAATTGTAGCCTAGCTCTGTGCTCAAGAAGAAATAGAGTGTTAGGACTAGCTGGCCAGTCTCTGTCACCAAAACCAAAAACGCTTCTAGGAGGAGACACGCTGCATTTTCTAGGGTCGTCTTCTTAAGACTCCTGCACACATGCACACACGCACAGTCCAGTGCTCATACAGCCCTTCCCTCTGTTTCCAGTGCTGAAAGCAAGCACAGCGTTCGTAACTTCTCAGAGACCTCAGAGTTCCCTTGTTCCTTCCACCCCGTGAGGCCATCCGCAAGAAGGCAGCTGTCTGTGTACGAGGGGGCGGGCCTTCGCCACACCTGCTGCTCCCTTGATCTCGCCCAACACAAGAAACACATTTCTGTCACTCACAGGCCCCTGGCCGTGCGGTGCTGCCTCAGAGCTCCCTGAGCGGATGCAGGTGGGCGGAGCCTGGCGCAATCCTCCGGCTTCAGGCCCTCGGAGCTTCAGCTTCTGTCAGCGACCCAAGCTAACAGAATTTGCTGAAGGCGTTGCTGTGAGGGCACGGCCTGGGCCAGCCAACACTTGCCATATTTCTGGGGCTCAGCAAACAGGAGCAGGTGACCCCGCCATGCCTGTCCCGTGACGCAAGCCAGACTTGATGAGCTGAGTCTCTCCAGGGGACCGATTGCAGGGTCTTCCCGGGGTCTGCCTGCAGCATGAGGGCTGATGGGAAGGAGAACCTCAGCCTGGCAGCCAGGAGTCCCCAAACAGGAGCATCCGCAAACCTCTCTTCCTGTCGAAGCCCCTCATGGACTCATGTCTGGGGAAGGGGCTCAGTGGCTGATGACAGAAGGGACTGTCCCACTAAAGCTGCAAAACACTGGGACAAGAGCATCCCAGAACACCCGAGAGGGAGGGAGGCAGCCCCAGTAGAGTCAAGGCCAGGGAGGGTTGAGACTCTCCCAGGGGAGGCTACTGCCTGGTGGGAGGCGGCTGAAGCGGGGAGCGAGGTGGTGTAGGGGGATGCTCCCCGGAGACTTGGCACAAGGCTGAAGGAGGACAGGGACTGGCAGGAGACGACAGACTTGAGTTTTCCGTAAATAACTGAGGAGGTGCTCGAAGCCGCTAGAAAGCCTGAATCATCAAGTGGAGGGCGCCCCTTAAACCAGTGAGAAGCAGTGACGATACACACCACTGTGAGCCCAGAGGGGGGGTGGCTGTTGTCTTCCATGCACAGCTCCCTGCTCCACCTGCCCGCCTTTGCATGGGCCCATCCCCGTTCCCCCCACCCGCCCGTGGGCCTGGCTCCCCCATGGGGGTCGGTCTGTGTCTTTGGGTGGAAAATGCTTTGCCATCCTTGGCTCAAACTCGACCCCTGCAGCCTCCCCTGCCCGCGGCCCATCCCCCTCCCCCGCTTACGAGAGATTGTCTTTAGGTCTGATTCATTAATTTTGGTTGTGGAGCTCTTGCCTGGTAGAACTTTCTCTGCTCTGAAAAACTCTGATTATAAATAGTTCAATAATACATGTCCTCCTGAGCTTAAGACTCCGGCTTATGTAATTGGAAGTCTGGATGTGAAGCAAGTGAAAGTTGATGCCATAAAGACAGTCAAATAATTAATCACTCTGCTCTGTTTAATAGATTCAAGGGACCAGAACAGCCTGTGCCAGGGTGAGTTGTCGGCAGTGGCACCTGCTGTCAGGGCTGGGGAGCCAGACCCCAGAAATCGCGCTGGGGTGAGGGAGTGGGGCCTCCCCAGGGTGCATCCCCCACGCTTGCTGAGGCCCTGTTATCATGGTGTCAGGTGTCTGGGCCCCTCTAATCCCTCCCTGTCCTGTCCCAGGATTCTCACAGACCCCCGTCCAGCGGCTTTGATGCGGACGATCCGTCCTGAGCTCACCAAGGACTCTCAAGTCTGCGGCTGTGTTCTGTCCTCACGACACTCCACGAGGCAAGCAGAGCAGCTACTGCCTCCCTCCCCATTGACCCTCAGGGGAAGCAGAGGCTCTGCCTGGTATTAAAGGAAATGGTCCCTCTCGCACGGGTCCATCCCAAAGCCGCACAGCCAAGTGGAGGAGCTGGGGTCTGCGTTCCGCCTGGGCGACTCCTCAGCCTGTGTTCTCTTGGTTCTGCCTCGCTGCCCGTGGAGGAGCTAGGAGCACAAGGCCGTGGTGTCCCTCCGAGGGCAGGACCTGGCATGGAACTGCGAGAGTGACCACTGTTAGAGCACTCACACCATGGCGGGCACCGTGCCAATCGCTTTCACACACGGACCTCTGAGTCTTCAGATCATTGCCTAAGGTTGCCGCCCAAGTGCCCATTCTATACACAGAAAAACAGAGGCACAGAGAGGGTGCACCATCACACAGCTAGCAAGTGGTAGACGTGGGATTCAAACCTGTGCTCTGAACCGCTGCACCCAAGCCGAGCAACCTGGAGGCAGGGTTGATCTCTTTCTTGATTTAATGCCTCAGTGTCAAGCCCAGGACGTGGCACAAAGGAGAGGCTCCCGAGATGCTTTGCTGAAGGACTGGGAAGCCTGGCAGGTGGGGTGCGGCTGCCTCTGCACTGGGCAGTAGAAGAGAGGGGAGGGGAGATAGAGGGGAGGGGAGAGGGAGCAACCTGGAGTCTGCTGACCTGGACCAGTCCCAGCCCTGGCATTGGGCAGACAGAGGCAGACGAGCTGTGGGCTCTTCTTTGCCAGAGTGTGGAGGGGTGGCAGGTGCAAAGGGGAGAGCCCTGGGGATGCCCCGAAAAGCACCCTCTGATGTGGTCAGGGGTGGGGAAGCCAGGTAAGATGAGCATGGGGAGATGGAGATGGAGATGAGGTGTGTCAGGTGGAAGGGCCCAGTCACCAAAGGCCATGCGGCAGGGGGTGAAGCTGCTGGAGGACCAAGCCCAGGGCAGAGAGTGGCAGGCGAAGGGCAGAACTAGGAATTTCTCCAGAGCCACCAAGGACTGGCATGACCCATGTGGCTTTAGGAATTGGGAAGCCAGGGAGAGAGAGAGAGAGAGAGAGAGAGAGAGAGAGAGAGAGAGAGACTGGGGTCAGGGGCCCCAGGAGTAGAGAGAGCGTATCTGGGCTGTGGCTGTGAAGGGGGAGAGGTAGGGGGTCCTGGGGCCTGGTGTGACCCCACGCCAGCGTGCCGACAGCAGCTTTAGGCTTATTCTGTGGGTGTGCATGAGTTCTGGGAGTTGCTTAAGCCAGCTCCTGTCTTTCAGACCCTCCGATGAGCAGCTCCTCTCTCCAGGATCTCAATTTTGATTTTTTTTTTTTTTTTTGCCTTTGTCTGTTCAAGGTAAATCTGGAATGAGCACCCTGAGGGGTTGAGAGAAGCACTGTCATCTCTCTGAGTCTCAGTTTTCTTATCTGTAAAATGGGGCAGTCATGATGCCGTTGTTACAGCCGCTGTGGGGCTCCAAGGAGCGCTGCCTGGAGAGTGCTCAGCACACAGAGGTGCTCGGTCCACACAGCAGCTCAGTAAGAGCTGAGCACCTGCAGGCAGCCAGGGCAGGGCGGCTCGCGGCAGGCTGCGTCCTCCCCGGAAGCCTCCTTCTGTCTCCCAGAGAAGGACCACGGGGGGTGGGGGCTGGCGCTGGGGGTGGGACGGGGCTTGACATCCCGCTCCCCTAAGATGAGCAGTCTCTGCTGCGGTCCCCGTGTCCCATCTCCAGCCCTCTGTGGGAGACAGTCAATCAAGCCTGGGTGCACTCCCGTGTTACCCAAGGGGGGACATGGAGGCACAGGGCGGCTAGGGGACTTGCTGATGTTTCCTTGGGAGCCGGGAGGGAGGCCTGGGGTCCTCCGTGGGGACCCCAGAGGACCTGGAGGTCACCTTGTAGCTGGCTGGTGGCCTGCAGCAGGCAGCAGGGGACAAGATGCACCCATCTGCCGTCTCCAGTGCAAGACACGCCCCTCAGGCCAGAAGGGCTTTTCTCAAGGGGGCTCGGAGCACCCAGCTTCCCAGTGTGCTGGTGAACGCGCCCCATCCTTCCTGGGGAGGGGGCCCAGGCTCCGCCCACGCCATGGCCCCCATGGGTGGCATGGGAGGGTTCAGAGGAGCATGGTGGTGGCTTGCTCAGGACCACAAAGGCTGAGGACAGCCCCTGGCTCCCAGCCTCCCAGTGCCTTTGGGTGACCTCGAGGACACAGCTTCCCTGGTGGAGGCTGGTGGGAGGGGGGAAAAAGGCTGAGCCACAGGATGGAGGTGGCCGTGTGTGTGTATGTGTGTGTGTGTGTGTGTGTGTGGTTATGCAGAGTGGAGATGTGTGTGTAGGGGGCAGCTCCCTAGCTTCTTATGGGGGAGGAACGCATCCAGCTGGTTCTCCTGCTAAGTCCTGATGGACTAAGTCCCAGGGAAACCTGGGAGCGACTGAGCCAGTGTTCACTGCACAGTCCTCCCTGAGCGCTGCACTGGAACCAGCTGCTGCCCAGTCTATTGGACTCCTGGGCCCACGGTTAGTTACAGCCACACTAGCAGTTCACAGTTAACAGGCAGTGCTTTAAGTACTTGCCTGAATGAGCCCCGTTAGCCCCCATCTTGCAGATGGGAAGACTGAGGCACGGGGGGCTTCAGTAGTGCAAGGTCACACAGCCAACAGGCAGCAGTCGGGATTCGAAGGCTGCTCCTAACTCTCACCGGGTCAGTCCCTCCCGTCGCTGCCACAGAGGCCACTTGTGTTAGGAAAGGCTCGGGTCCCGAGGCAGCTCGGGCATCTGTTAGGGGCTGAGAGAGCTGCAGGCATGGCGCCGAGGAGCCAGGAGGGAAACGGGAACACGGCGATGGGTGGGAGGTGCGTGTGCGCGCGTGTGAGGTCAGAGCTACAGACCGGGCAGCCCCGGCACTTAGCCACTGAGGCTGGGCAAGGGCATTGTGCACCAGGGGGGCCGCGTGGGCAAGGGCAGAGGAGGTACAATGCTGTGAAGACGTGGCTTTTTGAGATGTTGGAAGCACAAAATATTGTCATGAAAACGACTGGGGAGGTGGGTTAGGGTATGACCGCAGGAAGCTGCTTATCGGGAGAGATGAATGATGGGACTTACTCCGAGACGCCTTGGTAGCCACAGTAGGGTTTTAGGCAGATGTGGCTGAAGTGTTTTCCTGGAAGGCACATCGGGCAGCTCAATGAAGGTGGAGAAGGGGCACAGGAGGAGACAGAGGAAGACGGGGTGAGACAAGGCAATAAGGAGCCGAGTGAGGGCGGGGACAGGCAAAATGGACTGGGCCGCCTAAGAGCTGGGGACTTTGGGCCTTTTGGCCAAGAAAATTGAGAGGCAGGAGACAGCGGTGACAGCAAGAGCAGTGATAAGTTTGGGGAAGACGAGGCCTGCCTTGGGGCGTGGCTTCCAGTGCCGCAGGGCAGTTACTACCCCGTGGCAGCGAGCGCATGCCTGTATCTGTGCTCTTTGTCCCACTCGCTCATAAGAGAGCGGGGATTTCACTGCCTTGTTCCCCGCGTCCACAACAGTGCTCTGCCCATCGCAGGTGGTCTCCAAGGATTTTTTAAATAAACAAATGGGCGACTCCTGCTGTCCTGGAGGCGCACTGTGAGATAAGAACTCAACTGGACAGCAAAGCAGCTCCAGCGCCTGCTGCACAGCCTGGCACGGAGCCGGTGTTGAGTGTGTGTTGACTAATTCATGGATGAGCCTGGCCTTCCTCCGGGAGTGAATCTTCTTGTGCGTAGTGGGCTGGAGCAGGAAGAGTAGGAAACAGAGGTGAGGGTTCCACCCACCGCCCAGAAATAGCCCCTGCTCCACGCGTTTCCTGTTTCACCTGTGATTACCCAGGTGCCTCTACGCGGGAGGACATGGGTGTAGACTCAGGGAGAGGGGTACTTCCTTGGTTGCATCTCTAGCCAATGAGGAGGCGCACTGCAGAAAAGCCCGCCCCAGAGGTGGGCGGGATCCCGCCCCCGCCCTCAGCTGATTGGCCTGAGGTCCTCCACGGCAGAGGAAGTCCCGCCCCGGCACTGTAGGTCTTCAAGGGTTAGCTCAGTGAGTCGAGTTTAATAACTTCTGCCAGGCGCTGTTGTGGGTTCTGAGGACAGCGCTTCAGACTCTGGGGGGAGACGGAAAGGAAGCAAACCTCCAGTGTACCCTAATTGCTTGTTGTCATAAGCTGCTGCCAAGAAAGGAAAAAATGGCGTGTAATTTAGGGAGAGCTACTAGGAAAGACACATTTGAGCTGAACTTGAGAGCCACGGAGCAGCGTGGGCTGGCAGTGCTGCCTGCAGCCCAAGACGAGAGGGGCGGAGCCCCGGCCACACAGGCCTCCCTCTTCAGTTGAGGTTTTTGTTCCCCAGAGGGAAATGCCGTGTGACTTTGACAATCACTCTGACTCGTGTGTGGAGCGGACGAGAGACGAGTAAGAAGACTTTTATTGCGGTGGCCTAATTTTCCTCTTGCTGATTATGAACGGAAATTTGAGAGGAGGCCACCCCCAGAACCTCGAGTCGAAGGGCATCACAGGATTAGCCCCGATCCTCTCCAGAAATCCTGGAGCGCGCCATGGCCACGCAGCTGTCGGGACTCAGATGAGGCGTGGAGGGAGAGGTGCAGGGCGAGGATGTCTCAGGAGCCCCGTGGGTGGGCGCAGGTGCCCCGCATCCTGACCCTCACATCCGTCTGAAGCCAGCTTTCCTCTCCTATCCTGCTCCCAGCACCCCGTTTCCACAGCTGCGTTCTTCTGCCGTCCTGGGCAGCCGGGAGGCGCAGCTCACGCCCCTGGGTTTCTCCACTGCCTTGCTGCAGGGCCCGGCATCTTTGTGTGGGCGTTCCGCTGTCTGAGGAACGTTTCCCTGTCAGGAGTCTGAGCGCCTGGCCTCACAGTTGAGACGGGCCCCAAACAATCCTGGGCAAGGAAAGACTGCGCAGCCTGCAGTTGCTGGAGGGGATGCTGAGCCGGGGAGCCCGCAGCCAGGAAGTGTGCACCTCGCCCGTTGTGCGGGAGAGGCTCATTCCCTGCCGACAACCTCAGCTTATTTACAACTTTTCAGGAAACACAGAAAGGAAGATCCCAGTGATACCATGCGTCCCGATAATAGGAGTACTAAAATGTGAAAAAAACAAGACGAACTTTGGAGCATCAAGAACTCGGGTGCTGGGGCCGGCGCTGTGGTGCAGGGGGTTAACGCCCTGGCCTGAAGTGCCAGCATCCCATATGGGCGCTGGTTCGAGACCTGGCTGCTCCACTTTCGATCCAGCTCTCTGCTGTGGCCTGGGAAAGCAGTAGAAGATGGCCCAAGTCCTTGGGCCCCTGCACCCACATGGGAGACCCAGAAGAAGCTCCTGGTTTCGGATCAGTGCAGCTCCAGCCATTGCTGCCATCTGGGGAGTGAACCAGCAGATGGAAGACCTCTCTCTCTCTCTCTCTCTCTCTCTCTCTCTGCCTCTCTTCTCTCTATGTACCTCTTTCAAATAAATAAATAAATCTTAAAAAAAAAGGGGGGGGGGGGAGCTAGCCAGAGAAAAGTTGTGCGTGCATTGCTTAGAGGTGAACAGCAATTCAAGTGACTCTGAAGCAGTTGGAAGCATAACATTAAAAAAAAAAAAAAAAAAAACTCCTGTGCCAACGCTCCACCTGACTCTTGGGGTCCCCTGGGCTGTCTTCTTCTCCTGCCAGCACTAGCTCTTCCACAGACAGCTCGGCAGGCCCCGGGATTTCAGGAGCCCCGTGTCCCTCTTCCCCGGGGAGTCACCAGAGCCTCCCATCTGCACTGGTGCAGAGATGAACTCCCGATGCCATCTCGCCACCCACCAGGCAAATGACCAGCTCCGCAAAAATTTTCTCTGGAGTTCGTAGGAATAATGGAAGTGACATAGAACCTTGCAGCCAGATTCGAATGAAAGGACAAATGTAGTTGGCCGAAATGAACAATTATAGGAAACAAAGGGAAAATAACGATTAAAGATCTTTCATTACAGCCGGCTAATTATCATGAGTTCTGGACTTAACTGTTCAGGCATAGAATTAAAAACCTTAATTATATTGTCACCTTTGTCTCTCATCTCCCATTGCCTCAAATGAATCCATTTACTGTAAGTGCCGCTGATGAGCAGAAATTGATGGCAGTCCCAGCGAGGTGGGAGAGGGGGCCCAGGAGTGTGTGTGTGTGTGTGTGGGGGGTCGCCAGGCAGGACTACCAGGCCTGCACAGCTGGGTGGCATCTGCATTCCAGGACATTATAAATTAGAAACACTTTTAATGAGACAAATCCAGGTTTGATGGATTTTATGATTTCTTCTCCCCTTCAAGCCACTAACAATGCCCCTCCTCTTGCTTCCTTCTATTAGAGCCGGCCTCTTGTTAAGTGATTGCGTTAATGGTCTTTGGAGACAGACTGAGTGTAGAAGGACAACGGGGACTTCCCCTGGAGGGCACGGAAGGAAGACAATTCCTGGCTGTTCCAAATGGGAGGCTCTCAAAGCCCAGTGCAGTGAGCGGAACCGCAAGATCACGTTGAGAGTGAGGGAATGGAAGAGGAGGCAGCCAGCGGCTGGGGGACTCAAACCTCCGTGGGCTAGTCCAGCGAGAGCCAGGTGCAGCCGCGGGGGACACAGCCAAGTGGTCCATGTCTTGATTTTGGGGTGGGGTCTGGTGCAGCGAGGGGAGTCAGGCGCCATGGAATTTTTCCAATCAAACATAGCATCGTGGCTCTGGGCACAGACTTGGGATCCAGGCTGCCTGGACGGGAATCCAGGCTCCGTCTCTTACTGTGTGACTCTGGGTCATTTACCCAACTTCTCTGTGCCGCTTTGCCTCCTCTGCAAGGGGAGCATGTGGTGGTGTCCACTCCACAAGGTTGCTCTGAGGATCAGAAGGTTAACGTGACAAAGCCCAGGGCAGGGCAGGGACTGCCGCTAAATGTGCCAAGTGGAAGCTCCTGAATCCCAGCGTCAAGTCTCCCACTTGATGGCAGTGCAACCTTGGGCATGCAGCTTAACTTCTCTGGGCCTGGATTTCTTCTATAAATTGGAGAGAGTCGCCGCGTGTACTTTAGAAGTTTATGTGGGGAGGCAATGAAGAGACGTAAGTGGACAAGTGCAAGGTGCCATCACCAATACACTCCAGATCTATAATGCTCCAGCCTGGATTTTTTTTTATTTACTTGATTGAAATGCAGAGCTACAGAGGGGCAGAGGAAGACAGAAAGAGAGAGAAGTCTTCCACCTGCTGGCTCACTTCCCAGTAGGCTGCAATGGCCAGAGCTGCGCCGATCTGAAGCCAGGAGCCAGGAGCTTCTTCTGGGTCTCCCATGCAGGTGCAGAGGCCCAAGCACTTGGGCCATCTTCTACTGCTTTCCCAGGCCATAGCAGAGAGCTGGGTCAGAAGTGGAGCAGCCAGAACTCGAACGGGTGTCCTATGGGTTGCCAGCTCCACCGGCAGTGGCTTTACCTGCTGTGCCACAGCGCTGGCCCCTCCAGTCTAGCTTGTGGTGCTGGAGTGGGCATTTAGCACAGTACTGAAGACACCACTTGTGATGCCTGCAGCCCCCATGAGCAGGTGCGTGGGTTCAAGTCCCAGCTTCTGCTGAGGTACGTCCTGGGAAGCAGCAGGTGGTGGCACTTGTGTCCTTGCAGGCCACACGGAAGACCCGGGTGGAGTTTCAGGCTCCTGGTCTCAGGCTGGCTTAGCCCTGGCTGTTGCAGGCATTGGGGGAGTGAACTAGTGGATGGGAGAGCTCTATCTATTCATACGTCTGTCTTTCAAATACGTTTTAAAAATTTAAAAATTAGAGCTCAGTACTATGGAGAGAAAAAGCAGGTATGTAGTGTGAAAGAAGCTGGAAGCCATGTGCACACACACCCCAGGCCATGTGAGTCTTGGGTGGGGGTGTCTCTGGAGGCAGGGGTTGTACTGGGTGCTGAGCAGGAGCTCAGGCAGTGCGGCCGGAAATGAGCTGAGTCTCCGCCCCTCCCCACATGCCCCGTCTGGCATCTGACCCATCCTGGCTCACTCCTATCTCCCATCTTTGGGTGAGATGGGAGCCTGTGTTGCCATGGTGATGGGAAGCAGTTAATGGGATGGAACTCCTCCTGGGGCTGCCAGTGGGATGGCAGCAGAGGCTGCAGTGTTAAGAAGCCAAAAACAGAAAGGTGCACATCTTGGCCACGCAAGGTCACCAGCAAACCCAGCCGGGGGTGGGGGCTTCAGATCCTGCTGCCCAGAGAACAGGGAGTCTTTGACGCTGGCGGGGTGGGGGGAAGTGGTCTTTCCTCCCTCTGTCTGGGCCCTCCTTGTCCCAGGCTGCCTCCTTCAGAGAAGGCAGAGACAAGAAAGGACAGAGACAAGGACAGGAAGGAGATGCCAGCTGGGCAGAGGACAGTGGGTGCCAGTTAGAGGCAGGAAGGGGCAAGAGAGAAAACTTCCCCATGGGGTACGTGAAAGAGCCCCCCCCACCACACAGTGTCCCAGGTGCAGACCCCAACCTCTGCCCATGTGAGTCACGCTGGGCTTCTGTGTCCCTTATTACCCTTGCTTTTTCAAAACCCTTGGGCGTCACCAAAGCTAAGTGTACTAAGTTCCTCCTACGATGAGTAAGTAGAGACTCGGTGAGGAAGGAGCCTTCCCTGGGGCCAGTGACGGCGCTGGGCTCAGCCTCCTGCCTCTAGGTCCTGTGTCCTTTGTCTGTAAAAAGAGACCGGCAGGACCTCGGGGACAGGGGAGAGGCAGAGCCCTGTGCCGCTGTCCCTCCTGCCCTTGCACTCATGGCCTTGGCTGGCTGGGTGGAGGCCCAGGGCACTTCTCCAGCCTCAGAGCCAGAACTCCGCCGTGGAGAACAGGTGACAGCGGCAGCTTTGGCCATCAGTGAAGGCGAGCGCTGCATCAGCAGGTGCGCTCATGTCCTGGGACTGTGCCCTGCCGAGCTGACGGGGGTCTGTGGAGGACCGTGGGACTGGGCCCAGGAGAAGGCCAGCCTGCACTACTCCTCCCCATGAGTTCCCTGTGTGGCCCTGGCTCGGCTTCCAGGAAGTGGGACAATTATGACTCGCCGTCCCTCCCCACAGGGCGACCGTCGTGCAGAAGCCTTCATGAACTGGGCACCAAGGCGGCGGAGAGGCAGCTGGGGAGGTTGACCTGGTGTCACCAAGGCTCCTCAGCCTGGCCCAGGGGACCTGGCGCTGCCCTCTGAGACCTCTGCCCTCCACCCCCCGCCCCCGGCTCCCCCCACACTCCCAAGCCTCTTGGCACATTTGGGTCTGTACCTCTCTATTTGCCCTGCTGTCTTTGATGTCAGATTTCCCCCGACTCCTTCTATGATGCTTTCCTGACCCCTGGGCACTGCGCCTCTGCCGTGTCCCGCTATGCTGTGAGGATGATGGCCCCAATCCCAGTCCTGACCCCAGCTAGAACAGGCATCTGAAGACCTGGCCCAGTGAATGTGTCCTCTCTGCACAGCTGCGGAGATGGAGGCCCACACCAGGCAGGGACTCACCCCCGTGCCTCCTGGGGCTCAAGGCGGAGGTCCCTGGCTCTGGCTCCTGGATCAGTGCAATGTTGCCTCCCCTGCTCTGGAGGCCAGGTAGGGTGGTGGGAGTTGCAGATAGTACAGCAAGTAACTTTCCTGTTTAAGGGAAAAAAAAAAAGATTTAAGACAGGGACTAGGTGCTTAAGGAACAACAGAAGGGGGAAGAGGAGCAGGCCCACATCAAGGTCTCCAGAAGTGACTCCCAGAACTGGCCAGCCACAGGCCAGGAGAGTGGGGGAGTTGAGGAGAGGCCCCCGACTGGATCCAAGGCATTACTAGAATGGCGCCCAGGGCACTGCTTCTTCACACACTGTGCTCTGGCATCTGATTGGCTGAGCCTAGGTCACACCTTAGCTGCCATGGCACCTGGGAAATGTAGTTTCTGGTCTTGAAAAATTTTTTTAATGTACTGACATGTTAAATATGGTCCATATTGCTGGGTTCCATGGCATGTTTAGATTCATGTATGCACTGTACAACGTCCAGTTGAGACAAAAATATCTGTTTCCTCAAACATTTCATATTTCTTTATGGTGAAAATGTTCACAATGCTTTCTTTTTAAAAAAAAATTTATTTATTTTATTTGTTTGAAAGTCAGAGTTATACAGAGAGAGAAGGAGAGGCAAAGAGAGAGAGAAAGGACTTCCATCCACTGGTTTACTCCCCAGTTGGCCATAATGGCCAGAGCTGCGCCAATCTGAAGCCAGGAGCCAGGAGCCCCTTCTGGGTCTCCCACGTAGTTGCAGGGGCCCAAGGACCTGGGCCATCTTCCACTGCTTTCCCAGGACACAGCAGAGAGCTGGATCAGAAGTGGAGCAGCCGGGACTTGAACCAGCGCCCATATGAGATTGCGGCATCGCAGGCAGCGGCCTTACCCGCTATGCCACAGTGCCGGCTCCTCACAATGCTTTCTTGTCGTTTTCCCTTAGAAAAATCCACCTTCACGCTATGTCACCCTACTGTGCGCTTTCGGTCATCTTGCCTGCAGTGGAGGAAGGCCACCCAGGAGTGGGGGAAGAGTGCTGCGTGCTGAGCCACATGTCCACCAGGCCTTGAGGCTGTCTAAGGCCAAGAGTCCATAGACCAAATGGGACCCGGAGGGTCGTTCCCTCGGGGGAAGATCTGATCTTGGCCAAAGGCTCCTGTAGTGCTGTCATCTTAAGGAAAAAGTACTGGAGTTAGAGGCTGGGACCCTTCATCTTAAGGAAAAAGTACTGGAGTTAGAGGCTGGGACCCTGAGGCCCCCAGCTCCATGAGGAGCCGCTGGGTGGCTTGCACAGCTCCCCATCCAGGCACAAGGGCACTTCTCAGGGGATCAGCATGACAATTGATGGAGAACGCCTTGCAATCAATAAGATCGCCTTGCAATCGATAAGATCGTGGTCTCTGGGTCAGGCCCTTTGCCATCTGGGTCATTGTCCTGTGAGCTGGCCTCCTTCCGCCTCCATCGGCCAGGAGCCAGCGCCCAGGGGGTAGTTACGAGCAGGGATGTGAGTCCATCTCCGGAGTCCACCAGGCATGTGTTCTGCCCAACACTGAGCCACTGCAAAGCTGGGGCTGGCAGCCACCGCCTCTGGGGCTATGCCCCCTCCTTAACTGCAATGGAGAGCTGACACTCAGAAGGGAGCTGGTGAAAGTGTCCCAGTCATGAACTCAGGGGTGAAATCCTCCTCTGCCTCGTAGGACCCATGTGACCCTGTCAGCCACCGACCCCTCTAACAGTGCCACCCCGTGAGTTAAGATGACGCCGAGAAGAGATCCAGTCCAGGCCACGCACCCAGTGCAGCTCAGCATCTGCTTCGCACTCATCACCGTGCTTCAAGTCAGCGTCCCCACGGCTGCGCCGTCACCAGCGTGTCATCATTCCTTTGCCTCTCCTTATGAGGGTCACTGCCCTGAGCCCGCTGAACCCAATCATCTATTAACCATTTTGTGCCTGATCCTGGGGCCTGAGGAGGGGGCTGGGAGAGGGGCAAACCGAGTGAGAACAGCGACCCCGGTCCTGCTGGCAGAGGTGTTTGATTGATTGATTGATTGATGAGTTTATGTTGCACCTCCCTGGTGATATTGAGACACGGCCCAGGCTGGGACCCTGGACAGGTGTTCCGCTGTGATCAGGTTAGGACCGAGTCATGATGGATGGCGCTTGCATCTCCCCGGGGTATATACATGGTTTCTGGAATGCTTGCAGGATAGGAATTAAGATCTCCTTTTATGACTGCAGAAAGTGAGGCCGGCGGGGTTTCAGTGACCTTGACCTGCCCTCCTGAAAGGGCAGTGAGGAGATAGAAGAGGATGACTCCCATGATCTTGCTTTGTGAAAAGCCCCAGGAGGACTTCTTTCTCAAGGCCCAATTAGCTCCTGCTGGAGCCGAAGGTTCGGACTGGAGTGAAGGCCACGCGGCCTGTCTTGCCCTCCCCTGCAGGGGCTGTGCCAGGGGCCCTGCCATTCATTGAGGCAGGCTTCAGTGTGTCCGGGCCCAGGTAAAGAGGCCAGCTGGCAAGAGGGAATAATTACCGCTGGGCACAAAGTGCCGCCCCTCCCAGGGGATGCATCAGCATGCTGGCTCTTTTTCTCTTTTCTATTTAAGGAAGGGGGAGATTGGAGAGCCCCCATCCACTGGTTCACACCCCAGATGCAATGGCTGGGGCTAAAGCCTGGAGCTGGGGACTCACCCAGTGTGGGGAAATTAGGCACACGTGGCAATTCAAAGATGGCGCCCAAAGGAAGTAAGGTGGGTGGTGCCCAAAGTCGTTTACCACCAAAGCTGATTGGCCGTGCAGCATCAGGGGAGGTGACAACTGATGACGAGTGTACAGACATAGGGCTGGTCCTGTAAAAAGTTGCCCTGTAAAGTGACCTTTTAAGTAATTGTTGGTCCTTAAGCCCTGCCCCAGTAATCATGTGGTCTTGTGCTTTAAAAGGCTTTGCTACGTGCCAATAAACAGAGTTCTTGCTTGCTTGAGTTGGCTCCCCGCTGCCTCTGTCTCTGGGATCGGGAGGCTGGGGAACGGGTGAGCGGCATACTTACCTTTCTTCGGACCCAGTCCATCCTCGTTCGGGTGGACTAAGACACAGCAACCAGGTCTCCCGCGTGGGTGGTAGGAACCCAATTACTCGAGCCATACCACCGCTTCCCAGGGTCCGCATCAGCAGGAGCTTGCACTGGGAATGGAACCGGGGCACTTGGCGTGGGATGCAGATGTCCTCATTGGCGGCTTAACCAAACCCCTGTCCCTGTAGTGGCTTCTTGAACTCATGGTGCCCCGAGGGCTCATCGGCATGAGGGTCCTGAGTTGGGCCACCAGGTCCCGCAGTGAGGTTCCCCTCTCTCCCTGGGCCTGGCACACGTTCATCACCCTGAGTGTCTCAAACCCTGGACGAGATGGAGTTATCAATGGCATCAGGAGGAAACTGGAGCCCCAGCTCTGGAGCAGACGACTTTCTCTCTTCCCAGCCCGGGCCCGAACGAGACAGGTTGCAGGAAGAAAATGATGTTGGAAGCAGAGTCGTGGACCTGTCAGCTCCGTGCTTTCCTGCTCGGGGGTGACAGGGAGGAGCGAGTGTCTTCTGCCACTGGCAGACAGCCAGAGGCCCTGCAGTGACCAGCGGCTCTGCCTGACAGCGGGGTCCCGGTGTCGGGTGCTAATTACTCCAGCCTTGGCGGAATTGGAGGCTGTGTGGTTCCTCTTCACTTCCTTTTGATTATCTCAGGGCAATTCCAAGAGAGCCGGGGATGAATTAAGCAGAGCGGGTGTGCACATTATCACGGCCTGTCTCGGGCTGGAATGGCTCTCTCGAAAATAGGCCTTTTTATTTATCTTCTTGCCTCCTCTCCTTAAATTGTAGCCCAGCCCCAAAGGCGTGGATTGATTGTGCATATCCTCCAGCTTGTAATGAGCCTGTTTATCACTTCTGTGGGGCTGTGGCTCCTCCCACCCACCTCGAAGCCCACTCAGACCAAAGGCCGCTATACCCCCGCCCATCCGCGTCTAAAGCAGCTGTACTGGGGTCTGAGGATGCAGGTGTTTGGGGGGTGTTGGGTTTGTTGATCTCTGTGGGAGTGGGTAGACCTTGCTCCAGCACAGGTGCTGTTGAAGGTCCAGGTAGATGTGACACTGCACCTGTGAACTCCTGGCTGCAGGCTGCTGTGGTGGCACCACTACAAGTGGGTCGGGGCTCAGGTGCACCTGTTCCCATCAGAGGCCAAGGCCGCTGGTCTTCACCCTGACTTCTGAGTCTGGGAGTTAATGGTGAAGCTGACACCAGAGATGGGGTCACTTAGCCCCTCCTACGGGAGCCTTCTAGTTTCTCCTTGCTCTTTCTCAACATTTTAACTCTTTGACAACTTTTGGGAAGGGCCAGAGAGACACAGTCCACACATGCTGTGCCTGGCTTGTGTCCTAGGAGATGCAGGCAGTCCTGTAAGCAGCCCACCCAGCGCCAGGCACATTGTGAGCCCTGTGGGGTGGTGATGTGCAAATGGTCCACATTGTTTTGAAAGCTGTACCCTGCCCCCACCTCCCCTCCCACTTAACAAATCACAAATACTTTTCCTAGGCCAACGAGCATTCTTTGCAAAGATATGCAAAAGCTTAGTTGTCCAATCCCCTATTTTGGGACATTCAAAACTACTATCCATAGTAGTGTGCATTTGCAACTATTTACTAAGTATATATTCAGAGAAGTAGAATTATAGGTCAAAGATGACCATTTTGATATATTCGACCAAAGTGGCTTTTCTGATACTCACGCTCATTTCCATTTCTGTAAACATTGTATCAAAATACCAACTCTGATTCCTCTCAGTGAGCATGGGGTAGCATCCGGGTTTACAGAACTTCCTCAGCTACGAATGAAGACACTTTCACAGGGTGGAGCTGTCGCTCTGACTGTGAGGGGTGGGCAGGTGAGGCGGAGGGCTGACTTCCTGACCATCTCACCGTGGCTTGCAGACTCCAGGCGGGTCTGAGAAGTGACCAGGCAGCCACAGTAATGACCCTTGGTTGGGCCAGGTTAATGCGCTCTTCCCGGCTGCGCGGATCAATACCGTACTTACTGCAGATTAGCTAAATGAGCCAGCGCAGCTGGGAATGAGCTTCCCGAGACAATTACTAGGTGGAATGCAGCCATATTTTAGTGGGCACCACATGCATGAGCCTCTTTGCAAATATCAATATATATTTGCTTGCTTGACAAAAATAGATCAAGCCCAAGTCAGGGGATGAATCCAGATGATTGGACTGTAAATGATCCTCGTGTGTCGAGTGTGGCAAAACCTTGACCTTTCCCGTGGTTCCTGTTGCTCAGATTGTGCTGGGAATAACCCAAAACGGGCTGCTGGTCGGCCCATGTGCTTGTCTGCAAGTTTATTGTGGGTAGAAATAGTGACGATGCTGGGCCGGTGCTGTGGTGTAGTGGGTAAAGCTGCCGCCTGCCATGCCAGCATCCCATATGGGCGCAGGGTTGAGGCCCGGCTGCTGTAAGGCCACCACAGAACACACCAAACACCGGAGTTAAGGGACAGGTTTGTTGTTGGCTGAGAGGGTGGTGGAGACAGTGAGAGAAGGAGAGAGAGAGAGAGAGAGAGAGAGAGAGAGAGAGAGAACATGGTGCTGGCAGTGTTACCGGAGAAGCAAGGGTTCTTCGCGCAAGAAAGAATTCAGGCGTGAGACAGAGCAGTGGAAAGCAACATAGCAAGGTTTATTAGGGCAGGGACATCCATAAGAACGGAGGGGCACCTCTCCAGACAGAACCTGAGAGAGAGCGCCCAGTCACTCAGACTGGGGGGAGAGCGGGGTTACATGGTTGAGTGGAGAGAACACACCTGGCCAGGCCAGGAGGGCGGCTCAGCAGAGAGGCAGAGGGCCGAGCGTGCAGTGTGCATTTAGGCCGGGGGTTTTTAAGGGGATGGGTCTTGCCTTCCCGCCTCTTCTCCTCCTGGAACAAAGGACTTTTTGGATGTAAATATGAAAAATTCCTTTCTGAGTTTCCCCCCAGAAGTTATCAGACAGGGGGAAGCCTGGCTGCCTTAGAGGAGCCTTAGAAGAAGGGTGGTTATCGGGTAGAAGGGCAGGGCAGGATGCATATTTGAAATGCAGATACTGGGCTGCACCTGGGAGGTTATCAGGCAGAAGGGGCGGGACCCCCGCCTGGCAGGTCATCGGGATGACTCTGAGATGCATATGCTGGACCTAGATGTCACTCTTTAGGCCTTTGTCACACACACACACACACACACACACACTCATTTCTGACTTCCTACCATCAGAAGCAGTGCTGTTATACCTTTGCTGGGAGGTAGGGAAGTAGGAGCAGGGATCCCATTAGGTGGGGGTGGAGCTGACACCTGTGGTTGGGCCCTGAGGCTTAGGATGGAAGCTTGCAGTGCAAGGTGGCGACCTAACATGGCTTCTGGGCATAGATGGCGCCACAGATAAGATGGCACCATTTTACTAACAGCTGCTCCATTTCCCATCCAGCTCCCTGCTCCTGACCTGGGAAAAACAGCACAAGATGGCCCAAGTTCTTGTGCCCCTGTACCCTCATGGGAGACCGGGAAGAAGCTCCTGGCTCCTGACTTCCACTTGGCCCAGCTCTGGCCATTGTGGCCGTCTGGGGAGAGTGTTAGGAAACTGGCACAGTTTTATCCATGGAGTGATCTACACCCTGATTTACATCCTATGCCCTGCTCTCCCCCCCCCCCCCATTGCTGGAAGCCAGGTGGCCACATGGCCCAGCCACCAGTGTCAAGCTCCACCCCCATCCTAATGGGATTCGCTATTTTCCCTGCCCGCCCTCCGGCAAAGTTTTAAAAGGGCCTGTTCCTGAACACGGGGCTCTGTCCTCTCCTCCTCTCTCTCCTCTCCTCCTCTCATCTCTTCTCTCCTCTCTGTCTCTCTTATACTCTCCTTCTCTCCCTTTTTCCCTCTTCACCCCTTCCCTCCAGCCTGCTGGTTTTCCCCAATAAACCCTTCCCCTTACTCTGGTGTTTGGTGTGTTTTGTGACGGCCTAACAGAAGTACATAACAGAGTGAACCAGCAGATGGAAGATATCTCTGTCTCTCTGTCTCTCTTTCTCTCTCTCTCTCTTTTTCTCTCTGACTCTGACTTCCAAATAAACAAACAAATCTTTTTTTTTTTTCTTTAAAAAGAAACAGCGATGATACCACTGACGATAACGGGTCATTCACATGGCATAATCTCCCTGGGTCTTCCCCACAAGCTTATTTAATTTACAAACTCGTGATTTCAACAAATCATGATTCTGCAGCCTTTATGTGCTGGCTGTTGCTCTAGGCGTGGGGGAACAGTATTAAACAGGGTCTTTTTCATTGGAACTTGCAGCATCGGGGGCAAGACTGGCAATAACAAGCAAGATACAAACGGATAAGCAGTCACACACGGGGCGGGCGCCACCCGGAGGAGGGCTACGGTGCTCAGGATGGAAGGTGTCTGCGCAGCGGAGCTTCACGTCCAAGAGAACCTGTGCAGGCTTCTGGGAGGAGGTGACCTTTCAGTTGCAGTCTGATGATGGGAAGGAGTGAGCCAAGGCAAGGCGAGAGGAGAAAGTGCATTCTGGGCTGAGGCACCTGCTTTGTGCGGAGCTGTGAGCAGGAGCAAGTCCCGCACTTCCCAGGGGCAGCAAGGTTTGTCCTGCAGGGAGAGAGTCTGGGCAGAGGGAAGAAAAACACACCTGTAGCGGGATGAGCCCTGCGAGGTGCGCCAGGGAGAAGCAGTGCATTCCGGGCCAGGGTGCACAAAAGATTTTCTACGGGGGGAACACGGAGCCGATGCTCGTTTTTAAAGAGGTTAGTCTAGGTCCTGGGTAGAGGCCGAGGCGTAGTCTCCATTCCTCTGATGACTGATTCCAGAAGAAGCAAGTTAGCAGGTGGCAGGCCCGGAGGTGGGAGGGACCGGTATGGGGTCCCCCACTCTGCCAGGCCTGGGGGCTCTGGTGTGCGAGTGGTCATTCCAGAGAACAGCGCCGGAGTCCCCCCTCACTGCGCGCCTGGACCACTGGGGCACAGCTGGGAGGTGCCCTCGAGGGGGCCACTCCTCAGTCATTAGGCCGCTGGAGTCCACCGCTCCTGGAGACTGGGTGGCGGGCTGGGAGACCTCTGGCCATCTGGGCACCTAAGCAGTGCTCTGGCCTTCGGACCACTCACCGGCACCCTGAGTACACACCTGTGACTGGGTCCCCGTTTCCCGTCCTCGCCCCCTGGCTCTCCCCCACAATCTTCCTAGCTCTTACCTGTGCCTGCCCTGCTCGTCCCACAACCATCTCTGGAAAACCCAACAACACCTATGGTTCTACAGCAAGAAATTTGGGGTGGGGGTGGGGCGGTGAGTGTTCGGCACAGCAGCCAGGACACGGCTCGGGATGCCCACATCCCTTTATCGGATTTTCCGGGTTCAAGCCCCGACTCTGCTCTTGACTTTAGCTTCCTGCTAATGAACCCTCTGGGGAGTCACAGCAAGGCCAGGCCCAGGTCCCCTCCACATGTCTCCAGAACGGGTGGATCTGGCTCGTGACAAAGACAAGAACACACTGTTGGTACCCATCCTCCCACTGTGCCCATCCCTTTAGGGGAAGCCGTCTGCTGAAAGGGGTGAGTTCTGAGCCCTCAGAATGGAAGCCCAGGCGCCCACGTGAACGCGGCTGTCACCGTGGGTGAGACCAGCAGACTCAGAGCACCCGACATCTGGGGACATGAAGCCTCGTCACACTGGCTCCCCCTGCCATTTTTCCTTCTTCCTCTTCCTCCTCCTCCTCTTTTTCTTTTGACTTTAGCTGCAGATTTGCTTGAAAGAAGGCGCTCTGAAAGGTGCACAGCACTCTCCCCCGGTGGGGATGAGAAACACGAGGACTCCCGGTACGTCCCCGCTGGTCCCCCCAGCCCTGGGAAACCACCCCAGAACTGGGCACAGTGGCCATTGTAGGGACAGTGGTCGCTGGTGTCCCTCCCTGTCCTGTGCCTGGGGGACGAGGGCTCTGTGTAGATGACTCACGTCCACGCTAGCAACTTCCAACCAAAACACCCAGAGAGGGCGGGAGAAGGTTCCAGCAGCAGGATTCTGTTCTGGGCTGGGCAAGTATGCCTGTTCACTCAGCGACCTTTGCCAAGTACACCAGCTAACGGAGCGGGAAACGTGACAGATCTTCACGGGCCATGTGGAAATGTAATTCAAACCCAGCCTGAGGAGGTCACAGGAAGTTAGATTCATTTTCATCCTGCCTTTTCTTACAGCGCTAACCTTTGCCTTACAGAAAAGTTCTTTAAAAAGAGATAAGTCAGTGTTTATCTGGCCTGTGAAGGAGCTCTAATCTGAGCGACACTGTTGGCAGCGGCCGCGTTCACCTGGGATTCAGCTTGGGCAAGCGTGTATTGATCCATTACATCAGGAATAATTGTTCGGGGTTTGAAATCTATCAAGTATTGGAAATTCAAATTAAGCCATTCGTGCAGTTCTGTTTAATGAGGGTTATCAGCCCAGGGGTCGTTTATTAGTAGCATCTGGGGGCCTCTTCACCCCCTCTTTGCCAATCCTGCAGGGGGCCGAGGTCTCTCTTTGTGTGCCCCCAGATGCCATCGGCTGTGCCCCTTTTGTTTTCTGTCCCTTTGTCCTGCCAGTGGCCCAGCTGTGAGCCCTGTTTCCGGGTCGGTTTCTCTGCTGTCCTCTCTCCCCATTGCTGCATTCCCTTTCTTTCCTGACTTCCCTTCCAGCCTTTTTTTTTTTTTTTTTTTGGACAGGCAGAGTTAGACAGTGAGAGAGACAGAAAGGTCTTCCTTCCTTAATTCCCCCCAAATGGTCGCTATGGCCAGCACTGTGCCGATCCAAAGCCAGGAGCCAGGTGCTTCCTCTTGGTCTCCCATGCAGGTGCAGGGCCCAAGCACTTGGGCCATCCTCCACTGCCTTCCCAGGCCACAGCAGAGAGCTGGACTGGAAGAGGGGCAACTGGGACAGAACTGGCGCCCCTACCAGGACTAGAATCCAGAGTGCCGGCACCACAGGCGGAGGATTAGCCTAGTGAGCCACGGCACCGGCCCCTGTCTTGGTCTTGCACTCACCCTGTCTACCAGCAACACCAAGCCCTGCAGTGTTACCAAACTGTCTCCTGTCAGAAGTCCCTGGAACCCCATAGCCGCCCGGCCTCTGGCAGGTTGCAGGTGGACATCAGGGCCGCCGGGTTCTGAAAGTGCATCGCCCCTGCTCAGGCCTGACGCTTGTTTCTGGCCTGGAACTTTGTCCTCGCCTGCTAAGGGCTGGGGTTGTGGGCCAGCTCTCTTCTCTGCCGCTGTGGCTTCTGAGCAGTGTGATCTTGGGTTCTCCAGAGTGGAATGGTCTGCTGCTTAGGCAAGACCCCTCCCAGGCGAGACTCTCATCATCTCTGCGGGGCTGTGTCACTCTGGGGACTGGAGACAGCTGGAGACAAGGGGCTGGCCAGACCTGGAGAGGGAGGTGGGAAAGGGCATTATTGAAAAGATCTCCCCTTCCTCCTCTTCCTCTACTTCCTCCTTCCTCCCTTCCTCCCCCATCGACACCCAAGGCTTTGTTGAGGCCCAGTCCCCTAAATTCCCACAGGAACATCTTCATTCCTCTTTCTTCCAGTTCTCTCTGCTGCCAACTCAGGAACCCGATGAGATTCCCAGGAAGCTCCCTGCAACCCTGTTGCTCTCTGCCAGTCACTGGCTACTTTTTGGTCCATGAGAACCATCCCAAGAGCCCCGTGTCACTTTAAAGAAACTTGGTTGCAAGGCAAGGCATTAAGAAGGACAGCCCCAAGTAAGAATGTGTCCGGGAAGGGTTGGGAAGGGCAACGTGATGAGATGCTGGGGCCACACTTCCTGCCAGTGCTGAACTTGGGAGGTGGTGTTGATCACTTAAGTGATTGGGTTTCCGCCACCCATGCAGGACACCTGGAATGAGTTCCTGGCTCCTGGCTCTGGCACGATCCAGTCTCAGCCAGTCCTAGCCACTGTGGGCATTTGTGGAGTGAATCAGTGGATGGAGAGCCCTCTCTCTTCCTTGAACAAAAATATGGGTGTTTATTATTCCCCATCGTGGGTATCAGGCCTGGCGGGGCAAGAGCCTCACCCGCACCATTAGAGCCCCGTCTCCTGAGAGGCAGTGTCAGCTAGTGGTTGGCACTGCCTGGATTCGGATCCTGCTCCTAACAGCTTTGTGCCTTGGTTTTCTCATTTGTAAATGGGGCTAAAATAGCACTGCATTGTAGGAGCCCTGTGAATATGAAGTGAGCTCATATAGGCAAAGGTACTTTGATCAGCGTGGAACACGCAGGAAGTGCCGTGTGAGTTCAAGCAGCTGTATTAGTTTCCTATGATTGTCATAATACACAGACTGGAGAGCTCGAAACATCAGAGACACGTTGTCTCACTGTTCTGGAAGCTAGAAACCCTGAATGCAGGTGTTGGCCGAGTCTCTCCCTTGGGAACCTGCAGAGGCCCCGTCCTTGTCTCCCAGTAGCTTCTGCTGGCCCCCCAGCCATCTCCAGCCTTCTTGGCTTACAGAGGAAGCTTCACTCCAACCCTCTGCCTCCACGCGGCACTTCCTGTGTCTGTCTTCACACCCTTCCCCCCCCCCCTTTTTTTTAAGATTTTATTTATTTATTTGAGAGGTGGAGTCACAGACAGAGAGAGGTCTTTCATCTGCTGGTTCACTCCCCTGATGGCTGCAATGGCCAGAAATGCGCTGATCTGAAGCCAGGAGCCAGAGATTCTTCCCAGTCTCCCACGCGGGTGCAGGGTCCCAAGGACTTGGGCTATCTTCTACTGCTATCCCAGGCCATAGCAGAGAGCTGGATGGGAAGAGGAGCAGCCGGGATTAGAACCGGTGCCCATATGGGATGCCGGTGCCGCAGGTAGGGAAATCAACCTACTGTGCCACAGCACCAGCCCACACACTCTTTTCCCTTTGTCTCTGTATCCAAATTTCCCCATTTCTCCCCTGCCTGTTTTTATAAGGACACCAGTTCTATTGGATTAAGGCCCCCTCTAATGACCTCATGCTAAGTGGATTACTTTTGTAAAGACCCTATTTCTGATACTGAGTTAGGATTTAACATGTCTTTGGTTGGGGACACAGTTCAGCCCTTAACAACAGCTATTATTCAAACTTTGTGTCTTTCTTTGAACCTCTTATTTTGTTTTCAAAGATTTATTAATTTATTCGAAAGTCAGAGTTACCGAGAGAGAGAGAGAGAGAGGGAGAGACAGAGAGAGAGAGGAGTCCCAACAGCCAATGCTGGGCCAGGAGCCAGTAGTTTCATCCAGGTCTCCCATTTGGGAGAGACAATTGGGTCATCTTCTGCTGCTTTTCCCAGGAGAATTAGCAAGGAGCTGGATTGGAAGTGGAGCAGCTGGAACATGAACCAGCACCCATAAGGGATGCTGGCATTGCAAGTGGCAGCTTTACTCGCTACACCACAGCACCCGCCCCTCTCCATCCTTTCCTTACTTTCCTCTGGGTTGGCTTCAACCAACAGCAGAACTGAAGTTAGCCGGCGCCGTGACTCAATAGGCTAATCCTCTGCCTGCGGCACCGGCACACCATGTTCTTGTCCTGGTCGGGGCGCCGGATTCTGTCCCGGTTGCCCCTCTTCCAGGCCAGCTCTCTGCTGTGGCCAGGGAGTGCAGTGGAGGATGGCCCAAGTGCTTGGGCCCTGCACCCCATAGAAGACCAGGAGAAGCACCTGGCTCCTGGCTTCGGATCAGCGCAATGCGCCGCGGCTGGCGTGCTGCGGCCATTGGAGGGTGAACCAAAGGCAAAGGAAGACCTCTGAGGTTTAGTTCTGGGCTTCTAGTCTGCTTACTATCTTCTCTTCCCTCCTAATCGAAGGGGCAAGAGTCTGTGATTGTGTCTGGCTCAGCTTGGAACATGTGCCCACTCCGGAGCCTGTCCCTGTGACCAAGAACGGATGATGCGCCCGGTTACAAAACAGTCCCTGACTGGGCTCAGCCCCGCCCCATCCGTGTGGAGTGCGAGTTAGCAGAGGCAGTGGCCCACACTGAAGACCCAAGTCTTGCTCCCTGGAGAAAGGATTCTGAGCAAGCAAGAGAAAGAGAGAAGCTTGGAAGCATTGAAAGAGCACTGAAAGGCCAGGTTGCCTTGGGGCGTTGCCTGTTCTGGGAGGGGAGCTGGAGTTGTGTGCCTTTTGCTGGGAACACAACACTTGAATGGTAATTCACACTGTGGGTGGGGAGTGGACCGGATCCACTAGTCCTTTCTCTTACACTCCATTTTTAAAAGACTCTCATCTCAGTCACTCACTGTCCCAGCCTGGAGTTCGGAAACCTGGACGAGAGGACTCTGCGGTCTGCAGTCCAGTGCTTCTGGGATTCCGTGACACGCACATGGGGCCAAGGGACAGGAAACGTGTTTGGTGTCACCAGATTTCACCTGCGTGAGCCGAGCTGACCGAGCCCTGGCGCCTGGCCCCCGGCCGCTCCCCGATCTCTGCTGGCTGCCTTCAGTCTATAAAGCGGAGATTTTGTGACCACATCAGTCCTTTGCCCAGGCGCCTACAGGGGTCCCTCATTGTCTACGGGTAAAGGTTCTGTGCCCTCATCTGCTGTCCCCGCTTCCCGGGATCCTCTGCCCTCTGGGCCACCCCTCACCTCGCCCCAAGCCACACCTTCGGTCTCCCCATTGCACCTTCTCTGAAATCTCCTGTCGCCCAGCTGTAACGCCAGCGTCCTTCTTCCAGGATGCCTTTTCTGCCTCGTTCTCTGGCTGTCGGGGACCTGGTGCCTTTCTGGGTCCTCTCAGCTTTATACTGATCCCATTCTCCCTGGACACTGAATCACTGATGGTGAAGGCTGTACGACTTGTCCAGGCAAGGACTGAGCCCCAGCGGGCATACTCAGGAGGATTATGGGACAGCCCTCAGCCCCACCCACCCGGGTGGCCCCGTCCTTGAACTGGGGAGCTCAGACTTGGCCTTTGCTGCTGAGACAGGAGCTGCATAAGTTGCTTCTGGGATCCCTTTCCTGCTGTGATTTCTGGAACTTTCTTGGCCCTGCCTGGGTGTTCCTCTGCTTCACCGCTCTGTGTCTACCCCTCTTGTGCCACGTCTCCCAGGGAGATTTTCTTGGAACTTCCTCATTTTATTCTCCGTCTCCGCAAACTTCTGGAGGAGATTAGCAACACGCACCCTGACGAGGAGAGGGGCATTGACAAGATGAATCCTGACACAGATAATTACGTGACTCCTTCGTAGCTCGGCGCCGAGCATGGCTCCACACTGTCAGTTCTTATTTTATTCAAGTTCTGGGGTAGAGCGCCTGCCGGGGTGGGGTGGGGGAGTTGGGGAGAAGGGGAGAAGGGGAGAAGGGCAGTGGGCTGCAGACCAGAGGCTGGATGGACCCCTGCGGCTGGGGTCTTCTGGGGACTGGGCCGTAGGGCCGTGTCCCTCGGCTTCCTTTGCTCTGGGGACCCAGAGAGTCTCCAGCATGGACCGGCAGACGTGCGAGGGGCTTAAGGGACCACCACATTGGCACTGCCTGCCGGGCTGGGAATCTCAGCCTTAATGAACGCTGAGTTTCTTGATGAAGCAGGCACGGGCTCGTCCCTCCTGGGTGAGAAGTGGGAGCCACAAGCAGAAGGCGGGGTCACGGTGACCTTGCAGGATTGCGCCGCAGCCAGCTCTCCTTGGGGTTCCTCGCCGTCTAGCTGACAGGGCCTCTGCCCTCCACGCCCTCCAAGCGTGCTCTCCGTGACTGCTCGGCAGCTGCTCGCCGGGCCGCCGTGCAATGTCCTGGCTCACGGCCTGCTTTGGGATCAGGAACCAAGTGTTCCTGCGGTGCATGGTGTGGGTGTCCCCGCGGACGGGCCACATGGCCGAGCCTTTGGTGTCCTGGCCCCTTTGCCTGCGGTGACCTTTCTCGACATCCCAGTGTTGACTGTGTGACATCCAAGGCCCCCATCAGCACCTTGCTCCAGACTTCAGAATCCTCAACGCCATCTCCAGCCATCGCCACGGAACGATGGCCACTGGCAAGACAGGGAACATAGTTGCCATCCCTGATCTAGAACAGGGACCCAGAATTTACCCAGTGCTTGTTTTAGGGGCCCTGGAGTTCAGCTTGTGTGCACCCTGTGCCGTGGCACGGGAAGTCAGTCTGATCACTGTTTCATAATGTCCAGTCACCGTGTGTGATGCTCCGGATTGGAAGGGCTGATGGACACCCATCTTCCTACAGGCTGTGTCGAACCTCCCTTCAGCCGTTCCACACCATGAGAATTTGCACGTGGACAAAAGCCTATGTCTCTCATGGTAAAGGCCTTACCATGGACAATCATGCCCTGTCAGTCACCTCAGGGTGCAGCGGGGGAACCAGTAGGCCTGGCCCAAGTCCTCACTCGGGCAGTCTGCTGGGAAACCCACCGCCTGGGGTCCAGGGGCTTCTTGCTTCTGCAGCTGGGATGCTCCACTTGGCCCTCCCTGTGTGGAATAGCGTTGCCAAGAGTTAAGATCTATTTCCAGAGAGGATGGGAGCTGGTCTCCTGGAGAAGTGAGCCGGCTTGTTCTGGGAAGGCCAGAAGCCAGTGACTTCTCTCAGCCTCTGTGCCCTCATTTGTAGAATGAAGAAATAGCACCTGTCCCACTTGGAGCATTCCAGAGGCCTGGATTTTGATTCTATAACTTTCTGTGTTATTAATTTTAATTTTTTAATTTTCATTTTATTTGAAACACAGAGGGGTACAAAGAGACATGGAGAGATCCGTCTGCCAACTCACTCCCCAAATGTTTGCAACAGCCAGGGCTGGGTGGGGCCAAAGCCAGGAGCCTGGAACTCCATCAGGGTCTCCCGCATGGATGGCAGAGACCAAGTCCTTGAGCCATCATCTACTGCCTCCCAGTCTGTGCATTAGAGGCCCAAGTCCTTGGCCCATCATCTACTGCCTCCCAGTCTGTGCATTGGCAGGAAGCCGGATCAGAACCGGAGTAATGGGGACTGGAGCCAGGCACTCAGGTATGGGATGTGGGCGCCCCAAGTGGTGACTTAACTGCTGCACCATACACCTGCTCCAGGGCTACTGCTTAGGATGAGTGCCCGCGGGTAGGCTAGACATGTTGAAGACCAAACAGAGTCTGAATATGTATCAGGTCACTCAACTAGCTAGCACCTGCTGGTGCGGACCGCCAGGTGGGTGAGTTAGGTGAGCAGGAGCCAGCTTCTGCCGTCCGGGATCTCACACTCGTGAGGTGCAGGGTAGAAGGGAGGGCTACCCTAGGAGAGGTGCAGAGACTGCTCCCAGAGGGCTGGGGGAGGGCAAGCCTGCCTGAGGCGGGGGCGTGCAGGCCTGAGAGAGCGTTAAGGAAGCAGGGTCTGAGCAGAGCCCTGCAGCCTGGCTGGGGTTGGGAAGAGAAGCCAACAGGCAGCACTCTATCCTCCCCGGGGCTTGGCACCCTGGAGACGTCCAGGAGAGGCACCTCCCTCACCGCTGCTGCCTTCCTCGGGCCCTCGCGCCATCACACAGGGTTTGCCAAAGCCCCCTGGGGATGGAAGGAAGGGCAAAGACCTGCAGGACGGGGGCTTTGTCCTAGCTCTGCTCTGAGACCCCCAGAGCCAGGCCAGGCATCATTTTGAGGCAACGCACAGAAATCCACTGTGATCGCAGGTTAAGGAAAAGGGAGGGAGCTGGCTGTTAGGTGTGGACTAGTTCGGGGTTCTCGCCTTGTGTACCCCCAGAAGCAAAGAGGTTGGCGACAGTCTGTTCTTGTGAAGAGACTGTGTGCCAGGCATTTAGAACTCAGGTTTTTATCCAGTTAAGGAGGGAATTTACCACTGGGGGGGGGGGGGTTGAAGGCTCTTTGAAGTCTCAGGGAACTTCCCCTTACCTGTTTCATAGCTGCCCTGTGCAGATTTTCTGCTTTGCCATTTGCATTGCAAGGAGTTGAGAAGGGTCTGGTTAGGCACCAAAGATCCCCACAAAGGGAGGAAGTGGGGCGGGGGAGGGAGGAGGGAAAGGTGGCACAAGTCCCTCACTGGCACTGTGGCGTAGTGGGCAAAGCTGCCTCCTGCTGCACTGGCCACCCACATGGGTGCTGGCTTGTGTCCCAGCTGCTCCACTTCCAATCTAGCTCCCTGCTAACAGTTGGGAAAAGCAGCGGAGGTTGGCCCAAGTGTTTGGGTTCTTGCCATCCATGTGGGAGACCCGGATGAGGCTCCTGCTCCTGGCTTCCACCTGGCCCAGCCCTAGTCATTGTAGTCATCTGGGGAGTGAGCCAGTAGATGAAAGATATCACCTCCCCCTTTTCTCTCTGAAACTCTGACTTTCAAAATAAAGTTTAAAAATCTTAAAAAGAAGCAAAAGGGACCTAGGCAGACGCTGGGGACTGCCACGCGTCCTGTTACAGGCCGGACCTGAGACAGCTCCTTGGGGCACTTTGTCGCACGCTCCCATGGAGGGCTGGCTTCCTCCTTTTGAGCACTGGTTCCTCCTGCTTGCCCCAGGCTGCCTCTTGCACTCACTCAGAGACTCGCACATGGCCCGTCAATGCCTCCACAGAAGGCGGCCTCCGCCCGCCAGCTTCCAAGGCCTTCCCACGCCCAGGCCCTGCGGCTGTTGGCCAGTGTAGAGAGTTCAATTTCAGATTCACCAGGGAGAAACTCAGATGGGGTCAGCTGCGGTGAGCCATCTGCCTCTGGCCCAATCAGCTACAGCGGGGCCCGACTCAGGCCCTTAGGCATCGCAGGGCCGTGCCTGTCCAAGCTGTTTTTCCAAGAAGAGATGGTGGGGAGGTGATGAGCCCCTCCAGCAGGAAGAGTTTCCATCTCCTGCAGAGGCTGTGGGAGCCCACACCCGCTACACAGAGGACAGGCCTGTGGGCCTGGGTCTATTCCTGCCGCCGTCAGTGGGATTGAGGTAAACACACCATGAATAACTGAGCAAGGGCGACCCTACACAGCCTACCTGCTGCCTTTTCTCTCCAGACCTAGGCCATTTTAAAAAATGCATTTATTTATTTATTTATTTGTGAGGTAGAGTTAGAGAGAGAGAGAGAGAGGGAGAGAGGTCTTCCATCCGCTGGTTCACTCCCCAAATGGCCACAACCGGCGAAGCTGGGCCGATTGGAAGCCAGGAGCTTCTTCCAGGTCTCCTCTGTGAGTGCAGGGCCCCTTGCACTTGGGCCATCTTCTACTGCTTTCCCAGGCCATAGCAGAGAGCTGGATCGGAAGAGGAGCAGCCGGGGCTAGAACCGGTGCCCATCTGGGATGCCGGCGCTTCAGGCAAGGGCTTTAACTCACTGCGCCACAGCGCCGGCCCCCCTCACCAGGCCATTTTAAAAGAAAGTTTTGTGACTCCGTTAGAAGAAGGAATGATGGCAGCAGCTCCCTTCACTCCCTCACTCCCTCCACTCCCTCCACTCCCCAGACCAAGCCCTCAGCTGTCATCACGGGCTCTCCCAGATCTCTAGGTTCTGAGCACCCCAACTGAGACGCAGCCAGCTGTAGAAACATGGAATGGGGTAGGGTCAGGGGAGGACAGGACAGTGAAGACAAAGCAGCAAGATCAGATAGGGAGGCAGAGTTGACAACGGCCAGACAGTTGCATGTCTTGGCCACCAGGGGTCCCCGTCAACCCCTGCAGCCTGGTTTCGGAGGTGGAAGAGGCCAGCCGCAGCCTGTGAGAGGGTCTGAGACACCGGGCACTGGCTCGTCCCCTTCTGCTAAGCACGGCTCTAAGCGCGTCACGAGGAACCCGATGAGGCAGGGACTGTTTCATCACCCCATTTTACAGAAGGGACCACCGAGTCCGGCCGACTGCTCTTCCACTGGGGTCTAGAGCCCCGTCTAGAATGCCTGTCCATAGCAGCAGCCCGCTGGCTCCCTCCGCCCCCGAGCGTGCGGCAGTATTCTTCCAACCTTTATGTTTAAGCTACAGCGGCTTCCTTTCATTCATTTATTCACTCCGGCGCTCCACAAGGAACCCGGGAGCATTGCTGTGTGCTGAGACTGGGGGGGCAAAGCGTCCAAGGAGCCTGCCCCAGGGCTGCAAATGCGTGGACGCCCAGCTGCCCGCGGTGAAGGATGCACTGCCTTGGGGTAGAGGGAGAAGCAGGAGCCAGGGGCAGGGGCTGTCCAGGCAGCTGGGCTGCGCCCAGGGCTCTTTGGAGATGAAGCTCGGGCGGGTCTTGCCGGGCCTGGTGGCAGTGGGTGGCATTTGCCCAGGTTCCCCCTGCAGGGGTCGGTGCCTCCCTGGGGAAATTCGGGACTGGAGTCACCCCAGCTCCCACGCTGAAGCCCTGGTGCGCTGGTGCGCAGCTGCAGGCTGTTCCGGCTCCTCCTGCACCCCGCCCCCGACTGCATCGGGATCCAGAGTGGTGAGCGCTGCCCGCGGAGGCCCTGCCCGCACTCCCCGCTCCGCTCCTGGGACCTGTCCGGCAAGGCTTGGAAGCCCCGTCCCCACGGACCTGCTAGTTAATGAGCTCTGCAAAAACTAGGTCTGTGCGTAATCGAAGTGGGAGTGCAGGGCGCGTGCGGGCCTTGCATGAATTCAGTCCAGTGGGCAGAGGAGCCAGGTGGGCTCCGCGGGCTGCTGCAGGGCCCGCGGAGCGCTCTGGGCGCGTCCATTTGCAGGCCCGTTGCTTCTCAGGCCCCATGGGGCAGCCCGTCTCCAGTCCGCCCTTCCTGTCTCCTGCCGCCACGCGGAGGCGCTGGGTATCTGTGCCCTCTGGCCACCCTGATGGGCGCAGGCAGCGTTGAATGACTGCCCCGGACTACAGCCGGCCTATTGCTTTATTCCCTTCCTGCTCTCAGCCGATTTCCTGCCAGATGGGGACAGGTGGGTAGAGAATAAATGAAGCTGGAATTACAGCAGCGAGCACGCAGGTCTGGGTGCAGTGGGGACATTCCACGTGGCTGGAGAATGAGTCCAGGTCCCTACAGGCGTGTCCCCTGCGGTCCCGCGGGCCACCAGCCCCAGCACCCCAGGCCTGGCCACCTGCCAGTGTGAGGGGAATGAGACCAGGCCCCGCCTCCTTGCCACTGGAGTGGTCTGAGCATAGAGAATGAAGGCAGGGGGACATTTGGGGAGGGGTCTCTCAGAGTACCAGCCCTTGAGGAGCACAGGCAATGCCAGCCTCTGGCTGCCTTGATCCTAGACGTCAGACCCCAGCAGGAAAGCATGTGGCCTTGCTACGGTCTCTCCTCTTTGTACTCAAATGCCACCTCTGCTGGGAAGCCTTCCGTGATGACTCCAGAGTTGGTCACTTGTGCTTCCCGGAACTCTGTTCACATCAAACGTGCTGTTGGCCCTTGATGCTGGTCTGCCTCACAAGCCTGTTGCTTCTCCTGTCTGGTGACTTCCTATGAAGAGGAGGCCTTGGCATGTGCATGCTTAGGGGTGGTCCTGCTCCTCCTCTGGCTGGAGGTGTAACTGTGTAACTCTTGCACTGAGCTCTAGCAGCTGCCAGGCATCAGTATGGCCCGAGTCTTTGCCTGTGGTGAGGAGTAGATGAGATGCCCCCTCCCTTCCCCCCACCTCCTTTACATCACCTGCTATTTAGGGCACCAGGCTTCTGGGGTCAGACGGACCTGGATTTGAACTTGGCTCCATCTCTTATGACCTCTCTGTGCCTCGGTTTCCTCATCTGTAAAGTGGCAATGAGCAGCCCTAGCTTGGGTTTTGTGTGCCCTTTGGTCAGGAGAACACAGTGGGGTGATGTGTGGAGTGCTTAGCACAGGCTGGCAGGCCAGCGACCACCGCAGCTGGGGTCATTGTGAGCTGTGTGAGTTGGGGGAGCAGAAGTCTCAGGCGCCCTGGTGCCCAGTGGCCAGCGAGGGCTGAGTACAGAAAGCAAAGGGAGATGTTGCATTGCAGCCTGGTGAGCGCGTGACAAATGGATTGCCGTCTGGTCACCCTCTGTCATCAAGAGTGCTGAGGACAGGATGCAGTGCCTGGCCAGAGAGTGTGGGTCTGGGAAGGTGCCCAGGGCTCCCTGCCTCCGGAGCTGTCACCGCCCTCCTCGCCTCCCCACTCTCCCAGCCTCTGCCAGAGGCAGGTGAGCTGGAGGTGACAGACGCGCAGCCACTGATAGCCAGAAACTTAACCCAGATGGAAAGAAAATCCATGGCTGCCAGCTCCCATGGACGCTGGAGCAATTGCTAGAGAGTCAAGGTCGATGGCCAGGCAGATGGGGAGAACCAAGGGAAGGGCTGGTGCTGGCTGGGGGTGGCGGCTTCCCAAGCTCTGGGCCGGGGTGCAGCCGCAGAAATGGGCAAAGCTGTGGACACCTCAGCCTGCCTTCCTGGCCCAGGGTCCCGTCCGTGTGTGCGGCTCCCTGAGACGTGGAGATGCACCCAGCTGACCTTTACGCGTGTTATGCGCTCCGCTCTCCGTGGGCCAGCCTGTGCGCTGCTCAGCCCTAGCCACTTTCCTCAGATGAACCAGGGACGGCCATGGGCCCTGGGTACCAGTCAGGACCGGAGGTAATGAGCTCCTCTCTCCGTGTCTCTGTGGCCCATGTGGCCTCGATCACTTTGTGTGAGCCTCCTGGATCATCCAAAGGCACTGTCATTGTCGACCTGAGGTCCAGACAAACAGAACAACCATTATGTGAACACTGTTGGTCTTAGGAACAGCGGGAGAGACCGAGAGGGACGGGACCCTGCCCAGACTCGGGCTTCCTCTGAGCTGTTGCTCACGACCCGCTGGGCGAAGCAAGTCGCGTGCCTGCATCTAACTCCCCGCGCGGCACAGGACAAGGCTGCTGCATTTCGGGGAGGTTGCATGAATTCGTGTCCCTTAAGCACTTACAATAGCACCTCATGTCCAGTGAGCCCTGCGCAGTGTTAGCTGGGACCCCGCTGCTGTCTCTGTTTGCTGTTAAGGACGGGGACCCCAAGGCTCAGGAAGGTGCAGCGACTTGCTCAAAGCCAGGGCCCAGGCTGGGGAAGCCCAGACAGAAACCCGTGACGGCCAGTGGCCTCTTGGTGCTGTCCTCAGGGCCCGAGTCCCGGCCGTTCAAGGAACAGGGCCAACTCAGCACGGACAAGCCCCACTCTCTACTCCCAGAGAGGAGCCGGGTGTGTGTGTGCCTGTGTGTGTCTGTATCTGTGTGTGTCTCTGTGTATCTATGTGTGTGTTTGTGTGTGCTTACATGTGTCTGCATGTGTGTTTCTGTGTGTGTCTCTGTGATTGTATGTATCTGTGTGTATGCATCTCTGTGTGTCTCTGTGTGTGTGTATATCTGTGTGTATGTGTCTGTTTTATCTGTGTGTGTATCTGTGTCTCTCTGTGTGCTTGCACACACCTGTGTGTCTGTGCGTGTATATATCTGTGTGTGTCTCTGTGGTTGTGTGAATATCGGTGTGTGTCTGTGTGTCTACATATCTCTGGGTCTATGTGTATGTATCTCTGTGTTTGTGTCTCTGTGTGTTTGCATGCATCTGTGCATGTGTGACCAACAGACATGGAACAGAGAGAGACAGGCATGGAGCAGACAGGCCCCTCGGGAGCCAGCTCAGCAGAGACTGGTGGAGGGAGGGTACGGGGGGACCTCTGCGGACCCCTGCAGAAGCGGCTGTGGCTCCTGCCCCTCGGGGACTCATGCAGGCCTGGCGGGGGAGGTGGTGTCTGCTGGACTCCCCAGCCTGGAGTCGGAGACGGGGGAGAAGAGCGAGAGCGTCTGCTGAGGGTGTCTGGGGCAAGAGCGAGGCCGCGATCTGTTCTGACCAGAGCGCACTGCCACGAAGGGGCACACACGGCAACTGCCGGCCACTCCCGCGCTGCCAGCAGCAAGGACCGGAGACTTAGCATGGCATTCCGGCAGATGGCAGCAAACGCCGGACCCAGTGCTGGCTGGGGATTCCCTCGGTCCCCGCTGCTGGCTGGGCGCGCTGTGTCCCTCTGTGGGGGTGTCCCCTCCAGATGCCGCTCCCGGGGACTTTCACAAGTCCCTTCCATGAGGTCCCCATGTAGAAGGCTTCCTGCATGCCAGGTGTGCCCCATCTGAGCCAGGTCACACAGTCTCAGGCGGTCTTGGCTCAGCTCTCTCCGTCACCCCCGCGTGAGCCATCTGTCTCCAGGCTGAACCCCAACAATGCAGAGTGCTTCCTCCAAGAGGCTACTCTGGCCCACGGCAGCTCAGAAAACCCCCTGACGCTGCTGCACAGCCCTCTGGGGAGTTACCCTGAGCAGGAGGGCCCAGGAGCGGCCCGGACGCCGTCAGTCCTGGGGAGGCAGGAGCCCAGGGCAGGGGAGCAGTGCAGGCAGCAGGGTGGCACCTGTGGCCTTCTTGTGGCAGCTCCCAGGATCTCCGTGAATGCTGTGCTGGGGAGGAGCGCGAGGGCCTGGGGTGTCAGTGACAGCGACCAGCAGGCACCGGCTCCTCATGGCTGCCCCCTGCAGTGTGAGGGTGTTGCCTCGACTTTCCCATTAGTCTGTGCGCTCTCGGCCAAGGCTTAGCCCCTCGAGTCTCTGTGTGGGCACAGCCACGTGGGAAGACACAGGAAGTAGCTGGGGAGGTCCCTGAGCTGAGCCGGGCTGGGTGGTCTCAACCTGGAGACTGCCTTTCGGGCGGGACCCCTGGTTTCCCCTGTAAGGCGCGCCCACCAGTAGCAGAGAAAAGTCTGACTTGCAAGGATTTTAGAAAACACCATTTTACTCTTTTTTATTTTTTTCCAAAACGTAAGCGAGTAATCGAGAACATTCCTCTCGAGTCCAGCGCTATTTCCTCTCCAGTTGGCTGCCCAGCAAGGCAAATCCCAAGCCTGCTTTAATGAATATAGAAAACTCACTTGTCATTAGTTGGACAAAAGCTAATGGAGTGGAGTCCTTGAGGACAGTGGGTCTCTTGAGCAAATTAAACACTCCCCTTGCAATCTCTACCGCAATGTTCAATTGTTTACCAAAGCCTGCCTTCCCAGGTAGCATTAAGGTGAAATTTCCCAAGTTCTGGCCATTAGATCAGAAGATTTTATTGAGCGGTTTTGTTTTGAAGAGAAAAAAGGCATATCGGGTAGGGTTTGCAGAGGGGCCCATAAATATATTTCACCTCTGGTGTCACTCTGGCCTCCGCTCGTGGCAGACATCGCTAATCAATCATGCGCTCACGCCTATCAACTCCCAGCAAACCACCTGCAGAGCAGGGCACAGGGTATGTGGGCCTCCGCGCGGGGCAGAGGGATGAGCCCTGCGCAGGGCGTCAGGGAGCTCAGCCGTCATGCCCTGTGACTTTCCTCCTCTGAGTCCGGCTCCCGCTTTGCTCCACTGGGCCACCATTGCTTACCTGCTGCCGGAGGCTGTGGCAAGCACAGAGCTTCCAGAGCTGCAGGCCCGGCTGCACCTGCTGCCCTGGCGGCGTAGCCCATCTTCTGCTGTTCTTTTTCTTTTCTTTTTGGCAGGCAGAGTGGACAGTGAGAGAGACAGAGAGAAAGGGCTTCCTTTGTCGTTGGTTCACCCCCCAATGGCTGCTGCGGCCGGAGCACTGCGCTGATCCGAAGCCAGGAGCCAGGTGTTTTTTCTGGTCTCCCATGGGGTGCAGGGCCCAAGCACCTGGGCCATCCTCCACTGCACTCCCGGGCCACAGCAGAGAGCTGGCCTGGAAGAGGGGCAACCGGGGCAGAATCCGGCACCCCGACCGGGACTAGAACCCGGGGTGCTGGTGCCGCAGGTGGAGGATTAGCCTGTTGAGCCCGGAGCCGGCCTGCTGTTTTTGCTGTGAGCTGGAGCTTGAACCTGCAGAAGGGAGCCTTGTCTTGGGTGGCAGAGATTCTCCAGTCAGCAGTGGTCTCTGCAGGAGCCCGAGTGGGCGCTGTTGTCTCGGTGTCAGCTCCAGTGGGAGACGGCCAGCAAACTCGGATGACCTCGCACGGGCTTGTGTTGTGAGGAGCCTTACGAACAGCATGAGTTTGGAAGTGGACTCACTGTTGCTGCCTCTGTGGCCTTGGGCAAGCCATTGCGCCGCTCTGGGTCTCAGCTTCCCCGTCTGGGGAGCAGGTGCAGCATCCCCTTCAGAGGATTCTTGCGGGCACTGAGTGAGGTCACACATGTAAAAATGCAAGGCACACAGCAAGCAAGGAGCGTCAGCCACCTGCTGGGTATCCGGACCAATTATGCCTCCACAAACGTTTACAGAATGGAATTCAGTGCAAATACCCCAAAGAGGAGCTTTCCAAGTGCCGGAAACATTTTTATATTTGTGCAGGGAGAAAACAAATATTATTTGTCCTAAAACAGTGAGGAGCATGTTAAAGGCTCAGAATGAGGGCGTTGAAAATTGAATAACTTCACTTGCAGACATTCCATCAATTCCATTCAATTTGTAAGCCCTCGTCTCTGTGTTCAGGAGGAAAAATGAATTCATCTCAATCAATCAGCCTGTTCCTGGGTGGCTTGGGGGAAGCCACCCTCTCTCAAAGGCCCCGGAGGCCCAGCTTCGCCGGGAGCACAGCCGCTGGAACTTGGCTGTTTTTGCTGTGAGCTGGAGAGAGAACCAGCATTGTCCCTGTCCATGTTCTTTCTCCATACTCCCAAATCGTGCCCTGCAAGGGATGGCTTTGGGTGGGTGTCTCAGCCTCACATCTGGGGGCCTTCAGTGAGGGCCAATGAGGACATGCCCTGGCTGCTCCCATGGCCACGGCTCAATGCCATGGGGTAACACCCAAGTATAGGCCGAAGGAAATTCTAGGTGGCAACCACCATCTCCTTGAGCTCTCCTTATCTCTGCTTTACACTACTTGACTCAAGTCGCCCCTGGCCACGGTCAAGTACAGAAACATTATGTCTCTGGACCCGACATCTGTGTGGAGGCACTGTGGCGCCAGGCCCCCAGTACCCACCTTGTCATTCTTCTGTGTCCCATAAGTAAAAGGGGTGAAACCAGAAGCAGAGAGATGAACGAGAGCTCGCCCTAAACAGAGATGCCACTGAGCAGGGCCGTCCTCTGCTGTGTGTTTCTTCTCTCTCCCCTTCTCGAACAGGTTGGGTCTCCTGGGTTTCACTGGGATTCTATTCTTTTTCTCTCTTTTTAATGATTCGTTTATTTATTTATTTGAAAGTTAGAGCAACTGAGATAAAGGGAGACACACACACAGAAAGAGAGAGAGAGAGAGAGAGAGAGAGAGAGAGAGAGCTTCCACCTGCTGGTTCACTCCCCAGATGGCCACAACCAAGAGAGCTAGTCCAGGCCAAAGCCAGGAGCCTGGAACTCCATCCTTGTCTCCCACCTGGGTGGCAGGGGCCCGAGTACAGGCCATCTTATGCTGACTTCCCAGGCTCATTAGCCAGGAGCTGGATTGGAAGTGGGGCAGCTGGGATTTCAACCGGAATGCTGAGGTGTCCTGGGCGCAGCCGAACCTGCTGAGCCGAGATGCTGACCCCAACTGGGATTCTTGAACTTATAACTTTCCACTGGGACCTGTGTTTCTAGAAATTCAGTGTTCAGGTACAAGAGTTACTACAGAAGAGCCACCATCCCCAGCGCCAGGCCACTGACTGCTGTATAGCCATGGGCAGGTAAGAACATTTGAATGAGGCCAAGACAGGCCAGAAGCACAAGGCTTGGCTGGGGCAGGAGAGGCGAGCGTTCCCAGGGGGCCGATGTGTGTGTTTGTCCTGCCCTGGCTCCTTGATGAAGGGGGAAGGAGGAGGCAGGCCTGGACAGAGACTGCAGGCGGGGAAGACAGCCGCCCCTCCCCCCACGGAACAAGCTCTGATTGTGTTAAATGTTGACGATTCTCCTGCCACAGCCCTTGGGGACAGGTTCTGGCAAAGATGATGGATAGGCCCTGGAGTGGGAAAGCAGATGATGTTTGAAAGTGCAGCGCTGGGGGCCAGCCGAGCCAGGCTGGGCTCATCCTGTTTGTTTTTGTTTGTTGCAGCTGCATCACATTTAAGGGAGGTGGAGGGGAGGTTGCAAAATGCGCTTTTTTTTTTTTTTTAATCTGCTCTGAATGCTCAGGCTTTGGGGAAGTTGATGTTTAGCATCTTGTGCTGCGGAGTCAGAAGCCCCCACTCTGCATCAGGCCTGGTGGGGTCTCTGGGGACACAGAAAGAAATCAGATGTGGTCCCTGCCCTGAGCGCCTCAGTGTGGGGGCGGGGAGACAACCTGCACAGACAAGGAGCCGCAGAGTGACTCAGGCTATGATGGGGCAGGCGCTGGGGGGCTGGGTAACAGAGGGAGGGAACCACGGAGGGGCTTGTGCATGACGGTGCATGTGTGCTTGCACATTTGTGTGCATGTGCGTGTGTGATTGTGTGTGTGTTCACATGCAGCTGGCGAAGATCAGAAAGGGGTGGGGGAGCCCTACATGCTTGTGCCTGAGAGGTCTGGGTTATCGCAAGGTTTCCTCGGTCCTGCTTCGTGTTTGGCTGTCTGTGCCTTCACGTGGACAGTTGCATGCTTTATTGCAGACTCACCGTGCTCCGTGGTTTCATCCCCATGCTAGAGAGGAGGGCACTGAGATGCTTGCACAGTCCCAGTTTGGTTGTTCACGTCACTCATAACCTGCGGCGATGGGCGCCGGAAGTCTGGCTGCGGCCCGTGAAACGGAGTGGAGGACAAGGTGGGGCACTCGGGAGCCTGTGAGTGAGCAGCAAGGCGGCCTGGCTGTGGCCCTCCTTCATAGGAAGGGAGGGATAGTGAGGCCGGAAAGGAAGCAGAGCCCAGTCACGGGGCCGTGAGTGCCAAACCTCTCTCCTGAGGGCACTGGGAGCCTGGGAATGGTTTTAGCAAACTGAGGTGCTCAGTGAGATTGAATTTTTTTTTTTTTTCACAAGCAGAGTGGACAGTGAGAGAGAGAGAGACAGAGAGAAAGGTCTTCCTTTGCCGTTGGTTCACCCTCCAATGGCCGCTATGGCAGGCATGCTGTGGCCAGCGCACCGCGCCCATCCGATGACAGGAGCCAGGTGCTTCTCCTGGTCTCCCATGGGGTGCAGGGCACAAGCACTTGGGCCATCCTCCACTGCACTCCTGGGCCACAGCAGAGAGCTGGCCTGGAAGAGGGGCAACCGGGACAGAATCCGGCACCCTGACCAGGACTAGAACCTGGGGTGCTGGTGCTGCAGGTGGAGGATTATCCTATTGAACTGCGGTGCCAGCCATCAGTGAGATTGAATTTTAGGTGGAAGCGTGGCTCAGGATAGGAGGGAGAGCACCAGTCACAAGGGAACGGAACCTGGGCTGGCACTGTGGCTCAGCAGGCTAAGCCTCCACCTGCGGCCTCAGTATCCCATATGGGTGAGGGTTCTAGTCCTGGCTGCTCCACTTCCAATGCAGCTCCCTGCTGATGGCCTGGGAAAGCAGTAGAAGAGGGACCAAGTCCTTGGGCCCCTGAACCCATGTGGGAGACCTGGAAGAAGTTCCTGGCTCCTGGCTTCGGGTTGGCCCAGCTCCATTGCAGCCATCTGGGAAGCCAATCAGCAGATGGAAGATATTTCTCTCTGTCTCTTCCTCTCTCTGTCTGTAATGCTACCTCTCAAATAAATAAATAAAATCTGAAAAGGGGGGGGGGGGCTGGCACTGTGGTGTAGCAGGTAAAGCCGCAACCTGCAGTGCTGGCATCCCATACGGGCACCGGTTCAAGACCCAGCTGCTCCACTTCTGATCCAGCTCTCTGCTATGGCCTGGGAAAGCAGTAGAGAATGGCCCAAGCTGTTGGGCCCTGCACCCGCATGGGAGACCCGGAAGAAGCTCCCGGCTCCTGGCTTAGGATGGGCCCAGCTCTGGCCATTGCAGCCATTTGGGGAGTGAACCAGCAGATGGAAGACTTCTCTCTCTGTCTCTGCCTCTCTGTAACGCTGCCTTTCAAATAAACAAATCTTAAAGAAAAATGACAACAGGACCACAGGAGAGAGGATTCCACGCACTTCCTGTGCCCTTGAGGTCCAGGGGGCCGTGGAGGAGCATTTCCAGGGGGCAGGGAACTACTTCCTGCTGGGTGGAGTGGAGTGGCACCATGTGGCCCTTGGAGTTTGATTATAGCAGGCTGAGGCCAGGAACGCCACATGGCATTGGACTTGGGGTCAGGAAGAGGGAAGTGGTATGATAATGGAAAGGTTGGAGCACAGACTTCGGCATCAGACAAACCTGCTCCCAATCCCACTGAAGCACTGGAGCACAACTGAGTAGCACCAGTGTGTGGAGACAGGGGGATAAAGCCAGGCACGTGTGCCTTTTGGGGTTTCCCAGGCGGCACGGCTGAGTTCCCGGAGAATGCCGCCCTGGCGGGAACAGCCGCATCAGGAGCTGTGGCCTCACCAGTGACCCCAGGAGCCATCCCTGGTGCGGCGGCAGGTGCAGGGCTCTCGCGCGCTCCACGCGCCTCCAGACTGAGCAGGCAGCTCCAGGCCTCCGCTCCAAGGCTCTGCGTTTCAAACACCAACCAACTGCTTCTCCTGCTGCCGCCAAAGCCCCACGGAAGCAGCTTTTCTGTTCCAAGCATCAGTGCCATTCATCACCGTGAAGCGCAATACCTGGGGGGAAGCGGAAGCTGAGACTCCGGGAGTCTCCAAAGACAGGGCTGAGCCTGCCCGCGCCGAGTAATTAGAGCCGTTTGCTGCACACACGCCTGATCTTTATTTAAGACATTTCACTTAGGTACACATCGAAGATATGCAGAAGTCAGCTCAGTTGGAGCCGTGCAGATGAGCAGACAATTGCCTGCCTCCGTTTTGGAATAGTTTTAACAGCTAAATGAGCGCCGATCACCTTAGCGGGCGTATGTGTATGGAGGCTGCCCACGTGCTAGGCCACTGCCTTCGGCACTTCAGTCATGTCATTCTCCTAACAACCCTTTGTTGTTTCTCGGACTTGATGGGAGGAATGTCCAGGACCCCAATATAACAGAGTCTTAAGCCATCTTTAAGGGGAAGTGGGAGTAAATGGAGAGTAATGGAGTAAATGGGAGTAAATGGAGAGTATTTACGTGGTGAGACCAAGAAAGCGCTGGTGGCTAACTTGCAGCCTGAGCCTGTGACGCCCAGGTGCTGAGCTCAATATGCCGCCCCTCAGTCTCGGTGAGGGCAGCCGAGGTGCGGAGAGGTGGATAACTCTCTGAACACAGGGACCGCCAGCAGGTGCAGAGCCTGGGCTTGAACCCAGAGGGTCCCCCATACTGCCTCTTGGCATCTGGTGGCCTCAGTGGCCCAAAACACTGGGAAGACCATGAGAGGAAGACTTCTCTGTAAGTTCTAGATCAACAGAATTGGGACAAGGGGGTAAGCCACAAAGGCACATTAAAATTATATATATATATATATATACATATAAAATTTATTTTTTATTTGAAAGATGTGAGAGAGAGAGAGAGAGAGAGAGAGTGAGAGAGAGAGCGAGCGAGAGAGAGCACTCTTCTATCCACTGGTTCACTTCCCAAATGGCTGCAACGCCCAAGGCTGGGCCAGGAGCCAGGAGCTCTGTCCAGGTCTCCCACACAGGTGCAGGGGCCCAAGCACCTTCTCAGGTGCTGCATTGGAAGTGGAGCATCCAGGATTTGAACCTGGGCTCATATGGGCTGCCAGGGCTGCAAGCAACAGCTTAACCCACTGCGGCGCTACAGGGCCAGCCCCAAGAGGCAGATTTTGACTCCACCTGAGAAGGAACTACCCCTCGACTAGTGCTGCTCAGAGATCAGGCAGGTAGTAAGTTCCACAGCTCCAGAAATCCTCAACAGTGGGGTGGTGGGCCACTCCCGGAGAGACGCGGGGAGCTTCTTGCCAGGGCTTGCGGTGGGCACAGGTGGCCTCTGCTGCCCCTTAACAAGACGATTACATGAACTCAGCAGCTGACCCCACACCTGAACAAGGCAGAATGTTTCTTTTAGATTTTTTTGAAAGATGTATTTATTTATTTGAAAGGCAGAGAGAGAGAGAGAGAGAGAGAGAGAGTTCCTCCATCTGCTGGTTCACTCTCCAAATGGCCACAATGGCTGGATCTGGGCCGATCTGAAGCCAGGAGCCAGGAGCTTCTTTCGGGTCTCCCACGCAGGTGCAGGGCCTCACGCACTTGTGCCATTTTCTACTGCTTTCCCAGGCCATAGCAGAGAGTTGGATCGGAAGTGGAGCAGCCGGGTCTTGAACCGGTGTCCATATGGGATGCTGGCACTGCAGGTGACAGCTCCACCACCACACCACAGCGCTGGCCCCAGTGTTTTAAACTAACACGTGCAGCCTCTCCCTCCTTAGATCCTGGAGCCGACAAAGCCATCGGTGCTGTGAAAGCCCAGGGCATTTCACCAGAGCCCAGCGCCATCACCAAGTTCATCTCAGAGCAGAGGTTCTCCGACACGTGATAACGATGCAAATAATTGCTGCTATCTAGATGACCAATTAACCCAAGTTCACGTCATCGATTCTAGGCAGTGTAGTTCCCATCAATCAGACCTATAGTTCCTAACTTAGGGGATTTATGCAACTTTTAAAGCAGAGGGATGCTGTTGCATAGCTGCACACTTCTTGCTGCAGCCACAACAGGACAGGCAGCTGGAGCGCCACTCGTGGGGCCAGAGCAGTGTGGCAAGAGGCAAGGACCTGCGTGGTGAGCAGGAGGCATGGGTGGGGGAGACCTGGCTGGTGGAGGGGTCTGAGGGACGTGGCTCTGCCAGGAGCACGCCTGCTGGCAGCAGGTTGAAACAGAAGCGGTGCTGAGCCCATGGAAGTGTCCGGTTCCTTCGTGGCCAAAGTCCAGGGCAAGGAGCAAGCAGCTGGTCAGAAGCGATGCAACAGGGCAAGCAGGGAGGAATGGCCTGGAAGAGATGCGGCACCAGCCTCAACTCTGGGCTCCGGTCTGTCTCTCCTGGGGCACAAGACAATCGTGGTAGGTGGGCTTACGCTCTGGGGACAAGGGCAAGAGCTCGGTGAAAACTGATGAGAGCAAAAAGGCCCAGCTCGGGGTCCCAGGTGCCCCTAGTAACTAACCCAGAGCACCGGTTCCTGCTCTCCCTGCACACAGCTGCAGGCCCAGGCTTCCAGTGCCAGCACTGCCCTGGACCCAACCTGAAGCCCTGGCAGCATCTCTCCCTTCTCTGGCCTCAGTTCCTCGTCTCCACAGTGTGAGAATAGGTCCAGATATTTCCAAGGAACTGCCGGTTCCACGCCACAATGGCGGCAGCTCGCGAACATCTTCATCTCCTTCCAAAGGGCTGACAGGGAGGTTAGACCAACTTGGAGTCTCTCTGTTGTGCAAGGATGGAGGATTTCTGTGAGCTGGAATTTTTGATTTACAGTCCCCAGAGCGATGCAGTGTAGGCGGGAATAATCAGCTCTTTAGACTCGGAAGCTCTGGCGAGGAGTGATGGATGTCCCCAAGGGAAGGTGCATCTAGGAAGGTGTCCCCAAGTCCCCAGCAGGAATCAATCTCCCTGTCCCCCAGACACATGACATCTCCCTAATAGCATTTGCTACCTGTGTTCTTTTTTTTTTTTTTTTAGATTTATTTATTTTGAAAGTCAGAGTTACAGAGAGAGAAAGAGACAGCCCGAGCTGGATCAGACCAAAGCCAGGAGCTTCATTCAGGTCTCCCACATGGGTGCAGGGACCCAAGCACTTGGGCCATGTTCTGCTGCTTTCCCAGGTGCATTAACAGGGAGCTGGATCAGAAGCGGAGCAGCCGGGACACCAACCAGCGCCCACATGGGATGCCAGTGTTGCAGGCGGTGGCTTAGCCTGCTCTTCCGTGATGCTGGTCCCCTGTGCCTTGTGTTCTGAGCGGCTGCTTATGTGTCTTCTGCCCCCAGCTGAATCCCAAGCCCCTGAGTTCAGCAACCATGTGCTCAGTAGGTGGTTGGCTGTGATTCACAGAATGGCTGCTGCTGGCCAGGACTTCTCTGATTCTTAGACAAGTCTCCCTCCGCAGACCAAAGGCTCTTGTTGGGAGGATCTGCCAGGGCCTGTGCTCCTTTAAAAACGCACCAAGCCTAGGCACTTGGGCATTCTCTGCAGACAGAGGACTCACAGGGGTGAGGGGGTGCGAGTGGAGCTGTGCCGTTGCCCCTGCACCGCGGTGCCTCGGGAACTTTGCTGCTCCTGCTTCTGGTCCAGCCTTGGGCTGGAGCCTCGGGCTGGGCCTGGGAGCCTCCCAGAGGCCTCTTTGCTATCTTCATTGTGTGTGTGTGTGTGTGTGTGTGTGTGTGTGTGTGTAGGGGGATCCACAAGCTGGCACCTGCTGGCATCATGTTCTGAAATAAAATAAAAATATGGTGAACAGGAGTCTTCATCACAACCCCGTGACGGTGAAACCTCAGTTCAGCTGAGGAAACAGGCTCGTGTGCACACGGACAGGGGTGCCCTTTCTCAGGCTCTCGCCCGCATCCTCCTCATCCCTGAGGTTCACTGTGATGCCCTCTTCCTTAGGCCAGTCACTGGTATTCTGCATCCCCCCCCCAAGCTGAGCCTACACCAGAGCCACTGGGAGGCCCCACTCCATCCCCACCTCACTCCTGACCCAGCAGGTCTGGGCAGGACCTGAGAAACTGCATTTCTAGCATGTTCCCAGGTGATGTTGATGCTTTTGGTCCAGGGACCACCCTTTAAGACCGGGGCCTCTGTTGAGGTGTACTGGGTTAAGCCACCACCTGCAATGCCAGCATCCCATATGGGCGCCGGTTACCGGCTGCTCCACTTCTGATCCAGCTTCCTGCTAATGCACCTGGGAAAGCAGTGGAGAATGGCCCAGGTACTTGGAGTTCTAATGGAGTTCCAGGCCTGGCCAAACAGTCATCAGCGCCTCTAACCATGTATTTTTTTCTGAATTCTCTGGGTTCTTTCTTTTTAAAAGGTTTGTTTAGTTATCTAATTGAAAGGCAGCATTACAGGCTGGGACCGTGGCTCCCTAGGCTCATCCTCTGTCTGCAGCGCTGGCATTCCGGTTCTTGTCCCAGTTGGGGCACTGGATTCTGTCCCAGTTGCTCCTCTTCCAGTCCAGCTCTCTGCTGTGGCCCAGGAGGGCAGTGGAGGATAGCTCAAGTCCTTGGGCCCTGCACCTGCATGGGAGACCAGGAGGAAGCACCTGGCTCCTGGCTTCTGATTGGCGCAGCGCGCTGGCCATAGCGGCCACTTTGGGGGGTGAACCAATGGAAGGAAGACCTTTCTCTTTCTCTCTCTCTCTCTCTCTCTTTTTTCTCTCTGTCTCACTGTCTAACTCTGCCTGGCAAAAAAAAAAAAAAAAAAAGCAGCATTACAGAGAGGCAGAGGCAGAGAGAGAGAGAGAGAGAGAGAACTCTTCTATCTGTTGGTTCACCCTTTAAATGGCTGCAGTGGCCAGGGCTGAACTGATCCTACGCCAGGAGCCATGAGCTTCTTTCAGGTCTCCCATGAGGGTGCAGGGGCCCAAGCACTTGGGCCATCCTCCACTGCTTTCCAAGGCTACAGCAGGGAGCTGGATCAGAAGTGGAGCAACCAGGACTCGAACTGGTGCCCATAAGGGATGCTGGTACTGCAGGCAGAGGTTAGTCCACTACTCCACAGTGCCGGCCTCCTGAATTGATTGTTGTTTGTTCCCCGAGACTGTCAGTGTCAGGAGCAACCTCCGGCTCAGCGCCCTGCTGCCAGCGTCCAGCACGGTACCTGGTGCAAGATAGGTGCTTGAGAATATTTCTTGACTGAATGAGAGAGAATGTTTGAGCTGAAATTAAACCCAGGCCTGTCTGCAGAGTCTGTGTTCTAACCGTGAATCGGAACCGGGCCCTCCTGACTCCACCCCCTCCAGCTGGGCTAAGGAAGAGGACACCCCAAACTTCTCCCCGTGTCCACAATGACTGGACGGCCACAGTGCCGCTGTGTGTGTCTTGGAATCTACCCAGAACCAAGACAGGCAGGGCAAGTGTGTGTCAGTTCCTGGGAGAGGCCTGCACGTGCCCCCATGTGCCAGGGATGAGCTGCCCCGCCATGGCACTGGCCCAGCTCGTTCTGCGGGAGCCCCGGGTCCCCCGTGCTGACCACAGAGGACAGCTGGCGGCTCTGGGACGGTGGCTGGCAGGTGGAGGCAGCCAGTGCTGCACATGTGACCTCAGAGGAGGAGGAAGGCCAAGAAGATGATCAAAGCACATGGATCACTGGGCCTCTTTTGGGGGAACTAAACGCTCATTGAAATGAAGATGAGCGGGAGGGACTTTTATGAGCAGGTTTTCGGGGCCTGTCTGAGGATATGGCGCCTGGCGAGACTTCTATTAGAACTGACTCCACGAGTAATAATGTGGTCTCTGTCATTTAACTCAGAAGTCCCTCCTGGACCGGCACAGTGAAGCGTTAAGGAAATGAAATCTTTTTTTTTTTTTAACGTTTTTTTTTTTTCAACAGCAAAGTTTGACTTGTTGAGAACATTTCTTCAACTGACAAGTTACAAGCCATGTCTGAGAGGCCCGTGGGGACCCTGCAAATTTGAGCAGCAGTTTCTAATCACTGACGATCATTAGCATTTTAGTGAATAGATTTTTGATAAGAAAAATCTTTGCTCTGTGGGAAGGGGGAAAAAAAAAAATCCCTGACATTTGATAATGCAAACAGAGTCGCAGTTTTAATTAGCACTCCAGCACTGCTTGACTCGCAGGCACACTGCAAAGGGCCCAGATGTTTCCCGGCTTGGAGGATGCGGGCTGCGGGCTGTGGGAAGGTCACTGGCAGTGGCTAGCACCCTCTCCGGGGCCGATAAGCGTAGCGCTGTTTCCTGGGCACTGGCCTGCTGGGTGCCAGGTGCCCTGCTATTTCACATACACTCTCTCGATCGTATCAGCCAGTCCCATTGTACAGATGGAAAAACTAAAGGTCAGAAATGTTCACCAACCCAAAGGCCCTGAGCTTGTTCGCGGTGGACACACTGCTTGTGTGACTCCGGAGTCTCTGCGCTCCCCACTGAGCCACACTGCCTCCCCGATGCCACTGAAGTGGGCACAGGGTGAGTGGGCAGGGAGGAGCGTTGGGCTCTGGCTCTGCTTCTGTCACTGTGGGTCCTGTCAGCTGTGTCTTCTTCACTGGACTCCCCAGCGACTCGGGAGGAGCAAGGCTCTCACAGGGCGAGTCCTCTTCCCGTCGATCTTTCCCTACTCTTGGGGGTCGCTGGAGGCACTGAAATGCCTTGTCCTCTGAGTTTCTGGAATCTGTCAGCAGCTCTGCGGTCTTTTCAATGTTACGTTCTCCAGCTAAGCACCTGCAGTTCCTCCGACTGGTGGCGCTGGGTTTCGATACTTTCTGTAGCAGAGAATCCGCCATCTGCAAAATGGGATACTACCAGGCGAGCTGTGAGACCCAGGCCGGCCTTGGGATTGCGCGGGTGTCCAGTTTCCCGCCCACGATTCCTTCTGCCCTTCTGTCTCGTGGTGGAGCTCTGACTTTACCTGGAGTAGCCCAGGGGCGTGACTGCCCCGCCTCCCTTGCAGGTGGCGGCCGACCCCGCTGGTGTAATTTGTAGTGAGCGCTTCGGGTCCTAAGTGTGTGTTCCATCAGTGTCACGAGCACATTACTAAGACAGGGCTTTGGGGGCGGTGCTGTGGCGTAGCAGGTAGAGTCGCCACCTGCAATGCCGGCATCCCATATGGGCACCGGTTCGAGTCTCGGCTGCTCCACTTCTGATCTCGCTCTCTGCTGTGGGCTGGGAAAACAATAGAGAATGGCCCGAGTCCTTGGGCCCCTGCACCCATGTGGGAGACCTAGAGGAAGCTCCTGGCTCCTGGCTTTGGATCAGTGCAGCTCCAGCCATTGTGGCCAACTGAGGAATGAATCAGTGGATGGAAGACCTTTCTCTTTCTCTGCCTCTCCTCTCTCTGTGTAACTCTGACTTTCAAATAAATAAATAAATCTAAAAAAAAAAAAAGATAGGGCTTTTCCAGGCAGCCCCCACCTCAACTAATCTGAGTTCTATTAGTACAAGTCATTGGGCCTGTTCTAGATGAAGTGGAATCATGAATTACAGTTTTTGCTTTAGGCTTCTTCCATTTTTCATCATACTTCGGGAGTCCTCCATGTTGCTGCATGTATCTGTGATGGTCTTCCCTATTGCTCAGTGGAATTCCACGGAGTAACTACACAGCTTCCTAACCCATGCTCCTGATGGTAGACAGCCAGGTTTCTGCCAGTGTTGATCTCTCGTGGCTGCCTTCTCTGTGTGCCAGTCCTCATACTGCCTCTCTGTGGATGCAGGCTTTTACTTCTCCTGGAAGAATGCTGGAGGTGAAATCACTGGGTCGTACAGTAGGTCTCCAAGGGGCTTCGCAAAGATTGTGGACATTTCGTACCATCTTTTCATGCTACTTTTCTTGCATGTTTAACTTTTTCTAAAAATATTTATTCATTTTGGAAGTCAGAGTTAGACAGAAAGAGAGAGGTCTTCCATTCTCTCGTTCACTCCCCAGATGGCCACAAAAGCGAGGGCTGAACCAGACCAAAGCCAGGAGCCAGGAGCCAGGAGCTTCATATAGGTCTCCCATGTGGGTGCAGGCCCAGGGCACTTGGGCCATCCTCTGCTGCTTTCCCAGGTGCATTAGCAGGGAGCTGGATCAGAAGTGGAGCGGCTGGGACACAAACCAGCGCCCATGTGGGATGCCGGCATTGTAGTCAGCAGCTTTACCTGCTATGCCGCAGTGCTGGTCTCATAAGTCTAAGCTTTCGAGAAATAGTGGGACAGTTTCAGAAGTGGTTGTACCAAACCGCAGTGCATGCGACTTATGTCCTGCATCATCTTAGCCATTCTAGATGGCAGGCGGCCTTGCATGGTAGTTTTGATTTGCAAATTCCTGATGGCAGATGATGTTAAATGACTTTAGAGCACTTATTAGGCATTGCTATATCTTCCTTTGTGAAGTGCCTGTTCAAGTATTTTGCCCTTTTTAAAATATAAATTGTACTACTTACTTCTGTTTTTGGGTTATGGGAGTTTCTGTATTTTGGATACAAGTCTTCTTGTCCAATGTTGTATTGTAAATGCCTTCAGTCTATGGCTTATCTATTTATTTTCTCGATAGCACTTGCTGATGAGATTAAGCTTGAAGTTTGATCAAGTCCATTTTCTCAATTTTTTTGTTTGTACTTGATATTTTCTGTGTTCTTCTTAACAAAACTGCTTTCCCCAATATCACGAACATATCCCATGCTCTTTTAAAATAATTTTATTGTTTTCACTTTTTTAAAAAAAGTTTTGTTTATTTTTAGTTGTTTGAATGACAGAGGGACAGAAGGAGAGAGAAGGGGCTCTTCCACTTGCTGGTTCATTCCCCAAATGCCTCCAACAGCCGGGGCTGGGCCAGGCCAGAGCCAGGAGCCCAGAACTCCAACATCCAGGGCCAGACCAGGCCAGAACCAGGAGCCCAGAACTCTGTCTTGGTCTCTGATGTGGGGAGCAGAGACCCAAATATGTGATCCATCACTCGTTGCCTCCCAGGGTGCTCATTAGCAGGAAGCCAGATCAGAAGCAGAGCAGGGACTCCAGCCAGGCAGTCTTTATGTGGGCTGAGGGGTCCCCAGAGGCACCTTAACCACTGCGCCACAACACCTGCTCCCACAACACCTGCTCCCACAACACCTGCTCCCACAACACCTGCTCCCATGATTCACTTTTTCTTTTTTTACCTTTAGGTTTATAACCATCTTGAAGTAATGTTTATATATAGTGTGAGATGGGTCAAGATTCTTTATTTCTCATATGATGTCCAGTTGTTCCAGTACCGTTTGTCTTTCTCCATTTAACTGCTGTGAGTGACAGTGGATGTGTGGACTTGTGTCTGGACCCTCTGTTCTGTTCTATTGAATGATTTGTCCTTCCTTTTACCAAAACCACACTGCTTTGACTGTTATAGCTTCATAGTAAGTCTTCTTTTTTCAAAAAAAAGCTTTATTATTTATTTGAAAGTCAGAGTTACACACACATACACACACAGAGAGAAGTCTTCCATCTGCTGGCTCACTCCCCAATTGGCCGCAACAGCAGGAGCTGCACTGATCCGAAGCCAGGAGCCAGGAGCTTCTTCCAGGTCTCCCATGCAGGTGAAGGGGCCCAAGGACTTGAGGCATCCTCTACTGATTTCCCAGGCCATAGCAGAGAGCTGGATGGGAAGTGAAGCATCAGGACTTAAACATATGGGATGCCGGCACTGCAGCTGGTGACTTTACCCACTACACCACAGTGCCAGCCCCCTTAGTAAATCTTGAAATTTGGTAGGGTAAGTCTCCTCAATTTGTAATTTGCTTTTTTTTTTTTTTAAAGATGTATTGATTTATTTAAAAGGCAGAGCTACACAGAGAGAGGGAGAAACAGAGAGAGAGAGAGAGATCTTCCATTCACTGGTTCACGCCCCAAATGTTCACATTGGCTGGGGCTAGGCCAGGCAGAAGTCAGGAGCCTGGATCTTCTTCTGGGTTTTCCATGTGGGTTCAGGGACTCAAGCACTTGATCCATCGTCTACTGCTTTCCTAGGTGCACTGGCAGGGATGTGGATGAGAAGTGGAGCAGCCAGAACTAGAACCGGCACCCAAACGAGAATCTGGCATTGTGGAAGGCAGCTTACCCACTGTGCCAAAATACTGGCCTCATTATAATTCACTTTTGGGATTGTTTCAGCCATTATCAATCAGCCTTTGCCTTTCCAAATAAAATGTAAAATTCTTTTGATTGGGGCTGACACTGTGGCATAGCTGGTAAAGCTACTGTCTAGTGTCAGCATCCCATACGGGCACAGGTGCGAGTCCTGGCTGCTCCACTTCTGATGAAGCTCCAGACGTTGCGGCTGTTCAGGGAGTGAACCAGCAGGTGGAAGACTTCTCTTTCTCTCTCTGCCTCTGCCTCTCTGTAACTCTGCCTTTCAGATAAATAAATAAATAAATAAATTTAAAAATCCTTCTGATTAGGATTACAATAGATTTGTATATCCAGTTGAGGAAAATTGATCTCATAAAAATGTTGAGTCTTCAATTTATTATTTTTACTTCAAGTTTTCATTTACTCAATTTGTTTGTCTTTTAAATTCCTTTCAACTTCGTTTTATAGTTTCAGTATAGAAGTTTTTCATATATTTTGTTAAGTTTAAGTTTTTGAGTGCTATCATAAATGGTATTTAATACTATTTTCTAATTGTTCACTCCTAATATATAGACATTCAATAGATTTTTATACTGGTTTTTTACATAGTTAGTCAAAATTCACTAATTAGATTTTTTTGTAGTCTTTAGGATGTCCTATGTCCATAGCCATTCCATCTGCACACTTTGTAAACTGTAGGCCATTTATTTATTTTTCTTATCTTACTGCACTAACTAGAAATTTCCCTTAAGAAATCCAAGATGTTCTTGATTTTAGTAAAAGTCTCTGAACAGGTCTTAAATGTTTCTTTTTCTTTTGCTCTCCTAAAAAAGCACAAGTAGTCACATGCAAAAAAAAAAAAAAAAAAAAAAAACAAAAACAAATCCCCTCTCTCCAGAGTTGATATTTGCCTGAACTTGAAGACAAGCTCAAGGATTTGGCTTTGAGGTGGGCTTTAGTCAGGTAAGATGCCCCAGGCCACATCAGAGTACCTGGGTTTGGCTCCTAACTCTAGCTTCCTACTAATGCAGACCCCATCAGGCAGTGGCGATGGTCCCTGCACCAGGGTGAAAGTCCTGGATTGAGCTTCAGGTGCCCAGCTTCCACCGGCCAAGGCCCCGCTGTTTCAAGTATTTGGATAGGAGCTTTCTGTCTCCCTCACGCATGTGCTCTCTCCTTCCCTTCTCGAATAAACACATAAACATTCTGTAACAGCCCAGAATGTGGCTTCAGCTTTCCCGGCATGTGCAGCAGTTTTCCTGCCGTGTGCCAGGTATTTCCAGCCCTCTCCACCTCTGGAGACAGAAGCCTCGCACTTCCCGGATGCCTTGTGGTTCGGTGGAACCACGCGATTGGTTTTGGCCAAGAAGCCAGTGCTGAAATGAGGACTTGAGATCCCACTAATGCAACAGTTCCTGTGATCCATTTTTTCCTTTAGCACATTAACCAACGATGTTTGAGATGAAAGCTACTTCATCCGCCGGCACCTCTGGGTGTCTGCAATGAGCAGAGTCCCTGCCCCCCCCCCCCCCGCTGGCTTGAAGTAGAAATGAAATTTTGCAGTGTAAAAGCACTGTGATTTGGGGATTGTTTGTCGTAGCACCATTACGTGGCCGAGCCCGACTGGTAACAACTTGCAAGGAGTTTCCAAAGCGAGACGGCCAAGCAGAGCATTAGGTGGAGGTGACGCAGATGCCACACTGTCTGTCTCTCTGGGTAAGACACAGGTCACCCAGACAGGAGCCAGAGCCTGGAATGAGATGCAGGGCTGTGTCCAGCCAGCTCCCAGGACCCAGCGCAGAGTGGGCATTCTAACAAAATGGTGCTTGCGTTCAGTTAGGCCAGAGTTCTCCTTTCAGCTCACGCTCCGCCCAAGCAACAGCACAGCACAGCGCTCCCCGTCCCCTCCCGCACTACCTTCTCCGCCGCTGCCGATGGGAATGCCCAGGGCAAGCTGTCCTGGAGACTTGCAGGGACAAGTTGTGTTGATTCCACAATGCTTTGCAAAATGTAAAACCCCATCTAAGCAGCACTTTTCTCCATTTTCCTGCCAGTTGTAATAAATAAATATTGTGTTTTAAAGCTGGCTCCTGGCTTGCTTCCCCACGCCTGTTGTATGAAACACGCCAACACTCCCGGGGTCCTGGTGCACTCTGGATTTGCCTGTGTGAGCACGGTGCTTCTGTAATGCTGTCTACTGTGGAGGTGAGTCAGCCCCTCCGGTAGCAATGACACCTGAGAAGAGGTGCTGGGTCGGGACTGTACCATGTGCTCCCCCAGGGCGGGGGCGCTGGGCAGCCGTTTAGGCAGCCCCAATGTGCCTGGACCAGGGAATGTTCCCCATAGTGATGAAAATATTTCCGTTCTTGGTTCAGCTCAGATTAGGGCTCTAGGCCCATGGCTCATGCTGTCACCTTAGGTAGTGCCCAGGAGCTGTCATAAACTGTGCACCTGCTGATGTTAAACTCATGTTCACTGACCATTTCCTGTGATTGCATGCCGGGAACGATGAGGGGTGTAAAGACCAGTGATATGGTCCCTGAATCCAGAGAGAGAACTAGGCGCGACCTTCAGTGCTTCCTTTGCACGTTCAGTCACTGATTCTGGCAGTGCGGATTCCACTCACACTGACAGAGGCTCCAGGCGCCATTCCAGTTACAAGAAAACGGTCTCAGCCTTCAGGAGCATGTTACAGGCGTTAGTCAAATAGTCACTGGCAATATTTTCTGTTACTATGCATGCTCAAGAAGGATTTCGAGTGCAGTGAGCACGGGAAAACAATGGAAATAGACTTGGCCAGGGGAAGGCAGTCCGGGAGTTTTCTCTGAATGAGGGACCTTTGAGTTGAGACCTAGAGAGTGATTAAGAGTTATCCATGCTGGGGCAGGAGAGAAGGTGTGTTTTATTAAAATATTTATTTATTTAAAAGTCAGAGTTACAAAGAGAGTGAGAGTGAGAGAAATGTCTTCCATCTGCTGGTTCACTCCCCAGATGGCCACAATGGCTGGAGCTGGGCCATTCTGAAGCCAGGAGCCAGGAGCTTCTTCCGGGTCTCCCAGGTGGGTGCAGGGGCCCAAGGACTTGGGCCATCTTCCACTGCTTTCCCAGGCCATGGCAGAGAGCTGGATCAGAAGAGGAGCAGCCAGGACTCAAACTGGCGTCCATATGGGATGCCTGCACTGCAGGTGGTGGCTTTACCCACTACACCACAGCGCTGGCCCCAGAAACAGAGTATCTAATGCAAGACAGACTACGTGATGGGCCACAGAGCGGCAGAGCACAGAGCGGGGCGGGCTCAGCTCGGAGGCATTACTGTGGGGGGTGAAGCCTGCTGTAGGGGTAGGCTGGGCCTAGAAGCATAGGGAGGACTTCCGGAGGTGAGGGGAGGGAGAGCACAAAGACTCAGAGTAGGAAAGAGAGGATGAGGCGTCCAGGGTGAGCTGGGAAGGCTGTTGAATTCCAGGCTAGGCATCTGGGCTTTCCCCGACTGCCAAGAGGAGCCACTGAAGACTGAGGCAGGAGAGCGACGTGGTATGAGCACCCAGGGGAGAGGCTCCTTCATCCCACAGAGAGCTTTACATGCAACCCAGAAAGGTTCAGGCCTCTGGCCACCCGTGAGCCCAGAGAGGGGTTGCAGGAGTCAGCTGTCCTCTGCCCACGAGGAAGACGCCAAGACCTTGGGGAGACAGGGCAGGAAAGGCAGAGGGGCCACAGGGTCCCACAGCTGGCATCTTCTTCCCCAGCAATGGACAGTGTGCACGTGAACACTGTACACAAAGCGGCTCCAGCAGAGGGCTGCCCCGTGCCAACTGTTGTATAAAACATGCTGACAGGCCTGGCACTATGGCGTAGTGGGTAAAGCTACCATCTGCAGTGCAGGCATCCCATATGGGTGCCAGTTCTAGTCCCGGCTGCTCCACTTCCGATCCAGCTCTCTGCTAGGGCCTAGGATAGCAGTGGAAGATGGTCCAAGTCCTTGGGCCCCTTTACCCATGTGGGAGACCTGGAAGAAGCTCCTGGCTCCTGGCTTTGGATCAGTACAGCTCCTGCCATTGCAGCCAATTGGGGAGTGAACCAGTGGAAAAAAGACCTCTCTCTCTCTGTCTCTTCTCTCTCATTGTCTGTGGCTCTACCTGTAAAATAAATCAATAAAATCTTAAAATACAAAAACAGACAAACAAACAAAAGCCATGCTGATGGGGCCGGCATTGCGGCATAGTGGGTAAAGCCGCTGACTGCGATGCCAGCATCCCATAAGGATGTCGGTTCATGTCCCGGCTGCTCCACTTCCTATCCAGCTTCCTGCTGATGGCCTGGGAAAGCAGTGGAAGATGGTCCAAGTGCTTGGGCCCCTGTGCCCACATGGGAGACTTGGAAGAAACGCTTGGTTCCCGGCTTCAGACCACTCCAGCACTGGCTGTTGCAGCCATCTGGGGAGTAAACCAGAGGATGGAAGACTCCTCTGTCTCTGTCTCTGTCTCTGTCTCTGTCTCTGTCTCTGTCTCTGTCTCTGTCTTTCTCTAACTCTGACTTTCAAAATAAATAAATAAGGGGCTGGTGCTGTGGCTCAGTGGGTTAATGCCCTGGTCTGAAGTGCCGGCATCCCATATGGGCACCGGTTTGAGACCTGGCTGCTCCACTTCTGATCCAGCTCTCTGCTGTGACCTGGGAAAGCAGTAGAAGATGGCCCAAGTCCTTGGGCCCCTGCACCCACGTGGGAGACCCAGAAAGAAGCTCCTGGCTCCTGGCTTTGGATCGGCACAGCTGCGGCCATTGCTGCCATCTGGGAAGTGAACCAGCGGATGGAGGACCTCTCTCTCTCTCTCTCTCTCTCTCTCTCTCTCTCTCTCTCCTCTGCCTCTCCTCTCTCTGTGTAACTCTGACTTTCAAATAAATAAATATTTTTTTAAAATGTAAAAAAAAACAAAACACAAACATGCTGAGAAGGGCTTTGCACTAGTCTGTGCAAGGAGAAGAATCCCAGATCGATCTAATATAAAGACTAAAGAAGATCAGTTGATCCAGGGGACTAGGTACCTCCCAGTACCTGGCTGAATCCAGGCTTAAGCCAAATAAACAGAATTCTCTCTTTTTCCCTCTATTTCTGGGATTTTCTTCCATTTGTATATTGACCTAATTGTTTCCCACTTGCTGTTTGGCTTCCTTGATGCAGGTTAAAAAAAAAAAAAAGTTGTTGAAAGCTTAAGCCCTACATCGCAGCATACAGCAGAGAGGGAGTTTGTGTACAGAAATCCCAGGGAAGCACTCTGATTGGTCCTTATGGATCACATGCTCATTTCCTAGACCAATCGTTTTTGCCAGAGGGAAGAAGTACTAGAGGTGGTGAGGCCTGTCCTGAGAGATTGACTGCCAGCCCCACCCAATCAGACACAGTGCAGGAGAGCAGAGCCCCAGTGGGAGCAAATCTGAGCCAACCAAACAGCGCCAGGGCCAGGATGGTCCTTTCTTGGCTGTCCACAGCAGAGGAAATGAGCCGTGGGAGGGTGTTCACAAATCAGCTTCTTTATCTCAGAAATGTGGGAGACCAGGCCATTTGAGGAGCGAATATACATGCATATATATATATATATATATATATAGGCTGTTGAAGACAGGTATATCAGTAATTTCAATATGACAAGGTTGATCAGCACTGTGGACTCTAGAAATGTAGGGGTCTTGTTGCTTCTCCATGAAGTTTTTTTTTTTTTTTTTTTTTTACAGGCAGAGTGGACAGTGAGAGAGAGAGACAGAGAGAAAGGTCTTCCTTTGCCGTTGGTTCACCCTCCAATGGCCGCCGCGGTTGGCGCGCTGCGGCCGGCGCACCGCGCTCATCCGATGGCAGGAGCCAGGTGCTAGGTGCTTTTCCTGGTCTCCCCATGGGGTGCAGGGCCCAAGCACCTGGGCCATCCTCCACTGCACTCCTGGGCCACAGCAGAGGGCTGGCCTGGAAGAGGGGCAACCGGGACAGAATCCGGTGCCCCGACCGGGACTAGAACCCGGTGTGCCGGCGCTGCAAGGCGGAGGATTAGCCTGTTGAGCCACGGCGCCGGCCCTCCATGAAGTTTTTTTTAAGATTTATTTTATTTATTTGAAAGACAGTGTTACAGAGAGAGAGGTAGAGACAGAAAGGTCTTCCATCCTCTGGTTTACTTCCCAGATGGCTGCAAAGGCTAGAGCTGTGCTGATCCAAAGCCAGGAGCCTCCTCCGGGTCTCCCACGTGGGTGCAGGGGCCCAAGGACTTGGGCCATCTTCCACTGCTTTCCCAGGCCCTAGCAGAGAGCTGGATCAGAAGAGGAGCAGCCAGGACTAGAACCGGCGCCCATATGGAATGCTGGTGCTTCAGGCCAGGGCTTTAACCCACTGTACCACAGCGCTGGCCCCCTCCATGAGGTTTTGATGCCAAGGGGCCAGTGGCTGTGCTGCGTTGCCGGGAGAGCCCCGGTGGGAAGTCAGGCGACCTGCGCCCTGGCTCCGGGCCTGCCTCTGGCTCATGCTGTGGTCGCAGATGAGTCCTGTCCTCTCTCAGGGCCTCAGTTTGGATCTCTACAGTGAGAGGGGTGGTGACGGCTGGAAGGGCTCATGGGCAGGCGCCCACGCCGGAAGCATCAGCTCTCTCTACAAAACTCTGCAGGAGAAGTCCAGCGCCCCAGCAGGCACTGGCGGCTTCACACAAGCAGCGGAGTTCTGTGACCAGCTTCCCTCAGAGGGCTGCAGAGTCCAGAGCACAGGACTTGGAACGAGCTGAAACAGCATCTGGACGCTCCTGGCCTGGCCCACAAACAGGACATTTGCTAGCCGGGGTGCACAGAGTCCCCGGGAGCCTGGGCTCGCAGATCCTGGGCGGTTTCATCCTGCAGTGGTGGCTCCTGGTGGTCCCAGGCCTGGGACCTCTCCCTACAGGCCCCTGTGCAGAGAAGAGAATCCCAGCCAGTGGGAGGGAGGGGCCCCACGATGGATGAGGGAGGGGCCGGGGAGAGGGAGCCCTTGCTCAGAGACTCCAGGAACTAAGAGGCTGGAGGGTTGAGCAAACGGCAGGAGCAGGACGAAAACAGGCTGGGCTCCGAGGCTGACCCACAGTCTGCACTCTGTCCCTGCCTAGCTCAGACCCCTTCAGAAGGGCCCCAGACTGCAGTGTAGGGGAGGGTGGTGGAGCCAACTGACCTGGGAGCCCCACCAGGCGAGCGGGGTGCAAGCCAGAGAGAGATGATGGACCCTGGCACTGGGGGAGATGGGGGCTGGGCAGGCGGGAGGCTGAGCAGTCACTGAGCAGCTCTGGTGGGTTACCTGTTAGGTATGGGTAACAGCGCAAGTCAGAGGACAGCGGCTGTCACTCAGCGCAGGTGCAGGAACTTCGCCCTGTCCCCTGGGAGTCAAGGGCTCTTCTGCACCATCCAAGTCCCCAGCTGGTGTCCCGCAGGGGTGCCCCCAGGTAAGCTCATCCGGGCATTTGGGGCAGGTGAGGGGCCTGTGGCCCCACCCGGAGAGTTCAGGCAGAAGGTTCAGACCAGGGAGCCAGATCTGTGCAGGCTCCACCCTGGGTACCCGAGGGAAAGAAATGGGGGAGGGGGGGCGGCTCCCGATTCCATAGTCCTGCGGGGTCTGTAGGACCGTGGAAGGGACTGGTGGGGGCACCTGGGCCGGGCCGAGGTAGCAGAGGTAGGCCCTGACTCTCAGGGGACACGGTGAGTCTCCCACAGTGACAGCTCCAGGCCAGCTTGATGGGGTGTGAGTCCCCAGGTGGCAGGGCCTGGGTTCCCCACCCCTGTCTTCCAGGTCCAGCCTGCGGTCCTGCAGGCCTTGGCTTTGACCTTGGGCCACCTCCTCCGGAAAATGGGCCGAGGCGTCTGGCGGCGGTGTGGGGGCGGGGCGGGCGGCCTGCAGCCAGGGGGCCCGAGCTACTGACGGGCACGAGGCAGCGGACGCGGGGAGCCGGCTGGAAGCTGGTAATTAATAAATGAAACGCCCTGGGACCGCCGCGAGCCGCCTCAGATGACATATCTGTCGCGGGCTCGGCAAACCATTAAATGACCATTTTCTGACAGAACGACTTCCCCGCCGCCGCCGAGCTGCCACGGCTTGCCAGGGGACGCGTCTTCTCCCCTCGCCCTCTGCCCCCGCGGCGGCCCCCGGCCCTGCCCTCCGGCGCCCCCGGCGGGTGCGCCCCCTGCCGCTGCGGGCCGCCGGCCGCCTGGGCCCCGCACCGCCAGCGCCGTCTCCCCGCGTCTTGGCTCGCCCGCCCGCGCCCCTCCCCCCCGCCGCTCCGTGTCTGGCTCAGCCTCCCCCCTCCCCGGCTGCCTGACGGCTCCAGTTCATTTCTGCCTGTTTAATTGGGCCCCGGATGAGTTTGGTCGACAGGGCCATTCATCATGTGGCCGCGGCTGGCGGCGGAGCCCGGGGGAGCCGGGCTGACAGCTCCGCCAGGCTGGGATGCGGCCTGCGTCGGGAAGTTCACATATTTGGGCATTAGTGCAGCTATTAGTTTAACAAGCTTCGTTTATCCTTGTCACTACCACTTCAGCTTCCCATGTAATCATTTGAAATGTAGATTACAGCCAGACAAATGGGACAGCGCAAGACGCGCGGGGTGGAGGGAGTGACACGCAGCTCGTTAGGGCCGCCTTCCCGGCCGCAGCCCTGCCCAGGCAGGCTTTTGATTAGCTTAATATTCGCATGATTTCAGTGGGAAGCGCCAGTCACCTGTGCCCAGCCCGGGGGCCAGGCGGAGGTGTCCAGGGTACACGCAGGTGAGGGTCCGGTCCTGCCAGGGAGGGGTCTCTCTGACCCAATGACTGACCCCAGCCCTTCAGGGGCCTTGGCGGTGGGCGGGGCCTCAGACGCGCCCCGCCCCCCAACTCCGCAGCACCTCCTGGGAGGAGGGGGCTTCCAAACGAGGTTGTTCCTCCCACCTGGATTTCTGCACCTGAATCCTGGGTTTCTCCCTAAGCAGGATCTGCCCTCTCTGGGCCTGGTGCCCCGAACTGGGAAGTGGGGGTGAGGGGCTCAGATTAGAGTGGGTCCACTGCTTCCTCTCCCCTGCTGAGAGCTGGCTCACCCCAGTTCCTCTGACCTCCGGAGTTACCCAGCCTCCTGCCTGTTTCCGTTCTGTGCAGTGTGGACCCAGGGCTCTTGTGCAAATGTAAACCTGGCCCCCAGGGTGCAGGCAGAACCCTTAGCAGGGCTGGGGCAGGGGCAGAGAACTGCAGATCTGCACACCGCACCCCTCACACCCTTGTGTGTGCAAGCTCCCTGCACCCCTGGCAGCTGTCAGACGCCCCGGCGCTCCTATCTCTGCCTTCTGTGCCTGCTGTCCCCTCTGCCATGAAAACCGCCGTGTCTCTTTCTCACCCTTGGACTTCTCGGCTTGGATGTTCCTTTTTCCAGGAAACATCTCCTCCCAGCCCCTCTGCCCAGAGCCTCCGCTCCTCTGTGCTTTCAGAGCCCCCAGCCGCCTTCTGGCAGCACTTAATGCATAGGATCATAGGACCGTGGGTTTATGTTCACCACTGCACTAGAAACTCCATGAGCACAGATCCTGCCTGGGCCCTGGAAGTGGCCCATCCAATTCTGCCATGTTTGTTGAGAGATTAGACAAAGCACAGGGAGTGACGTGCCTGGGAAGCCTCAGGTGAGAGGCAGCCAAGCCCCAGTATTCCTCATATAACTGCTCCATTACGGCCAGGCTCCTTCTTCCCGGCTCCCCTCACCCCATCCTGCAGGCTCCGCCTTCCCCAGCCCCCATGCCAGCTCCCAGGAGGAGCAGGATCTGATTCCCACGGGAAAGGCTCTACTACACCGTCCAGGGGCCCTTCAAGAGTTTCGCTGTCTCCAGATTCCCAAGGCCCCGTCCAGTTCCAGGAATTCACCTCAGCCTGCTACCCCTACCCCCACCCTCATCCTTAGCCCCCCTGAAATATAGGGGGGTGGGGCCTTCTGCCACGTGTTCCGTCATGTGCACGCTGACAGTTGGTCTCTCACCTCTGCGAATTTATTTTCCCTCGATAAATTTGGTCTGGCTTTTTTTTTTTTTTTTAAGAGTTTCGCTGGGAAGACCACTGGCCGATTGGTGAGCAGGCAGGGCTGGGGCAGCCTGATCAGGGAGCCACTTCCATCTTAGGCCCAAGGGCAAAGGGAGGGAGGGAATGAGTCACCAGGACCTTGACAAAGACTAGGAGCCTTGGGAGAGTTCTAGGTGGCAGCAACCAGGGAAGACGAGGAGAGCAAGGGGATAAGTCCCTGGACTTTTCGCTCCTCTTCTTTAGTCTCCTGCTGGTGCCACCCATTGGTTTGCTCCATCCAATCAGAAGGCAGAGGGCCAGGGGGTCTGGGTGATGTGGTCCACAGAGATTGACCTCGTGGGATCCAGGATGGAGCACAGTGCAGGAAGTGGTGGCAGGAGAGGACAAATTAAGAGCACCCAGCCTGGCCCGGTGGTGCCTCTGGCCAGTCCCTCTACAGGGGGGCCACAGGCACCCCCAGGAGAAACGATCCCAGGACCAAATGGAGGAGTCTCTAGAGCAGACTCCCGGGGAGTGGGCCAGGCTCTCAGCTGCCCTCCCTCCCTGCCACGTCTCCCTGCCGGGCTGAGCCGTCCCCAACTCTGAGCTGCCTCTTTCGCCTCCCCCTGCTGAGGAGCTTGTCTTTGCTTTTCCTGACACCTCCTGAATAATGACACCAGACCTTGAAACCAACGAGTCGTGAATCAAAGTGGCTTCTTGCTATCATAAAAGAGATGTTCTAAACCCCAAACATAAAGATCGTTTTATCTTTATTAATAGTTTAATGCATCTGAGAAAGCTATTTGACATTTTTTACACCTCCAACTCTTTCCTTCATGCATTGCTGGTCAGATTACACCAGGGTTCAGCCACTTAAATCCACTTAATAACTGACTAAATTCTACACTGAATTTACATTGAGCTACAAGCTGATTCTAGGATACAGATGAATTTTCTAGTGAGGAAAAAAAATGTGCCCAACACCCTGACTCCAAAGTTGTAAATCTGCTGTAATAATGAAAAAGGAATTAGTCAAACGATTGGGATTGATGTCATGTTTAACAGCACTTCTGATGAAGCCTGCACTGCACAGTGTCGGAATGTACCTCGATTAATAATTGAGAGTGAGACATTTTCTTCACCTATATAATCAAAGCGCTGCACTTGCAAACACACATGTGAAATCAACTGAAAACACACAATAGTTGGGGCAGGGAGAACAATGTGACCCTCCTAACTGCTGTCAGGTCCACACATCTGTGCAGGACATTGTGAGGAGAAAAGAAAGGCTTGGTTATTAATGACATTGGAACTGGACTAACATCCAATTGGTCAATGTTTCTATCATAGACATACACACATACCCCACCACTGCCTAATCACAAACCCATTTCCAAATATATAGGACTATCCTTAACAGGTACGTGTCCAGAACTTCAGCCCAGCATACAATACACAAGCATATTACCCCACATCTGGACACACACACTCAAATACTGTTCAGCAGGAGATGCACATAGATGCATATTCAATATTACACACAGAAGCTTCTAAGCAAGACCTAGTGAAAGAGGGGAAAATGTGTTCTCTGACTCTCCCCAACTTCCCAGAAAGAAAAAAAAAATGGTAACTGTCGGAACTGTGACAGGACTGTCAAAGACATATGGACAGAACCTAAACAAACCACACAAGTTGTGAAACATAAATCCCAATTCTATTTGTTCTGCGACAGTGTATAAACCACACATTTTTCATCAAGATAGAAAATTAAAACCCTCACCAGGCTCAGAATTGCCAGCAAAGTCAGATAGAAGCCTTAGCATCCTGGCAAATGGAGAAACATCTGTTGGCAGGGCTGGGCGGGGATGACGCTTTCAGGACCATGGACAGCAGGTTGAGGGGCCTCCGCAGCCCTGAATGCTGGTCTGCCTGGGCTGTGATCAGCCAAACAGTACCGAGGCGTATCCCGGCTGTAAAACTTTCTCCAGTTAAGCTTAGGTTCCACTTCTAGAGAGTCCTCAAGCAGCCTTAATCTGCACCTGCTCCTGAGCTGTGTCTCTTACTCCTCCAAATCCCCCACCTCATGCCCACCTAGTCTGATTCAAATCTCCACTTAGCCTGGGAGCCCTTCCGGTGCTTTGATTACAATGGGCTTAACTTATTCCTTATGAGAAATGGTCCCAATAGCTACCGAAAATTAACTAAACCCTGTTAATCCTAGTCCTTAGAGAATTACATAGTGTTGCTATATTCCATTAAGAGAAATAACTATCTCCACATTTGTTTTTTCTTTCTCTAAGCTAGTATGTTGTTTATCATGATGAAATGTGCAAAACTCAATGTTTTTAGTGGATTTCCTAAAGAATGTCCTCAAAGCCACTTGAAGTCCAAATAACATATTTTGGCTTATTCTTATCTAGACATAATTGTGAAACACATTTGGGTCCTCTACCATCCCCACACAAGTCCCTCCTAGCTCCCATCTTCCCTCAGTTCAGCAAACATTTATGAAACAGCAATTGGTTGAATAAATGAAGGAATGGGTCTCTACTCTGAACTCACAGGCAATGCAGATGTGGCAGAGGTATCTAGGTGTGTTCCCGTATCCACCTCTCTCCCCTTCCCAACACAACAGAGTTCATACCCAGACAAGTAGCGCTCTCAGAATTGAGATCACACCCCAACCTCTCTTGCAGCTATGTGTGGTCATGTACTTCTGTTCGAGTCCATGGGATAAATGCAGAAATGGGATAGATGCTGCTGCCAGCCTCTGGAACCTCACTCAGTAGACAGCTGGTTCTCTTACCTTTGCCTCTCTGGCTGCTTGAGATCCCATGGCTCCCTCTGGGACCTTGGAGCTGAGGAACACAGCCTCAAAAGCTCACAGAAGACTGAGTCTGGCCCCTGCAGGCTTTCGCAGCTGAGGTGCCATTTCAGCCACGGGTCACTGGCCTCCAGACCCCATGTGTGAGAGAAAATCCTGTCTTGTTTCAGCCACTACTATTCTGGATCTTTCATTCATAGTTCATCCAGTTCTAACTACTACACGTGGGGTTGAAAGTATTCCTATTTACCGAGGAAAAATTAGACTTTTTTTCAAAAGGAAATTTTACTGAGAAACTGGGTTCTATGGTTGAAAATATTTCAAGTGAAGTGGTGTATGTATAAATATGTACAGTCTGCCTATTTATATGCTTGTATAACGTATGCATTAATCATAAGGGCATAGAGACAAGAAACTGCTGGTGGGATGGAGACCCATGTTTTGCTTTTTTGTGTTAGCATTTTTCAAACACTTTAAAAAAATGCCATTCCAGCTTATCCTGTACGGTCACCCAGTGCAGTCTCCATCGGATGAGCCCTTTCAATGCAGCCACAGGGACATTCAGCTTGTGCTTGGCATCTCGGTGACATCCTGCCTCCTCCTCAGACAGCTTTATCTGTGGAGAATAAGAAAAAATGACAAGCGTGCCAACCTCTCTGGATGCATTTCTCCATCCAGCGGAGGAGCAGAGTGCCCTCAGGATGGCCTGGAGAGCTCACCAGGTGCGCATCATCAGCACAGCCTCTGCCCAAGCGCTCCTAGAGGGCCTGCCCCTCAGCACCCAGCAGAGCCCCCTCTTGTAACTGCTGTCCTGCTCTGGATTTGCCTCCCCATCCACCAGAGAGGGTGCCCCTGCACCCATGGCCCCATCTTGGCATAAGGCAGAGACCAAGGAGTGTTCCTGGCAATTGCAATCAAGCAGCAATCATTTCAGAATGCAGATCCCACCAGCAGTTCCAAGTCAGCCCAGTTGATTCATGATCTTTGCTGGTGTTTCGTTTTTTCCTGGATTCGATTTTCCGGTGCATCCAGAAGTGCCAAGATGAGACACAACAGGAGGAGGGGCCCTGGGAACGCTGCTGGAGGAATCACCAGCAGATGCTTTCCCTATGGAGGACAAGAAACCCCCTTGGCTTCTCCAGCAAGCTTGCAGCACACGCTGCAGGGCTGGGGTGCTGAGAGCTCGTGAGCAGAGCATGCATTGTGGTGTAGTCTTGTTCAGCGACCTCCACCTTGGGGGTCTATGGTCTTGCTTTAAGTCAAGCACGCTGCCTGACAGCTATGTGACCCCAGGTGAGGCCACCAAGCTCTCCAGGCTTGGTCCATGCCCATGTAAAAGTGAGGATGGCAACAGCTATACTTGCCTCGTGGATTCAGTGAGATGATGCATGTGAAATCGGCTCTTGAGGGGGTCACAGCTCTCTGGGGTATAAGCTTGACATGAGGTTAATGTTTCCCTCCAGTCCTCTGTGTAGCTGTGCTATGTAGAACTCTCTCTTCCCTGTTTCTGGAGGGTAGCAGGACCCTTACTGAGCTCTTGGCCACATTCCAGAACTCCTGGTATTTAACACTCAGTCTTATTCCTTTTGAAACTGCAGTCCCAAACATAACTCAAAGCTGAGCCTCTCCCCGGCTCTTCCCTGCCCTCTTGCCTCCTGCCATTCCCCAGAACAGGCTGGATCTTTCTGTAGAGAATCTATATTAATTTTCTTTTTTTAAAGGAATTCCTGGTCAAAGGATGCACTTTTTTTTTATTTGACAGGCAGAGTTAGACAGAGAGAGAGAGAGAGACAGAGAGAAAGGTCTTCTTTCCGTTGGTTCACCCCCCAAATGGCAGCTACGGCTGGTGCGCCATGCCGATCCGAAGCCAGGAGCCAGGTGCTTCCTCCTGGTCTCCCATGCGGGTACAGGGCCCAGGCACTTGGGCCATCCTCCACTGCCTTCCCAGGCCACAGCAGAGAGCTGGACTGGAAGAGGAGCAACCGGGACTAGAACCGGCGCCCATATGGGATGCTGGCACCACAGGCAGAGGATTAACCAAGTGAACCACAGTGCCAGCGCCTATATTAATTTTCAATTACTGCATAACAAGTCACCACAACAAATTCAGTGGCTGACAACAGCACTGGTTTACTCTCTCCCAGTCTCCGGGGTCAGGAGCACAGGCCTCCCTTAGCTGGTCCTCTCCTTGGAGCATTGCAGGGTGGGAGTCAAGGAGTGAGCTGGGGCTGCAGCTCACCCCGAAGCCTTGGGGTCCTCTCCCATGTGAACTACTTGGTGACTGAATCTGGTTCCTCATGGTTGTGGCGTGGATGCCCTCAGCCCCTCGAGGCTACCAGCCACTCCTTACTGTGTGGCGCCCTCCACTACCCAACACCCTGCTTCCTGGTGGTAGGGAAAGGGTAGCTGTTTTCAGATCTCTGCTTAGATTCAGCCCTTGTGGCTTCCTTTTTGTGTTTAAAGACTCATTTGTACTTATTTGAAAGGTAGAGTGATAACAGTGAGAGAGATGGATCTTCCATCAGCTGGTTCACTCCCCAAATGGCAGCAACAGTCAAGGCTGAACCAGGCTGAAGGCAGGAGCCAGGAACACCATCTGTTCTCCCTTGTGAGTGGCAGGGGCCCAGGTCTTCAGGCCATCGTCCATTGCTTTCTCTGCATTAGCAGGGAGCTGGATCAGTAGTGGAGCAGCCAGAACTTGAACCAGTGCTCCAACATGGGACGCCTGTGTGACAGCAGGTGGCCACAATGCCAGCTACCCTTTCTAGAACTTAAAGTCAACTGACGAGGACCTTTGATTGCCTTTTCCGTCTGTGCTGATCCCCTAGGCCTGTCCTTCCAACTCCTACACACAGCTCCCGGGCTGTGGGAAGCGTGCCCCTATTTCTTTGACTCCTTCCCTCAGCTCTCACCAAAGACCACGCATTGCACAGGCTCCAGGTTGCAGATGCAGGGCAAGGCGCTTGGGATGGGGGTTCGAGCAGGGCAGTGTGAAGGCAGCTGTCCCTCTGCCTCACCCCGAGAGGTGAGAGTCTCCCCCAGCCAGTGTGCTCTGGCTCTGAGAGAGGGAGCAGCAGCCTGCCTGAGGCTGGGGGGTGGGAGGTTGGGGAGAAACTAGTGTCTTTCCTGCCCCTGCAGCAGCCCGGAGCTGACCACCTCCTCCTTGCTCAGCCTGCTTTTATTTGCGGTGGGGACATTGGGGGTGTCATCGGACAGTCAGGTCAAGTCTCTGAACTGTCACCTCTCAGCACTGCAGGGGGTGACTGCACCATCCGGAATTCGCAGATGTCACCAATGAACAGCTCTGCTAACCTGTGCCCCTGGATCCCTTCCTCCTCACCGCACAGCTGGACCACCCTTGCAGCGGGGGTGTGGCCGCAGGATGGAGCTGTGGCCAATAGGATCCGGGCGGAAGTGACGCGCGCCGGTGCTGCCCCGCCTCCCAGGGCGCGGCCGCGTGCTGCCCAGCTCTGCAGACACGAGGCACAAGGACAGGGCGGCCTCCTCGTGGAAGGTGCCTGCCGGTATCCAGCGGTTCTGAGAGTGAGGGACAGGTGTCTGTCGTGTTGGGACACTGGGGTTCTGGGACGTGCTCATTAGGCCAGCTGGCGTGGCCTTGACCGCACACACGGGTTCGCGGGGTCAAGGAGACGAGTCTGCAGCCGTGGTGGGAGCGTCCAAACGCCCAGGAGTTTCAGGAGGTCGGCTGCGCGCTCTGCCGCTCTGCAGCTCTGCCGCTAAGCCCAGGGTTTCCACTGCACTTCCCAGAAAGGGCTTCTCGCCAAGCCCTCTTCAGGGGCCGTTCCTATCCACAAGGCCCATTTATAGAAACCACGACTTAGCGTTTTTGGAACTTGTTATCCTACTCAGCAGAGTCTGAGTCAGACGGCTTTGAGCTCGGACAATTACTGCTCTTGATTAACAACAAGAACTGATGAGCTGGCCTTTCCCGTGCTCGCAGCGAAGTCAGCCAAGCAGAAAATACCACTGAAGGGAAAACAACGGGCGGCGATTTTCTCAGTGACATTACGAGCCGTCGCGATATTTACACGTGTTTGTGGATAATGCGGAACCTCTGCTGCTAGCGCCTTCCAGAGGGTCCCGCGGGACGAGGGGCCATGCTTCCCACCCGACCTGGGCTCTGCGTGCCATCCCGCAACCGCTGGCAGCTGGCCATACGGAGAAACCGCAGATCTGGGGGTAGCCTGGGATCCCGGCTCTGGCCCTGTCGGGCCCCGGCTCCTCCCAGCGTCCCAGTGACCAGCATCCAGGCCGGAACACGAACCCTCAGCTCTGGATCCTACCATCAAACCACTCAGCCACAGTGTCAAGTGTCAGTTCTCTGCATCCTCCCCAGTGCTGTTTTAATCCTTTTTGCTTGACTTATTTGCAAGGCAGAGAGAGAGAGAGAGAGAGAGAGAGAGAGAGAGAGAGAGAGAAAGAAATCAATCTTCCATCCACTGGTTCACTCCTCAAATGGCCACAACAGCAGAATTTCATATGGGTCTCTTAAGTGGGTGCAGGGACCCAAGTACTTGGGCACTTTTCACTGCTTTCCCTGATGCCTTAGCAGGGTGCTGTACCTGAAGTGGAGCAGCCAGAACTCAGTCTTGTGGGCATTGCCAACAGGGGCTTAGCCTGCTGCACCACACCACCGGTCTTTCTTTTCTTTTTCTTTTTTTTTTTTTTTTTAAAGATTTGTTTATTGATTTGCAAGTCAGTTATGGAGAAGGAGAGACAGAGGCAGAGAGAGAAAGAGAGGGAGAGATTGATCTTCCATCTACTGGGTCACTCCCCAGACTCAGCTGGTCTGCAGTCAGGAGCTTCATCCGGGTCTCCCATGTGGGTGCAGGGGCCCAAGCTCCTGGCCCATCTTCCACTGCTTTCCCAGGCCACAGCAGAGAGCTGGATCGGAAGTGGAGCAGCCGGGACTCAAACTGGTGCCCGTATGGGATGCCAGCACTGCAGGCAGTGGCTTTACCCACCATGCCACAGCACCAGCCCCAGTCTGCTTCTTTAAAAAAGGGTCTTTGTGACCTTGAATTTTGTTTTCACGCTTATATTGAACATTTACTAATAGTACGTGTTCGTTTGTGCATGATCTGTGCATGTCCTTCCACACGTTTCCCTACTGAAGATGGTAGTATCTTCATATGATTGCATACAAAATTTTCATATATTAAGGGGATCATAGCTTGTCACACCCCTTAGGTTTCTTTTTTGATTATTTGTATTTTTTAAAAGATTGATTTGTCTATTTGAAAGGCAGAGTTACAGGGGAAGAGGGAGAACCAGGGAAAGAGAGCTCTTCCATCCACAGGTTCACTCCCCAAATGGCAGCAATGGCCAGGGCTGGGCCACGCCAAAGCCGGGAGCCATCCAGATCCTCACGTGGGTGGCAGGGGCCCAAGCACTTGGGCCATGTTCCACTGGCTTCTCAGGCACATGAGCAGGGAGCTGCATGGAAAATGGAGCAGCCATGACTTGAATTGGTGCTCATATGGGATGCCAGCATCAGGAGTCATGGCTTAACTCACAGCACCACAATGCCAGCCCCTGTCATTCGCATTTTGTTAAGGTTTTTGGGACACATAAAAGTAAACAGAATCAAATATGTCAATCTTCTCCTTTGAGATGCTTCCATCTTTTTGAGCTTGCAATGTCCCACTCCACACGGAGGTGTGAGACACGTAGCCATCTATAGCCCACTGGTCTCGTGCATGTTGTCAGTAACTCTACTCCACCAGAAATGCATCTGAATGTAGAGTGGGAGTGGGAGACTCTACCTGGGGGTTCCTGTGGGAGTTAACTGGGGGCAGAGCCTCTGGCTGGGCACGCAGAGGGGACAGCGCTGGGTGAGGCGGCATTGCACAGCCCAGGTGGGGTGACTGGAAGAGCAGACTGATCCTCAGGGGGTGTTACCCCAGATGTGTCCCCCCAAAATCTCATGTGGAAGTCCCAAGTGGCTCAGGATGTGACTGCACTTGGAGACAGGGTCTGAAGAGATACATTTTATTTATTTATTTTTTTATTTGAGACTCAGAGTTACAGAGAGAGAGGGAGAGACAGAGAGGTCTTCCATCTGCTGGTTCACTCCCCAAATGGCTGCAATGGCTGGAGCTGGGCTGATCCGAAGCGAGGAACAGGAGCTTCCTCTGGGTCTTCCATGCAGGTTCAGGGGCCCAAGCACTGTTTTCCCAGGCCATTTGCAGAGAGCTGGATAGGAAATGGAGCAGCTGGGACTCAAACCAGCACCGATATGGGATGCCAGTGCCTAAGGCGGAGGCTTAACTTACTGCGCCACAGCATTGGCCCTGATAATTAAGTTTTTTAAAGAATTATTTTATGTGTTTGAAACAGTGACTGGGTTGAGGGCTGGGGGAGGTCAAAGTAACAGGCCAGTCCTCCCCACCCCCCAACACAGCGGTCTCCTCACTCCCACGGCTTTGTTCACACTGCTGCCTCCACCTGGAGTGACTCTTATTTGTCATAAAATTCCCTGTCAAACTCCTAGCCACTCTTTTCAGAATAGAGCAAAAGCCACCTCTTCCAGGAAGCTTTCCATACCCTCCTTCGACTGAATGGCATCCACTACTGGACCCACACTCTGCACCTGCCTTACCAACAGGTGACACTGGTCATGTGGTGCCTAGAATTCAGCTATCACGTCACCCGCCCCATGCTCCTGGGCAGTTCCTTCTGTATTGCACCCTCCTCTGGCCCCTGGCACAGAGAGATTCTGAGTTGAGTTGGACTTCGAGGTATAAAATTTGAGGTTTTTTTTTTTTTTTCTGGTGGAGAAAACATCTTGGAGAGACTCGTATTTCTCACTTGGCAAAGCGTTCAGGTGATGCACAACATTTGTTTCTTGTAACACCATTGAGGTAATGAGGTTTTATGCCCATTTCAGAGATGAAGACTCAAGGCTCCTTTGAGATGTCAACAGACTGCTTAGATCAGCAGGAGCTGGAGCTGAGACTCCCACACAGTGCCCCCGAGGTGCCTCACCTGCTCCAGAGGGCTCTTTTGCACTCAGCACCAGCATGGGAGAACGAGGGAGGGGAGGGCCAGAGCCAGACACAGGCAGCGCCCTGTGGGCCCCGAGGCTATTGTGGGGGCTTGCTCAGGGCTGGCCTGTCCTCCATCCTCCCCTGGTGGGGGTGGGGGGCTGCACCTGCCCTGTTGATTGCAGATTCTGAGAGGGGCAGGTGGGAGGCGTCTTTCCCTGTGACACCAGGGACCAGGGCCGTGGCGGCCTCAAGGACCAAAGCGCCTGCCCTACCTCACCTGCTCCTGGAGGTCCGGGCTCCAGTTTTAGTTCCAAAACCCGGCTACTTTTCTTGGCAGCTTGTGCTCTATCAGGCGAGCACTGGGGAGGTGGAGGGGCCCGCGCTGTGCTGTGGCCGTCTCTCCCCCAGGAATCGCCTTCGTCACCATCCATTGTGGAAATGAATGGAGGCCGTGCAGCCTGCTTTATTAAATATGAATGAGCCGCGGTCCATGGCCCCCACGCGGTCACTCACCCACTCCATCTCTGGCAATTACGGAGTTGCACACACTGTGCCAAGGGGCGCCAGGTCCCTGCCCACCCTTGTATGCTGACCCTGCCCGGCAGGGGCAGGGCTCGGGCCTCTGCAGCTGCCTGGCCCTGATGAGAAGCCACTTCTGGGCTACCCGGCAGCCACATACACCCAGTTTTAAAGGCTTTGGGGCACAACACCTCCCACAGAAGGATGGCGGCGCCTCGGGGCTCTGCGTCCTGGCACTGAATAGCTATCCAAGCACTGAAATGACATTTCGTGTGGGGCCCAAGGCCAGGGCTCCACCCGAAGCCAGGAGCCAGGAGCTTCTTCCAGGTCTCCCACGTGGGTACAGGGTCTCAAGGACTTGGACTATCTTCTACTGCTTTCCCAGGCTATAACAGAGAGCTGGATGGGAAGAGGAGCAGCTGGGACTCAAACCGGTGCCCATATGGGATGCCAGCGCCTCAGGCCAGGGTGTTAACTCACTGGGTAGAGTAAGAGAGAGAGAGAGGAAGGGAGAGATACAGAGAGAGACTCTTCCATCTGCTGGTTCACTCCCCAGATGGCAGAAATGGCTGGGGCTGGGCCAGGTTTAAGCCAGGCACCTGTAACTCCATCCAGGTCTCCCATGTGGGTGGCAGGGGTCCAAGCACTTGGGCTTCCCCGGGGTACACGAGCAGAGAGCTGGATCGGGAGCAGAGCAGCCGGGACCAGACCCGTTGCTCCCCGCTGTGCCACAACGCCGGCCCCACGAGTGACCTCGAGGCCATGCCTGTCCTCGGACAACTTTAAGTTCCGGGTCAAGGGTAAACGCCTCAGTGCAGGTTCACTGTACACCATCACTGAGCATCTTCCCTGTGTTGACTTAAGCTTCCCCACAACCCACTGGGCTGTGTGAGGGTGTGCGGGGCTCGGGTTGCCCAGGTACCTGCTGTCTCCCAGGGCTGCAGACACAGCAGCCGCTGCAGCAATGTCTCTAGAATGAATGGACAGACTCGGAGCTCAGGAAGCTGCCGCTCAGAGAGCCAGCCAAGGCTCCACGGCGAGTGAGGACTGCACATCCGGGGCCTCGCGGGTGGACTCTGCCCGCTGCCCTCTGCCCACGGGGCCCCTGCATCCCCCGCCCCCGCACCGGTCAGTCCTAGCTGTCACAGACCCTCTAGGAACCGGAAAAACGAGATCAAGGGCCTTTTCTGAACTTAAAAAATTACTTTTATTTTAGGAACCAATAAAATTATGGCAAATATTTACAAATAATTATCTCACATAAAGTTTACATAAAACCAATTCTTCACAAGTAACAGTCACTCATGAAAAGACACACAGATATTGAAACTACGCCAATCTTATTGCATGTTTCTCCAACTAATCTAAAATAAAGGTGTTGCAGTCAATCATTTAACTTAGAACAAAACCACAAACTCCAGGTTTGACGAGAAAATTTTTTTTTAAAATTAAACCAAATCCCCCCCTTGTTCTTCTCCCCAAGTCCCACCCCCAGCCCCCTGCCCACCTCCCAACCAAAGAAAAATATGTCCAACATCTTTGGCAAATTGGCACTGCTGTAATTACATTCAAATAGTATCACACACAAAAGCAACACACGGCACTAAGAAAAAAAAAACCACCAATATTTCAAGTCAGTTATTTTCTACTAGAAAAAAAGAATACAAAACATACACATTTTTAAGAAGCATTTTTTTTCAATATGTTGGAGACCGATTATCTCCCACTTTCAAAGGCAATTCAATTGTGGGTTTTTTGTTGAGTTTTGTATTTTTTTTTTTTAACAAGTAAGCGTCTATGCAGGCATCACAAACTTTGGCGGATACAGTAGATATGTATTTCTTTGATGCTGGAAATTCAGTCCCTAAGACAATGTCAATTGTCTCAAAGGATGAGAAGCAAAATCCATGTTTTCCTGGTAAGGAGCTCCATTGGCAATGTAATCTGCTCTTCTAGTAATACTCAATGTCCAAAGGCCACTCGAGGGTGAAAAACCAGGGTAGCGTCTTCCAGCAGGAGTCAGGGTGAATGCGGTCAGAATTCCACCCTCAGCCCACGCGTGGAGGCCCAGCTGCTGCGACTAAGGGGCCCTGGCAAGGCCAGGCCCTCACTGCCTGCTACTAGCCACTGTGCTGGCGGCTGGGGCTGGGGCCCAGTGTGCCCCTTCCTGAGCCCCGTGGCAGGCCGCCACCAGGTCTGCTCCCCCTGTGACCAGAGGCAAGGAGAGCAGGCATATACGGGCAGAGGACCTTGTGCTTTTTCTGAGCTTCAAGTACATCTCAGGTGTGGGTATGCGCACCCACGCAGGCTCCTGTGCACACAGCAGGGGGAGGGAAGGCAGAGTCTGAGGCTCTGAGCTTTGCAGGGTGTTTAACATAGACTCAGGATTTATTTTCTTTTTAGCTTTATAGCAATTAATTGGCTATTGATTGGTTGGAATGCTCAACTCTCTGTTTCCTCAAATACAATAAAATAGTTTCATTAAAATGTATTCATGCTTGAAAATAAGGGAGCCATCAAACGGTTTCCTTTCTGTTCCACTCCAAGGGAAATGCACCGTTTGTAAATCAAAAGCCCATCACCCAAATCATCCGTTCTTAATGGTGCTTTTGGAGAAAACGAGGGACGTGACCAGGAGCATGGCAATTTGGAGGACTGGGCAGGGGCACAGAACTGCCGAGCCCCTGCCCCCACCCCCAACCAGGCCCAGAGCTGTCCAAAGCTGGAGGGCGGGTTCCTGCCCCCTGTGTCTCCTGTCACCTGCCAAGGGCACTTCCTGAGGCCCAGTCTCTTTCAGAATTCACTGTGATGCGCCCACTAAGCAGATGTGCAGCTGAGTTTTCTCCTGGGGCTGCTCGGGGAAAGAGGAAGACCGTGTCGACCAACTACAGACGCGGTCCAGCTCACTGTGACTGGGACATCAGCTACACAGGCCCTTCTGGGCTGAAATCCTGAATGGCAGTGATATGGTTGGTTCTGAGGTCCACTTCTTTCCAGGAACTGGGCTTGGGCACTGAGAAGTCAGCAGACAATGAACGTGAGACCTGGCACCCGCTCCCCAGTCAGGCGGCACTCACCAGCAGTCTCTGCTGCTGCGGCCCTTGGGGACCTGGCTGACAGTGGGAAGTGCCCATCAGCACTGTGGCTCCCTCATTAATATGCAAGAGGGAATCCTGGGCTTGGGGACAATGGGCTCCAGGGGCTGCCAGGAGTCGCGGCCTGTCCAACTTTTCCAGTGACTACCTTGTTACCTAGCCTGGAACCTCTCCGAGGTCACAAAGAGCTAAAGGAGTAATTAACCAGGAGTGCAGCTGTGCAGGCCTGCAGTCAGTCAGAGGCGGCCTCCAGATGGGTGACGAGGCCAAGGCTGTGGAGCCGGCCTCTTAGCAACGCCACCAAGGAGCTGGTCTCAGTGAGTGCAGGCTCCCACTGATCCACCTTGTCTAACCCGGACCTGGACTACCCAGGGGCTTGGCGCTTTCTCTACCCTCTTGGGAAGCGGCGTCTCAAACACAGCTTGCTCCCAGCTGTCTGTTGGGAGTGCTTGGTTTGTTTTGAAGATTTGCTCCCCAGGGCTTAGAGCTAAGTTATAGCTGAAATGCCATCTGGAGGCCGGGGGCTGCTAAAGGCAGTGCAGGCGATCTGGGGTCTGCTTCTCATAGAGGGCTTTCTCCCTTTGTGTCCTGTAGCCTCATCCAAGGCTCGTCCCCTATCCAGGAAAGGCCCCCGGCAGTTGCCGGGTTCCCACCACCGGTCACCACCTTCAGAGTTCTCACCGTATGCAAGAGCCTGAGGCCTGGGGAGGTGGCAGAGCCCAGGGTTGGCCTGGTTGTGCCATACCCTGAAGCCCATCGGCACCTCCACCTCCTCCTGACCTGCAATGCAAAATAATGCTGTGAAGCCAGCAACGGGGGCATTGGAGAGACTGGAGGTGACGAGTTTGGCAGGCAACGGGTCAGCTCTGGCTACCAGTGCTTTAAACATTTCCACATTTGAATGCTGCGCAGTGCAGCAAGCGTCCTCCTGGGTGTCTCGGCTCTACCACACCAGCAGCATGTGCCCTGTCTGGTGGTGCGAGGTTCTGCCACCCAACTGGCCTGGGCAGCAGTCGGTGCAGGGTTCTTCAGCCTGTGTTTGCCAGGCTTCCTGGCACCCGATGGCTCTGGCGCGGCCACTCCTGCAATTGCTCACAGCCAGCCCGGGGTCTCTTCCTAAGTGGGCAAAGTGAAAAAAAAAAGAGTGAGCTCTCGAGCCTGATCCTTGGAAGTCTGAGGACACCCACGTCCACGCCCTGCTGCAGGACATGGAGTGGCCCTGGACAGGCTCCAATCCCCACTGAGCCTCAGAGTGTAACAGGGAAGTCTGGACGAAGCCTCGGAAGAGTTGCTGTGAACCTGCGCAAAGACGTGGCTGCTGTCAGCGTTACTGGGACTCACACTGGGGCCACAAAGCCACCAACCCCGGCCCTGCCTCCAGCTCCTGATCTTTCCTCACTGCGGGCCTGGCGGGTGAGCATCTTTAAGCCACACACCCCCAAACTCTGGCGAGAGAAGGGGGCCCGGAGATCTGCGAACTCAGTTCCCCTCTGTCTTCCCATGTGAGCCCCAAAGCTTAGCTTCCCCATCCAGAAAGTGGACGTGACCTTTACCCCAACGAGTGGCTGGGGGTCGCAAAGCACTGTCCGATGTCAGTTATGAAAGCGCTGCTCCTAACTAGGGCACTTGGGAACAGGGTGTTGGGTTTGATATGTCACCAGATTTTCCTAGGTGGAGCTAGACAAATGGTATGAAAAATTTTCACAAAATCTGCAATGTCCTTTTCCCAGAAGTCAGAGCTGGAACACGGGCTGAAGGCCCGGGGGCAATGAACGCCCCAGGCCTCCTGCGGCGATGCTGGTGAAGCCCCGGGCTGCTGTGTCCCATCCTAAATTCTCTGGCATCTACTCGGCGGCTGGCGTCCTGTGGAGCCCTCCTTCCCAAGCCCCCGCTGGTGCGAGCAGGTGTGTGGGAGAGAGGAGATCCGTGTGCATCCTGTGGGCTTGTGCTTCTGCCTGGCAGCCCGGGCGCCGAGTGCTCGTCTGCTAATCACCAATTCCATCTGAGGACCGGCAAGGCCTCGGGAGAGGGAGGCCAGGAGGAACCAGGAGGGAGAGGAGGCCGCGGTGGGGCCAGGTGGGCTTTGCAAGGAGGAAGGGCATGTGGCATAGGCTGCTGCCAGGGGGTGGGAGGGCTGACTTCCCACCAGCCTGAAATCAACAGGAGGACCCCAGATCCAGAGATGTGGGTTCACATCACACAGGGGTCCAGCAGAGGGGCAGAGGCCCACAAGGCTCTTATTGAAGACCCCCAAGCCCGCCACTTCCTGCCAAAGGGAGGAGCCAGGGAGCGTATCTTCTCCACCTCACCCAGGTCTCCTGGCTCCTGCAGGTGGGCTTGGTCTCAGCTACCTCCTCTCCTTGCCTAGCAGGTTCCAGGGGTAGGTGTGCCTTCTGTGAGCTCGAGGGCCCCACCGCTGCTGGCGGCCACCTCCTGCGGCTCTCACGGTGAACTTCTCTCCCAGGGTTGGGGTGATGGAGGAGCTCAGCCTGCGCCAAGGGCAGGGGCCCTGAGTCCCAGCCCACCCCGCCAGTCCCTGCTTGGGAACCCCATCTTGTTCAGCCTGTGCCCTACCACCCTGTGAGGGTGCTAATGGACAAACCACATGGTGCTGGCCAGAGGAGGCGTGCTTGGTCCCCTGCACGGCCCAGGCTTCCTCCGGCTGAGCCTCAATTTCCCCCCGAGGGGAGCCAGACTAGGTCGTTGCCAAGACCCTTCTGGTCCTTCCCATGCCTCTGAATGTCACTTCCCACTTGGTCCAGGTACCAGAGGACTCGGCCCCACCCTGACCCCACAGTCGCCCAGGAGCCGTGTCACAGCTTCAGCTCTCTGGGAGGAAAGAGGAGACGGAGGCAGCGGCCAGGTGACTGCTATCCCTGGGCAGCCAAGGCTCAGGGAGGTGAAGGGGGCTCTGGGGCCCCACGGCGAAGCAGAGGTGAGGCCAGGCCTCCCAGGCTGTGCCGTCTCCGCCGCACCTCTCTGTCCACCTAGTGACAGGCAGACCTGGGGACACTGCCACAGGGGAAGAGCCAGCCTGCTGCTGCTGCTGCCGCTGCTGCGCTCTGGCCCAGCTTTGCCGGGACGCTGCTGTGGGCTGTTCCAAGTTGGCAAGAGAGATGGCAAGGAGTGGAGTCCCCCAGAGAAGACACGGTGGTGCCGAGTACCTCTGCTCCCCGTCTCACACCCATTCCTCCCTGCTCACCCTGCCCTTCCCCCTAGGGAGGGCTTCCTCCCTCCCCGGTCCTCCAGATGGCTTCCTCTGGCCACCCCACGCCACGCTCAGCCGTGACCCTGCACGTCACCGCTCCTTGGATCAACGGCTGGGCACACACTGTGCGAAACAAGGCGTTGGCTCCCACTGCAGCACCTCCGCACCCAGCCACAGGCCAAGCTCAGAAGTTCCGGCTGACAGTGGTAGGTTCTTGTGGCCCTCAGCACAGGAAAAGTCCTCCTTGTTGACCACGTCTGTGCTGCTGGGCCGGAAGCCACTGGCTGGGGTCCTGGAGGGGGGATGATGTGTCCACGGTGGTATCCAAAGTGATCTGAGCCTGGGCGCACCTCAGTTTGGTTCAGGGCTCTCCGGGCGTCAGGAGCGCCTCTGTCACCTCCACCCCCAGTGCCACAGCCCAGAGCAGTGATCTCCCGTGTCCAGTCCAGCCCTGACATTCCAAGTCCCCCTGCCACCAGCGCTCGATGCCACCTGGCTCTAGGTCAGCAGCCGAGGATGCTCCCAGACAGGCTCTTTGAGTCCTCTGATCTGGAAAGGAGTGGCTCGCACTGCCCTGGCCCCGGGGGAAGGAGGCAGAAGCCAGGGCATCATCCCTGGGAGATGACTCTCAGGGGAGGCCTGCGGTACAACCAGCCCCAGGAGACTCCGAGTCAGGGCGTAGGGAAGGAGAGGTGAGCAGGAGGCCGGGCCCTGAGCTGGGCCAAGGCAGTCTCTGACCGGGGCAGCCAAGGCAGAGGTGTCCGCAGCGCAGGATGCGTAATGGGTGGGGCCGCAGCAGAGCAGGAAGGTGTGTACCTGGGGGCCGGCGAGGCGGTACCAGCAAGCTCTACTGTCTGCCTAGGCTGTGGGACAGACGGACAGACGGTCGACGGCAGGGGAGGGGGCTGGGCTGCAGCTGTCCCTAGAATAGTCTGTTGGTTTGCAGAGACCCAGTCACCGCTGGGAGAAGCTCACGGAAACAGACAAGTGTCCCAGAGTCCCACTGTCCCTGCCAGGGAACCTGGGAGTCCCTGGCAGGGGCAGGGGAGGGAGGGAGTCATGGCGAGGAGGTTGCTGTGCGGGGACGGTCTCGTTGGGCCCCTCTGGTTGTCTTGGGCTGGGAGGCTCTGGCCCTCAATGATATGTGACGGAAGTACTCGGCGCCCGCCGGGCTCCGTGGGTCAGTGACGGTCGTAGGCGGTGGCGGCTGCGGGTGGGGCGGCTCCTCGGGCAGCGGCGCTGTAATAGTACGGGGAGCCTGGAGGAACAAGAGAGGCCGCTGTGATGGGGTCCAGGGCCTGCTGTCCACTGTCTCCCCACCTCCGTCCTCCCACCCTTTTACCCACTCCGGGCTGTCCTCCTCTGATCCCCGGCTGTCCTCACCACCCACACGCCCCGCAGGGCTGCATGAACCTGACCCCAGGTAGCAGAGCACTGGCCCGCAGGGGGCCCGGGGTGCTCCTGTGAGGGCACCACGAGAGGAGGAGGAAAGCACTCTCCAAACTTTAGTTCTTGCACTGTCCACCCCAACGCATCAGGTAGCAACTATGAGTCCCCTGGTTTCACAAACAAAGAAAAGGCGCCAAGAGGTTAAGGAACTTGCCCAAGGCCACACTGCTGGTCTGTAACGCTGATCGGGAAGTGATCCCCTCCAAACGCAGCCCAGGTCAGCAGGTTCACAAACTGCCTCCCCCAGCGCCCAGGAAGGCCGCTGCAGCAGTGGCGGGCACAACATCTGGCCATCCCGCAAGGCGCCAGCTCCCATGAGTTCTCGTATTCACTGTGATGGGGTCCTGGCTGCCTCCTGTGTTGCCTCCCTGGCCGGAGTCCTACCTCTGGGACACGAGTCAGCCTCTCCTCTGCTCTCTGTTCAGTGGGCTGGGGACAGCTTCAGGAGAGCCTCCGGCGGGCATTGGTGGTGCCAGCCCCGGGTCCTGCCTGCACTGGGCCAGGACAACCACAAGGGCTGCCCCCACTAGGGAACCCCAACAGGCTCCCTAGCGGATCCTGGCTGCCTCCACCCCGGAGCCACTCATGCCCCTCCCAGCACCAGACCACTGGGTGGGTTCAGCGTGAGAGTTTGCATTTACGGAGAGAACTAGAATCCTCGCTTCACAAAGCACTGTCTTCTGGGGCCTGCTAGACGTCCACCTGGAATAAACGTGTCCTTCCTTCTGCCCTTTTTCCTCTCTAATTCACATGCCCATCCCTAACTTCTTGACATAGTCGTTCTGCCGGCTCCCTCTCTGACCCGGCTCCCATTCCAGTCCTGATCGACTTTCTCCCAGCAGCCCTGGGTGCAGTTCACTGGCTGGGCGGCGTGCAGTGAGTCCTTGTCTTCACTCATGGGCTCTGCTGATCCCCGCTCTGACTGTGCTTCTGTGGAGGGGGCTTGAGCCAGGCTGGCCGGGGTGCTGGCAGCGACGGCGGGTGTGCCCACTGGCCCTGCTGATCTGCAGGAGCTCCAGGGCAGGTCTGCGCAGCTCTGCACCCTCCCCTGAGAGCAGAACTGAGCAGGCTGTGTGCTCCTAGACTGAATCCCCGAAGGACGCTCCCCACTAGGGCCCTGAGGGTGCTGTGGGCAAGGGCAGGCTGATGGCGTGAACCGGCCTGCAGCTCCATGCAAGGCTATGCTGGCCTGCATCCCTGCTCCCTGGAGGCTCCGGCAGATCTCGGGGGACGCCGGGGACGACTGAGGCCCCAACTGGTTGAGGGCCTCCCGAGAGCTCCCAGATCGCAGAGCCGGGCAGCGGGAGCCGTAGGAATGTGTCCTCCCAGCTTCCCTTGCAGCTAAGCTTCTGCACATGAGCCCGACTGGGCAGGGGGAAAGAGAGGCAGAGGCTGCAGGGCTCCACCCACTGGGAGGGTGACAGGCCTGCGCTTGGAAGGTGGCAGGGCAGCCTCCGAGGCCTGGGGGTGGGGAGGGAAGCTGCAGTGAGGGTGCCGGCTGGTGGTACTGCTAGGGCAGCACCGGGGATGTGGCTGGGCGCTGTTCCAGGCTGTGGGGCCTATGCCTCCTGAAGATCTGGGAGTCCCTAGACACCCTCAATAAGTTTGTTTTCTGCTAAAATCAGCCAGAGTGGATTCTGTTGTTTGCAGCTTAAAGTCTGACAAGGTTACACCTAGGTAACCTGTCTTTCAAAATAGCCAGGAGCCTTTCTCATCACGCACAGGACCTGCCAGGCCAGTCTCTGCAGCCCCAGCTTTGCTGAGAGCAGCTCGGGACGGAGGGAAGAGCATCGCACCACACTCTGGCTCTGGGGCCAGGCAGCCCTGAGGTCCGGATCTGGTTTTGCCACTTGAATTAACGAACCTCTCTGGGCTTCACTTCCCTCATCTGTACACCAGAGAAATTACACCAGGTGCTCCACAAGAGGATAAAACGTGGTAGCCCACGCCAAGGGTTTTGCCCAGTGCTGGGGGCAATTAGCCAGTGCTCGTTTACTGGAACGGACTTTTGATTCCTCTTCCTCCTCACCACACTGTGTCCGCCCCAGCCCTCCAGGAACTGGTACGTGCCTGCGTCGTCTCCCTGTGAGGCACACAGCTCAGGTGCGGGTGTGAGCTGGATGCCCTTCCAGCTTGGGCAGCAAAGCCTGGGGTGCCATCTAGCACCCCCACCCTGTCCCCCTGGGCGCCTGGCTGCCCACACTCCAGCTCCAACACAAGGGGAGCCCTGAATGCTGCTCCGCCTGGCGTCCGAGGCGCCTCATCTCCAAAGGACTCCGGTGCAATGTCCTCCCAGCGCTCTGCCTCTTGAATCCCCCAGGCGAGTAAATGAAGGCCACCGATGTCCTGCAGCACAGCCCAGGCTGGACTTCGGCCCCACCCCCACCCCATGTCACCCTGGGACACTACGCTGCCATGTACATGGCAGCCCCATGGCCTCCTGGGGGCCACACGCCCACCGGGAGGAAACACTCCTGCAGGCTGCCACCCCCGCCTCCCTACTGCCACATCCCCTGTGTGTCTCCCAGCAGCACTGGCACCAGGGCCTGCCCGAGGCCGATTTCCAGCAAGGGACCCCAGGCTCAGGCCTCAAGAGCCCTCCCCTTGCCCCATCCCTGTGGGAAGATACTGCCTGGGGGAGAGCTGACCGGGCTGGCCCCTGCCTCCTGACCTGACAGCTGGGCCAACTCAGAGAGTCAGCTGAAGGAAAAACATCAGGTTCGCAGAGACCCCAGTTCAATACTTAGAAATGCTTCTGATCAAAGCCAAAACCAGGAGTCTGAGAGGAGGTCAACTGGTAGATTCGGCCCCTCTGGGAGACTACAAATAACGAGCGCCCACCGGTTGTGTGGGATGCTCACCGTCTCCCACACACAGGGGCCTGCAGCACTAATTGGCATCGTTCCTGATCTCACCCACAAGTTATGCACAACACAGCGAACCGCTCTGGGCAGCCCGGGTCCCAGGTGCAGGGCATCAGGGCGGCAAGTGAGGCGGCGTCCATAGCATGTGTATGTCCTAATCACCACACCAGGATTGGGACGGGGCCAAGGCAGAGACTTCCCGGCCTCCTCTGAAGCTCTGGGGCTTGGCACCCTGAGTTTGAAGATGCCAGGATATTGCATTTCTGAAGAAGTCTATGCTTCTCAGTCCTAAAATAATTAAGGATCCAGGGAATTAACAGGCTCTCACTTAAGGAGGCCTTGTTAAGCTGGACAGGCAAACCTTGTGGTCTCACAGGGCCCTTGCGCATCTGACCTTCCACTGCTCCAAGTGCAAAATTCTTAGCTGATTGCCAGGGGAGGAATTGGTGGTGCTGCCTGTAAGGTGATGGGCTGGCTCCACCCCTGGGTGAGTGACATCTGTGAGCCCAGGGCCCCTGCTTCATGTTCCAGAATTTTCAGCCCCACCTGGCTCTCATCAGCTGGTTTCATGTGAGCATTTTTCTACAAATCCAAAGGCTCTTCTTGGCCCTGTGAGGGCTGAGTTAATCCTGCTTGGCCTCTGGGGAGCTGACATTCAGAGACAGCGTTGGCACCAGTCAGGGACAGCCTGTCAGTTCAAGGCTTGGGTACAGGCTGGGGACCAGTTGAACTCTGAGTGGCATCCTTGGCAGGCCTCAGAACAGCCAGTTCCCCACAAAGCTGGTCCTGGTGGTGACCATGCAGACATCATTGATCAATCACAGAGCCTTGGAGTTCTTATCAACACAAGTTCTCCAGGCAGCCACTACCAATCCATCCAAGTTGGCATCTCTCCTGCCTCTTACAGAGCTCTCACCTGAATACAGGACGATTTTTAGGCAACACCACACACTCATGGACAGGTGCTGTCCCTCCCCTCCCCTTTTGCTCCCAACGCTCTTTCTGCTTTTTGTTCCCCTTCTGTGCTGCTGTCCTTCATCCACAAAACATCCAGGGGCGAGATGGGGCTGGAGCGTGCTCACTGCCCTCAGGCCCCCCGGGACCCCATGCCCCACCCCATCTCAGAGACCAGACCTTAGGATGTCGAGGGGCCCAACCCGGGGAGAAGGTCCAGGCGGGCAGCCAACAGCCCAGGGGTCCTGTGGCGCCTCTCTCTGCCAGTACTCACCGAGCAGCCCTGGATTGGGGAACCTCCAGGAGTCATTGTACGAGGAATACTGAGGGTGGCTGTAGGGACTCCCGGAAAACTCACTCCCTGCAGTTGGGGGTGGGGGGGAGAGAAACAGAAACCGAACGTCAGAGCAAGTTCTGAAAAGGCCCTGGGCGCTCTCTCCCCTTCCGTGAGCTGCAGGCACCTGTACAGGCAGGTCGTGCCCATGCCCGTGCCAAGAGGGTGGCCGCCATCAGCACGGTATGTTTCCCCTGAAACCCTTCACATCACACGTGGACCACGGAACTCCCATGCCCGTGCCAAGAGGGTGGCCGCCATCAGCACGGTATGTCTCCCCTGAAACCCTTCACATCACACGTGGACCACGGAACTCCCATGCCCTCAGTGTCCCCTGAGGTACTGGCCCATTTTACAAGGGAGAAGACTGAGGCTCAGGTTCTCTCATGAAACGGCCTTGCTACACACTGCCAAGTCCAAGGCCCCAGACCGCCTGGTTCTCAGTCCTGACTTCCGCTCCCTGGCCACACCTGAGGGGCTCTGGCTACAGAAGCCAAAGGAACCTCAGCTCTGGTCTCGCCCTCTGCACTGTCAACCTGGCAATGCCTGCTCCAGGCAGGGAGATGAGACGTACACCCAGGCACTCTTCCTGGAGGAGGAGGATGGCACTCAGTGGAAATGAAGGCACAAGCCACGGGACTGGGAGAACACAGAGAGGGACTGGACGTGAGTCTTCCGGGGCGCTGGGAGAAACGCAGCTGTGAGAGGCCCTGGATGTACTCAGGCAGGAACCCTGAGGGGTGCATGGGCCATGGGGGGCCTGGTGGGCCCCAAGAGTCCCTCGCTGTGGCCTGGCCACTCACAGAGCACTGCTGCTGGCCTCGGGCACCTCCTGGGCACTCCCTGCAGCCCCAGCAGGGCCGGTTCAGCACCAGCCAGGACAGAAGGGAGTGTAAGCATCCTGTCCTTCACACCCTTGCTGCCCATCCCCCACGGCACCACCGCAGGGCTGGGAGTGCCTGAGGCCAGGCTTGGGCCCTGGATCCTGGCTGGGTGCCCAGCAGCTGGCTGAGGATATGCACACAGAGGCCCAGGGGCAATGCATGGAGAGCTGGCTGCCCAGGTGCCACAGCATGTGAGCTCTCCTCGCCTTACACAGCCCTACGAGGCCACCTGCGGCCCGAGTCCCCCCAGCAGGCTTCGAAAGCGCCTCCACGGTGCTCCCAGGAGGGAGGCAACAAGAGCCTAGCACAAGGGTGATGCTCTTTCCGGCTGCGGGGAAGCCCAGAGGTGGGGCCTGCAGCACTGGGCCGGGCCTGGGCAGGGCAGGAACAATGAAGCCGGACCTGCTCCTGCCAGCCTCCTTCTGCCTCCAGCCAGCCACAGGAGTGCGCGTGCGCGCGCACACACACACACACACACACACACACACGTGCGTGCTGCTCCTCCTTGGGCCTCTCTGGGGGCCACTCCCAGCCTGACAGGCTGAGCCTTGCAATTCTCTGTTTTTTATGCCTCAGTGGTCAGGGTGTCAGGCTCTGGCGTATGGAGGGAGAGCACTGGTGACAGTGCGGCCCGCAGCCCAGCCTCGGCATATCCATCAGCGCCACACGCCTCCTCCGGGGCAGGGCGGGGGCGGCCGAGAGACAGAGCAGCCTGGAGAGTGGGGCAGCCGCCCTCCCGTGTGGGCTGTGGGCGCTGTGCGCCGCCCCATCAGACACACTTCCTGACAGTGCTGGGCCGGGTCCCGGGGCAGAAGCCAGCTCTGCAGCTCCTTGTAGCAGCTTTGCTATCGCTGCCAGGCCCAGCACCAAGGCTGCCTCTTCCAGGAAGCCTCCCTGGAAGCTCTCCGGCCTCTAAGAGTGCAAGCCTTGGGTCCACGTGGCTGGAGGAAAGTGGCCAGACAACTGTTTACATGTCTTCCATGCTCCAGCTGGCACTGGGTCCTGGAGGCCAGTGGCTCCTGCCTCCCCTGGACAGCAGACCTGAGTAAGTGCCGCCCACCATTCCCAACCCTGCCCCCACCCTATAGGCTTACAGCACCAAGTACAGAGTTACTCAGACACCCCTTCCTCCGTGAAGCCCTCCGTCCTGCATTGTCCCACAGCACCAGATTTGCCCTACCCTGTGGTGTGGGAACACCTGGTTCCTCTCTGTGCCCCAATGTCACCTCCACCCGCCAGCTTAACGCCCTGTGCCCAGCAGACCGTGACACTCCCTGGCTGCCCCTGCACCACAACGCCCTCCCACGGCTGTCCACCGGGCTCTCGCCTGCACCAGCTGCTCTGGGAGCCCTTCCCTGACTGTCGCATTCTACAAGGAGACCCCTTCCACCGCTTGCCTCGCTCCTACTTTCCTTTCCTTCTGAAGAACAGATCACACACCCCAGCCTCCCCATTTCCACGCTCCGTTCATTCGTTGCCCACCTCTCCCACTAAGGTACAAGCACCCGGGGGCTGCGAGCTCACATCTCTCCCCCCACCTCCGGCACAGGGGCCGGGCATGTGGCAGGCACAGGGAACTCCTTGCTGAATGAAGGGAGGGCAACTCCCAAGTCAGCCAGGACCCGCTTCCAGAGCAGACTTTTCTAATTCAGGTGGCGCTGGTGTTAACACCCACTGCCGGGGCTACTGAGCACCTGCTATGCGCCAGGACTCAAACTAATTTCTCTGACTTCATTGCCCACCACTCCGCCTGCCCATTGGTGGAGGAAATGTACCCAGCAGGCACCCAGTGTGCTAAGTGTTGTGGTGTGGTGGGCACCCTCTGCAGGAGACCTTGTCCTGTGAGAGTGATGCACTCTGGGTAAGGAGAACTTGGCATATGTGGGGCAAGAGGCTGATCTAGGGCCTGGTGCAGCCATGTGATTATAAGTGTTACACAGGAAGCTGGCCAAGGGTAGGGAACCCTCACTGCATGAGACGTGGGGGAGGCCAGGTCCTCCATCACCTGTCTGTAGACCTGGCCCTGCCAGGCTGCAAAGCTGGCCAGGCAGTTAGCAGACCACCCAGGCTCAAGCCCATATGCTACCACTGGACCCCAAGGGCCGCAGTCAGTTTGGCACAGAGGCAAGGTGTCAGGGCTCTGGAGCCAGACTTCATGGGTTCAAACCCTGGACCTGCCTCTTCTTTGTTCTGTAATCTCCAACAGGTCGTTCAGCCTCTCTGTGCCTCCACTGGCTCCTTAGGAAAGCAGCGGCATGAAGAGGCTGCAGCCCAGGCCATGTGGTGGGTGTAGCGACCACTCAAACTGACACTCACGGTGCCTGGCACACAGTGAACACTGAGCAGGTGTCTGCATGGCAGCAATGACCCTGCACCGGTCACCAAGGCCTGCTGGGCCTCCAGAAACCCATTCAACTCCCTGGCAACCCTGTGGGGCCCCCAGGATGGAGACAACTATCTACATTTTACACGTGAGAAAACAGAGTCTCGGGAGGGGGGTGGAATTGCTGGGCCAGGAGGTGAATCAAGGCCATGTCTCCAGCCCAGCACTCTCCTGCCTGTGTAACTTCCCCTTCCTGCCCTGGGCCTCTGCCTCCCCATTTGTGAAAGGCAGATCGGGCCAAGCAAGGTCTAAAGGCCCCTCTTGTCTGCGGAGCCTGACTGTGCTCAGCAAGCAGGGGGCTCCTAGCAGGGGGGAGGCCTGAGCTCCGTCCTGCATTGTCTGGGTGTGGGGGGTGCAATCCTTGTCCCTTGCTTGAATGCATCACATCATCTCCTGTGGGGAGCACACACCGGGACCTCACAAGAGCCGCTTCCAGAAGTGACACTGGTCTAGCCCAGGGAAGGCCTAGGGACAGCACCCCGAGGTGCCTTCTAGGCTGCAGGGGAGTGTGAGGGCCCCGCCTTGGAGGACGGCAGGACTTTGATGGCACAGGAGGCAGGCAATCTGGCCACCAGCAGAGGCCTGGGGGTATGGCTGGCCAGGCCCTCCAGAGGGTCCCAGCAGAGGCAGCCACAGAGCACAGCTGATGGGGGCAGGAATGCTGGAGTTTTCTTCCCCGCAACCAGGACCTAGGGAAGACTTCAGACCAGGAGCACCAGCGGCCCGAGGACAGGCTGCAGAAGGAAAGCCTGGGGCCACGGCCTCCTACCAGGTGGCTACTGCCATGACACAAGTAAGAGGACACAGAGCCTGGGGGTCATGTAGCCGTGATGTCCACAGGCACAAAGTGATGTCCCTCAAGTGCAGGGTCAGCGTTTCAGACCAGGAGAGCCCCTGGTTCTGGCTTTAGCTGGAGGCTCCAAGGTGCAGACAGCAGGCCAAGACCAAGAGCACACAATGGGCACCTTTGCTGTGCACCCAGCACAGGGGATGCTGGTGGCCCCCCTGGCCTTCTACGAACTGGTCCGTGAGTCGGCATCGCTCAAAAACACTGCCTTCTCAAACTGGGAGGCCTTTGCTCTGTGTTCACGGGCACTTCAAAAAGTTCATGGAAAATGCAAGATAATTTTGTTTGCTTTTTTTTTAAGGGGGGGGGAGGGAAGGAGAAACCACAACCACCCATTGGTTTACTCCCCAAATGCCTGTCATGGCCAGGGCTAGGCTGAGCTGAAGCCTGAAGGTAGAAACTCAACGAGGTCTTCCTATGTGGGTGGTGGGAACCCAGTGCCTCCCAGGGTCTGCAGGAGCTTCAGATCCAGGCATTCTGATAGGGGGTGGAGGGCTGAGCACCTGCCCCAGAAAAGTTTCTTTTGGTGCAAAACACTTTGAAATCCAGGCACAGTGCTTTCATAATCTGCATTTTTCATGACCTTTTTGGAGTCCCCTCCTATTAACAGGAATCTCCCATGAGGCCTGACCAGGGTGCCGGCTCATGCTGAGGCGGCTGTCACTCAGTGGGCGGTGAGACCTCCACCGGGGCTTTCCTCAGGGACAGCTCCTGGCACTGGTGGAGCTGGGCAGACGTGAACCCCTACGGGCTCTTCAACAGCCAAACACTTGCCGTGAACCTCGCCATCCTCAGCCCCCTGGGAGCGAGCAGGCCCACGGAGAAACCAAGGCTGGACCCAGGGCCTTCTGAGGCCAGGCCCAGAGTCCACACTTTGTGGTCCTGTGAGGGCGACAGCAGATGCCTGGCACAGGAACTCCTGGGGCACAGCAGAGCACACACGCTGCAGGCAGCCCCTGTCTTCACCGGCCGTGTGGCCTGGGCAAGGAGCCGCACCTCACAGGGCAGGGTCCCCTTCTCTTGAACATGGACCTGGCAAGGCACCCACATTATAGGATGAGTGGGAGGCACATGAGATCACGGAAGAACAAAGCTGGGGAAGTCGGGAGATGGGAAGAGGAAAGCGCCGCCCCTACAGGGTGAATCAGGCCCTCCCCGGGGTAGGGTTCTCGGGCATGCCACAAAGGAGGCCCGGGTTAGGGTTAGGTTGGGGTGGAGGGAGTTGTAGTGCTGTGCCCAGTAAGATGGAAGGGACTGAACTCTGTGTGTGTGTGTGGAGGGGGGAGGCTGTTATTGAGAGCGAGGGAGGAGGAGAAAGATGCAGGCAGCCCACGGTGCGGGGCGGTAGGGGTGTGGAAGGATGTTAAGAAGGGGGTGTCAGTAGTCCCCTGGTAAGTGGCCCGCGCTACCATCGTCCACACATCCAGTGGAGCCTGCCACACAGTCCCAGCGCCTCGGATCGCTGGGCTGCATAGAAATCAGAGCAGGAGGCTGAGCTGCGATGGAAGAATGAGGCCAAGGAGCAGAAGGGAGCACAGAGTCCGCGGAGCCCAGCAGGGAGCCACAAGCCTGGGGAGGGCTCTGGAGCATTCCACTAGGTGCCATCCATCTGGTCTCGATTCCTGGACCCAGGGAGATGCCAGCCAAGTCACCGTAGGCTGAATGCAGCAAGGGGTGGCGCGGCCAGAGGAGGCAACCACAGGAGCCGAGCACTGGCACATGACCCACGGGCCTTCTGGGGCACACAGGACCGAGAGCACAGGCTCTTGCGGAGTCACACCCGGGCATGCCCCTCCTCCACTCCGGCCCAGAGCTCCCCAGCCTGTGCGCAGTCACAGAGGTGGACAGATGACCCCCTAAGCCTCCGCTTCCTCATCTGGAAAACGGAAGAGCTTCCGCCTGTTCACTGCTAGGACAGACCTTCCCCAGCCCCTATGTGGCGACAATTTGGTATCTTCTCCTCCCTGATGCTAGGGGAAAAAAAAATTCAGGAGCAGCGCCTCCAGCCAAGCCCTCTGACCCTGGCTCCACCCCCTCCGCCCTTCTGTCCTGGAGCCGTGTGCAGAGGAAAGCTAGCGAAAGAAACACAGACACACACGGGTTGGAGCAGGAAGCACCCTGACAGCTCAGCGCACATGGCACACAGCTCGTCACAGGCTGGGAAACTGAGGCTAGGAGAGGCTCCTGGGGTCCCACAGAGGTGAGCACGCTGCCAGTAGCTTTAGTACTGGGACCCCTGGGGGACAGGAAAATGAGAGTGAGAGCCCTGCATTCCTGGGGCGACTCCCAGGATGTGGCAAGCCATCCTTGCGGTAAGCCCGGCCCTGAGCATCTCACAGCCAGACGGCCTCCCCGGGCACCTGAGGGCTGGCAATCACTGCCTTCATACCCACCCAGTCCTGGGTAACCCGCCCTTCCCTGCACTGGCGGAAGCAGAGCTGGCCACAGCCCTGTGCACACAAACTTACTGTGGGTAAACCTCACTCTTACTCACAGGACATTAGGACTGGGGGACTCCACAGATCATTTCCCTCAACCCCCCCAGCCCCAGTGCCATGAAACCTCAACCATGAAGGGACAATGCAGGGCCTGGGACCCTGGCCTCTTCCCAGGCCACAGGCTTCCAGCATCCCAAGGGACATCTCACTGGGCGGGGTCGGTGGGGTCAGCAGGGGAGAGGGATCTCCCGCCCTGTCACCACCTTTCCCAACCTCTAAACACATAGCAAAGTTGGCAGAACTTGAAGCAGGCAGCCAGAGACCCAGAGCCTCCTGCAGCAGTGTGCGCCGTGGAGCTGGCTGTGTCTCTCCTTCCCTAGTGTAGCCTTTCATTCAGCTCACTGCTAACATCAGTGAACTTCCCCCAAGGACCTGGCACGCACGTCACTAACCACAGTTCATTACGTGTCCCCATGTTTTCTCTTTGGATGTAAAATCTACTCGAAATGCACAAATCTTGACAGTAGTCTTTTTCTTTTAAAGATTTATTTGAAAGGCAGAATTACAGAGAGAGGAATACAGAGAGGGACACACATACATACACAGACATACATACACACACACACACACAGAGGGAGAGGGAGAGAGGGAGGGAGAGAGAGAAAGAGAGAAGAGAGAAACGTTCCATCCACTGGTTTACTCCCCAAATGATTGCAATGGCCAAGGCTGGGCCAGGGCAAAGCCAGGAGCCAGGAGCCTCATCCAGGTCTCCCAGGCAGGTGGCAGGGCCCAAGCTCTTAGGCAATTCTCCACTGCTTTCCCAGGCGCATTAGCAGGGAGCTGGACTGGAAGTGGAGCAGCTGGGACTTGAACCAGCACCCATATGGGATGCCAGTGTCCCAGGTGGAGGCTTAGCCTGCTACATAACAGCACTGGCCCCACTTGACTATATTCTTGCTGCCTTTTGACAGATATGTGTTGCTGTGTAACCCAAACCCCGCCCCTGCCCCTGAAGCACAGAACATCACAAAGAAGGTTCTCTCATGCCCAGACTGGGCACCTGGGGATCTGGGTGAGTAGTCCCCCATGAACACACAGCTCCAGGCCTGGAAGCTCCCCAGTGCCATTAAACAGAGCAAAGTGACAGAGCAAGTGTTCTCTGCTCAAAGACCCAGAAGAGAGCAGGGGCCCGAGACACTTAGGATGAGGAGTTGGTTTCCCCGAACAGCACCGTCACCAAAATGTGGATAAAAGACAATGGAAGGGCTGGCGCAGGGGTCACTTGGCTAATCCTCTGCCTGCAGTGCTGGCACCCTGGGTTCTAGTTCCAGTTGGGGCGCTGGATTCTGTCCCGGTTGCTCCTCTTCCAGTCCAGCTCTCAGCTGTGGCCCGGGAAGGCAGTGGAGGATGGCCCAAGTGCTTGGGCCCTGCACCCACATGGGAGACCAGGAGGAAGCACCTGGCTCCTGGCTTCGGATCAGTGCAGCGCCGGCCGTAGCGGCCATTTAGGGGGTGAACCAACGGAAAAGGAAGACCTTTCTCTCTGTCTCTCTAACTCTGCCTGTCCAAGAAAAAAAAAAAGCCAATGGAGGAACCAGAATGTTCTGAGTGAAACAGTGAAATACGACGCTCACAAGGACACACAGACAGCGGCCCTGGAGGTCCCGCAGGCAGGGCCAGCCCAGAGTCTCAGGTCTCTTCCACTTCTCCTACGCCATGAGCTGCGAGGTGGCGAGAAGTCCAAGTCCCCTCAAACTCTGGGAAGTGACAGGTAAACGGCTCAGTATAGCTCTTAATTAACCCAAAGCGACACCTGCCAGATGACGGGGATTTGCCGCCCTCGCTGGGGGCCGACCCCAGCGGCAGCTGCGGCTCCTGCCTCTGCTTGAGACCTTGGCCTGCAGCGATTAACAGACAGAAAGTCTTTCAAAGTGACTTCCCGGCCAAGTTCTAGGTCTCAAGGATTCAAGCTGGGCAGAGGAGGAGCGAGCTGCAGGGACCTTGAGACAGCGGCTCAGGGGACACAGGGACACAAGTGTGCAGGACGCAGCATGGCCAGCCTTTCCTGAACGCGCGCACACGCGTGACTGACATGCATACACGTACTGTCACCCACACATTACGTTATATTCACGTGTGCACGCCTGCACATGGGTGTATAATATACGAGGGCTCTTCATCAAGTTCACAGAAGATGCATATTATGAGAAAACGGCATGGATTTCAGATTCTTGGCACCAAAAATGAACTTCGCATTTAACTGCATTTTCCATAAGCTTTCTGAAGTATTCGTGTATATGAGTGTAAAGTGTATGTGTGTGTGCACACACAGAGACACACAAACTGGATTCTGGGCTCTGTCAAAGCACTTCCTGAGTGACCCCCTGAGCCAGTCCCCTGCCACTTAGACTCAGTCTTCTGAGAGATTTAAATAAACGACCCACCCGTGCCTTCCCCCTCCGGTCTGCACCCTGTCCACCCTGCAGCCAGGCCCCTCAGCAGGCCAAGGCTCCCCACGCCCCCTCTCTCCACGGCAAGACCTTCTGGGCTCCCAGCAGCGAGCGAACCCGAGCTCAGGAAAGGTCAGCCCTGTCACGCTGGACAGCCCCGCAAGCCGGCCATCGATCCACGCCTGGGAAAACCTCTGCCCCAGCAGCGCAAGCCCGCCCCCGAGGCTTTCAGAAAAGCAGAGGGAAGAGAAAAACACAGAGAGAGGACAGGGTGGGGCGAGGAGGCCCACCTTGGACTTTGCGGCTGGAGTGGCAGCTCCCGGGGCGGGGGCCATGGAGCTGCTGATCAGAGACCAGGGCTGAGCGCCAACCCCACCGGCTACTTGTGGGGCAGGTGAGTGGACTTGCTTGGCCACAGTAAAGAAGAGGCCTTTTTGCCCACCGCTTGCTGTCCACAACTCCAAAAATGGGAATGGAAGGAACCTTCTGGAAACTCAACAGAAAGGAGCCCCAGTGCTGCGTGGTGCCCCCCACCCACCCACCCAGTAGCCAGGAGCCCAGCCAAGACAAGGACAAGGCCCTCAGGCCACCTGGGCTGGGCTGCAGAGCCGGTGCCTGTCCCCCCCCCCCCCCCCCAGACCTCCCTTTTCCCATGCCAGTCCTCGATCCTGCGAACAGAGAGGCAGAGAACACGGCACCACACACAGAAGCCAGGAGGGGGCTGTTGGCTGCAGGCCCCCTGGGGAAAAGGGACATTGCCTGGGTGCTCCCCTGGGAGACCTCACCCCTGCCACTTAACGACAGTACCAAGCCTAGCTCACTCCAAAACAGCACAACAGCAGAAATATTTAAAAATAGAAAATAAGAGCAAATAAAATATTTCAAAAAGGAAGGGGCAAAAACACTTCACTGGTAGTTAGAGCTCAGAAAAGAGCAGGACCAGACTGAAGCTGGGCTGGCAAGGTGAGTTCTGGGGTTCTTCCCTTAGCATCTTTTCTCGGCTCCCACTTGGCCCCTGGAAGCCTGAAGGCCCCCTGTGAGTGCCCCTCGTGCTGCTGGAAGCCCCCAACCCATGGCTCAATCCACCAGGTCCCAGGGTCCACGGGACTCAGTTGGAGTAAGGTTGAAATTGTGTTCCCAGGAAAACCTGATGCATGTGTCTCCTTGGGGTGTCATGTGTGCGCCTGGACAGAGTTCATGTGTGGCACGGTCACAGCACACCCTCCACGGCACTGCTCGGGGTAACAGATGATTGAATGATTCCCTCCAAACTGACCTCCTACAGGAAGCTGGGAGAAACTTAAACTATGTCTCCTCTGACTTTGGTCCCTGCACACTGGTGGCCGGCTGTGCTTTTGTAGATCACTCTCTGCAGCTCCTCTGCTCAGAGCTCTGTGCGGGGTCCCCAGTGGTCTCAGTAGACCAGACCCAGGCCTCTGTCCCCAGGGAACTCCACATATTGAAGGCAGTGCTCAGCTCCAGAACTAGAGATCTGGGTGCGAGTGAAGGGCAAGGTAGACTCAGACGTGTCCCCAGGAAGGCTTCCTGCAGGAAGCGACTGCAAGCTGGGCCTCAGAGGACATTCAAGCCTCACCAGTTTGTGGGTTGTGAAATCTGTCCCTGTCCATCAACTGCCAGCCCTGGCTGCACTCGGAAGACTGACAATGCACTGTCCCCATGTCTACGGCAGGGAGTCCCCAGCTCCTCCCACGATAGAGGCCACTTCGGCAGGACACAGTGTATGTAACCTGGCACAGGGCGCACCCCAGAGACCCGACCTCTCTCTTCCAACATACACCTGCTCATGATGGACTCCAGATGAACTCCAGACCCTGACCGCTCCACACCATACAGCGGTCTTTGTGAACAGCTGTCAACAGGTGAGCGCTGATTTCCTGCACAGGTAAGGAGAGGCTGCCCCGTGTTGACCTGTGGGCAGCCTGGGAAGCTCCTGGCCTTGGAGCCGGTGGGTCCTGGCCACGCTCTGACCTCTTAGCTGAGTGGCCTTGGAGAAGGTCCCAGCTCTCTGAGCCTGAGTTCACGGATGCAGTCTGACTGTTAAGGCACGCACAGGATGAAGCAATCCTGATGCATGTCGGGGCCTTTGTGATTTAACAAATTAACAAGTGCTAGAGAAACAGAGGTCATTGGACACCTAGTCAATCCCTGGCACACAGCACCCACTCTGGCTGACTGCTGAGAAAGGAAGGAAGGAAGGAAGGAAGGAAGGAAGGAAGGAAGGAAGGAAGGAAGGAAGGAAGAAAGAGAGAGAGAGAGAGAGAGAGAGAGAGAGAGAGAGAGAGAGAGAAAGAAAGAAAGAAAGAAAGAAAGAAAGGAAGGAAGGAAGGAAGGAAGGAAGGAAGGAAGGAAGGAAGAAAGGAAGGAAGAAAGAAGGGATGGACCAAGGCTTGACTATGTTCCCAGAGGTTTGTCTTGTTTGTCTCATATTTCAACAAATGTCTAAAATTCTAGCTTGTAAGCAAAGCCAGAAACCAGTAGTCAGGGCCCCTGACCTCGCTCTGTCTCTGTGGCTTTGGGCATGTCCCTTCTGGGTTCAACTTGGCCTCCGTTTCCCCAAATAGGCCATGGCAGGTGGGAGACAGACACAATTGCTTTCCATCACTAAGGCATACTTTTCCTCCCCGACTCTGGCCCAGACAACCCTTTGCTCATTCAAGGGATGAGCTCAGCCCCACAGGTTCTGAAAATGTTCTAGGAGACCTTTCTATGGGCACGTGGACACCATCCACCCTTGTCGTCAGCTCTCCAAGTGAACACCTGCCCCGCCCCTGCAGCCAGATACCCTCCCCAGGGGCCTGGCTGGGACTCTTCCTCCAGCCCAACGCTCACCTACTCGCCTGTGCCCTTGACCTTGGCCTGTCCCTCCAAGCAGCCAGGGGTCTGCCTCCCCCACTCGCCAGGCCTGTGCTGAGGCCTGATGCCCCAGCGCTGACTAATGAGACGGAGGTGAAGGTGTCACACCTTGCTGGGAAGTCCCAGTGCTAGTCCCCGACCTGCACTGCCTGCCATCAAATTTTAATGCTGCTGCTGACATATTTATGGAGCATCTCGCCAAGTGTTTGTGAGCAGACCAGACAAGATTTACCTCCACAATTATGGCCGCGATGTGCGCACTTGGCTGTGCGCTTGGAAGCTCGGCCGCCAAGAGGCCCTGAGCCCCTTGGCGCCCTGGGAAGGCACTCAATTCTGCACACCTTTCCAGGCCCCGGCAGGCAGGGCCTGGGCCTGGGGGCGGCAGAGATGAATCAGACACGGTCCCTGCCCACGGAGAGCCCGCAGTCTGCGGGAGCAGGCAACACACACATAAATCCCCTGCTCCCGGGTGGTCGGGGACCGGCATGCTGGCGGAGACAGGCACTGGGGCGGGCTGGGCCTGAGGCAGGGATGGGAGAGCCACTTTTCCCGTCAGAGTCAGGGTCAGGATGGAAACTGAGGCTGGGGGCTCTCCTGGCCATGCCCCCAGCCTGGAGGGGCTCCCGGGATCCTGATCCCCCCACCCCCTAGCTGGCCTCAGGGACTCAGAAACCTCCTCTGCTCCAGTGCCCACACCCCCTCTGCAGTCCTCAAGGGGTCCCTCTCCCAAGGCTGACTGGGAGTGGGATGTGGCCCCTGGCTCCTTCTCTTACCCCCATAGTGCGCTGCCCCAGACAGGGGTGGGCACAGCGAAGGGTGATCCAGGCTACCTGGAGGATGTCCACATCCCACAGTGGAGTGTCTAGGCTCAGCACCTGTTCTGGCTCCAGACTCCAGCTTCCTGCTAATATGGGTCTGGGAGGCAGTAGGGATGGCGCAAGTGCTTGGGTCCTTGCCCCACATGTGGGAGACCGCATGGGGTTCTCTGTTCCCCGTCTTGCCCACTGCTACTTCATACACTGGGGGAGAGAACCAGCACATGAGAGATCGCCCTGCCCCATCTGTCTCTCTACCCTTCAGATAATTTTTTTAAAAGTGTTTTTTACCTCCAGACCATCAGGCCCCACCCCACAGAGTTAATCACGACCTCCACGGGGCAGGGCCGTGTATCAGGATTTGCCCAAACTGCCGAGGTCCCAGCGTGCAGGGAGGCCCTGAGACCCAGAGTGCGCAGCACAGCCCACGGCCAGGAGCCTGCTAGCGCTGTGGCACTGAGTCCCCGCCAGGCTCCCTGGCCGATGACCCCCATGACCCATGTGCAGTAAAGCTGGAGATGCACCTGTCCATTTGTAGTCTCCTGGCACCCCCAGAGGCTCATCGACATGGGGCTGCCGACCTCTACGGGGGCTGGGCTGTACGGGTGGACCCCAGGCAGGCCGAGGGAAGCTGCCGCCATTGCACCCGACAAGGCACATGCTCGGGGCGTGTGGGTTTGCCCTTGGGACAGTCCTCACTGTCCCTCCCCAGCTGGACAGGGAGGCAGGGGCCTCGACGAAGTCCCGTCTTTACAGCCAACTCACGGGGCGAGCCCTTCCCGGGAGCACAGGGAGGGGTTGGCCCTGAGGATAGCCGTGCTGGTGGGCATCTATCTTCCTTCAGTTCAACGGCTGCTTTCCTCCGAGTTCCTGTGCCCAGCCCCCAGACAGGAGGCAGCTGTAGGAGGAGAAGGTAGGGGTGATGTCTTTGGGGGCCGAGGAAGGGGGGCTTCACCCAAGGAAGCAAAGGCCAAGCAGGTGGGAGAGCCCCGGGGGGCCTGGCAGGTGTCTGCACGGACCTCAGGCACGCTGTGGTTTTGGCTCACTGCTGCCTCCCATGACAGGGACACGGCCCTGAACCAAACAGAAGTCCCCTCCCTCTCAGAGCTATAGTCCAGCAGTGCCAAGAGACAAGAAGCAAGCCACGGAAGTACAGCATCCAGTGTGCGCGGCAGTGAGAGTGGCACGTGTGAGGAGGAGCCACGGGCCGGAGATGAGGTAAGGAAGGGCGCGGGGGAGCCAAGTCTTAGGTAAACAGGTGTGGCTTCACTGAGAAAACGATTTTTGAATCAAGACAAAGGAAGTGAGTCTGTCACGTGAATATCTGGCCCAAGGGCAGTGAGTACAAAGGCCCTAGGGCAAGAGTGTGGGTGGGTGGCAGCGGGGCAGAAGAAGAAGGGAGAAGGGGGGCGTGAGAGAAAAGGAGATCCTGCAAGGTCTTTGGCCCCCACTGTGAGTGAACAGCGGAGGGACCTGAGCTGACCCAGAACATGACCTGACTCGAGCTGAAGGGGACGAGGCTGGCAGTGGGGAAACCAGCAAATGTTTACTGAAAGACGACCCGGGGCAGGTGTTTTGCCTGGTGGTGAAGACACTGGTTCAGATGCCTGTATCCCACATCAGAGTATCTGGGTTCGATTCCCAGCTCCAGTTCCTGAGTCAGCTTCCTGCAAATGCAGACCCCGGGAGGCAGCAGGGATGGCTCAAGTGATGGATTGCCTGGCACCCAGGTGGGAGATGCAGACTGAGTTCCTGGCTCCTGGCTCCGGCTGGCCCAGCCCCAGCCATTGCAGGTACAGGGGAGTGAACCAACAAATTGGGGTATTGTTTGTCTCTCTGATTCTCAAACTTTGTAAAACAACAGAGAAAGGCTGACCTCTTACCTCTGGCTGTTTTTAGCCTAATGCCGAAAGGTGGGGAAGGGCCAGGTCATGTGGCCCTGGGAGCGGATGGCTAGCTGGCCAAAGCCAATGGCAGTCATGGGGCGGGGCCACGTGTGGGCTGCTGGGTGCAGGGGAAGTTGTCTTGGGTTCTAGTCCTGCCTCTGCTCAGCCTTGGGGCCAGCAGCCTTCCCCTCACTAAGCCCATGACAAAAAGGCACCTGCAGGATTGTGGTGAAGATGCAATGGGAGTATGGGCATGGAAACTCTGGGTAAACTGAGGAAAGACTGGGCAAGGGGGTCTCCCAACCCCCACACAGGAGGAACACAAAGGGGCGATGTGCCCTGACTCTCCACTAGGGGGAGCCTGGGCAACTCTTCCTCCGCCAGAAACGAAGTTGGCAGGCTGAGTCCCGTCAACAGGGAATTTCAAAGCCCGCGCATACCCTCGGGGAGAGGATGGGGTGCTCCTGCGCTGTCCTCACCGCGCCTGGGATCCGGTGGTCTGCAAAAGCCCTTCCTAACAGCAGCTGTCTGACAGCGGGTCCGAGGGGCTCTCAGTCCCTCCCAGCTCATAGCAGGCATGCCGCGTGGGAAGGAGGAGCAGCCCGGGGCACGCTGATGGCATGGCTGCCCCTGCACACACGTGTGCCTGCTTCCTCTCTTGGCCCCCAGGCCGAGCATCTGCCCTGTGCCAGGCTCTGTGCTAGGTGGCGGCTGGATCTAGGATACAGCAGAAACTGAGACTCACACGACCTCCTGCTGCCCCCATACAGTCAGGGGTGTGAATTTCTCAGGGTCTCTCACTTTACAATTTATCTGGAGTTTAAAAGGCCCAGTTAGATGCCCTTAAAACAGAAACAGTGGCAGGGTGGCCAGGTCGGGATGAGTAGGTTGTTCACTGCACAAGAACAACCTGCTGAAGGGGCGAGAGGGGACTGAGATCCAGTCTGCTTACCTCGCACCGAACTCTGAATCCTGGCCTGGCTGGAGGAGGGAGGGGAGCAGCCTGTGGACAGCTCAGGAGCTCACTGTAGGAGGCACTGCCAGGCAGAGGCGTGGTGTGGGGCTCAGGACCCCGCATTTCCTCCTGTCCAAAGGGCTCTGGAGCCAGCGAGACTACTAGGTTCTACCCTGGTGCTGTCGCTCGGGCAAGTGATGCCTCAGTTTCCCCCGCTGTGGAATGGGACAGCAGCCACACTGACCCAGCGGAGCTGCCGGGACAGGCGAGCATTGTGGGGAATGGAAGAAACAGCAGCTTGTGCTGCAGAGCAGAGCCTCTGCCTGCCACCTGGTCCTCCCGCAGGGACTGAGTGCGGCGACAGGAGGGGACTACCCTCAGAGGCCCAGGTTGCTGAGATGGGGTCCCAGGCAACCCGCCCACAGCTCCCGGCTTTCCCTCCACCCCCAACTCCTCACCGCAGCCCATGGAATTCCCCAACCATCAGGACACAGCTGTCCTAGGCACAGAGAGGACCTGGGAGACAAAGAAAGGGGCAGGGCGGGGCCTGACCTTGCTCATCTTCCCGCACCTCCCCCAGGGGGCCGCTCTCAGAACCCACCAGCTGGGCGGGTCCCTGTGCCTCAGCCAGGCCCTGACCCAGGGCCCACCCTCCACCCTCACTCTGCCCCCACGGCCCCCAGGCCAGTCAGGGCTGGTGGACCCGAGCCTGGGCCAGCCTCCCCCACAGCCCAGCCCGCCTCCTCAGGCTGGCATGGTGGCAGGCCCTGCCTGCTCCCTGGGGAGCCTGCCTCCAGGCCTGACGGCGCTGACAGAGGGAGGGAGGCCGCCAAGCTGTCAGTCTGGAGGTGCCCCTCGGAGCCCCTCCTGGCTGCAGCGAGGAGGGTGGGCCGTTGCCGGCGCCTGGCTGTCAGGGCCTTCATGGAGACGAGGCCGGAGAGGCGCTGCCTGACAGCTCGCCCACCGAATTAGGACCATTTGCATGCTAATTTCCAGCGCTCTAACGGGCTGGCGGCTGGCTGGGGCGTGTGGGGTGTGCAGAGAGAGGCAGCGGCCTCCTGCCCGCCCCACCATGGAACAATGCTTGACTGATCTAGCTGCGTTAACGAGCAAATTATGGTAATTTTGTTATTACAAATGCATAGAAATTTCCAAAGCAGGCAGCCATTCAGGGCAGCTCCCTGCTCCTCCCTGCTCCTAAATACTGAGCCCCCTGTTTGTACACACGGGCCAGGCCCCCATTCCAGCTCCAGTGACAGGGATGGCCAGGGGCCACGCTTCCCTCAGGAGACCCAGGATGATCGGGGCCCAGGCTGGCCACGGATTAGTCAGGGCACCCAGCCCTCCACCCCGACAACCCTCAAGCTGTACCCTCTTCGTACCACCCAAGTGTCTCTGCCTGGTCCCCAAGGCCTCACATCCAAGCAACACCGTCACAGTCATACCAGCTCTCCGAGATGTGCCTGGGGCTCCAGCTGCCCCTTTGGGCATTTTTGTGCCCTCTCTACGAACCGGGCTCAGTACCCAGGAGGGGCTGGGGGACAGACTAAATGAGTGAGTGAGCAAATGAATGAAGGAGAGAGGACAGAATTCACCCACGAGGCCAATGAGAAGCCCCCTGCAGGCAGCTGCCTGATGGTGCGCTGATTCTGAGCAGGCACATGGTGCTTCATCTGCCCCTGCAGCAGCCGTCCCTCTCGCTATGTGGAAGTCTCCACCGCTCTGCAATCTGTAGGGTTCTCCTGGTGATCCTTGCGATGACAAGTCTGTGTTTGGAAGTGTGCTTCGGAAAGGATCTGGACAGGAGCCATTTCCAAGGAAGGGAGGTGCCTGTCCCCAGCAGGGAAAGGGGGCTGGGCACAGAGGGCAGCTGGGCCTGTGGGCCGGCTCCTGGGTCCTCCTGCTTGCTCATGGGGGTTTCAGGTCAGGGCTGAAGTGGCTGAAACGTCAAGACGCTGCCTCAAATCCACTTTGGAAGCCAGTGAGGAATAAATCAGCAATTACAGTGGGAGCAGGAGGGGGCAGAGCCACTCCTGTGGGTTGCCCATCCCCCCATCCCCACCCCACACCCGCCCTGAGGAGGAGCAGGAGAGACAGAGGGCTGCGAGGAGACCCAGAGACCCCGTGACCTCAGCCAGGGTCATGGTCAGTGTCTTCTATTTGATTTTCTAACTGGGTCCCAACTTCCAGAGAGGAACAGAACCTGGGAAAGGAGCACGGTTGCTTCTTTCTGTGGGGTCTGGGTGACAGTGGAAGGGGACCAGGCTGAGCCCCGGGGCCTGTGGGAAGGATCTGGCTCAGACAGATCTCAGCAAAGCTTGGGGTGGAGCAGGGGTCTTGATCCAGGCCTACCATGCAAATACCAAGCCTGTGTGAGACAGACATGTCCTCGATCATGCTGGGGCAGAACAGGAGGGCGCGTGGCCTTGAGCAGGTCCTTTCCTGGTCCTCATCTGTGCATGCCTGAGCAGACTCCTGAAGTCAAGTGCAGCCCTGAGCATCCGCAAAACAGGGGTGCAGCTACAGACTGCACGAGGGCTGTCTCCCACCCTCGGGGAGGAATGCGTAGAACAGCACACAGACACCGCAGTTGAGACTTGAGCTCACTGCCTTCCAGGTCTCTCTGTTCCCAAGCCAAGGGCAAGACCACAGCCTGGAGCCTCCTTGAGTCACTGCCTTGTGGCTGGAGTCCTGGGTGGCACTGGCTGGCCCGGGGCTAAATGAATTTTTTTTAAAGCTGTTTTATGTATTTACTTGAGAAGGCACTTGGACCATCTTCCACTGCTTTCCCAGGCCGTAGCAGAGCTGGACTGGAAGAGGAGCAGCCCGGCTAGAACCAATGCCCATATGGGATGCTGACACAGCAGATTAACCTATTGTGCCACAGCACAGGTCCCTGGGCTCCTATCTCACAAGAGGCTGATACCACTTTTCTTGCAACCATTGTTGCTGGTGGTCCCTTGAGGGCAGTTGTCCCTCCAGGAACCCCGTGCCCAGAGTGCTCTGGCAAAGGCTGTGCACTCACCAGGCCCCGACGCAGCGGGGTTTGCCTCAGTACCACGTAGCAGCTCCCGGGACGTCAGCCTGCCGGGGCCACGCCCTTCCCTGGGTCGCTGAGAGCTCGGAGTTCCTGAGAGTCAGAATCCAGAGGGGCAGAGCCCTTCCCCCGCCATCTAGGAAAACCCTTTAGGAAAACCCTTCCCGTAAGCCTTGGGTCCTTAAAAGTATGCTTATTTGTTTTATTTGACAGGCAGAGAGTGAGTATGTGTGTGCATGTGTGTGTGTGCTCCCATCTGTTGAGTTACTCCTCCAAATGGCCACCTAGAGCCAGAAACTCACTCCAGGTCCCCACGCAGGTGGCAGGGACCCAAGTACTTGAGCCATCACCTAGTGCCTCCCAGGTTGTGCACGAGCAGGAAGCTGGAATCAGCGGTGGAGCTGGGACTGCGTCCCAGCCACTCTGATGTATAGTGCAGATGTCTCATGGAGCATCTTAACCGCTAGGCGGGCGGAATGAGTGCCCGCCCCTGGGCCTCGAGCTTCGTCTCTGTAGAATGGAGCAGACCACCATGAGGGTCTCCTGGGAGGACACAGGAAGGCAGCCTGGAAATGGCAAAGGCCTGTGTGGTTGAATTCTTAGCGCTGCCATGGACAAGACCGCAGAGTGGCCCGACTGTTGCACGCGCCGCCCTGCAGGACGCTGCCCGGGGCACCTCTGACCTGCTCTTCCAGAGAAAGACTGGAGGACACAGCTGTCACCGGAACCCCCGTCCCACTCCGAGCTCCGCGTTCCCCCTCCCTCTCCCTCCCGCGTCCTTCTCGCAGCCTCACAAGCCGGGGTTCCAGCCTCCCTGCTTCGGGCCCCGTCTTTGTGCCACTGCACATAGACTCCTTATAAAGAAAATTCATTTGTTCAGGGTCACTGCATGGTTTTTCATTAAAAACAAATTACCCGCATTCAGGGGGGACATCTGGGCTTCGCGGGGCCCGTTAATGACTATATTTCCAGCCTCCCGGCCCGCGTGGACTCCCCCTGCCTGTCACCCCGCGTGCCCGGCCCCTGGAGGACAATGACAGTGACAGTCGAGTGAAAGGGAAACATGAGGGATGAGGGCGAGAGGCGAGTCCCCTGAGAGGGGAAGGAGGGAAAAGTGAAACAAATAAATAACTCAGACAGAGGGCAGCAAGCGCCATTGTCTCAGCAGCTTCCAGGGAGAAAACAGCAAACACTGGAAAGGCAGCGGGGCGTCAAAGGGGAGCTCAGACCCTGTTTAATCACATGGTTGGAACCTAAGTCCTCGATCTGCACCGGCCAAGACAAGGAGGGGCGGGAGCCAGCATGGCACTGGGTTAAGCCACTGTTTACCGCGCTGACATCAGGAGTGCGGTTCAGGTCCTGGCTGCTCCGCTTCTGATCCAGCTCCCTGCTAATGCGCTGGGAAGGCAGCAGAGCCGGGCTCATGTACCAGGACGGAGTTTTTGGTTCCTGCTATCGCAAACACTCGGAAAATGAACTAGCAGATGGAAGATCTCTCTTTCTCTCCCCCACCCCTTTAGTCTCCTCATTACTCTTCCAAATAATAAATAAATCTTTAAAAAAGATAGAAAGGGGCATGAGCTATATTCAAATAAACCTCACCCATATCTACTAAGCACCTATTCTACAAAGGGACTGATTGGCTGAAGATTCTGGAAGGGGGGCTGGTGCCATAGCACAGTAGATAAATCCTCCACCTGTGGCTCCAGCATCCCATATGGGCACTGGTTCTAGTCCTGGCTGCTCCTCTTCCAATCCGGCTCTCTGGCCCCAGGTCCTGCCGCCCCCCCCTGGCTGGCCATGTAGCCTGGCCAGGCAGCGCAGGGCTCTGAGCTCGGTCAGCTTGCCTCTGCAGCAGGAGCATCCCAGCCTCATAGGCTGCTTGCAACTGGCCACTGGGGTTGGCAGGTGGACATTTCCTTTATAGACCGCAGGGCACTGAGCACATGAGGGGCAGGGGCCTGCTGGTGGCACTGGTCAATGAGTACGGGCCATTTAGCTTCATTTGAGAACATTATTTTGGAGGGCAGAAGCCAAGCCTCACCGCTCTTCCTGCCCCAAGGGCTTTGGGCACTGCCAGAGTCCTCTGGATGGAAGTGTCCCACAAAGGTGACCCCTGGGTCATAGGTGGCGCTCGGTTCAGCTGAGGCTGACAGCCGGTGCTGTGGAGTCCAGCCAAAGGGAGTGACATACAGAGAGGCTAAAAGATGCGAACTGGGTTTAGGAAGGCTCCGCTGTGCACCAGAGTGTGCAGAGTGTTCCAGTGTGTCCTGCAACCTCGGCCTTGCTCTGTCCCTCACAACAAACCTAGGAATCATCTCTTCCTGAACTGCCTTCCAGGGGCAGCACCACAGGCAGCTGGGAAGGCTTTAGCTATGCCCCTAACTGTGCCCATTCTTTGAGGTAGACAACAGTGCCATCTCAGTATTAGCAAAACTCTCAGCAAAAGTGCCTCAGGTTTGTTCCCACCCACCCAACCCTTCTGTGCAGAAATCGTGGAGCCTGCTAAGCCTGGTGTTCCCGCTGTGGGCTAGCAGCCCCTTGTCTGTGCTCCCAGAGTCCCTGGGCTTACCTGTCACCACACCTGTCTCTCTACTTCACTGACTTACCTGACAAGGTATCCCTAGGCTTACACCTGCCCAAAGCAGCTGCTTGATAAAGGAGAAAAGGAAGGACAGATGGAAGGAAAGAAAGGAGAGGATAATGGACGGATGACGGATGGACAGGTGACGGATGGATGGATGACGGATGGATGAAGGATGGATGGGTGGATGACGGATGGATGGATGATGGATGACAGATGGATGGGTAATGGATGGAAGGATGACGGATAGATGGATGATGGATGGATGGATGACAGACGGATGGATGACAGACGGATGGATGATGGATGATGGATGGACGGATGACGAATGGACGGATGACACATGGATACTACAACCTGCTCATCTCGAGGCCCCACCACTTTTAATTACGTTCAGTAGGAAATCGGGGTCTTTGCCAAGCCCCACCTTCCTGGATCCCGAGGTACCGCTTCACCCACCTTCCAGCACACTGTACACCAAATGCACCACTGTAAAGACACTTTTTACTCTGAAAATATGGAGAGCTCACTTCTAAGATTTTACTTTTGAAATTATCTGGCCACAAGCATTTCAGTAGATGATCAGTTTGATTTCTCAGCAATCAAGGCCCAGGCATAGAAACCCTTGCAAAGTGAGAAAAATCTAACCCAAAAACTGTTTTCAAGTGTAACAGAATTTCTCTGATTCTGGAGTAATGGTGAAGTTAGCATAATGTTACAATTTGTGGACATGGATACAACATTTACTCATGTCAGTTTTCCAGTTTTCTTTTTGAATTTTAGAGGCAAAAAATAGTTTTTTCACATTTCAAATAGTAAATATGTGCCCTGCACCCCCACCGCACCTCACTTTCTGGTTCTGTACTAAGTCCTGTCTAGGATACCAACCTCGCTCCGGCGCTAACTGCGGCAGGGGCTGAGACACACACAAATGTGATAGGAGGAAAAGGAGAGTGAACAGGCGGGAGAGGGCAGGGCGCCGAGCCTCAGCTGGGACCAATGCTGCGGTCCAGTGGACCGAGCGGCCGGCCTGAGCCCCGGGCACTCCTGTGCAGGGAGCTGGCTGGGCCGGGCACCGCCTCCTCATTTCCCCTCTACCAACTCTCAACCACACACCTCAAGACTCAGAAGCGGCCTCCACGGCCCTCTGAGTGAGAAGTGGCCCCGGGGGGCATCTATAGCAGAGCGGCTACAATCTCAGACCCGCTGCTTGGCCAGGTGCCAGGGTGGCTTCCTGGCTGCCCTGGTCTAACCCTTAGGCCTTATCTCCTGGACCCGGGTCCCCACTACCTCTGCTCAGGCTCTGACTTGGTTGTGAGGGGGCCAGCAAGGCTGTCCAGTCTCCCTGGGATGCGTGCACCTCCCGTGCCCCTCTTTGCACCGCCGAGGACCCCCGGGGTTGGCAGGCTCCACTACACCTGCCCAATGCTCAGATTTCACAAAGATGTCCATTTCTTCCAGAACATTTCCCGATGATGGTCCTTTCACCTCCTAAGAATCATAACCTAGTTGCTTTGTTTGATGCTTGTTTGTTAAGAAACAGCACCAGAGAACCAGAGAGAAACAGGCCCACTGGACCACACAGCTTTATGGACTCACGACCCTGGACTCGGGCCCTGCCAACCGCTGACGGAAGGATCCGAAGCCTGGGGAGAATGAGCCCACAGGCTCAGCCCAAGGAGCACCAAGGGGGCCGAGGGGTCCTTGCGGCCTGCTGCAAGCTCCCCGGCACCGTACACTTCCTGGGCGGGCCTTCCCCCCCAGGACCCTGCTCCTCACCTGTCCTTGCAGTGAGGGGTCTGCTGGGCATGAAAACAGAGCCGTCCCCAGCACCTGCCCCAGCCTGGGGTGTGCTGCCTCCCTGCTCCACACTCCCAGAGGAGACGCCTTGCTCGTGAGGACGGAGCACCCAGTGGTGCTGATCTCTGCTGCCTCTCTTGCCTTCAGGTTCCAGATCCCAGTATCTATAAGCACCCATCGCAGATGCAGAGGCCCCAAAAGCCCGTCCTGGTTGGCACAGCAGCTTCAGGGGCTTTCCCCTGAGGCCTGGGGAGGGCTGGCAGCACTGGCACTGGGGTAACCGGAGCTGCTTCTTCCTGTTCTGGCCCTCAGTCAAGTCCCTGTCACACGGGCCAGCCCCGGGCCAGCGTCTTCTCCCTTCACAGCTCCGCATCGGAAGGGAACTGGTGGCGTTTGCTGCCCACTTGGAACGGAAGCAACAGGGCTCAGGGGCCATCGATTCTGCCAGAAGGGACATATGTAGGTGTGGACAACACGGATTCTGCAGTCCCCAGAGTGGCAGGGCCAGGAAGGCCCCCTGGAAGCATCCAGTAAGGTCTCCCTGCACCCTGCTTCCAAGGTCACTCCGCAAGGTCACACTGTGTCTGCGGCTGGAGTCGGAGCCCAGGTCTTCTGAACTCTAGCAGGACTGTCACACCTCCAGCGTCCTCCCCGTCTCTGAGTCTGCGCTCTCCTGATTCTTTGCTTGCCAGTGTGGCCATGAGCTCAGAAAGCCTATGCAAGGACGCCAGTCTCCCTTGTCCCAGTGCCTGGGCCCTCTCATCAGAGCATCCAGACCAGACCACTGCACATTCCTGGTCCCCACCTTGCAGGGGCACAGGCAGCCTCATCGCTCAGACTCCCGCCCAGGTCTGCCCTGGTGCCTGAGCTTGCCACGGGCTGAGGCTCTCAGGCCTGGCCTGGCCTTTCTGCTCCTCCAGGCTTCGGTCCCTCCCAGCTCCTTGCTGGCACATGCTGCTCTCTTACCTATCAGAGCCTTCTTGATCGACAAACTCACCCCTCAATGCCTAGCTCAAATGGCCTCCTCTGGGAAGCCTTCTCGGGCTTCTCCCTCTGGGCCCCAGGCCCCAGCAGACTCAGCAGCCCACTCCTCTGAATTCCTCAATGCTTTGTACATTTCTAGGCTTTAGCTCTGAATACAGCCGTAGGGATGAAAAAATATGTTTTTAATTAATTAATTTATTTGAGGGGCAGAGAGACAGAGGGCTCTCATCTGCTAGTTCATTTCTCAAATGCCTGTAAGGGCCAGAGCTAGGAACACAATCCAGGTCTCCCATGTCGGTGGCAAAGACCTTGAGCCGTCACCACTGCGTCCCAGGGTCTGCATTAGCAGAAAGCTGAAGCAAGGAGCAGAGCTGGGACTTGAACCCAGGTACTGTAGCACAGCACATGGACATCTGAATCACTGGGCCGAACACCTATCCACTTCCCTTCAGTGGGGAAGAGACCTTTTACCTCTGTCGCCCCAACCAGACTGTGAGCTTCCTGAGGGCAGGGGCTGCATCTGCAACTCCACAGGTAGCCCAGAACCGGCACCCAGAACCAGCACCCAGGACCTCTAGGGAAATGTCTGAATAGTGAATGAATGAAGAAATGATTGGCCACCTCTGGTCTTCCCAGTTGTGTCTTCCTCAAGTTTGTATGCCTGGTGTGACACAGTGACTAGAGGCCACTAGAGGGCAGCAAAGAGTCAGGAACCAGCAACAGGTGTGCATCCCGGAGCCTGGGGGGAGGCTGCAGAAGTGTGGAGGGGACTGAGAAAGTGCCGAGGCCTGAGAGCCAGCAGGAGCTCCGGCGAGGGCTCAGGAAGAAAGTCAGCATCAGGAGGGAGGAAGAGGTAAGAAAAATTTAGACCACTCACTCCGAGATCAAACACCCACCCAGCCTGATGCGTGGGCCAGGGAGGCACTCAGAGGACAGACCCGTCTCCCATCTGATGCCCAAGTCCTCTCCCCAAGTCCTTACCAGCAGCTTTTGCCAGCCCTCCCGTGCCTGCCCATTTCCACGGCTACAGCTCTGATTATGGGGCAGGTTCTTTATACAGGGCTAACAGGGTGCCAGAGTGGAGACGTGTGCCAGATCCCACGGTGGCTGAGCTGGGCCTGGCCCCACCCCTTCCACAGGGCAGGCCTGCAGAGCATGCAAGACTCCAGACAGAGCAATCATCCTCCCCTCCCACCCCGGGCCCCAGAACGCTTCCCACCTCCTCGGCTGGTGCCTCCACCGAGGCACAGCGGGCCCGGCAGCTGGGAGAGCCATGGAGCTGGTGCGTGTGCCATAACTCTCAGTGGTGAAGCCACTCTTCCCACAGCGCCCTCCCTTCTCCTGGGCCACGTCCACACTTCTCTCACTAGACTAGACCTTGAGCCTGTGCTCCTGGCCTCTTCCCCCACCTGTCTGCAGAGGCCCCAGCTGGATGTCTGCATGGCCAAGACCAAGTACAAACCCGCCCCTGTTGGCTGCCAGCCTCCTTGTCAGCAGCTCCTCTTTCTGACAACCCGCGGGTCTGGGCTGGGCTGGCTGGGCCACATTCCCATTCACAGGAACCCACGCCAGACGCTGGGCTCCACTCCTGCCATCCTCCGCAGACAGTGCCACACACACTCCACAGCTCAGCGAGGGCCAGGACGCCTTGCCCAGCTGCGCCAACCCTGCCTGGTGCCTGAGTTCTCCAGGCCCACAGCGCTCGGAGTCTGCCTCTGACTCCCACCTGTCAATGCCAGGGTCTGCAACCAGTTTTTTTCCTCATCAGCTCTCCTGTTGATCCCTGGGCTCTGTAGGGGTGTGGGCTGTGCTGAGAGCTCCAGACGTGAGGCCAGGCCAGCACCAGGCACACCCTCTAGGCTTCAGTCTTCCCCACCACACCCAGCTCAGACCCCAGTCTACACAGTAACTTTCATCATAATGAACGCAAACATGCACCTGATACATGGCAGGGGCCGTTCCCAGAGTGTTCCCATCACCTGGGGCTCGCATTCTTCACTGTGAGGGCCTCAGTCACACGGCTGGTGAGAAGCAGGACAGGGTCTGGCTCCAGAATCCATGCTGTCAGCCTCCCACTGCTTTACCACGTGACTGCCACCCCGGCCCCAGCATCCCTGGCTGCACCCCGCCTGCCTCAGACTTGCTGGGGCCATAATGGATGGGGCCAAGCCCTCACTTGAAGCTGAGCCCAAAGTCCTGTTTTTTTTTTTTTTTTTTTTTTACTTCAACTGCTACTTCCCGAGTGCTACCAGGTGCCAGGGCCAAGGACGAAGCAGGGAACAAGGAGACAATGCCCTGGTTACGGGGCAATGCTTCTGTATCCCAGTCTGGAGGGAAGCCAGGCTAGGAAGGAACCTGCTCACTGAAATGCCCACTGAGCCAGGCTCCATGAATGGGAAGAAGTTGCTCAAGACAGGGATGCAGGCGGCCTGGCCTAGGGGGGAACCTGGCAGGTGAAATAGTGGCCCCCTCATCCTTACTCCCTGGGATCTGCGATGACGTTAGGTTTCAATGCAAAGGGAAATGAAGGTTGTAGATGGAGACTATCCAAGTGGGTCCAACAGAATCTCAAGAGTCGTTGTAAGGGGAAAAGGGAGACAGGAGAGAAAGGTGGCGATGTGATAAAGGCTCCACCCAACGAGCACAAGCCAGGGAGTGGGGCAGCGCCTGCATCCTGGAAAAGGAACCCAGGTGCCCCCTGCAGCATCCTGATGCTGCGGGTGCTGACCTCCAGACTCGGGAGACTACGCTGTCTTCCATTTCCGGGTACAGTTACAGTCACTTTTGGCTCAGTGATAGGAAAGTCGTATGGGTCAGGTGTTGGGGACGGCCTCTCTGATTAGGGGATACTCAAAAGGATGAGAAAGAGCCAGGCAGGCTGGGCAGATGGCAGAGGGCCGAGCTGGAGGAAGTCGCATGTGCCTCCCATCCCTCCTGCTGCCCCTGGGGGACCCCGGGCCCGCCTGGCACTCACAGCTACTCCACATCCTCCCCACTGGCCACTGCCTCCCACTCCGTCCCTCACCCTCACCTCCTACTTCTTCAATATAAAGCAGGGTAGGTATTTGGTTAGCAGTTAAAATGCCACTCTGGATACCCCCATCCCACACAGGAGTGCCAGGATTCAAGACCCTGCTTCCTGCTACTGCACACTGGGGAGGCAGCAGGTCATAACTCAGGTACCTGGGTCCTTGCCGCCAGGTGGGAGACCTGAGTTGAGTTCCTGGCCCCTGGCTTCTGCCTGGTCCAGGCCTGGGTGTTGAGGGCATTTGGGTAATGAGTCAGTGGACAGGAGATCTCTGACTGTCTCTCCCTCTATCTCTCTACCTTTCAAATAAATAAAATTAAATTTTTAAAAATATGAGTATAAATATTCTAAAAACAAGAGCCAATATAAAGCATCAGTCCATTGAGCAACTTAGCAGGAAGGCATCTAGACGTGCCGGCCACCAGGCCATGGTGAGAGGAGTGGCCAGGAGCACAGGGTTCTGGCCAGGTTCATTTTGTGTGCACTGTACTGGCAGCTGCCCATCGATCGGCTTCTGCCTCTGCTAAGGCCCAGGACGTGGAGAAGATGGCACTCCCGGGTCTTCCAGGGACCCTGGCCTAAAGCCCCAGAAGAGGAGCCTAGGAAGAGGCTGGCAGGGCAGAGCCCGGGCCTCCCTTACTGACTCATCTCCAAGACAGAGACCTCGACTCCCAGATAAACGGAAGGCCAAGGGCGGTGAACTCTTTTCCTCCAGCCCGGAATCCTTAATAGTTTCAAATGCCAGGTCGATACCTGATAGGTTGCACAAATACCTGCAGGCAGGAACCCAGCAGTTACAGCCATCAAGATGCATGGAATCTTTGGTGCAAAACTTCTGGCATTTGCTTGGGTTGGCCGAAAACGCAATCTGAAAATTGACTCCATCCTAAGCTGACACAATATGCCGCGTTCGCCCTCCTCAACACATACGGAGCTGGCAGGCTGTGGAAACGGAATCCACAAACACGACAGGAGCCACGTTTTGCAGTCATGGGGAAGCCCTGGAGCAGCAGGGGCAGGCAGAACTTGATGACGGAATCAGGGTTCAAGGTCAGCATGAGGGGCGGGTGTCTGGCTCAGTGTTGGGACACCTGCATCCTAGATCTGAGTGCCTGGGTTCAAGTCCTGCTCCAATTCAGATTCCAGCTTCCTGCTGATGCGCACCTTGGGAGACAACAGGTGGTGGCTCAAGTACTTGGGTCCATGAAAGCTACATAGGAGACCAGGATTGAGTTCCTGGCTCCGGCCTGGCATAGCCCCAGCCACTGCAGACATTTGGGGAATAATAGAGTATCTCCACCCATGTGTAAGTGTGTGTGTGTGTGTGTGTGTGTGAGAGAGAGAGAGAGAGAGAGATAAGAGAGCGAGCAAGCATAGGTCTAAGCTAACAAGCTGACAGGTGATACAGAATGACCTTATAACTACTTCTCCCAGGCCGAAAGTGCCACTGTCCGAGCGTCCCTGGGGCAGTCCCTCCTCGGTGTGTCCAGCAGCGACCTCATCAACAGAGGCCGTCACTTCTGGAAGGAAGCAGCAGCAGCTTGCCCTGAGGTTGCAGTAGGAAGAACAACCTAGGAGATCCCCGGTTTCCATGTGGTTGCACTGCCAGACAGCCAGAGGCCAGGAGTGAGGGAAGCAGACAGGCACAGCCCAGCCCCTCAGAGGGAGGACACACAGTCCTCCCAGAGCCACCTGTATCTCCACGTGGGCCTCCACGTGGGGGTTGTGAACTGGCATCATCACCCTGCACCCCGTCGTGATGGGATGGCTATACCCCTGCATTCAGAAGCCCAGGAGGCTACAAATCAGAAATCTGAACAAGCGCAGAAATCTGAACAGCTGGGCTAGGCTGTGGTGCATCCATGTGCTGGCCCTGGGAGCTGTGGCTGCTACGTCTACCTCAGGAAGGAAGGGGTGGGGTCTCTCTGCAGGTATGATTGCGCTGGGCAGATTATCCTGGGTTATCCGGATGGGCCCTACATTCATGTGGATCCCTACAAGTGGGAGAAGAGGGAGAACCAACCCACACCCAATAGCAAGTGATGCAAAGATCCTGGCCATGGAGCAGCACAGCCACAAGCCAAGGACAGCCGGGAGCCACTAGAAGCTAGAAGGGGAAAGGAGTGGGTCTCTTCTTTGGGCTCTGCCGACACCCTGCTTTTGGCCCAGGGATGCGGATTCCCGACTCGTGGGCTCTGGCACTGTAAGAGGAACACTTCCATTGCCTTCAGTCACTAAGCCCGTGGCGACTTCTTAGAGCTGCCACAGGAAATGACGACACCGGCCAGTGGCACCGAGTGTGAAGACTGTCCAGCTGTCAAGGCGCACGCGGAGCAGGGCCAAGCTGCCCGCACCACATGTGCATCCCCCAGAGCTGGCTGCCCCTGCACCCAGGGCAGCTGGGGCTTGCGCTTAGCTCGAAGGGAGAGGCAGGGTCGGTGTGGGTTGAGCTGGCCGGTGGTCCAGTCAAAGGCACAGAACAAGGAAGGACACTGACTGGTCAGAGTCCCAGGTGCGCGGGGAGGGGAGGGAGGGCGGGGAGAGGAGGCAGGAGAGGCACACTGGGGCCAGACACAGTGAAGAGTGGTATGGTAGGAAGGCCCAGGACACCCACCCTGCTGCAAGGTGAGCCCTGTGTGCTGTGGGACAGCCCTGACGCGGTGACCAAGGCCCCCAAGAAACCAGACTGGGGGGTTGTGTCAGGAACAGGAGCCACAAAGCCATGCCGCTGGGCGGGACGCTGAGCACCGTGAAGCAGGGCCTGCTGAGCTCGGCGCTGGCCCTGACATGGTGCCTGGTGCTGAGCAAGAAGAGAAAGCAAGGGAGCCGGGCAGGAGGAGGCAGCAGGCACCCCTGCCAAAATGCCTGCTTTCCTCCCTCCACACTGTGCCCCTCCCCCATGCCTGAGGACCCTGGGGCTGCCCTGTCCAGGGGCTGCCAGCAGGCACGGCCAGGCTGTGCCCTCGCTTGGGCCTGTGGATCCCGCTGCCACTGTTAATGGACAAGGGGCAGTCGTCCGTTCCTGCTGGGGACTCTGCCAGGCCCATGGCCATTTGTATCCTGAGCTTGGTAATTAGGGCTGGAGGAGCTACAGGGGCTGGAGAGCAGGCTCTGTTTGGACAAACTCGTGGAAGTTCGGCTACTTCTCTGAACTTGGCCTCTTGAAGTTTTGCAGTGGGGAGCCAGGAGGGCCAGCCTGGGAACCTCAGCTTCACCGACCAGGGGCCGGGGCCGCTGCTCCCCTTCTGCCATCGCTGAGCAGGAGTTGTGACCGGTAAGCTGTGCAGCCTTGGGCAACCCCCTGACCTCTCTGGGTTCCAGCAGGCCCTCCTGGAAAATGGAGATTACCCTCCCAACCTTGCCCACCTCACCTCGGGCTGGTTACCCCCACGGGCTCCAACGGCCCTCGGCTTCTACAAAGTGCTGTATAAACAAGCCGGGCCCTTCCCAGACAAGGCTTGGAGACCAGCTCTGAAGGCAGCGTTACTTTGCTCGGTGCTGGGGAAGGGGAAGGAGGGGGTGGGGGCATCACACTGCCTGTCTGCCTCGTGCGCCTACTCTCCCTGGGACCATCACCAGACCACGCCCTGATCCGGCGGCGTCTCTGCCGGGAGAGCCTGGCAGGCCTCCACTGCACTGACCAGGCCCAGTGCAAGGGCGCACACGGAGGCTGGCTCCCATATGTCTCAGATTTAGAAGTCATAAATCAAGCTAACAAACCGTTAAATGAAATATGCTCTATCCTCCTACCTCATTAAATACATCTTGGAGACAACCTGGAAGGCAAGGACGCAGTTGAGAATTCTGGGACCCCTCCGCATTCTGGGCCAGGGTATGCCGTGCGGGGAAAGCCCTACCCTCAGCATGATCTGACCTGACGTGCCTGCCCTACCCTGCCAACTCCACTAGCCACAGCGTCCAAGCTCTGTCTGCACCATGTGCAGAGCCAGGCCTCGGGCCCTGGGGTGCACACACAAGTGACATGGGCTATCTCCAGGGGGCTGGCCCTCGAGACAAGGCTGGAAGAGGCTTGGCCCAGTTTGGATAGGGCTCTGGGGGTGGGCTGGAAGGAGGGGTGTGGGCACATCCCCATGGCCCTGTAGGCCATCCCCGGTCTGTGAGGGCACAGATAGCATGGTTCTCTAAGGAGCGGCTCCCAGAGCAAGGGTCTCTCTTGCCTGAGTTGAAGGCTGAGCCCAGTTGGCTTCTAGTAGGTGGTCTAGGCCATTACTCGCTGGGTGACCTTGGTACTTCCCAGTCCCTTTCTGGGCTCCGTTTCCTCAAAGGGATAGAAGGTTCACAGGGAAAGCTGGCTGGGGTGGGGAGGCAGCAAGACCCCCAAGCGAGCTTCTTTCAGTGCCCCAAGGGAGTCAGCAGTGTGTAAGGGGGAGGGGCTTAGAGCCCCCAGCACTGAGATGAGGGCATGGCCCCTGTAAATGACTAAACCAGAGACAAGGCAACCTCCCAGGAGAAGTGTAACCACATCTAACAGGGCCTGGTTTTCCTCTTGACTTTGTAAAAACCATGCTTTGGCTATCTCTGCGGGCACCCATTACCTACAGCCAGCCAGCACCAAGGGAGCATGTTGCCCCCACCCCACCACGCCAGGAGACGCACCGGCCTCCCTTCCCGATGCCATGAACCTCACACATCAGTGGCCAGAGGTTCAGGTCCCCACGGTCACAAGTGTTCAGTTGAGAATCAAGTGACAAAGCCAGCAGCCGATATCCTGTCTGCTTGGAGACTGCTGTCCTTGACCCCAGGAACGTGGGCCTCAAGAGCATCTATCTGAGGGGCTTCCCGCTTGCTCATGTCTCGCAGCTGGGTGGGAGGGGAGAGGAAGGGCAGGGAGGGAGGCAGCCTCCCTGACACTGGCTGGGTGACCTCCAGCCAGGCCGGGCACCGCCCTGTGTTCAGAGTTCCCATGTGGCCAGCCAAGGGCTGTTTGACTGACAGTCCAGGGCTGCCCTCTCTCCCATGTCTTCCCCAAGGCAGCCATGGGCTGCCCCAGCCCCTCCACAGGCCCAGCTGCAGAGAAAGAGGCCGAGAGCACAGACCCCTGCCTGATTTATTCAGGTCCACCCTCAGCAGCACCGAGGTCACCCGGGTTGTTTGGGGGGTGCCCCCCACCCCACCCGCGGTGCAGACTCACCAGGCACCATCCCTGTCAGCGTCGGCGCTGAGTAGCTGCCCTGTCCGGCGGGGGGGGACGTGCGGAGGGTACCCGGGGAGGGTCGTGCTCGCCAAGTCACGGCCTGAGGAATGAAAGCAACAAATCACAGGGTGAGCATCGCCGCGGCAGGGCGCTCATGTCCACGGCTCCCCAGACGCTTCTGCACATTTGTCACGTCTGGACGCTCAACGCCAACATGCCCCAGCTCCCCCCGTCACTCACACATGCGCACGCATGCACACACACACACACATACACACACACAGAGTCTCCAGCCACCCTCCACCACCTGGCACAAACCCAGTCAGGGCTTGAGCCTGTCCCTGGGAAACCAAGGAGAGGTGGGACAACGCCCGCGGCAGCAGCCCATGGCTCCAGTCGGCTGTCCACTCCCCAAAGCTCACTCGCACTTCTGCACCTGCATGCCATTGCTTCTGCTGGGTCCCTGCGCAAGGGCCCCCTTGTTCCAGCCGCTCCCAGCCTCAAAGAGCATCTTGAACAGCGGCCCCCTCTCTGCCTGGTCAGCCCCCGAGGTGGGCGGGGAGCATAGCAACCTCTGCTTTCCACACCTGCCCTCTACTGACTTTCTCCTTCTTTGGCCTAGGACTGCTCCTTTATTCAGTGATCTCGTTGGCAACATCTGTGGCTGCCGGCACCATGGAGGCTGAGACCCTGACCCTCAAGGGGTGGCCACAGGCCCAGCTCCTGGTGGCTCCTAGCCCCACTCAGGACAGGATGACAGCACATCCAACACCCAGCCAGCCTGACTCTCCACGGGCACAGCACACAGTAGGCTCTTAGTGCATACCCACATGAACTAACAGAGCCTCCAGGGCTGTGGTTTCCTGAGCTGGCTCAAGGCTGTAAGGGAGGAACCGCTGAGGTCTATCTGCCTCTTAGCAGGGGCTACAGCCTTCCAATCCCCTACTGCCTGTTACCGGGAACAAGGCACCCCTGGCTCAGGCCAAGAGCCCTTGTCTTGGGGGAGCACTGTTCTGCGATGAACTTTGGCACTGGGGGCGAGAGCCCATCTTCTTGGAAGGAATTAGCAGATTTCTCTGAAGATGAAGGTGTGGACGCACCATCAGCCAGCCTGGGAAGTGAGTGGGAAACGAGCCAGCCTTGGGGCTAAGGAGGGAGGGCAGAAATAGTGCATTTCAGGAGGTGGAGCCCGCAGAGGCCCAGGGGTGCAGGGAGCAGCTGCTGACCAGGCAGCACCTCCAGGCCCCAGGAGCACCTCCACAGCCTCCACGAGTCCCCGCAGGGCAGCCCAGGCAGCACTGAGCGCCACCTCCCACCCACGTCCCCCAGAGAACTCAGCGCTGGGGAACCAGCCTGTGACTGCGCTCTCCCGGTGCCTGTCACTCGGTTGCTCCAGCAGCACCCAGGGCTGCCTCAGTTCCCAGGGCCCTGCCTGTTCCCAGAACCTCCGTGAGCACCACGCCCTGGTGGACAGGAGGTGCCCTCCCTCCCTCTGCTTACCACTTCCCAGTCTGTACAGGGTCTCGGGGCTGTGGGCTCTCCCCAGGCATTGTTTCAGGGAGCGCTTCTGCGAGCCCTGGACCCCCAGCTGCACCCACTAGAGCTGCTGTGGCTCCCACGGGAGCAGGGATGAAGCAAGATGCCAGCCAGAACCAACCACTCGGACAAGGGGAGAGGACAAGGCTCACCCTCCTCCAGCCCTCTGCACACGGAAGCTCCGAGGAGTAGCAGGGGCTCTGAGTGTTTGTTAAGTGAATAGAAAAAGTGGTCATGCTACACACTGGCCTGCTTCAACCACGGTGGAGACTCAGTACGAGAAAGGATGGGGGGGCACCTCCTCACCACCCCCATTGTCATTTTGCAGATGGAAAAACTGAGACCTAAGGTAGGGCAGCGGGAGCAATGAGCCCAGGTCCCACAGGGAGCAGGCGGCAGCGTAAGGACCTAAGACTAAGCAGCACTGTGTTTGCCCCACCTATGCAGTCGTCCCCCTCAGCTGCTACAGATCTCGAGACCCTGGGCTGCTAAGGGTGAGTGAGTGTGGTGTGAGACCGCCCAGTACAAGGTCGCAGTGTTGGGGTCGGCAATGTGGTGCAGCAGGCTGAGCCGCTGCCTGAGACCCTGGCATCCCACACGGGAGCGCTAGTTCAAGTCCCTGCTCAGCTTTCCATCCAGCTCCCTGCTAATGTGCCTGGGAAGGCAGTCGATAACGGCCCAAGTGCTTGGGCCCCTGCCACCCACATGGGACCCCAGATGAAGTTCCAGGTTCCTGGTTTTAGCCATGTAGGGAATGAAGCAGCACATGGAAGATGGCTGCCTGTCTGTCTGTCTCTCTTTCAACCCCACCTTACCACTTTCAAAAAAATAAAGATGGAAATGTCAGTGGCCAGACAGTGAGACAGAGAGTGAAGGCTGGGGCTGCTTTGACAGACTGGCTCCCCACGGATCCGGGGAGGGACCCAACCTGACCCCACACCCAGGCTCACACCCCTGATGATGACAACAAACCGCAAACACTGACAGATGACAAAACACAAGATTCTCTTCTAAGTGTTATGTTATTGTCTTACTTAACCCCCAACACCCAACCCTCATTTTACAAGAATATGAGGTTTGTCCGAAGTTACACAATAAGAGTCAGGAGTTGACCCCGGGCAAGGCAGGGTCAAAGCCCGCCTGTTTAGCCGCTCTAGCCCACACCAGCTTGCCAACCCATCTGCGTGTGTGCTGAGTCCAGAGGCCGCGCTTGTCTCTCGCCAGACACTGCCACCACTGCTTACTGGCCCATCTTACAGAAGGGAATTCAACTGCACAGCTTTCCTGGGCGAGTGTGCTGTGGTGGAAGCTGCTGCTTCCTGGAATGTGGACCTGTGAGCCGGGGGCAGGTGCCCAGCCCTTCCCAGGTACCTGGGGAGAGTGGGAGGGTCCAGAGAGGGGAGGAGCTGGCCCAGGCTGATCTGAGGCCAGCTCTCCTGCCTCCTGGAAATAGGTTCTTCCTCCACCAGGGGGCCGCTCTTTTAGTCACCCCAAGAGTCCCTGCCACTGGGGACACATGCTTTTTGAAACCTTGATCCCTAAAGCAAAGGGTCAGGAAACCGGTGCCTCACCATAGCACTCAACGCAAGAAGCCAGACAGGAAAGGAAGAAGAGGAATCCATAAAGAAAGAAAATGAATTAGAAACAGAAAAGCAGACACAGCAATAAACACAACCACATATTGTTATTTGAAAAGCCAATAAAATAAATAAACCTAAGTCAAAACTCAAAAAATGACACAAATATCAAGATAAGAAATGAGGAGAAGGTGTCACCAGAGACATGAAGAAATGACAATAAAAAATAAGAAAATTCACACTAATAAACACGGAAATCTCAACAAAACTTATAAATTTCTAGAAAAACATAAATTACCAAAACTAACTCCAGACGAGGTAGAAAATACCAATGGCCCAATAATCTTGGAAGAGAAAAAAACATGCTTTTTCTTATCTTTTTTTTGAAAAATTTATTTGAAAGGCAGAGTAATTGAGGGGGAGAGAAAGAAAGAGAGACAGAGACAGAGACAGAGAGAAAGAGAGATCTTCCATCGCTGGTTCACTCCCCAAATGACCACAACAGCTAGAGTTGGGCCAACCTGAAGCTAGGAGCCAGGAGCTCCTTCCGGGTCTCCCACATGGGTGCAGGAGCCCAAGCAGTTGTGCCATCTTCTGCTGCTTTTCCCAGGCCACCAGCAGGGAGCTGGACTAGAAGCAGAGCAACCAGGACATGAACTGGTACCAGAGAGGATGCTGGTGTCACAGGCAGTGGCCAACCCGCTCTTTTAAATCTTTAAGGTACACGCACGTCTGTCATTCAGATGCCATTTAAAACTAAGAAAGCTTCCTAACTCATTTCACCAAATTAGCGAAATCCTTAACAGAGGCCCACAAAAAATAAAAATCAAAAGCTGGTCTCACAGTCTATTAATATGAATGGGAAAAATCTACTATCCAACCGACCAGGCAACGTTAGAGGAGGAAGTAATACACCATGACTAAGTGGAGAAGGTCTTTCCTAGGAGGGCAAGGATGGCTCAGCATGGAAACACTCATCGGGACATCACACCAACCCATCAGAGGAGGAAACTCGCATTCCACCAGACGGGAAAGCGGCACTGGCTAAGGTTCAACGTGCATTCCTCAGGACACCTCTTGAGGTAAGGACTGAAGCACACCTCTTTGCTCCCGAAGGCATGAAGAAGCTAGGTGAGACCCAGGTAACGGAAGCCCGCAAACGCGCAAACGCGCGCATCCTGTGCTCAGTAGCTTGTTACTGCCTCGGCAGGTAGGCACCCATCTTTCTGAATACCGAGCCCTCAACCTGTGCTCCACCTTTGCAGCCTCACTGATTCCTACTCCCAAACCCAAACCTGCTTCACACTGTCCCACCCCAGGGCCCTGGCTCACGCCGCCCCCCTTCCAAGCAGTCCTTCTCCTGCTCCTATGCATTCCACGTTCCATCCGATCTTCACAGCCAAGAGCCCACTCCTCTGAGAACCTTTCCTATGTGCTTCAAGTTTTGGTGTAGGCACCTGCCTCTCCCAAAGGGCCCCCTGTTCTCCACCCCGGCCCGGTGCACGGGAGCACTGGGCCTTAGGAATAGCCAAGCCAGCGTCATGGTGATGATCAAACCATCCTTACTGGGGCCGGCACTGTGGCACAGCGGGTTAAGCCTCTACCTGCAACACCAGCATCCCATATGGGCGCTCGTTCAAGTCTTGACGGCTCCAGTTCTGACCCAACTCCCTGTTAATGTGTCTAGACAATCTGTCATCTATGTGGGAGACCCGGATGGAATTCCAGTCTCCTGGCTGTGGCCTAGCCCCCAACCATTGAAGCCATTTGGAAAGTGAACCAACAGATGGAAGATTTCTATCAAGTAAATAAAAACATCTTTTTTTTTTAAAAAAATAGCTCTTACTCTTTCATATAGTAACTCGCTTTATCATCCTAGTAGATTCTGTGATATGACATATGATACATGATATGATAGCAGACTCTATAATAGTTCTGTGGGGTTGGAGCAATGATCATGCCCACTGTATCAGAGAGGAAGCTGAAGAATGAAGAGGCCACCCAGCCAGCAGGAAATGGAACTGAGACTTGAACACAGGCTGGGTGGCAACGCCCACTTGGGAATGCACTCACCAACACCAGTCTGCCAACCTATGAGCTCCCCAGGGCAGGTCTGGGTGGCACCAGCACACAGTGAGCATTTGATAACTCTCCATGGGGGAACAGGACAAGAGGGCCGGCCAGGGCCCTCTTACCGACCCCTAGTCCCTGCTCTGCTACTCAACTCCTGGGAGACTCTGGCAAGCCACACCTCCCCACGGCCCATCAGCCTCTGTGTTCCCCAACTTTAGGAAAGAGCTCTTAGCTCGCCGGTCTCCAGGGGCCCCTGCAGCACACACTGGTCTGGGAGTGCACGCACAGAGCACCATGTGGCCGGATTCAACTGCACCTGCACCTCCCCAATCCTGTGGCAGGTGCTGCTGCCTGGTGGACGGAGGGCCCCGAGTGTCAGCTGTTTCTTTCCCAGGCCCTCCTCCTGGCCCAGCAGGATGGCAGCGCGCTCTGCAAGTGACTGCCTCTCAGTTCCTCATGACCGCTGGCTCCTGTGCATTGTGTGGGGCTCCATTCTTATCCAGAGAGTCCCTAAAACCAGAGGCTTTGAGCTTTGAGGCTCTGCCTGCATTTACTTCCTGTGGACTTGTCACGGAAGCACAGGGCTTGCAGTGGGCAAGGCAGGGAGAGACTGACAGATTCCTGGGTCAACTCAACCTCTTGAATCACTCCAGTGTCCCGGCATCAAGGGAGACTGCTGATGGACATTAATCTATCTAATCTTCATGGCTTTTGAAAGTCCCAGGAGAAGCCTCCTGGGACCATGTGTGCAAGCCACAGGGGCTGATGCAGCTCAACAAAGAAAGGAAGGCAACGGAGCACCGAGGCTCAAATCCTTGCTTTTCCACTCACTTGCTGTGTGACCCACACAGTTATTCTGAGCCTCAGTTTCCCTATCCATAAAATGGACATAGTAACAATGAACACCTAGAAAAAGCAAACTGTGAGCCAAGTATACCACACTCATTTACTCCTCGTAATGACCCTATTAGAGAGCTACTATCCCATTTTATTGAAGGGGGAACTGAGGCATGGAGCATTTAAGTGACTTGCTCAAGGCCACATAGTTAGCAGATAAAACCTATAGTCAGTGAGGTTTCAAACCCAGTCAGTCTGGCTTGCAAGCCCCCAACCCTTCTCCACTCCCCTCTCCCACCCTCTCCCCCAACCCCCCGCCACAGGATGAACAACACCTAGGATAACACACCTCTGTTGTGTGGTTGTTGAGAAGAGTCTGGGAAGCAGCGTGAGGAGCACACAGTCCCGTGAGGAAGATGGAATTATGGGTCCAACCCTTAGACCATCATTTTGAAAAACAAATAGTAAATCAAGGAGCAGGTGTTTGGCGCAGTTGTGAAGATGCTGCTAGGACACCTACATCCCATCTCATCAGAGTCCCTGGTTCAAATCCTGGCACTGCTCTCAGTTCCAACTTCTGGCACCTTCTGTACACCTGGGAGACAGCAGTGATGGCTCAAATAATTGGATTCCTGCCACCCATGTGAGAGACCTGGATGGAGTTCTTGGCTCCTAGGTTCAGCCTGGCCCAGCCCTGGTTCTGCCTTTCAAATAAATAAACAAACCAAATTTTAAAAATAGTCATTTGACATAAAAAATGTAGGAAGCACAGTTCCCTGACAAGCTGGAAGGAACCCTTCGCAATTAGAACAAGTGGACTCCTCTTCCCGTGAAGTTTGGGCTCGGCTGAGTGCCCTGTGCTGGCTGGTGGGCGTGATGCATGCGTGTGCGGCTGGGCGTGCGCTCTGCGTCCCTGGTAGCTTGTGGTCCAAGCGGGAGGGGAGAGGTCTACAGTGAAGCCCAGCCTGGATAAGCACCCACCGAGCCTAGCCCCAGATGCACGAACATGAAGGAAGCATTGCTACGTTAAAACCCTCAGTTTCTGGGCGGTGTGCTAAGCAGCAGTATTGTGGCAATCAGGGGCTGATGCAAGCCTTGACAAACGTCACCTGTTCTTATTTTCATCATTATCCTGTACTCAACAAGGCTGCTGGGCACCTGCATGAATCTGAGGTCACCAATCCAAGCAGAGGTTGGACACCTCCTGTTGGGAAACCCACAGAGCGAATTCAAGGATTCTGTCACTGTGGAGGGCCAGGGCGTCTTCACCTTCTCTGTCTCATTTCAGGCACGTACAAGGGCTGGGCTGCCAAGCAAGAGATCAACCCGAGGCAGCCACGGAGATGTGACTGCTCCTTTGTAGCTCTACGTCAGGCCTCCGGGCGCAGCTGATAAACCAGAGCTGACGCTCTGAACTCCACAGGACATGGAAGCACACGTACATCAGCTGTTACACTTGATCTTACCCAAAAGGCCGAGACACGATCACACACCAGTTTTTATCAAGCAAGAAAGTATCTGAATCACTTGTAGTGGCGCTAAATGTTACTTATGGAATATAATAAATTTGCAAATATTAAATAAAAGGACTTGATCTGGCCTCCTTTATGTAATTGCTTCTATGAATGACACATAAGTACCTCTCGTCCAACTAAGGTGTGGGCTTCACTTTCCAGGAATAATCACTGAGATTTGGCCTTGCTTACCAAGAGCAAGGAATTCACACAGAACCTGGAACTCGAGGCAAAGACCAGGGCCAGTGTTGTGATGAAGCAGCTTAAGCCTGCAACACCAGCATCCCACACGGGCACGGTTCAAGTCCTAGCTGCTCCACTTCTGATTCAGCTCTCTGCTTATGTTCCTGGGAAAAGCAGTAGAAGATGGCCCAAGTGCTTGGGCTCCTGCCCCTACATGGGAGATCCAGAAAAAGCTCCTGGCTCCGCCTGGCCAGCCCCAGTTGTTGAAACAATTGGGAGAGTAAACCAGTAGATGACTCTCTCTCTCTCTTTCTCTCTCTCTCTCTCTCTGCCTTTCAAATAAATAAAATCAATCTTTAAAGAAAGTTCACTCCTTCAAGGCATCAAATGGATACATTTGGTTTAAAATAACTCACTCTTTTTACTCCTGAGAGGATGGGAAAGAATTGGTACTTACCTAGTTACACAAATGAGGCAACTGAAGCTCAGAGATGAGAGTTTTAAGATGTATTTTATTTATCTGAAAGGCAGAGTGACAGAGAGAGAGGGAGGGAGATTTTCCATCTGCCATTTTACTGCTAAAATGGCCTCAATGGCTGGTTCCGGGCCGAAGCAAATCCAGGAGCCCAAAACCCCACCTGGGTCTCCCATGTGGGTGGCAGGGGCCCAAACACCTGGGCCATCATCTACTGCTTTCCTGGGCACATTGGCAGGGAGCTATCTTGGAAGTGGAACAGCTGGGACTACAGCCAGCACTCTGATAGAGCATACTGGCATTACAAGCGGCTCTTAGCCTGATGCACCACAATGCCAGCCCCAAGGTTTTTTGTTTGTTTTTAACTTTAACTTGTCTTCATTTTATTTGAAAGGCAGAGAGACAGAGATCATTTGCCTGCTGGTTTACTCCCCAAATTCCCACAACAGCCAGGCTGAAGCCAGGAGCCAAGCACTCCATCTGGGTCTCCCATGTGGCTGGCAGGGACCCAACACCTGAGTCACCGCCTGCTGAATCCCAGGATGTGCATCAGCAGGAAGCCGGACTGGAAACAGAAACTCTCGTGTGGGATGCTGGCAAACAAACAGTGACTTCATCTCCAAACACCCACACCTGGCCCCAGAGATGAGTGCTGACTGACAAGGCACCGTGGAAGTGCTAGCATGAGGACTTTAGCTCAGCACTCGTGACATTTTGTTAAGTGCTGTTCTTGCAGGATGTCTCTAAGGGGACAAACCCTCCCAGATGTGAAAACATTCTACAAAGTCTCTATAATTCACAGTGTTAGGGGCTGGCGCTGTGGCATGGTAGGCTAAGCCTCCGCTTGCGGTGCCGGCATCCCATATGGGTGCCAGTTCGTGTCCCAGCTGCTCCTCTTCTGATCCAGCTCTCTGCTATGGCCTGGGAAAGCAGCGGAAGATGGCCCAAGTGCTTGGGCCCCTGAACACACATGTGAGACCTGGAATAAGCTCCTGGCTTCGGAATGGCTCAGCTCCAGCTGTTGCAGCCATTTGGGGAGTGAGTCAGCAGGTGGAAGATCTTCCTGTCTGTCTCTCTCTCTGTAACTCTGCCTCTCAAATAAATAAAATATTTTTTTAAAAATGTAATACTGGCAGATGAACAGAAAACCAGAGGTTGGAAAGACAGGAAGTACACTCAATTACATATGGAAATTTAGCACACGATGAAAGTAAGATCACACACCACAGTGACAAACGTGGACTTTTTTTTTTTTTTTTTGACAGGCAGAGTGGACAGTGAGAGAGAGAGAGAGAAAGGTCTTCCTTTGCCGGCTGGCGCGCTGCGGCCGGCGCACCGCGCTGATCCAAAGGCAGGAGCCAGGTGCTTATCCTGGTCTCCCATGCAGGTGCAGGGCCCAAGCACTTGGGCCATCCTCCACTGCACTCCCTGGCCACAGCAGAGAGCTGGCCTGGAAGAGGGGCAACTGGTGTGCCAGCGCCGCAAGGCGGAGGATTAGCCTATTGAGCAGTGGCGCCGGCCCAGAGCGTTCTTGTCATCTCTTCTGAAAATGCCTTGGCAGAACTTTTTTTTTTTTTTTTTATAGGCAGAGTGGACAGTGAGAGAGAGAGACAGAGAGAAAGGTCTTCCTTTGCCGTTGGTTCACCCTCCAATGGCTGCCGCGGCCGGCGCACCGCGGCCGGCGCACCGCGCTCATCTGATGGTAGGAGCCAGGTGCTAGGTGCTTATCCTGGTCTCCCATGGGGTGCAGGGCCCAAGCACTTGGGCCATCCTCCACTGCACTCCTGGGCCACAGCAGAGGGCTGGCCTGGAAGAGGGGCAACCGGGACAGAATCCGGCGCCCTGACTGGGACTAGAACCCAGTGTGCCGGCGCCACAAGGTGGAGGATTAGCCTGTTGAGCCATGGCTCAAACATGGACTTTTTACAAATATGGACAACTGGAGTCCCAACTGGGAGGAAAAAGGATGAAAGAAGTTGATTGTTCATATCGTTTACACCATATACAATAAACTCCTGATGGATTTCAGAGACAAAGCTAAAAGCTGAAACTATGCAGCTACTGGAAGAAAACACGAATGAATCCCTCTCTAAGCCAGGTGCACGGACAGGTTTTCAAGCTGCAACTTAGACACATCTGCACACACCACCTACAAACGTCAACTCAGCATGAATCAATGGCCTGAATGTAAGTGTTACAACTATAAAACACTTAGAAGAAAATATAGACATAAATCTTCATGACCTTAGATTAAGCAATGGTCTCTTAGATATGACAAAAGAAAAAAATATATTAGACTTCATTAAAATTAAAAACATTTATGCTTCAAAGAAGCAAGAAAGTGAAAAGATGACCCACACAATGGGAGAAAGTATTTGTACATCCTATATCTGATGAAAAGTTTATACATAGAATGTATAAAGACAGCTTGAATATAAAAAGACAAATAACCCAATTAGAAAATGAGCAAAGCATCTGAATAGGCATTTTTCTACAGAAGAATATGCGCAATGGCCAACAAGCACATGAAGGCTGCTCAACAACTCCAGTCATTAGGGAAATGAAAATTGAAAGCACAATGAAGCTCCACTCCCCACACACTAGGAGGGCTATCATCGAAGAGACAGATACGGCAATCATTGGCGGAGATAAGGAAGACTAGAACCTTCTGACACTGGTGCTGCCAATGTAAAACAGTGCAGCCGCTCTGGAAAACTCTGGCAAACACAGCATTAGAATTACCACGTAACCTAGTCATTCCACTCCTGGGTAGGTACCCACGAGAACTAAGAACAGTCCCACACAAAGTAGTCCCGCCTGCACAGGAATGGTCACAGGAGCGTTATTTCCAATAGTCCAAAGGGGAAACAATTCAACCATCCACCAACTAGTGAGTAGATAGAGAACATGTGGTATATTTGTATAATCGGATATTTGCCAGTAAAATGAAAGAGACACCAATACATGCTCCAATGCAGGTGAACCTGAAATGGTTATGCTGAGGTAAAGACAAGACGACATGTCGTATGAGTCTAGTCATACAAGTGCAGAAGAGGCAGACCTAGGAGACAAAAGGTGGATCTGTGGACCCCAGGGGTTCAGGTAGGGAACAGAGGGAACGAGGTGATGCCTAACAGGTGTGGGCAGTCTTCCACAGGGGCAGGGGCTGTGACGAAACACTCTGGAATGGATGGTGGGGTGGGGATGGCTGTGCAACTCTGTGGTCACACCGAGCATCACCGACTTGTACACCTGAGAGCGCGCAATTGTCTGATCTGTGACTTTTATCTCAATAATGCCATTTTTCCCTGCCTGCTGCTGACCTGCCCCTCTGTATTTTTATTTTACATCATATTTGTGGAAAGGACCACTATCCAACTCCACTCATAGGGCCAGGGACCCTTGTTGTGTTAGCAAGAAACTCGACTCTCATGTAGTACACTACCAACACTTGTGAGTTGACTAGCCAATTGTTACTATTTTTTAAGATTGATTTATTTACTTGAAAGACAGGAAGCGAAAGAAAGATCTTCCACCCACTGGTTCACTCCCCAAATGGCTGCAACAGCCAGGGTTGGGCCAGGCAAAACCCAGGAGCCAGGAGCTTCTCCTGGGTCTCCCACATGGGCGCAAAGCCTGCAGCTTTACCTGCTATGCCACAATGCCGGCCCCTGTTTTTTAAATTACCATCTATTATTACCAACATCTTGAAAAAGAAATAGTATTTGACACCAAGAATATAGGAAGGATGAAATATTAAACAAACTATCTTTAAATCATATGAACTTTATTTTATAGTGAAAAAATTCCAGTGAAAGACGAATTAGATGCCTTAACAAAAACTCTTAGCTGCTAAAAACAGCACAAGCCGACAACAAATGGCAAACTGAGAGACAGCACAAAGAAAGGGCTACTGGGTCACTGTATCAAGAACTTGAAAAACGGGGCTGGCGTTGTGGCACAGTAGGTAACGCCACTGCCTGTGAAGCTGGCATCCCACATGGACACCAGTTCGAGTCCCAACTGCTCCACTTCTGACCCAACTCCCTGCAAATGGCCTGGGAAAGACAGCAGAGGATGGTCCAAGTGTTTGGGCCTCTGATTCTGATGTGTGAGATCCAGGTGAAATTCCTGGCTCCTGGTTCAGGCTTGGTCCAGCCTTGGCCATTGAGGCCATTTAGGGAGTGAACCAGAGGGTGGGAGATCACTGTTTCTCCCTCTCTCTCTGTAACTCTGTCTTTCAAATAAATAAATAAAAATCATTTAAAAAGACAAAGAACCTGAAAATATTGAAGAAAAAAGAACAAAAACCCCAAAGGAAAATGGGCAAAATAAATAAACACATATACACACATACTCTTAAATTAAAAAGACATTCAACTCATTTAAAAACAAGACTACTACAAATTGAAGGCAAATGGTACAACCTTGTGTGGGAAGGAATCTGGCAAAATCTAACGAAATTGCAAACTTTGAAAGAAGCAATCCCACTTCTAAGGACTCACCCTGAGGACACACACATTTTCAACATACAAAACCACATGCGCCAGGGTTTTCACTGTAGCATTTCTGTAACTGTAAGATACTGGAAATTATCTAACGCCCAAACCTGGGGAGCTAGCTGAATGAACTGCGGCACACACACAATGGAGTACTATGCAACTATACCAAAGCAGGAGATGGTGGGTCTCAGCCTGGGCCAGGTGAAGCCCAGGAGCTAAGCGCTGACCTCCTGGGGCCCACAGAAGGTTGCCATTCTCCAGACACTCTCCCAGCTCAGGGCCCTTAGGGCAGTTCAAGTTCAGGTTCCAAATGACTAACAGAAAGCCGGGTTTGGGGGGGGGGGGGCAAAAGTAGACTATTGGCTCCGGGCAGTCTATGAATTTGAAACGCTCAAAATGTAAACATTGAAAGGGAAGCTATGAACTCTCCGAATGCGTCTGGGAGAGGGAACAGGGCAGGGAAGCCGCAGACCTGCCCCTAGAGAGGAGGTGCTCCAGCCAGCTCTGAGGGTGGCAGGCCCAGGGGCCAGGAAGCCATCCACACCTGCTCTGCTTGGCACACAGCCTCCCCAGTGGCACCCAGGGCCAAATCTAGCCCCCTGAGCAGGTAGGGAGGGCTAGGGCCTACAGTCCCATAGGTCCGGGTTTGAATCTTAGTGTTACCACTTACCAGCCGTGTGACCTTAGTAAGTAAAGCTCATCCAGGCCTCAGTCATCCTCTGATGGGATTTATTAGGAGTGGGAGGATGGCCTCTGTGACAGATTTCAAACGTCTCTCTATCACTCTTCCCGCAGAGGAGGAGGTCCACAGCCCCCACCTTGAACATGAGCCACACTGGGACTGGTCAACCAACAGAGCCAGAGCCCCCCTGGGGGCTCCTGTGAGCCAGGTCCTGGGCCAGGTGCTTTACACCCAGTACCTCCTTCAGTCTAGCAACTGCCTTAGGTGGGCGCTGTTATCAACCCCTTCCACAGACCAGGAGGTACCTGACCTGCCCCAGGCTGCACAGCGTCCTCGGACCTGCCATCCCTGTGACAGGCCCTGGTCTAACCCCAGGCAGCGCTCACTGTGCCTACGGATACTGGCTCCTCCAATCCCCAAACACTCTCCCAAGGAAGCTCATTCCTCGGCCCCATTTCACAGCTGTGCAAACTAAAACACAGAGCAGTCAGGCACCTGCCCAAGTGCCTACAGCTGGTCACCTGGCGCCCAGGCGATTCTGGCACCAGAGTCCCCCAGCCTCCTGGGCGCTCATCTCCTCCTACCTCTGGCCTGAAGGTCCCCAGGGGTCAAGAGCTGCTCTCATGCCCCCTCCCCGCCCCAGCCAGGTGCACAGTAGAGGCTCAGGAAACATCTGTGCAGCTGAGGTGACTCCAAGGGCACAGCTCACGGCCTGGCGGCGATGGTGTCCTCAGCATCATCTCACAGGAGTCCCCACCCGCACCTTACGGAAGAACCAGGCCTGATGAACCCGTTTGTGCTTAGATGCACCTTCTTTCCCGTCCAGCCCATTTCTAGGTAGGCTCTCTCTATGAACATTAATGGGGGGGGGGGGGAATGTGAATCCAATTAACTTCAAATTTAGCTCATAATGAACTTATCTCATTTTGCTACCAGCTCGGTTCTCGTCGTGTGGCAGTAATTAACCACTGGGGGTTGTCACTCGCAGGCACCTGACACGCAGAGCTCCCAGCCCCTCGCTTCAATCCCTTGCAGAATTCATTACCCTGGCAGTATGGAAACCCTTCACTTTGAATACCACAGGGCCCCGCCCAAACTCCCCCTCCACCTGCCTGGCTGTGCGCGGGAGCCAGGCAGAAGCCAGCCAGCCGCTGGAGCAGCCATTAATTACGGTGAATGAGACGGGTGGGGGCAGCCAGGATGCAGGCGATGGTGCGGGGGTGGGAGAGGGGGCGCCAGCCTTGACAGTCCTGGGGCAGGAAGTCCTGCCCAGAGAAGGGAGTTTGTACACACCAGGCCTGAGCTGGAAGGGATGAGGGTGGAGCTGGCTGGGAAAGGCAAGGTCCCTGCAAGCTGGCACACCCCAGGCAGCAGTGCGACCTCTCTGGGCCCTGGCTGTGCCATCAGAGCACTCAAGCAGTGGGAAGAGGCAGCCTCGGAGGGCTTTCCGCTCCAACATTCCATGAGTCTGCGGCTTCCCCCTCCCCCGTGGGGGTGGAAAAGGAGGCTGTGCGGGCTGCCACACAGACGGACGCAGCAGTGCCTGCCCACTGTGGCCTGGGCACTGTGCCCACAGCAGCAGTCCCTGGAGCCCCTGAATCACTCAGAGCAAAAGGAGGCTCAGTGCCAGCCTTGCTTTCCTGTCTTCAGGAGAGGAACACATGGAAGGAGCCATGGCTGCGGGTCTGCACGCCATCACCCCAGGCCCCTGACCCAAGTCCCTGTGGGCTGGCAGACAGACACCTGCCTGAGGGAGCAGCCCCTTCTCAGCTCCCGCCACCTTATAAAGGAAGCTGGAATGCTCCGTTTCTTTCCATTGTGATTCTCTTATGTGACAACTAGTTCTGCTTTAAAATACACAGTGGGGCCAAAGAAATCATGGCCAAAGGACATGATTGGTGCCCAGACTGCCAGTTGCCCGCCTCCACCCATCCTCAAAGCCCTCGAGTCCCCACCAGACACCCACCCTCACCACGCTCCCCCAGAGGCTGGGCCTTATTGAGGACGTGAGCCCTGCCTGGGTGTCCAGGCAGCAGCCAGAGGTGACCCCTGCAGAGTGGAATGGGCTAGCGCACAGAGTCAGAGCACTCAGAAAGATGGCTTTTGGGAGACTGAGGCAGGAGCCCAGCCAGCTCCCACCCCAAACCTCCTGCCTTGTTTCTGTGGGTGCAGCCCCAGCCCCTCACCATGCTGGCTCGCTCTGCCTCCTCAGTAGAGTCCACAAGGGCCCTGCCCTGCCTGCAGTCTCTTCCACAGCCAGAGAGGGCTCCAGAGCCAGTGTGAGTTTGACTCTATCCCATCACGTCACCAGAACCTCTCCCTCTAGGGTGTGTACAACATTTTCCAAGAAAACTCCCAGTCACATGAGGATTTCCTGTATGTCAAGGCATTGCTGACAGCTTAGAAAAGCAGGTTACAAAGGTGGGTGGCACAGGCTCTCAACGTGCTGGGCGTCATTTCACAGGCCCCGGAGGATCCCGTCTCCGAGAGAAGACAGCCGAGTCTGTTATCTGAGCAGAGCTCCGACGGGGTGTGTTACCCGTTAACAAGCAGATTTCCACCAGGTATCAGAAAGGATCCGAAGGTTACACTTGTAATGCCTTGAAGGACACTAATCAATTCTGTTTCTAGACAGCAATCCTATTCTAACATTTAATGCTTTTCCTTTTTTTTTTTAATATTTATTATATTTATTTGAAAGGCAGAGTTACCGAGAGAGAGAGGAAAAGACAAAGAGACAGATCTTCCATCCACTGGTTCACTCCCCAAATGGCCACAGCAGCCAGGGCTGGGCCAGGCCAAAGCCAGGAGCCAGGAGCTTCTTTTGGGTCTCCCACATGGGGTGCAGGGGCCCAAGGACTTGGGCCACTCTTCGCTGCTTTCCCAGGAGCATTAGCAGAAGTGGGATAGGAAATGGAGCAGCCAGGACCGAACCAGCACCCACATGGGATGCCAGCTGACAGGCAGCGCCACAATGCCGGCTCCCATTTATTCTGCTCCTGATGGATGACGTAAGCTCTTGCTCTTCAAAAGCTCTTGGAATCAGTTTTACCTTTCTGTAGGTTCCTCCACTAATTAACAAACGGAATTAGAGCTTCAGGACATAGATGGTATGTTTTACATTTGTAGAAGAGTTGCATTTTAACTCTTTAAACATGATTTATTTTGGGGCCGGCATAGTGGCACACTAGGTTAATCCTCTGCCTGCGGTGCCAGCATCCCATATGGGCGCCGGGTTCAAATCCCGGTTGCTCCTCTTCCAGTCCAGCTCTTTGCTGTGGCCTGGGAGGGCAATGGGGGATGGCCCAAGTGCTTGGGCCCTGCACCCGCATGGGAGACCAGGAAGAGGCACCTGGCTCCTGGCTTCAGATCGGCATAGCTCCGGCCATGGCGGCCATTTGGGGAGTGAACCAATGGAGGGAAGACCTTTCTCTCTGTCTCTCTCTCACTGTCTGTCACTCTACCTGTCAAATAAATAAAGAAATAAATCTTTAAAAAACAAATATTTATTTTATCTATTTGAAAAGCAAAGTGATAGAGAGTAGGACACACACAGAGAGAGAGAGAGAGAGAGAGAGAGAGAGGGAAGGAGAGAAAGGGAGAGAGAGATAGATCTTCCATCTACTGGTTCACTCCCCAAATGGCCACAGCAGCCAGGGCTGGGCCAGGCTAAAGCAAGGCACAAAGAACTCCATCTGGGTCTCCCACGTGGGTGGCAAGGGCCCAGGTACTTCAATCATCAACTGCCACCTTCCTGGGCACATAAGCAGGGAGTGGATTAGAAACTGAGCAGCCAGCACTCATATGAGATGCCAGCATCGCAGATGGCAGCTTAACCTACTGTGCCACAATGCTGGTCCTCATGTCTTGAAATTTTTCAAAGTATACTTTGACACCTATTGTAGCAGCCATGCCTGAGACAGAGACATGAGCTGAAGATATCCAACAAACACCCCAGCAGATGTCAACGCAGAGGTGGGGGGACGGCCCAACACTGGGGTTTGGTCTAGGGAGGGATGGAGGCTGCTCCACAGACCTCAGGGCCTGTGTACGGGAATCACTTTAGTTCCAGCTGGCACTTGGGGACAGGGTTGGGGTTTGAACGGGGCTGCGGTGAGGTGGCCCTGATAGAGGGGTTGCTGTGGGGACACCTCACCTAGAGGGGCAAGGCGCAGGTGATGAAACCACTCTGCCTGTGTACAGCAAGGGGGTGAGCTGCAGCCCAGCCACAGGTGGTCAGCGAGGCCAATGGGGCAGGATCCTAATGACAGACTTATCAGCTATCAGTTTAGGTGGTGTTATTTACTTAGAAATAATAACCCTAAATTTCTTTTTCCCGAATTCCTTAATTCCCACTCTTAACGAGTGCTGCCTGGCCTCCCTCTCACTGTCCTGGCTGAAGGTGGAACCTGGGTTTGTGGAGCCAGAAAGACAAGCGGGAGAAGTGAGTCAGCAGGGCCCTGGTGACTTTGCAAAGGCCGAGCCGTCTGCTCCTGCACATGAGCCGACCTTGGGCGCTCCCTGCAGACACCGGGAACTGTCAGCTCCACTGCCGCACTCCCGACTGGGGACAAGCTTGCGTCCCTCGTGCCCTCTGCCGGGCATTGTGGAGCAGCCGCAGGGGCTCAGTCCATATTTCCAAGCACAATGACCATGGACCTTCCTCAGATTAGCAACTGTTGATCCAATGGAGTAAAACAAAGGCAGGGTTCTAATTAGTAAGGCTCCAAGGCAGCCCTGCCGGGCCAAAGGCTCTGGGCGTCCCTGCGAGACAGGCCCTGCTGCAGGGGTTTGTGGCAGGAGGACTCCCAGGGCCACTCGGGCCAATGCAAGTCTTCATGCATTCACTCACTCACTCACGCGTCATCTGATGCCTACTAAGTTCAAAGCGCCACCCCAGTGCTCCATAGGCCTCAGACTCGATCATCTCAGTACTCACAGAACCACAAGGACACGGCTGCCACGGAAGCGGCTCGTGCTCTGGGTCAAGCCGTGTTCCAAGCACTGCGTACACGTGTCCCCCGCCTCAGCAGCACAGCCACTCTGGGGCACCTCCATCTCTACAACCCGTGTGCAGACAAGGTGCCCACTAGTGAGAGGTGGACCTCGGTGCAGGCTGACGCTCTGCCTCCAGATCCTGAACCTCCTGCCCATGCTTCGGACTTAGCGGCACATCCCAAAACACAGCACGCACCTCCTCTTTGATGGGCAGCCCCACTTGTAGGACTTTACCTACGGAAATACACGGAGAGAGACGCCAAGTTCTACAGGCACGCAGGAATCCAAGCGTGCATCCTGATGGCTGGGATAACTTACTCTACTCCCCTACGATGGACTATCACAATTCTAGGAGGGGAGAATGAAGTGGACTTTGAATGTGGGGATGTGGAAAGAGCTCGGAGATACATGATTAGGTGAATGAGGCAAACTGCAGAAGAATTCTGTGCATAGTGTGATACCGTCTGTGTTGGTAAAAAAAAAAAAAAAAACTGGATAAAATCTACACACAGACAGATGCAAAAATGGTACTGGAAGTATGCTCGAGACACAGTTAGCTCTGGCAGGCAGCACTAGGCACAGGAGGGCTCAGAGCAAGGAAAGGAGATTTATTTTTCATTTTATTTTTTTCCTGTATAGTTTGAATATTTAACCACATGCACATATTACTTTTTACTCAAAATTAACTTTTTCATTTAAAATTAACTTTTTTCTTGAGAACCAGACACAGTCTGTGCCCCAGGGGGCTCACTCACAGTCTGAAAGGGGAGGTTGATAAAGAATCCGAGGTACAGGAAGTACAGGCTCCTCCCCAGCCCTTGCTCTTGGCAGGAGCTGCCGAACCTCCTGTTCGCAGCACCTTGGCCGAATCACATATTCAAAGCTCATGGTCCGGGGGCACCACGCATCCCTGGGGGGGGTCTCTGCCGCCAGCCTCATGTGCTCCATCCAGCCATCGCAGCCCCTACAAACCTGGCTAAGAGAACCACACGGTGGACTCCACGCCTGTGCCTGCAGCCTCCCTGGCAGGTGTCAATCTTTGTTCACACACAGTTCCAATAGGCCCATGGCTCGGCTTCCCAACCCTCCAGTGGATTAAAAACAGCAAAATAAGGAGGAGGAGAGAGAGTTGTAAGAGTAGAGAAACTGGTATTAGCAGAATTGCCAGGTGACAGGTCAGGAAAGCAAGATAAGCAGACATAAAGAAGCCCAGGTTGCTTGGTGAGAGGGCAAGCACCCACTGCAGATGCCCAGAGGCTTCTTGAGGGTATCAGGCTCGGCTCAGTTACACAGGCACACACAGAGGAACCCGGCTGCTGGCATCAGAGGCAGATGACATTCAGTCACTCCAGCATGTGTGTGTGCTTCTGTCACCAAAGAAATGGGCAGGACAAACCCATGTTTGGTAAACCTATGTGACCATAATTAGCAGGTAAAAAAAAAAAGCCCAGTTGTGCATCTGGGTCCTGGGTGGTTCCTTGCAGAGCCCCAGGTGGTGCCCTGCCACAGAAAAGGCCTCTAGGAGAGGAAGCTGCCAACGGAGACCCACCACGCCCCCACTCCTCGTGATGCTAGAGCCCAGACCACGCCTTCTCCGAGCCAGCGGGAGGACACAGGAGATGTGTCTTTGTCTCCTGACATTTCCAGCTCATGGAGTCCCAGGGCTGGACTGACACCCGGAAGTTAGGCCGACAGGGGCTATGCCCACACCTCCGGCCCACGCCCAGGTCATGTTTGCTCAGGCAGAGCATACGTCCCCAGTCTAAGTGCAGGCAACGTCTGCCCTCCTGAGAGAGGGACTTGATATTAATGAGATGCCTGCTAAAGGGAGAGACAGACCCGACAAGGAATACACTCACGGCACAGCCATCTCCTCGAGTGGGCTTCCAGGTGTGGGGACATGACCGCTTTGTACAAGGGGCCACGTGGCCTTGGCGGTCTGCGTGCAGACCCTGGCTTCACACTTGCCCGCTGCGTGAACTCAAGTTATTCAACCTCTCTGTGTCCCCGTTTTTCATATTTATCAGATGAAAATAACCCTGTCTGCCTCGTGGCATTGCTGCACAGGTGAGACAAAGGCAGGTAAAGCCACTGGCACAGGCCCAGCACAGGGAACACTCAGACCTGCCGCTACTGTCACCGCGTCCCCTCGCTCCACCGCCTCCCTCGTCCATCCTGAGGCCACAGCCAGACCAGTCCCTGCACGCGAGGCTCTGCGGGTGCCGAGCAGCTGCCAGAAGCCTTTAGGGCCTCCCCACCCCTCACTTGGCTCTGAGCTCGGGCTCTGGATCTGTCTGCCTGCACCCAAGCCCCCAGCTCTGCCCCCACCAATTGCATGACCCTGGCAGGTGACTCAGCCTCCCTTTCCTCGGCTGTCTAAGGAGAGGAGAAGGGAGCCACAGCAGCTCCGGCCTGACGCAGCCCTTTTGAGGACTGAAGGAGACAATTCCCTACACACTGGCAGGCAGGGCCCAGCCGGGAGCCCTCCTTACTGCCCACCCCCCACATACACTGCTGCACCCCAACTGCACACCTTATGCTTGCCAGCTCAGGACCCTCGCAGACCCTGTGAAGACTGAAATGTAAATGGTGACAAGTGCAGGAGGAGGGAGGACTCTGCGCAAAGGTGGATGTGTTAGGACCACAGTATGTGTCATGTGAGAGACGGAGACATGCCTGCAATGGCTGGAGCTGGGCTGGGGCCAAAGAGCGTGGCCCCCAATCCAGGTCTCCCGTGTGGGTGGCAGGAACCCCATCACTTGAGCCATCACTGCTATTTCTCAGTCTGCATTAGCAGGAAGGCGGAGGCAGGAGCCAGAGCTGGGAACTGAAGCTGGACATCCTGATGTGGGGCGTGGGCATCTCAACAAGCAGGCCAGACACCCACTCCCTGCTGGCTGTTCTGTAGCCATGGGAAACTGGACCCCAGTTTTCTCATCTATGAAAGGGGCCCCTTAGGCCGTTTACAAGATTAAAGACTAAGTATACATAAAGCCCTCTGAGAGGTGCTTTGACCCCACATTAGCTCTGCCTGCTACTACCTCCAGGGTACCAAGGCAGCAGCTGAGGCTGGGCGAGGCCAAGAGAGCTGCCCACAGCTGCACAGACAGAAAACAGGCCAGGTGGGACGGGGCGGAAACCCTGGTGGCCCGGGCTGTCCCCCCAGGAAGGCCTTTCCCGAGGCTCCAGTCCAGAATGGGTCTGCGAGGGCAAGTGTGCTGGGGCACTTACCAGACTTTTCAATAAGGGGTAAGGCCAGGGCTGGACCGGCTGTCAGAGGGGCCTCCACTTCCCTCCTGTGCCTTCAGGCCAGTCCCTCCCTCTCTGAACACCCCCACCTGGGAACTGGGAACCCAGACACCATCTCAGCTTCTCTGCCTTGTTCCATGTTCAGCTGACAGCTCAGAGTCAATTGATGGGCAAATGTCTAAGCCTCCACTGGGTTTCTGGTCTGTTGTAAGGAGACTCAGATCCCCTCCCAAATCCTAAACCAGTGCCTTGGCCTGTCGGCCTTGGTCCAGGGGGCAACGGGATGGGACGGGAGGTGTCACAGAGCCAGACTCAGAACCCAGAAAGTCCAGTCCCACAGCAGTCCCACAGCAGGGATGTTTGGCAGCACCGGCTCCTGCCTCTCCAGTTGTTTCTGAAACCAGACAGCAAGGCCCACGCAGAAGCAGGCTGGGCAGGTGCACTGCCTGCCAGGGGAAACAAGCCCTACCCCTCCGAGGCACCCCGGGGTGCGCGGCAAATTAAGGCACAGTATCAAACAGGCATGAAAGCACGTGGCTGGGCGGGCTGCCCGAACCCTCCTCACCAGCCCTCCCTGCACAGAGAGGCCCATCAGGTGGCCGGACGCCGCTGTCTTGCAGAGTGACAGCTGCCTCTGCGAGCCCCGCAGTCGCCTGCACTCTTGCTTGCAGGCCACAGCCAGTCTGGTCTTGGTTTCCCACCTGTGAGACCCAGCTGGCCACCCCTGCCCTGCCTCCCTCCTGGGCCATCGGGAGCCCGAGGCGGGGTCACACAAGCCATAGTGCTTCGTGCAGGGCAGGGCTGGTGGCCTACACATGGAGCAGGTACAGCTGTCACTAAGGCTCAGTTCTTCACCATCCCACTGTGCTCAGGTGGGGAAACTGAGGCTCGGAGAGGCAAAGGGTCCTGAGATTGACATCCTCCAGTGAGACTGCAGACTTCCTGGAGGAGGAAGCACTAGACCAGGCCTCTGTTGGGAGGGTTTCTTCAGGAGGATCGAGAAGGACTGGGGCTCAGCCAGGGCGTGGTGGGTGTCTGAACTGCCCCTCCCGTCACTCTGCTGTGGAGGGCAGATGGGTTTGGGGCTGGGGTGAGACAGGGCAGCCACCGGGAACCATGGTATGAGGGCTGGCAAGGCGGGAACTGAGCCCAGATGAGCAGGGGACATGTGTGTTCTGTGAGTGGCCTTCACTCTGGCTCCCAACCGCTGTGGGACCAGGGAGCAGCAGAGCCCCAAGGGTGGCAGAGCTCACCCAGCCTGGCGGGGGCGGGGCACACTGTTTCTCTGGGACCCCACTCTCGGCTCATGAACCTCACTTGTAATGGTTCAGAAAGGCAAGGCCTTGCTCAGAGCCGTGCACAGTGAGGCCTGGCTCCCAGACCCAGCAGGGCCCCGATCCCCACTTCCTGTCCTTGCTTTCTCTCTGCCCTTCCTGTCTCTTCTCAGCATCCTGATTCCTGAGCTCCCCTCCTCCAGAGGTCAGGGCGTAAATCTCCCTGGTGAGCGAATCCAGATGCTCACCCTCATGAGTGCAGCTCCTTGGGCTCTGCCAGTGTGGCTAAAGGCAGCAGGGTCTCTGGAGCCCAGGACACAGGGGCTTGAGCCCTCCTGGAACTGGCTGGGCAGGGCCAGCACTGGCAGGGGGTAAGAGAGGAGTGAGAGACACACACAGGATCCAGATGTCACAAAATTCATGAGTGACCTTTTCCATCCGTGCTACCAGCAAATGACTTTACTTTGCTGAGCCTCACTTTACAAATCTGCAAAATGGGAATAAGATTCTTTGCTCTGCCTCCCAGGGATCCCAGGCTTTAGAAATGAAAGAAGAGGGACAGGGGGAGAGAATGACAAGGAAGAAGGCAGAGCTTTCTGGTAAAAAAAAAAAAACAAAAAAAAAAAACCTAGAAATACTCAAACTTGCAACCCATTGAGCTACTGTCTTGAGTTCTCAAGTTTAACAGGACAGTGCTTGCCACCCAGGCCAAGTGCATTCTACATATGGGTGGGCCTCAGGCATCTGCCCCTCAGCTTCCTTGTCTACAAAACGGGACTTACACCCCCTCTTCCTAGGGCTGTTTGAGGCCTGAGTCACATCAACAGAGAGCAAGCGGTTGTGTGAGGGCTGGGTTGACACACAGGGTCGGCCTCTCTTCTCCCCTCCAGCCTCTGGCCCCGGCCCGCAGTCCCCCCCCCCCCCCCCCCCCGCATTACAACACGCTCCTGCTCCAGCCATCCCCACCAAAATGAAGCTCACCGGGCAGGAGGACTTGGAGAATTAAAACATGCAATCAAACTGCTTCTTGACGGGAAATGCTTTGGAAATTTTCGGCTCCATTTACTTCTCAATCTAATTTTGTCCTCGGATGCACATTATGCGCGAGATGGGATCTCATGTGGTTTGCCTGGCGCTCTGCACACCAGCAGGAGGCACCCGGCATCTCGATTGCTGTGTGCATCTCTCTCTGCCACGTGAGAGGCGTAATGAGGGCGCCCAGCAGGCTCCGGGGCACCCTGAGTAAGAAGGTCCCATGTAGACACTCCGCACCCACCGGCCCAGCCTCTCCCACCAACACCTCTGGGATGGGGACTGGGTGATGTCTTCCACTGCCAACTCCAGCCGCAGTACAGACTCCCACTGCCACCCAACCCCAACGGTCCCCCTGCCTAGCTGCAGTCACCTGGGCCCTCAGTGTCCTAGCACCTCTGGATCAAGTCCAGACCCCTCATGCCCACTGTCAACCACGCCTACTGGAGTCACGTAGGCTCCAGCCCTCTCCCTGGCCTAGCAAGCACCCAGTTATCTCCACCAATGTCACTTCCTGCGGAAGCCTGCTCCAGATGCCTAGCCCACCCACAGTCCACGCTGTCTCCTGCACGCCCTTAGAGCCCCTGCACACAGCTCCATATCCCAGATCGCCTGGGACAGGTGTCCAGGAGAAGACACAGGCACAGGGACCGCTCCCCTGTGTGTCTAGCACAATGATCGGGGAAGAGCTGACGCCAAACGCACCCCTAGCTCATTTATTCCTTCACTTAGAAAACATTCTCTGAGCCACTCCTCTGGGCCCAGCCCGGGCTGGGGGCTGAGAATGTTGTGCCTGCTAGGACAGGAGGCTTTCTCCTTAATCCCACCCACTGTCACCTTCTACCAATGGAGAGAAGCCTCAGACAAGGCTCAGATGCCACCCAAGTTCTAGCCTAAGGCCAATGCCTCTCATACACCCACAGGACCCTCAGGGTTGGGACTGAGCCACTGAGTCCTTGCTTCTTTCCTCTCCCTCACTCTATCCCCTGTCCAGGGACTCACTACAGGTTGCTCAAATCCTGAAAGACAGCCCCGACTCCACAGGCTCTTGGTCCAGCCACCTCTGCTCACTCGGGCTTTCGGACTCCATTGTCATAACCGCCCACCCAGAATCCAGTACTATCACCCCTCCCTTTCTTCAGGTGCAGATGTCTTTGGGTTTGCATGGAACGCTGCCTCAAATCCCATGCCAGGGAGTGGGCTGCAGCAGATAAATGACTCAAAGAACAAGGCCCGTGAACCCCCAGCCAAGGGTTCTGCCCAGCCCCTCTCTGCTTGCATCTCTCCATACACTTGAGAATGAACAGATGCGTATCTTTGTGCACTCTCAAATGCCGCAAACATTCCGTGGCCCTCTGACACCACTGAATACCCTTCTCCTTTTGGAGAATTTCCATGTTAAGAGTTTAGGTTTCTCGGGGGGCCAGTATCATGGCATAGTGGGAAAACCCACCGCCTATGAAACCAGCATCCTAACATGGATGCCAGTTTGAGCCCCAGTTGCTCCACTGCCAATCCAGTTTCCCGCTAATGGCCTGGGAAAAGCAGTGGACGAAACCAAGTGCTTGGGCCCTGGCACCCATGGGGGAGACCTGGGGGAAGCTCTGGGCTCCTGGCTTTAGATTGGTCCAGCTCAGGCCGTTATGGCTATTTGGAGAGTGAACCAGCAGATGGAAGATCTCATTCTCCCTGTCTCTTTCTCTGTAACTCTGCCTTTCAAATAAATAAATACATCTTTTTTTTTTTTTTAAATGCCTCTTCTGTTCCACTAGCCAGAGAGATTCTGTTGTTTCCAGCTATGCCTGCGAGCGCCCAGCCTCCAAGACTGCGTTTCACAGACAGCTCTTCTCAAGCTTCCCCCCAGCCTCCTCCTCCTCCAGTCACCCTGCTCCCCAGAACCTCTTCCCAGATCGCTCCCCCGAGCCCTGGTCCATGCATCTTCATGGACTGACCCATCTCCACCCAACACCTCTGTGCCCATGACCTCCACACCCACGTCCCCAGCCCCAACCGTTGCTTCCCCACTGCCTTCTGGACATTTCTACCTGGTTGTCTCTGGGGTCACAGGTCCAACCCTGCTCCTCTTCCCTCATCTTGGTCTCAGTTAATGACCCTGTGACCTACCCAGTCCCCAGACTCCAACCAGGGGAGCCACCCTTGACTTCTGCCTCTCACTGCTCCACTTCCAACAACCACCAGTTCTATCCCGGAACCCCTCCCTCCACCCTCATCACCCCCGCCTCTCTCACTGTAGTTCCACCTTTACGAACGTCTACTGAGCACTTCTGCTGGGCGGGAACGTGCACGCATGATCTCACAGACCCTCACACAACTCCATGAGGAGAGTGCTGTTTCCGTTTCCAGGCCAGGAAGCTGAGGGTCAGGCATTTCAAGTGGCCTCCCCAGGGTCAGCGGCTAAGTAGTGGGGGTGCCAAGATCGGGGCCCAGGGCTATCTGCCTGCACACCCTGAGCTGATGGCGACAATGTCGCTTCACCTGCTGCGCGTTCCTCATGTATCATCGCGTTGGCCCAGCCACTTCCCCTAGCTGCTGTTTCCTCTTCTATTAAATGAGGATCGGGGGGCTGGCAGAGTGGCTCAGCGGGTTAAAACCAGGGCTTGCGGCACTGGCATTCCATACAGGTGCCAGTTTGAGTCCTAGCTGCTCCACATCTGATCCAGCTCCCTGCTGATGTGCCCAGGAAAGCACCAGGGCATGGCCGAAGTCGTTGGGCCCCTGCACTATGTGGGAGACCTGGAAGAAGCTGCTGGTTCCTGGCTTCCAATTGGCTCAGCTCTGGGTACTGCAGCCATTTGGGGAGCGAACCAGCGAACCAGCAGATGAAAGACCTCTCTCTCTCTCTCTCTCTGCCTCTCTTCTCTGTGTAACTCTGACTTTTAAATAAATAAATAAATCTTAAAAAAGAAAAAGCACTTGGTAAACTGCAAAGGACGGCGCACGTGCAAGAGGGCGTCAGCACACCTTCAGGATTCTGTCTCTGCAGATTCCCTTATTTACCTGAGCACCCTCTGTCTCCACCTACTTCTTTCAGAGAGAGGATGTCCCCCAGAGTTTTAAAGTCACCCCCTGGCTGTTCCTATTCCCCCCAGCAAAAAAAAAAAAAAAACTGTGACAGTCAAGCAAAGAAAGGTGAGAGAGGGAAAAATCCATAGAGGCCGGCACAGCGGCGGCTGGCGGGACTCTGCAGCTCCTGGCCACCAGCTAGTGACGTCAGGATTTATAACTGTATTAAATGGTGTGACAGGCAGCCTTGATATATCAGTTCCCCCTTCTTCCCAAATCACAGACAATAAAAGCTTTGGCAGTGAAAGTCATTCATCATCATAAAGACCCGAGACATCCCCGTCATCAATTTCACTCACATCCTTAATACACTGGAGAGAGCGAAGGAGTCGAGCACCTCAGAGGGAGGGGGGAGGAAACACAGGGGAAGATTGAACAGGAATAATTACAAAGGTCAAAGAAGGGATTCTGCAGGAGGGTGTCTTGGGCAGAGCCGGTCCCCCCTGGAGAAGCTGGGCAGGGCATGGGCCTCTGCTCTGGGCAGGCCCTGTGAGCCTGGGTAGAGCAAACCGGAAACAGGGCTGCAGGGCCAGAGGAAGGCGTGTCCTTGGCCTCTTCCTCCATCAGCCATGTTAGCACAAAAGACATTCCCAAATGATGAAACCACCGGGAGCTGTCCACAGTCTGCCCCTGATGGCACAGAAGCTCCCCGTGCCAGCTGCTGTCTGTGGGCAACGCCATTTGAGAACCATCCAGGGCTGTCGTGACTGGCAGTGAGGGAGACTGTAACACTGCCAGTCTAGCTGGCAAAGACCCTCCACCCAGAGCCCTGTGTGCCCTCGGCCACTCTCATACCCTCTCTGGGACCTTCTGCATGCATGGAAGGCGGGATCTGAGAGAGGAAGTGATCAATCCCAAGCCCTTGATGGATTAGGTGAGGCCTCCGCCCCACCCCACTATCTGCATAAGGACCAAACGTCCTGACTAAGCTCCTACTCCTCCTAACCCCTTCCCCTCCAGTGCCTGGGCCAAGGGTCCCGCCCACCACACACCACCTGCAAGATTGTTTGGTGTCTCCTCTGGGGTGCAGGGCAGTACCAGATAAGAGGCAGAAGCCCCTGGCGTGGGTGTGACCAGCAGAGGACTCACTGGCTGGTGGCTGCCCTCCCTCTCCCACACCAGGAAAGGAAGAAGAAAATCTCTCTAAGGAAAGCACCATTATCCCTTTGGCTTTTCTTCTAAAAACGAAACATCAGAAGAAAGCTCTGGGGGCTGGCGCTGTGGCACAGCAGGACAAGACACGCCTGTGATGCGCCAGCATCCCATATGGGTGCCAGTTCATGTCCTGGCTGCTCCAGTTCCAATCCAGCTTCCTGCTAATGTGCCTGGGAAAGCAGCAGAAGGTGGCCCAAGTGCTTGGGCCCCTGCACCCATGTAGGAGACCCAGATGAAGCTCCTGGTTTTGGCCTGGCCCAGCCCCAGCCCCAGACATTGAGGCCATCTGAGCAGATGAAAGATCTGTCTGGCTCTCCTTCTCTAAGTCTGTCTTTCAAACAAGTAAATAAATCTAAAAAGATTACAGAGGAGGGGCCAGTGCTGTGGTGCAGTGGGTTAATGCCCTGGCCTGAAGTGCCGGCATCCCACATGGGCACTGGTTCAAGTCCTGGCTGATCCACTTCCGATCCAGCTCTCTGCTATGGCCTAGGAAAGCAGTAGAAGATGGCCGAAGTCCTTGGGCCCCTGCACCCACGTGGGAGGCCTGGAAGTTCCTGGCTCCTGGCTTCAGATTGGCACAGCTCTGGCTGTTGCGGCCAACTGGGGAGTGAACCGTCAGATGGAAGACCTCTCTCTCTCTCTCTCTCTCTTTTGCCTCTCCTCTCTCTGTGTAACTCTGACTTTCAAATAAATAAATAAATCTTTTTAGAAGAATTGTAGATGAAAGCTCTGGACAAAGCAGGGAGCTGCTGGCAGTGCTGGGCTCCCCGGGCAGGGTGCACCGCAGGGGTGGCCTTCCTGGGAGAGGAACACGTTAGACCGTACACAGCACGTGCTTCCCAAGAGCAGGGATGCTGACACCTGCTAGCGTCTGCCCAGCCACTCAGCAAATCTGCCCTGAAGGCACTGCAGCGGTGCCAGGCTCCTGAGCTCTGCACTAGTGGGAGGCTGACTTCCAAGGGTAGGGAGGGGGCTAGCTTTGAGAGTAGGAGTCAGCCCCTCCCCTTCAACCTGGTACTACCTAAGATGAAGACAAGCCATTCAGACCCAGCCCCCAGCACCTGGCCCCAGATCACTCATGCGTCTTCCTGTGCTCTGTCCACAATCAGTCTCTCTGCCTCACTGGCATAGACGAGAGCAGTGTGGCTTGTGGCTAGGCACGTGGCTGCATTTGAATCGTGGCTGCACCATGTGCCTGCTGTGTGTCCCTGAGCAGTTTCTGTGCTCCTCTGTGCCTCAGACATACAGGGACAAACTGCTATGCAGTCACAGCAGGTTAACATGAGCAACGTGCTTAGGATATTGCCTGGTGGGGGTGGAGGTGGGGGTGGGACACAAGTTAGTTGTCACTCTTGGCTTACAGGGTCTGTGCTTGGCCTGCCTCCTGGCAGCTCCGAGGGGAGAGTCCTTACATCAGATCCCACCCTAGACACCAATGCCCCGGAGATGCTGCCCGTCAGTCTATCCTTGTGGGAGGCAGGCAGGGAACAGTGGAGAGCACAGGGCTCCCGGGTCTGGAAAAGCAAACGGATCTCAGGACAGGCCTTGCCAGCAACAGCTGCCTCCAAGGATTCATGCCGGAAGCAGCCTGGCCCAACGTTTCTAGACCACCCAGGGCGGGAGCAGAAGTTCCATGGCCTCTCAGATAATGAAAATAAAAGCTAACAGAGATAAATTGGGAAAAGGTTTATTCCTGAGCTGAGAATATTGGCCACAAAGAAAAAAAGGGGGGGGGGGGGCAAGATACCAGTTAATGCATTTAGGAAGAAATAATTATGATAATATCTTGAATTTAAATGTGTCTTTTGTTCATCAAAGATGTGTGTGTGTGTGTGTGTGTGTGTGTGTGTGTGTGTGAATGTCAATAACCTTGACAGTGACCTAGAAGGGCAGAGTGCAGGGAAACTAGTAACCAATCATAGTAGACAGCTAGTTTGTCCATCCATCCATCCACCTAACCACCCACCTGTCCAGCCGTCCACCTCTCCATCCATCCATCCGTCCACCTACCCATCTGTCTGCCCATCCATCCATCTTTCCTTTCATTCAGTAAATGCTGCCTGAGTACCTACCACATTCCAAGACCCACACTAGGCTGTGCCAGAGGAGGCAAAGATAATTCAGTCACACAGTTCAAGGAAAAGTCAGTCTGGACACATGCAAGCATTAAGTCAAGGGAAAACAAGCCTGATGGTGGGCTGATACAGAGCCCAGAGCAGACATCATTTCCGATTATAGTGTGATTGCAGAGGGCTTCCAGAAAGAGGTGGCACTAGGGACTGCTCCAAGAAAACACATGCTGAGAGCAGCACATGCCACAGCGGAACTGCCGGTCCCTGGGTTGCTTGGCAGGTGTCATGAGCGCCTTTCTCAGGCTAAGCTGGAACAGCTCATGGTCACCTTCCTGCCAAGATGGCAGCTCTCTGCGAGCTCATAAGAAAGGGCACAGCTCTTGACGGCTAAAGGAGCATTTTTACAGTATCTTCTCACATGTGCATCACCATAGCTCTGAAAGGAGAGGAAGAACAGGGATTGTAGTTCCCCCGGGCCGGTGTGAAAACTGAGGCACAAGCAGAGAAATGGGTAGGGTATCCTCAAAGTTACCAGGAGGGATGGCAGAGCTGATGAGAAGACCTGTGGCTCCACGTCAGCCCAACGCTCTGCCCTTCAGACTCACAGCAACAGCAAGCGCTCTGCATCAAGCCCAGCCACGCTCAGGTGGAAGGTGGGGAGGAGATGGGCCTGGGCCCAGGGCTCCACAGCAGCACCATGGATGAGGGAGGCTGATGGGGATGGCTTGGTCAGCGCATACATTAGACAGGAAAGAACAAAAGTCCCATTCTGGAGGGACGAAGGCTGGGTCAGGCATGGAGGAAAGAGCCCTGGGATGGGAGCCAAGAGGTGTGTGTTCCAGAGCTGCCTCACTTTAGAACAGCCCGAGTCCTTGTCCCCAGCATCCGTGACCATCAATGCAGGGGTTGCCTAAGGGGATCGCGAAGGGCCCATCTAGCACCTGTGTCCCTGTGGCCATCAACCCTGGCTGCCTGGGAAGTGCACGACTGTTACCACAGTGGGGTGGATGGAGAAGACAAACTGGGGACTGGCCAGAGTGTGCAGAGACAGTGGGGACAGGACAGGACAGCAGGGACACATCACAAGACATGGGGATGCAAGGGTGCTCAAGGAGGCACACCGGGCCCTGACCCCCAAGGACAGCCACATCCTAGTCCCCAGGATCTAGGAATATGTTACCATATATGGCAAAGGGGCCTTTGAAGATGTGATTAAATGAAGGCTTATGAGACCGGGGGTCATCTTGCATTACCTGGTGGGCCCAATATAATCACAAGAGTCCTTATAAGAGAGAGGTAGGAGGGTCACAGGGAAAAGGCGTGGCCAATAGCAGGTTCTACTCTGCTGGCTTTGAAGATGACACAAGGGGCCACAAGCCAAGGAGTGTAGGCAGCCTCTAGGAGCCAGCAGAGGCCAGGTAGCACCTCGTCCTGCAGAGCCTCTGAAGGCACAGCCCTGCCACACTTCGATGTCAGGATGTCAGGCCCCTGTGGCTGTAGGATAAGGAACATGTGTTGCTTCAGCCACCAAGTCGGTTATGGCAGTGGCCGTACACTGCTCCGGAAGGCCAGCGGGGTGTCCAGAACAGAGAGCTGGCAGGCCTGCCCCACGCTGGGCTGACTCTGCCCCGTGAACCCCTCCACCAGCCCACCTACTGGGGCCCACTCAGGCTGACTCTGTGGTGCAGGCTGTTTTCTGTGCTCGAGGTTTTCAAAACACTTGCAGAACCCAGACAGGCTTCTGAGTGAGTTCCAACTCATTTGATCCACACAACAAGGCTCTGTCGCCATTTTACACATGGGGAACCAGGGCTCACACACACACTGGAGAACTGGAGGTCACCAATCCCTAAGCTGGGATGTAAAGCCAGGTAGTCCGGTGCACAGGATGCAAGAGACCATGCAGTACAACCGGCTTCCTCGCTGTGCTGCAGCCGAAAAGCAGAGCTCTGCTTGGATACCTATGATGATGAGGAGCTCACTACCAATCAAAACAGGACAGCACAGGAGTCAGGAGAAAACCATGCCCGCTACTCACTAGCTGGGTGAACTCAGGCAGCCTCTTAAACTTGGGACAAAAATAGTTACCTATATTTTCAAAGAGGAAAGGATTAAATGAACCAGAGCACAAAACACATGCTCAATAAACATTAGCTATTGCCATGATGCTCTCCTGAGGCGGCCTACTCGGCTTCCAGAGAGCTCACCCTGCCAAGGAGTTCTTTGCACTCAACTGGAGCTGCTCCCTGGTCTTCGGCTGATGCGTCCGGAGCAGCCCCACCTCCTTCCCCACAGCCCTGAACACAAGGAAGCAGCCAATAGCCAACAGCCTCTAAACCAATAGCCTTGGGCCTCCCCATCCCCCCAGCTGTCAGCCGTTGAGGGATTCTCCCTGTGGCCTGAGCATACCGGCTGAGTTAGCAGCATTGCTAGGGAAAAGTCCCAGGTGGTTCATCCAGATCGCGGGAGAGGATTCATTTCTTTAACCAGATAGGCTAGGGTGTCCACAGCATGTAAAGTGAATAAAAAAAAAATAAGCAACAATATATAAAGGATGAACCCATTTGTAGGAAATAAACACTATGAGTTTATGAACCAGGATGCGTGTTCTCTGTGTGTAGAAAGGCATGGCGGGGATACAGCCACAGATCACCACACCTCTTCTCTACCACGCGCGTTCATTTCACAACGGGCACTCACCACTCTGTGACTGAGAGGAACAGCTGAAAAGCAGAGAAACTAAGAACGCCCTCCCTGGAGAGCCTGGGTGTCGCCTGCTCCCCCGAACTCACCCCCAGCTCCAGGGCCAAAGAGAAGCCCTCATTCCCCTACCCCAAGTCCCACAAAGGATGTGGCGTCTCCCACGGCATCTGCCTTTCCTTCTCCTTTTTGCTCTGCTTTCTGTTCGTTTCTGCCTGGTGCCTGGGCCCACGTTGCTTCCCCCATCAGACTACGGAATGCTACATCCTCAAGCCCTGGTCCAGGCTCCCACGAAGGCGGGGTTCAGTTCTGATGGGGAGGTGAGGGAATGAACGAATGGCTGAGGAGCAATGGCATTTCAAGTCGTCAGTGTTATCGCCACGTGCCCTCTCTCCGCCAGACAGTGGCACGGCAGTGCGGACATCGGACCAGGTGAACAAGCTAACGAAGAGGCTGTTTTAGGAAGACGGATCACAGCAGGGTGGGCTGGGAGCCCGTGCGGGAAGGTTGGCTTCTGAGCCGCTCCCGAGGGCGAAAACCCCCGCGCGCGTGACCAGGAGGACTTCCAGCTTGGCTTATTTTTACCCTACAAAATCCAAGATCAGGAATGGCCAGAGCGCTTTCTGCTGAAATTATTTCTTTTCATTGACACACTTCACACAAATATTAATTCACTGAGTCAACAAACAGTTCCCGGGAACACTGTGCTAGCCTGAAAGCAAATCATATTTTTTCTTCGGTGTGCATTTTAATTACAGTGATGCTTGAATTTCATTGTGGCTTTAAAATGATCAGCATCTTCAAAGCTCTGAGCAGCCCTCCAAACACGAAAATTCCAAACTTCTAGGAAGCCCAGACCCTATCCTTGTGAGTCTACTTAGCACCCTAAAAACAAAGCTGCTCAAGCCCAGTCGGATGCATCCGGAATCACTCTGAAATGCAAACAGCCTTGTCTCTGAAGGGAGAGCGCCAGCCCAGAGCCAGCAGCCCTGTCAGCAGCTCTGTCTGGGCCCTGGAGCAGGCCACTGCAGCGGCGGCTTGGAGAGAGTGTGGTGTCACTGCACTGGGATGAAACACGGCTCTGTCACGTGTCACCCAGAACCCTGCGTGCGGTGCTTGGGGCCCTCCCGGCGGGAGGCTCATGCACCGCCCTGCTCCTGGGCACAGGCACTGCGGGCGGGAAGAGCAACCTGAGCCAGCGCCTGGAGGCCGGGACAAGCAAGGCTGGAGAGAGCCTGGGTCAGGCCTTCCTGGCTGGGCAGGACTGGGAGAGAAGGCAGCAAGGATGGGGGTGGGAGTGGGGGGATGGGGCCAGAGGAGGGTGGGACACTCAGGCCCACAGGTGTCTGCATGCAAGGTGAGGGAGTGAGCTGACCAGCAGGAGCCTGGGGCCAGCAGGAAGTGGCTGGTGCATCTAAAAGGGAAAACTATTTCCACTCCTCCACTCTCGCCAAGTGTGGCCACACAGGCCCTCCAATTTCTCAACAGAAGCCAGACATCTTCAACATTATGTTAAATCTCCTGATTTGAAAAAAAAAATTCTACATATTTTCATTTTATTTGAAAGGCTGCGAGACAGATGGAGAGAGAGAGAAAGAGGTAGTTCACTTTCCAAAAGTTTGCAACAGCCAGCGCTGGGCCAGGCTGCAGACAGGAGCCTGGAATTCCATCTGGGTCTCTAACTTAAGCAGCAGGGACTCAAGTACTTGAGTCACCATCTGCTGCCTCCCAGGGTGCACAAAGGAGGAAGCCGGATCAGAAGCAGAGAAGTCAGGCACTCCGAAACGACAAAACGACCAAACAACATCCAGACGTCCCAAGCTCCCGCACCAAACACCTGCCCCAAATCTCCTGACTTTGAAGGCACTTTTAAATTTAACTTTTTGATAGCTGATACACTGACAATGGTGACAAAATTAAAAACACAAAAAGGTATTTAATGAAAACAAGGCATCTTCCTATAAGCCCTGCCCGAACATGGCTATTCCGTTTCTGGGGATCTTTGCAGGGTTTCTTCAAGTTACACAAACAGAAACAGGCAGTCGCATCATCCTGCCCTTCTCCACGGAAAAGGTGGCAGGCTGTGCACGAGGCGCTCACTGTTCTGCACCTCGCTGGATCTCGCGGAGCCTTCCTGGCAGGACAGAGAGCATCGGGCACCCTCATCCCTCCCACAGCTGTGCACCCGCCATGGCACTGAGGAGCTGTTCTGTACGTAACAAGCGCCCTCCCCATGGGCGCCTGGGCTCATCAAATGCTAAGAATGGCCGGCGCTGTGGCTCAACAGGCTAATCCTCCGCCTTGCGGCGCCGGCACACCGGGTTCTAGTCCCGGTCGGGGCACCAGATTCTGTCCCGGTTGCCCCTCTTCCAGGCCAGCCCTCTGCTGTGGCCAGGGAGTGCAGTGGAGGATGGCCCAAGTGCTTGGGCCCTGCACCCCATGGGAGACCAGGAAAAAGCACCCGGCACCTGGCTCCTGCCATTGGATCAGCGCGATGCGCCGGCCGCAGCGCGCCGACCGCGGCAGCCATTGGAGGGTGAACCAATGGCAAAGGAAGACCTTTCTCTCTGTCTCTGCCTGTCAAAAAAAAAAAAAATGCTAAGAACGCAACCATGGCATTGGTACAGTCGTGTGGGCACTGCGCTCCCTGCCTGACACACGAAGCAGCTCGGATGCCCCGGCACCTCCCGTGGGACTCCCAGACTTCCAGGCCGAGCACTGCCTCGCTCCTGGGAATCGCACTCTGCTCTAGGAGTCACTGTGATGCTTCACAGCCCCTTTGGGCAGCCTGGATGCACAGGCATTGCTTGCATTCTTGTTTTGCTTGCTGATTACAGTTTCTCTTGGAGAAAGGAGGTGTTTAGTTGCGCCAGATGAATCTCAAAAAGCCTCATAAAAATGGGCCTATCAGCCGGGCTGCATGGCACCCAACCGGAGGGAAGCCGGCGGAGGAGCAGAGCATGTCTGGGTGGGAAGCCCCCACAGGAAAGCCCCAAACTCACTCAGCCCAAGGGTGGGCCCCACTATGTGACCCAAACCAGCCCAGCCTCTCTGGCCCCTGAGACCACAGTAAGGTCCGGGGTCCATGGGTTCACAGGTGGAAGCTGCCCCTTGCACCGGGTTCCAGTGTCATCCTCAAACACAGATGTCGCTGCTCCCAACTAGGGACCCTAGGACCCCAAACATGCAAGGACGAGAGCCTCAGCCAGATGTTCCCACAGAGTCTCCAAGACAGAGCCTCTTCTGTGGGGTTCTGTGGGGTCAGGGCCTTTCTGAGAGCGCCCCACGGAGTTGTCGCTGGGCCAAGTTCTCTTTCACTCTGAGGAAGTCAAGAGCCCGGAATGCAGGAGGAACCGCTGGTCAATGGGTGGCTGCCACACGCCCACCATGCCCAGAGCTCTGCCTGTGCCACGCTGTCATCCTCCCAGGCAGTTGGGCACAGAGCCTGAGTGCTGGTCCAGCTGACAGAGCAGAGTAGAGGCCCAGAGGCTAAAGGACACCTGGCTGGAATACAGACAGGTTGGGCTGCAGGCTCAGGCAGCCAGCTTCCCTGCTGATGTGCTCAATCACAGCTTAAAAAATGTCTTGAACTTGAACTGGGAGGGCAGGTGGGGCAGAAAGTGCCACCCCATTTCATAGACAGGACAACTGAGGCTCACTGAGGCTCAAACACTGAACCTGAGCCATGCAAAGAAGCAGAGCTGGGGGACTCTGGGACTTGGCAGCCCTTCCACCTGTCTTTGTGGGTGTCTTTTGGCTAACAGAGAGCAATGACCAGGGACACCTCAGACCCCAGGTCACCTACCATAGCTGCTGCCCCAAACTTGCTTGACCCAAGGAAGCTTTCGGATCCTCCCCCAAACCCATGCCCCTTTCCAGCCTGTGGATGCAAAGAGATGGTCCCTAGGGACACAGGCCAGCAAGGACACAGGCTGGCCCCTTTGTTCTCCCAGACAGAAGGCCAGGTGGCCCTGCTGGGGTCAAGCCTGCCAGGTCCTTCATCGGCAGCGAGGTGGGCAGGAGCTGGGAGCCTGGCATCCCACCTGCTGTTCTGCCAGGCAGGCCAATGGCCCAAGGACACACCTGAAAATAATTAGTCCCAATCAGGACAGTGCAAATGGCAGGCACGGCTGCGACTGGTCTTTGCCTTAGTAGTTAATGCAGCATGGAGAGGAACTGACTCATTCTCCAATGAGATTCTCCCCAGGCAGCCCAGAGTGCCAGGGCTGAGTGAGTAGTGCAAGGGCGCCTGTCCCCCCAGACCTCCAAGATGCGCCCTAGGCTGGGCTCCCAGTCCAGTTGTGCACCTACTCCGCTCCGCGTCATACAGGATGGGGAGAAGCATGGGGCGGGCCCTGGGTTAGCACTGCCACCAACACCACCGGAGGGAGAGGAAGGCCCCATGGGGACGTGGAACCCCGCAAGTTAGCTCCCAGGAGACCACCTTCAGGAGGTTCTCACGGCTCTCAGTAGGGTTGGGTTTTGAAAACGTGGGGGCAGGCATGTGGTCTTGCTGCTCAGGACACTCTATCCCACATCCAAGTCCCGATTCCTGCTTCCTGCAGCAATGTCTCAAGCAGTGGGGTCCCTGCCACACACATCGCATGGGAGGCCAGGATTGAGTTCCCGGCTCCTAGCCTCTGTCCAGCCCAGCCCTGGGCAGTAAACCGTGGACGGCAGCTCTTTCTATCTCTGTCTCTCAAATTATGAAATAAGAAGGGCAACTGGGCAGGGGGTATTTTATATGACCACGAGCAGTACTGGCTTGTAGGGGAACAGTCGCGTGTGAGGAGGAATTGCCCCCCCATCCTGCACCTCTCTCAAGCCTGCCGAATATTCAGGTAGGCAAAAAGTCTGTTTATAATTGTTTGAATTTAGGACTGAATTTCATTTACATATAAATGTAGTCTCGCAGTTCCCGTGGTCTTAATACACACTGAGCTTCCAGGAACGCAACTACCGAGTAAATCGAGTGAGGTCTGGACTTTGTTTTACTTGGAGCTTTGCCAAGAGCGCTTCCCCTCTTGGTCACTTCTCAGGCACTGGTGGGAGGGGCCGAACCCCTGGCCCACACTCCTGTGTAGCTCTGCATTCAGCCCTGCTGTGTTCACAACGACACTGTGCCTGTGGACGGCCACAAGTCCTTCACTGCATCCCGCGGGGTGGACACGGAACACAGACTTCTGCTCCAGCGCACACATGGCTGGGGCGGGCATTTAGCCTGGCGGTTAAGATGCCAGTGCGCGTGCCCTTGTCTCACATCCCAGCCCCTGGCTCAGCTTCCTGCTATTGCACACCCTGGAAGGCAGCAGCGATGGCTCAAGTCCTTAGGTTCCTGCCTAAAGTGAGCCCCCTGCTCTACAGGCTCTGCCCACCTCAGGTACACAGCGGGCCAAGTCACTCTTGTTTTTATGTTTCTTGCCTTTTTTTTTTTTAAGATTTATTTAAAGGAACAGAGGAAGGCACACATCTTCCATCCACTGGTTCAGGCAACAGTCAGGAGCCAGGAATTCCATTCGAGTCCCCCACGTGAGTGGTAGGGGCTCAAGTACTCAGACCATCTTCTGCTGCCTTCCTAAGAGCATAAGCAGAAGGCTGGAATCACAGCTCACTTGGCTAATCCTCCACCTGCAGCGCCAGCACCCCAGGTTCTAGTCCCGGTTGGGGCGCTGGATTCTGTCCCGGTTGTTCCTCTTCCAGTCCAGCTCTCTGCTGTGGCCCGGGAAGGCAGTGGAGGATGGCCCAAGTGCTTGGGTCTTGCACCCACATGGGAGACCAGGAGGAAGCACCTGGCTCCTGGCTTCAGATCAGCACAGCGCACCGGCCATAGCGGCCATTTGGGGGGTGAACCAACGGAAGGAAGACCTTTCTCTCTGTCTCTCTCTCACACTAACTCTGCCTGTCAAAAAAAAAAAAAAAAAGCGAGAGAGCATGAGCAGAAGCAGGGTACCTGGGACTCAAAGTGGCACTCCTACCTGGGATGCTGGCACCACAAGCAGCAGCTTAGCCTCTGTGCCACAATAGGGGACAGGGACCCTGGCATTCTTGCCACCTGACCGATCCCCACATGGTGTCCAGCTCTTCCAACAGGGCTCCAGCTGCTTCAGCTTGAGCTCAGTGCTGACCTGTCAGCCCCGTCTCAGAGCTGGGGCTGCTGATCCTGGGACTGAGATCCTGTCCCATCCACCCGCACTCCTAAGCTCTACCTTGAGTCCTGCCCCTTAGGCAAGCACAGCCCACCTGCCTGGTTATGAACCTCTGGCCTCTACCAGCACGCCGTGTCTTTCCCACCAGCCTAGAGGGCACCCCAGGGATCTGGTCCAAGTGCGGCCAGCAGCCTGCCACTGTCTATTTGTGTGACATTTGAGGGTGTCTCCTGCCTGCCAGGCTGGACAAGCTCCTAGAACTGGCAGGAGTCTGTCCCAGTGCTCCATGTGATCCCAGAGCTGCAGGAGCCAGCATGTATGTTGGCAGGGTGGGGGCAGGGGCCGTTCTGCCTGTCCTGGTCTCAGTGCAACCCCTCTGCAGCAGTGAGCCCAATGGTGACCAGTCACCAAGAGAGGACTCTGAGAAGAATGACAACGGCTGTGATTATGGAGTGCTTCCTGTGTGCTAATAAGCAAGAATCTAAGTACCTTGTGGTTACAAGCCTGCTAATTCCCACCACAGTGCCATCACTGTGGGAGGTGCCATCACTTTTCTTATTCCACAGGTTAAGAAACTATAGTCCAGAATTCTCGTAAGACTGCCCCAAGATGGTGCAGCCAGCCAATGGCAGGTGCAAGCCCAGCAGTGGTCCTCCAGAGCCCACACTCTTCCTCTTGACCCTGGCAGCTAAGGACGCCGGGCCTGGCCTTCTGGAGAGGTCCCTCTTTCTGCAGACCCCAAGCAGCTTCCAGCTGGAGGCTCCAACCCTTCTTTCCCAACCTTGCTTCGGCCTGGACCTCAGAGAGGCCCCGCAGTCTGTGAGGGATCCCTCTGCCCCTCCCCACCCTGCCCCCAGCTGTCCTGGGGGACAAATCCCAGAGCGCTGAACACCCAGCCCCACCCACAGGGGGCCCCTCCAACAGGGGATGCCCCTGTCCCATCCCAGACCATGGCCCCTTTGGCCTCCGTCGTCTGCTCTATGGAAACAATATCCAGCTGCAAATCATAGCCTCAGCCCTGGCTCTGTGTCTCAGCTGGACCTGTCCCAGGACCTCATCACCTCATTAAAGCAAACATGGCCCGTGACACCAAGAGCCCCCAAGAAGCCACGCTTTCCACCATGCACACATTCTCTCTCTCCAACCTCCAGGCAGGCCCCACACCCAGGCCCTCACCTGTCACGATGGGGTAGGACTGTGGGCCAGGCACGCTGCTCCCGAGGTCAGCAGGGGTGGGGCTGGTCAGGTTGGCCTTCATGTCGTCCAGACCTCCAGCCAGCGAGGCCATGGCTGAGTACTCAGTGGTCTGAAAGAGGAAACAGGGACATCTCAGCACCAGGACTTGGAAGCATGCTCGTCAGATGCTGCCACCATGTTCTGGGCCCAGCCACTAAGCTGGGTGAGGCCAGGCCTGGGCCAAGGCCCCCACAGGGGGCTCATACAGCCCCCAAGACTGAAAGGGCAGGTTCATCCTGACACAGACGTGGGTCCGGAATGGACAATGGCCCCCTGGTGAGGAGGTGGGCAGGATGTAGTGCAGCTTCACAAGGATTCACACCCGGCTCTCTCACGGCCTGCAGGCTCCCCTCACCCGGCCCCAGACACCAGACAGCATCCTCCTCAGAACAGGGTGAGGCCTCAGTGCCCTATGCAACAACCTTCGTGCCAAAGAGAAGGGAAAAGCAGTCTCTGATTTCCTTGCTCTTAAAGCACAGGAGCCAGGGTGAGAGGAGTCTGGGAGATCACCTAGTCCACGGCCTCATTTCATAGATGAGCGAACTGAGCCCCACGGTGTACAGGAAAGAACCTAGCCCAGGGTGGGCACCAGAAACTCTCCCCCTAAAACCAAGGCATCAAACCAACTGAGCCACAGCTTGGCAGGTGACTTTGAATTCTGGAGGCCCAGGGACACCTGTGTGCTGATGACTGCAAGAGGCAGACTTCTCATGTACCAGGTCCACGCCAACCACACACATACTCCTGACAACTCATATTCTGGACTCAAGCCGTTTCATGAACTCCAAGCTTGCGGTGAGCCATCTGCTTCCACCCAAGCCACTGTGAGCGTCTCTGGACAGCCAAGAAAGACGCCAGCCTGACTCTTCCCAGGCAAGGTCACGCTGCATTCCCTCCCTCCCACCCAAACCCCAGGGTAAGGAAAATATCTGGAAACACATAAGCCATAGAACTTGGTTGTGCATGCCAAGCTTCGCCATGGGCAGCTCCATGGAGAGCACACCCGGGTGTGCCCAGGGATCGGTCCTTGGCAGGCAGGGGCAGGGAAGCAAGCTGTCTGAGCTGCAGCCAGCTCAGAGAGGAGGACGAGCAGCGAGCCACAGGGCAGGCAAGCAGAAGGGACCACAACTCGGGCACACTCCTGGAGTTTTTTGTCTGCAGAGGGGTCAGAAGGCACTCCTGGGGCAGCTCCCACGGAGAGTGGGGGGATGGCAGCCACGAATGTGGGAGTCCTAAGCATCCCGAGAGGATTCTCTATGGAAACAGCTTGCCCAGAGTGCCCTGGGCTCCTCTGCAGCAGCAGCAGACCAGAGTCCAGGCCCAGCGCAAGCCCAGGGACTTCCAAGGGAGAAGCACAGGGGCGGGCGGGGGCAGGGGGTAGAACGGGGGCTCCTCGACATCAGGAATCACTAGGAAGCAGCAGTAATTAAGACAGCGTGGTATTGGCACAGGGACAGATAAATAGGCCAATGCAACAGCCTCGAGTCCAGAAACTGACCCACGCACATATGAAACCTTGATATACGAGCGAGCAGACATACAAATCAGCAGGAAAGGATGGACTCTTTAATAAACAGTGCGGGGCAACTGGTTATCCATTCAGAAACGGGGGGAAAAAAGAAATTGGATCTCTACACCAGGCACGAAAATCAATCCCCGGGGATTAGGGACCTAAACGTGAAAGGCACAGGCATCCACCGCGCTCAGTGCCATGGCCAGTCAGGGACCCTCGGGAACACTCTGCCCTTCACGGAAGGGGCGTGAGTGCCTTTTGCCCCTGGGATGCTCACAGTGGGTTCCCAGTCACTGTGAAGCCAGGAGCAGGTGCCCGTCCTCCTGTCACCCTACCTCAGTGTCACCACCACCTCCAGGAAGACGTTCCAGATAGCCATTTCCTAGGAGGCACAGGTCCCACCTTCACTCTGCTGGTCTCACCAAGTGGTACAGGGAAAATAACTACGATTTTCACAACTGCATCCCAAGCTCACACTTACTGGGCACTTTACCTGTTCTAACTCATTTAATCTTCACAGTCACCCATTTCACAGATTTAGAAACTGAGACTTTTTACTATAGAAGGGCAGTGATTTGCCTAAGGCCACACAGTTTCTAGGTACCAGAACCAGTATTCAAACTTGGGCCTACCTGACTCCTATTACGTTCCAGCCATCAGGATGTGAATCCTGATCCATGACTAGGTAGGTAGTGAAATCAATTTGCTGGTCTCAGCATTTTAAAAAAAATCAACTGTAAATAGGACGGGGCAGAAAACAATCCTGCTCTGAGCACGTCTCACGCGTCGGTAAGGACAGATGCTCGTGCTGGGCTTTAGCGAAGTCTGAAAAGCGCCGCGGCAGGGAGCTGCTGGGCAAGGCCACCTTCCAGGCTCCACCTCCCGTACCAGGGGACGTGGTCTTGGCCTTGGTCTCCTAATTACTGCCAATGAACAGGAAGTAAAGCTCGCGGGAAGCAAAACTCACCAGAAGCAATGCTCACCCAGGAAGTTCCGGCTGCCTAGCTGGGCACCAAGAGGCCTCTTATAAGGATCTCTTCCTACTTGATGTGTTCTAGAGGCTTTGGGCCCCAGTCCCTCCCTCCTGTCTGTATTCCTGAATGGATGCACCGTCATTCAATGTTTGCTGAGCCCTACTGGGAGCAAGGTGAGGACCACCCCTGGGCTGCACCACCCCTGGGTGCTGTGGCACAGCAGGATAAGCCACCACCTGTGATGCCAGCAGCCCGTAAGAGCACCTCCAGTTCAGGTACCAGCTACTCTTCTCCTGATCCAGCTCCCTGCTAAGGGAAGGGCAGTGGAAGATGGCCCAAGTCCTTAGGACCCTGCCACCCACATGGGAGACCCAGATGGAGTCCCAGGCTGCTGGCTTTGCCTGGCCCAGCCCCAGCTGTTGCAGCCATTTGGGAAGTGAGACCCAGATGGAGTCCCAGGCTGCTGGCTTTGCCTGGCCCAGCCCCAGCTGTTGCAGCCATTTGGGAAGTGAACCATGAGATGGAAGATCTCTCTCTATCCCCTACCCCTACTCTGCCTTTAAGATACTAATAAATCTTAGAGAAAAGAAAAGAAAAAAGAAAAGACCAGACACTTTCTGACCTCCCTCCACACACCCCAAAAGACAAGACACATGGCCTCAGGAATTCCACCCAAGAGGACCAAGGGCACAGAGCCGTCCACTGACATCAGTGGGATGGGGCAGCAAAAGCTCCCTGGGACAGGCTGTATGTAACCAGGGGCTGAGCCACCCCCGACCGCCATGGCTGAGAACAGGGTTCATCGTACAGGGCAGATGCAGAAATGGGAGTATGCGATGGAGGGGTCAAAGGTGTCCAAGCTGGAATTCCACCGGGAGGACATGCACAGCCAGCAGTCCAGGCTGAGTCAGCAGCCCCCCATCCCCACCCCCAGCCTCTCCATCCGGACCTGGCTGGGCATCTGGCCTGGCCAGGGAAAGGCTGGATTTCCTGAGAAGGCAACACAGACCTGGCTTCAGGAGAAAGGCGGGGGGGGGGGGGTTCTCCTCTTCCTGCCACCTCACAAATTCCGTCTCAGTCCAAAGCTATCGCCACTTCAACACCTGGGCCTGCATCATCTCAAAACATGAAGCCATCACCTGTGTGACACCTGCAGCGCAGGGTCCCCAAACCCAGCGGTCTTACCACCCCTGGCTTCCAGAAGACGAAACGAATGGCCCTGGAGAGCCAGCAGCCAGGACAGCAGTGCCAGGCAGCCGCTCACCATCTGCACCTCCTCCACCCCTGCACCTGCCGTGATTCCCCGAGCTGGTCTCCCTTCCTGGAGGCACACCTCGCGCTGAGTCTGCCTCTGCGGGAGCCAGGGGATGCTGTCATCTAGCATTGCTGTTTCCTTCTTCCCTCATCACGTCTGTCCCCTGGAGCTGCTGTGATTCTTCAAGGCAGCTACATCGTCTCCATCCCCCAGGCTCCCTGGAACATCACCCTGCAGGCTGCTGCTCCGTCCTGCAATTGCTCTCTTGCCTCTGCCTGGAGGGCCAACTTCACTCAGCCACTTAGAGAACTCCTACACTGTCTACAACACTCAGCTCAGATGTCACCTCCTCCGTGTATGCAGCCCTTCCTGGGCCCTATACTCCTCCAGAGAAATTATCATTCTCTTGTCTAATCTTCCATCCCTGGTAGCATCTTTTAAGATGTATTTTTTATTTATTCCAAAGGCAGAGTTACAAAGAGAGAGAACAAGACAGAGAGACAAAGAGCTCTTCCATCTGCTGGGCCATAATTCCCCCAATGCCTGCAACAGGAGGTCTGAGCCAGACTGAAGCCTGGGTCCCCGACATGGGTAAGCGGGGGCCCAAGCACTCTAGCCATCTTCCACTGTTTTCCCAGGCACATTACAGGGAACTGAATTCAAAGTGGAGCAACTGGGTCATGAATCGGCTCTCACACGGATGCAGGTGCTACATACAGCAGCTTAACCCACTGTGCTACAATGCTGGTCCCTAAGTGGCACTTTACACAGAACTCCATTATTGTATTTCCTGCCATGTATGAGATTACTTCAAAAAGTTCATGAAAAAAAACAGGATTAAAAGATATGTTTATTTTGGTGCAAAGCTTTTTGGAATCCACGTATACAAGAGGCTTGCACGTTATTAAAAAAAAAAAAAAAACTGCAGAGGTTTCAAAATTTTCCACGAAGTGTTAAAAGCATTCTCATGCACCTGCATTTGTCTATCTCTATCTAGGTGCATGAGAGTGACTTGGGACATCCCAGTACCCGCCACGTGTGTGGTGAATGGATGCATGAATGCGTGAATGACTAACAGCCTGGTAAGCGATGGTATTCAAAAGCGAGCTGGGAGGTGTCGGAACAAGAGCGCCAAGTGATCCGATAACATCCCCTGCCTTGCTCCACCTCCACTCCCCATCAAATCAGCAAGTAATGTCCTCGGCCAGCCCCTGCGAAAGTGCCTTCACTAGCCATGATGGACCATCAGGCATTTAACATGCATTGCAGTCAAAAGAAAATAGCCAGACATCAACCCCTGCAGACAGTGTCCACTAGAATGCTCAAAGTCCTTGTCAACCCCACCTACAATTCAACACCAGCAAAAAGTGTCTTTCCTCTGATGAATCATTGGTCTGTCACTGACAGAACATCAGGGACACTGGAACCATTTCATATCCCTTTTTGCTTTGTTGGCCAGGAAGCTCAGTCACACTGAGTGTTTAACCAACATAACCACATTATTACTGATCTTCCTGCTTTTCTCTACACAGTTTCTGAATCTTTTGCAGACTTAGCTAACGTAGACAGACATAACTGTCTGTTTTGTAGGCTTCATCAAGTCCTTTGTGAAAATAGACATTGGGGCCAGTGTTGTGGCATAGCAGGTTAAGCCACTGCCTACAGCACTGGCATACCATATGGGCACTAGCTCAAGTCCTGCCTGTTCCACTTCTGAGCCAGCTCCCTGCTAACACACCTGGGAAAGCAGAGGAGGATGGCCCAAGTGCTTGGGCCCCTGCACACACTTGAGGAGGACCAGATGATGCCCCTGGCTCTGGTTTGGCCCAGCCCTGGCCATTGCAGCCATTTGGAAAGTGAACCAGCAGATGGAAGATCTCTCTCTGGGTGTCACTTCTCTCTCTCTCTAACTCTGCCTTTCAAATAAATAAAATAAATCTTTAAAAAAGAAAGTAGAGGCTGAGAGACACAGAATGAAAAGAAAAGGAAGGAGGAAGGAAGATCAGAGTAAGAGAACGAGAGAGAGAGGAGGGGAGGGGAGAGAAGGCATGGGTGCCTTTTCTGGAAACAAGAAAGTCATTTCATTTCTCACACTCAGGAAGTCGGGACAGGATGGCAGTGTGCCAAGGTCTGCACGAAGAGACACCTGGCACACCTATGCACCTGGGGACATGCCTGCCCCTCCCCAGACACTGACAGTCACCTGCACAGCTGTGTTACACGTGCCCCACTCTCTGAGCCCTTGGGGTCCTTTCTTAGAATGCCATCCTAGACTTCTGCTCCCTCCTCAACTGGGTCTCTTGCTGCTGGCCTTGACCATGACCCAGGAAGAGAAAAGAACTGATGTCAGCAATTCACAGACTGCCCACAGTGACATCACAGGCTCCTGTAGGCCTCAACGTCATGACCACCAGCTCCAGGTGTGTGCACCCCCCTTACAGACACCACACTCCAGATGATGGACAGCCCAGCTTTCTCAGCTGTCACAGTAGAAGGATGCTCAGGGTCACCTTTCTGAACGTGGGAAAGTGGGGTACAGAGACAGGGCTGGGCTTCCTGGGCCATTCTTATCTGCATCACTGATAGCCTTTGGCCCAGAGAAAGAAAGAACATAGACTAGGAGTGACTGCACAGGCCCTTAGGCCAGCTCTGCCACTTCCTCACTCGTGTAGCCATGGCTCTCTGGTCCTAAACAGGAGGTGTTCACAATGTAAGGAGTGAGAACAGGGCAGTGCTTGGGAAACTGAGCAACAGGGGAGGCCATGGGATCCTCGCCACTGACTCCAGGAGGCACGAGCCCCCGGAAAGTGAGCTGGGCATCATTTGGAAATTACCTGGAAAAGGACTGCCTGGGGCTGCACCAAGTATTGTCTCATCAGCACGGGGCACCACTGCCACAGCATGGAGGAGAAAAGAAACACAGACAAGTGAGAAGGAGGCAGCGCAGCGCAGGGCAGGGCAGGGGGCGAGGCTGCAGGCCGGGCACCTTCAGGAGGCCACCTCTGGTCTGCAGGCTGCTTGGTCACCTCTGAGCTCCTCCAGGCCTTAGGCAGCCCTCAGAGGCCGAGCCCGAGCCAGGCTGACCACTTCCATCCCGACAGACACCTGCTCGGATCCAGGCAGAAGCTGGCATGGGAGAGGCGGGTCCCCGAGCCCGGGTGCAGGAAGAAGAGCAGTCTGCAAGCCCGAGGCCCCGGGCACCTCCCCTCACCACCTCTGCGTCCCCACCTGCGCAAGGACGTCCACTGGATGGTCTCCAAGTCCCCTTCCACTGCTGTCCCCTGTCACTGACCAAGTGACAAGGTAGGGATTCCCTCTTCGCCAAGTGAGGTACAGAGCAAGAGCAAGAGATGGAGGGGGAACCTACAGGTTAAAGGAGACCTGGAGACACATCAGTCAATCAGAACATAGACCTTGATTTAAACAGACTATAGAAAACGTGGGAGACACGTAACGAAACAACTGGAAATGGAAACGCCAAGTATTTGATGACACTGAGCAGCAGGAGGCACGGAGGATGCGCTTTAGAAGTTCTCGTGCCTCCGAGGTTCATTCTGGGCTGGGCACGATGGCGCAGCAGTTAAGCCGCTGCATGTGATGCCCGCGTGCCAAATCGGACTGCCTGGTTCAAAACCCCAGCCACTGCACTTCTATCTGACTCCCTTCTTATGTGCGCCCTGGGGAGGCAGCAGGTGATGGCTCCAGTACTGAGTCCCTGCCACCCACATCAGAGCCCTGGATGAAGTATCAGGCTCCCAGCTTTGCCTAGCCCAGTCCCAGCTGCCGCAGGCAACTGGGGAATGAACCAGCAGATGCAAGTTCCATGTCTCTCTCTCCCTCTCTCTTCCTCTCCTACCCCCTCCCTCATGTGTGTGTCATTCTACCTTTCCAATAAATAAACACTTTTTTAAAATACAAATTCATTCTCAAAGTATCTACACAATGATATGCTATCTGGAATTTGCTTAACAACAAAGTGTGGTTAACAGACTGTCTATACAACAGGATACTATGCAACGACGACAAAAATGTGGAGTCCTGATGCCTGTGGCTCCACAGGAGCATTATGCTAAGTGACAGACGCCAGATACAAAAGGCATTCCTTTCAGGTGAACTGTTTAGAGATGGCAAACACACAACCACACAGAGCAGTGGTTGGCTGGAGCAGGAAGCTGGGATCAACCGTAAGCTAGCACAAGGATCTTTCTGGAGTGATGGAACTGTTCTAAAACAGGACCATGGAGGCCGGTGCTGTGGCGTAGCGGGTAAAGCCGCTGCCTACAATGCCAGCATCCCATATGGGTGCTTGTTGGAGTTCCGGCTGCACCACTTCCAATCCAGCTAACTGCTAATGTGCCTGGGAAAGCAGTGGAGGATGGACCAAGTCTTTGGGCCCCTGCGTCCACGTAGGAGATCAGAAAAAGCTCCTGGCTCCCAGCTTCAGATCAACCCATCTCCGGCCATTGTGCCCATTTAGGGAGTGAACCAGCGGATGGTAATACAACACCTCAAGTTTACTACAAACCATGAACTTGCATGTTTACAATATGTGTATTTTATGATAGAAAAAAAATTTTTTGACAGGCAGAGTGGACAGTGAGAGAGAGAGACAGAGAGAAAGGTCTTCCTTTTGCCATTGGTCCACCCTCCAATGGCCGCCGCGGACGGCGCGCTGAGGCCGGCGCACTGTGCTGATCCGAAGCCAGGAGCCAGGTGCTTATCCTGGCCTCCCATGGGGTGCAGGGCCCAAGCACTTGGGCCATCCTCCACTGCACTCCCTGACCACAGCAGAGAGCTGGCCTGGAAGAGGGGCAACCGGGACAGAATCCAGTGCCCCAACCAGGACTAGAACCTGGTGTGCCGGCGCTGCAAGGCGGAGGATTAGCCTATTGAACTACAGCGCCGGCCTATGATAGAAAAATTAAACATAAGGGCTGGCATTGTGATACAGCAGATTTAGCTGCCTCTTACAATGCCTGCTTCGCATATCAGAGTGCTGCCTCCAATCCAGCTCCCTGTTAACATGCCTGCAAAGGCAGCGGAAAATGACCCAGGTACTTGGGGTCCTGCCACCCATGTGGGAGACCTGTGGAGTTCCTGACTCCTGGCTTTGGTTTGATCCAGCCCTGGATGTTGTGGCCATTCAGGGAGTGAACCAACAGATGGAAGAGCTCTCTCCCTCTCTTTCAAATAAATAAAAAATGAATAAATAAACATGTAAAAATAATAATAGAATGTGGAGGAATAGAGTATTGATACACACCACCAGTCATGAGTTGACGTGTGTTGGATGCAGGTCAGGGGTGTGTAGGGGTTGATTAGACCATTTTTGCTGACTTGGAAAGTCTCCATAGTTAAGTCAAAAGGCTCAGGCGGCACGTGATTGACTCAGGGCAGCGCTGCTGGCCCTCGCCAACTGCCTGATGCACGTCTCCGGGACGGCGGGAGCGCCCGAGGTCGGGCACAGCCCGGGGCTGCCATCCTGCTGCTTCTTTCTTGTGCGCACTGTGAATCTCAGTCCCTGGCACTTTCTAGACCACGGAGCCTTTAGCGGCAAAACTGTCCCTGGGACGCCTAGGGTGTGAGCAGGTGCACAGCGAGAGCAGGGCCAGGTGTCCAACACCGAGGTCAGAGCCAGTCCCCCACCCCTGCCCCACAAGCAGAGTCGGAACTGAAGAAGCCATTGCTACCGGCCCTGAGCAGAAAAGCTCAGACTCTTATGAGGGGACCCACTCCTCCAAAAAGGACCTGGTGCCAGACCCAGCTGTATTCCTCCAGCGAGGAGGAGGAGGGTTCCCAAAATACAGCTGTTCAGCTGACAAAGCATAAAGTAAGGGCGCAGCTCTCCTGATCACAGGGCACCAGACCAGCTGCCAGGGGCCTGGAGTGCCGCCTCTGCCTTGGACTCCCAAGCAACCTGGGGCAGACCCCTGCCCTGCCCTCCCCAGGCCTCAGTGACTCCACCTGTCAGGTGAGAGACAGACCAGAGCTACCAGGGCCCTCCCTGTCCAGGTGCCTCACCGAATCGGCACCCTACAAAGATAGGGCCCTCAGCCCACAGAATGGGTGCTCCCTGACGTGGCCCCAGCATCCATGCTATACCCTGGCCTGGAGCCATTGGTGGGACCACAGGGCCGAGAAAGGCCTGCTGGGAACACACAGCTCACGTCTGACACGGCCAAGTTCGTGCTGTGTACAGCCAGACCGGCACCTCCTGTCCTTGGCTCAACTCCCTTGTTACAACACGAGACACAGTAAGCATGCCACATCCCGAGGGCAGCCCCTTTCTCTTCTCATTTTTGAAGTCCCCAGGACCAGACACACAGAGAAACCCTTTGAAAATGTCTGCTGGAAAGGGCTCCCCAAGATGACGGCGAGGCTAGGTCTCAGCACCATCAGCGTCCCAGCTGCTGGGGTTCAGGGCAATGCTAGGATTGCGAGGAAGCGGGCAGAGGGGCATGGGATCTCTGCATTAGTCCCTTCACCTGCAGGTGAGTCTCCGTGGCCTCAAAGCTGAAAGTTTAACCTTTCAAAAAGGGACAGATAGAACAAGGTTTCAGCGTGGTCTCTATTAAAGCAGATGATGGATCCCGCTTGGGGGAGGAGAGCCAGCTTGGTGAACGGAGGCCCTGCGAGTGATACTTGCAAAAGTACGGCCGCTGGAATTAAGCACGGGGGAGAACGGCCAAAGGTCCTCCTCTTCCAGGAAGTGCCCCTGATTTTCCCTCCTCTGAGTTCCTACAACAGCTGAGGGCGCCTGTGTCTGTCACAGCACTAATCACTGTGTTGGGTACTAAACTGTTCGAGGCCCTCATCCCCCAACCCCAGCAAGAGCTTTCCCGAGGGCGGGGCTCTGTCTGCTTCATTTTTGAGCAGCAGGTCCTGGCCCAGTGCCCAGCTCTGAACAGATGTGACATAAATGCCCGCGGAAACAAATGAATGGGGACAGGTAGCACGGCCTGGCTGTGCCAAGTACACCAGGTGCCTCCTGGGGTCACAGGACGATGTGAAGGTGTGCTGGCTGCCCGGAAGCACCAAAGACTCGCCCACTATTCACTCGGTTCCCCAGAACTCCGCTGTGCCTGGGCCCAGAAGGCTTGTGGAGGCATCCAGGGGCTTCCGGGAAGTTTCAGCGCAAAGTTTACAAGACTGCTCCGCCCTGTTCTGCGCCCAGCCTGCCAGGGCCCTGCAGCACAGCACAGTAGGGCTCCCCCGAGAGGAGACGGCAGTCAGATGTGGTTTCTGTCTACAGCAATGACCCACCCAAGGCCCTCTGCTTCTTCCGGTCCCTTACAGAATTCTGGGGGGCCCCAAATCTCAGGGCCCAAAGGAGCTTGAGATTATGAAGGCTAATCTTGTTCTGATGCCTGAAACCCACGAAGTAGGCATCTCCAGTGACAGGGAGCTCACTCCAGTTCCGGGGAGTTGGCTGTGAGAAGGCGCAACCCTCCCCTGCAGGCTGCCCCCCAGGCTCCTGGGTGTGCTCCCCAGGCTCCAGTTCCAGCCGATGTCCTCTCGCGCTGTCCATTGCCTGCTGCCAGGTGTGTTCTGGCACAGGATGCTAGCTTCTGCGTTCCCCTGGCAGATGCAAGTTGTTCTCATGGTCAACACTGAGCTTACTCCAAGTTCATTAGAGATGGATAGGGATGAAGTCCAGGATACAAAATCAAGCAAGGAGCATTCATCGGCCCCCTCCCTAACCAGTGTGCAACACGCAGACTCACAGAGTGTCCTAAACACAATGACAGAAAGGCCATCCTGCCAGGGGTGTCCTCATCCTGGAGCACGAAGCCCACTTCTGGAGAAAGAGCAGGGGCCCAGCAGTCAGGGTGGGTTAAAGCCTGCAGGGTGGGGCAGGAGGGCCTCCTGTGGGAGGGGCCCTGCACCTGCTCTGGCTCTGCCTGGCTACACAAGGAACAGCTCCAGGGCCTGACAGGGAGAAGGGGAAGGAGAGTCTCAGAACCAAAGCTCCACCTGCAGGCAGCAAAATTCCACGGGCTTTGTCCAGGGGTCTGCATGCCTTCCTGCTGCAGGACTGGGAGAGGGCTACCCCCAAAGGTAGGCAGGAGTCTGTGACTGTGTGCTGTAAATGTGGGGGAAGGAACCCATCTTCCACTCCCTGGCACCCCAAGGTGCACACGGTTCGCTCTCTTTCTGAGTGACTTCCCCATGTGGGGAGGACAGGGACAGATGGGAACCAAGAGGCTTTCCCTGCACCGCTGGACCTGCAGGTGGGGGCAGGGCACCGGGGCCTGGATGTCCCGCCCCCTAAAGGCCACATCTCTAATACCTTCTGTGTTCTGCACCCCCAGCCCCTATCAGAAAGGACTCCCACGCAGGCGGTGCTGGGAGGGTTCCTGGAGCCGGGGAAGGGAACTGCCAGGAAAAGCAGGCTGAGGAGGCCAGGCCTCCAATGCGAACGTGGAGCCCTTGGTTTGCAGCTAAGAGGACTCGACCAGCTCCCCCTAAGGCCTTGGTCCCAGTCAATGACTTGCCCGCTATACACCAGGTGCAGGTCTAAGTGTTCAAATGCATTCATTCACATGCTCTGTGTAGTAACCCTATGGTCGTAACCCTCCCCCTGCACACGCGATGCCAGCGAGACACAAGGCACCAAAATAACATGTCCAGCCCCCCCCCCCAACATACACACTCAAGCAGTGATCTCAAGGTCAACAGCACTGTAAACCACTACAAGGTCACTGCCAGCAGCCCATCATGCTGCACAGAACACTGCAGTCCAGACATACACAGCAGGTTGCAGGGCATGTGGTTAAACACAGCTTCTGTCCCATCCCAAAGTCTGTGTTCTTTCCCACAATTCTAAACTGCACTGGAGCCCAGCAAGGGGCAAACCTCAACTGCCAGGTCAAGGGTGTCTTCCCGTGTGGCTTGACCTCTCTGGACAGCATGCCTATTCCAGACCCTAGCATCTGGTGAAGCCATTCCCTGAGTCATCCACGATCCTGAGAGCCCACACCATTTCACTCCTCCAATCCTTGTCCGTCTACCCCTTCGGATCCTGGCTCACGAGCTACCGCCTCTTATTGGAAGTTTCTCCAGATTGGTTCAACCATGCATGTTGTTAACTTTATTCTTGCTGTTTAGACTGAAAACTCTGACATGATAAACTCAGAGGGCTTAGCTTGAATGTCAACATTCGCAATCACTCTTGACATCAGCGGGAAACAATACAGAGAGAAGCCTAAGACATTGTTAGCACTATTAAGGAACAATCAGGCATCTGACTGTTCACCCAGTTCAAGCCCTCTCTGTCCTTTAAAAAAAAAAAAAAAAGATTAAGCCCGAATGACAGAGAGAGAGAGAGAGAGAGAGAGAACCTTCCATTCACTGGTTCACTCCCCAAATGACCACAAGAGCCAGGGCTGGGCCAAACAGAAGCGAGGAACTTTATCCAGATCTCCTACATGGGTGCAGAGGCCCACAGACATAGGCCACCCTCTGCTGCTTTCTCAGGCACATTAGCAGGGAGTTGAATTAGAAGTGGAGCAGCTGGGACTCGAACCGATGTCCATATGGAATGCTGGTGCCACAGCGCCAGTCCCATCCCTCTCTGTTCTTTACTGTGACTCTGATCTTTGGACAGAAACCGAAGGAAGGAGTTGTGAGGCTTCGGCTTTAGCTACGACGGGCAAGCCCGGATGTCGACCCACGCTAAGAAGTACAGAGATAAAACTAGCACCACGACAGCGGCGTTTCTGCTTCTCTGCCTTTTTCACTGAGGTTTACTTAGAGCCGCTGCTCTTAATAACAGAAATATGCCTGCAATTTGCAGTTACACGTTACTTCCATGAATCTTGCATTTCACACATGGACGTGAAGCATAATAACCATTGTTTGTGCTGCTCCCTATCATTTAGTTAAACAAGCAAGCCATTCGTCCGGAGACTGGACGCGTGCACGGCACACTTCTGAAGGCACCGTTTGCGCAGGATTCCTAACCATCCCTTTGGCTCCCTCACACACACATACATTAATTTTGCCTCCTGTTTTTATTTCCTCCACCTCCCTCCCACAAATCAAACCTCCAATAACATAAACGCTGCTGGCGAGAAACAAGCTTCCCACAAACAAACAAAAGCCTGCAAGCCAAAGGCAACTGGCTGTGCACCTCTCCCTGGCCAGCCCCCTCCAGCCATCCCTCTGCCTGGCCCCTGCCCTGGAAGACCCTGCAATGGCTCACGTTCATCGCCAAGCAGGAAAGGGGTTTGATCCCTAGATCAAAGAAAAGTTTGGTGTGACAGTCGGCTAGGGAAAACACAGGCAGGTTTCTCTCTGCCACCCCGTGTCAGGCTCACAAAGAGAAAAATCGCACCATCCGACATGGTTGGGAGAGTTTCATCCAAAGCAGTGCTAATTAATATCCCCGCTTTCCAGAAGACAGTGCCATGTACAGCTGCGAGGGTAACAAGGCTGCTCTCCCTTCGATTTGATGGGAAGAACATTTTCATTACACAGCCTCCTCCCACACCCTCCCCTCTCAGCCACATCAGCCCTGGGAAGGGAGCTGGGGAGCCAGGGAGCAGAACCCTTCTCCCCTCGTTAATTTTATTATTTATACCTCATTTTAAAGGGGGATGGGTGCAACTCCCAGTGCACCTGGCTGGAGCCCTTCTGACAAGCGGTGGTACCTTCTAGAACCTTCTCACGCATCCGTCACCATGATGTGCCAACTTTTTGAAATTTGCCTCAGATAATAAGCTGAATCCAGTGCAGTTCTTCCGTGTGTGTGTGTGTGTGTGTGTGTGTGTCCTAAATAAATGTGGCAGGCTCTAAACCCTTCTGTGAAGTAGATGTAGACTTGATGGTCCAGTATGAGCCACAGGTGACTCCCAGGGACCCCTGAAAGCCTGGGGACGCTCTTCTTGGGCCCCTCCCCCCAGTCAGGTACCTTTAGCTGTTTGGGCAGGGCCTACCCATCTTTTTTTTTTTTTTTTTTTTTTTTGACAGGTAGAGTTAGACAGAGAGAGAGAGAGAGAGAGAGAGAGAGAGGTCTTCCTTTTTCCGTTGGTTCACCCCCCAAATCGCGCTGTGCCAATCCGAAGCCAAGAGCCAGGTGCTTCCTCCTGGTCTCCCATGCAGGTGCAGGGCCCAAGCATGTGGGCCACAGCAGAGAACTGGACTGGAAGAAGAGCAAAGAGCAACCGGGACAGAACTGGCGCCCCAACTGGGACTAGAACCTACGGTGCCAGTGCCGCAGGCAGAGGATTAGCCAAGTGAACCACAGTGCCGGCCAGGGCCGACCCATTTTTAACCCAAACCACCAGATCACAGGCAGCATGGCGAGGCCATGTGTCTCTCCGTTTTGTTCTGAAACCCCACGTGCTCAAGGCTGTCTCTCTCCAGCCTCCTAGAGGGACCCCAAATCCAATCTACACGTCTCCAATGTACCTGTTTGTCGTTTATACATATAAATAGCTGCGTTTCCATTCTCTCTTTGTTTCTCATTTTCATTTGGTTCTAATATCTGCATGTAAATGTCGGAAAATAGCATCTGTAATTGGAGATTATGAAGTATGGCCAGCTCCTGACAGCCTGCTAAGGAAGATGGATTATCCTCATTTTTCTGTAAATTCTGTCAATTTTGGAATTCATAAGCTATCAACACTGATCAAAATGGGACTTCACAGCTGTGTCAAAAAAAAAAAAAGGAGCAAGAGGGAGCGAGGGAGAGAGAGGGAGCGCGCACGGTGGGTGTGTGCAGGGGGCAGCCATCAGCAGCCGACGCGCCAGCCGGCAGATTGGATGCCCGATGGTGGCGGCGTCGCATCCACCCTCCTCTTCTGTCCCCTCCTCTCCACACCGGCAGCTCCCGCGGCACAGGGCCTGCTCCCCTGGCTAAATCAAACAGCTAAATCACGAGGCGGGAAGGCCGCAAATCCTCCAAGGCACCCACTCAAACCCGGACTTAATTTATTGCCAGGCGCTGCCTCCCTTATTTATCCCGACGAGCTGGCGGCTCCCTGCGCTCAGGCCTCGGAGATGTTCTGCTCCTTCCAGGCCATCACGGCCCACTTGAGGCAATTGTGTTGGTCTCTCTCTCTCAATTTTCCCATTACTGGGAGTAAGTACTGTTGGGACTCTGTAATAGCCCGACTGCAGCCCATATCAATAACAGATGAGGTTTAATCGTCCAACACAAAAATTATTTAGGCGCAGTAAGGACATTCAATGTCATTTGCATAATGGCATTTCTATCGCACGCACCTAACCCGTCTTGCATAAACAAGGCCTTGGGACCATAAATAATAATAAATCATGACGTCTGCACGCCTCTTGCGGTAATAGGAGCCGGTCTTTGTGGAAATTATTTCAGCAGGAAATGGGCACTGTAATTTTAAAGACATGTGGTGCGGCGAGGCACGGTAAATCACGTGTGTGCGCGCCTGAGCCCCGGGAGCAGCCCGCAGACCTGCCCTGAACCCACGGCCACATCCCCAGGGTCTGAAGGAGGGTGGACCGCCAGTGCGCAGGGGCCGGGGCCTCCACAGCAGACACCAGGATGCACCACTGTCCCAAGAAACTGCGGGCCAGAGAGGGCAGGATGCTCAGAGCGCCACAGGAGGGAATGACGGATTTGCACATGGGGAGGCGTCCAGGCGGCAGGGTCAGAGTCTTTTTCCAGGAAAAAGGAAGAGCCCAGGAAAGCAGTGAGCTTGGTTTCCCCGCATCCCAAGTGTCCCTGGCTCCCAGCAGCGGCGCAGGAGACATCCAGAAGAAACTTGGCGAGAAGAGAAGATTCCGGGCCCAGGCAGTGAACAGATGAGAGGAGCTCTCAAAGCCAGTGATGGTGGGACAGACAGTCAGAGGCAGAGACTGCAGGGAGAGCCTGGTGAGCAACGGGAGGAAGTGCCCTCTGGAGTCTCAATCACATTAGGAGGCAGTTGTGGGGTGAAGGAGAACAGACTCGGGGGAGGCACAGGCAGTGGCCAGCAAAGCGGCTCAGCCTGTGCTGTGAAGAATCCTTGCTTCGGCCATCTCAGACCCGCTGTCCCATGGCTCTCCGCCTCCACGTCCGCCCACGGAACAAGTCTGACGGTGGCACTGACCGGGCAGAGCTGTAGCGGGAGACCATGCGCCAAGTGACCAGCGCTTGATGGAGCTCTGCTCTCACTGCTCTCCGGAAAGCAGCAGCAGTGAGTCTGACACAGGTTCTGCCCCGTAGCAGTGGGGAGATTTGGGACAACCGAGTCCACCCTCTGGGCACCCCAGCTTCTTGCGCAGGAAGACTAGCAGGATGAGCCGGGCCCCGCCTCCCTCACAACGCAGGTGCTGTGAGCCTCAGCGGGGCTTGGGACTGAGAAAGTCTCCGTGGGAGGAACAGGAACGAGACGAGCCTCCCACACCCACCCGAGGGCATCGCCAGCCGTCCCCAGCCCTGGCAGCACCTAGAAGTGTGCTTTCCGTGGGCACCAGGCCCTCACCTAAATACGGAAACTTGGCTCCAAAGACGAGAAAGCCTGCAGTTTAGTCTTTAGCGTTGTTCCCGTGTCAGTTTCTTGGTTTTGACATAGACCATGGTGCCATAGGTGGGAATTAACACAGAGGTAAACAGGGTGAGTCACCTATGGAAACTCTCGGCTCCACTTTACGACTTTTCTGTAAATTTTAAATGATTCCAAAAGTAACTATCTGTGTAAAAAAAAAAAAAATGACAAGAAGGAGAAGCAGCAGCAGCAGCTAGGCCTCACTCACGTGCAGAGGAAAGCAAATTAAAATCATGTGTGCCATTTATCTTCGCTGAGAGTCAGGACTGAGACTCCACTGGGTGGCACACCACGGGGAAACAGGTCTTCTCACCCAGGAGAATGAACCTCTGTGCAGCGCAGCTGTGCGTGCCCAGAGCCGGCCATCCCACATCTGGGAATCCGTCCTGCAGGTGTGTCCCACATGGGCACTAACAAATGTAGACAAGGATGCTCCCTGCAGACTTTTTGAAAAAGAAAAATACTGGAAGCAACCAACAGGAGACATTAAATAAACGGGAATATCCCACATAATGGGATGCTACTGCGGTTGTTAAAAAGGATGGAGTAGCAGTCTATTGATATGGAATACCAAGAAATACTCGTCATTGAAAAACAGCAAAGCAGAACAATGTCTCTAGAATGCTACTGTCTGTTCACAGGGGGGTTGTTACAGATACACAGTCACTCTTCTGTATATATTTACACATACACGTTGTCCTCACCAAAACACCGTAGATTCATATATAGGTATCAGTATGTCAACAGGGAAAAAAATCTCTAAAGGACACAGAGGAAGGTGGCGGCAGTGGCTGCCTCCCAAGAGGGGAAGACCATGGCAGGAAGAGGAGCAGGAGGAAACTCACTTTTCGTTGCATACATTTAGTGTTGTCTAAGTTTCTATCATCTTGCACACACTGCCAGTTAAATTTTTTTAATGAAAAAAAAAAATGCCTTGCTCAGATAAGCGCTAATGAGCAGGTGCTGCTGGGGCTTAAACAAGACCATGGCTGTGTCCAGGGGCCCCTGAGGACTGCGTCTGTGTGGAGAGCTGCCCTGTGTCACCTAGGGTGTCTGGCATGAATCTCCTGGGCAGCGTGCCTGCAGTCAGCAGCTGGGTCCATGTGCACCCTTGGGAGCCTGCCCCTCCCACCAGCTCACAGGAAGGAGCCAGGCCCTCCTCTGTCAGACCCTAAGCACAGAGTATCTGAGCTGGGAGGGGTTTAGGGTATCTCCATTCTCATCCCTCCCAGTTTTCAGATGGAAGCAGGGGGCAAAGACTTGCTCAAGGGGACACTGCAGCGAGAAAGGTGGCTCCCCACCAGAACTCAGGCTCTCAACGGCTTGGTGTGCAAAATGGAACTAACAGCTTCCATCTGTCCTCTTGACAGAAAAGTGTACGTGGGAACCAAAGAAAGTCACAGACGTAAGAGCGGGCAGGGGACTTCACAGCACCATTCAGGGACAAAGTGCCCATGATGTGCAGGTAGGAAGGCCCGGGGTGAGCACACATGCAAGTCCCTGCCTGCTCCCCCACAAAATACTGCTGCCCAGCTGTTACGCTAGCCTTTGTTCCAGCTCCGGAAATGGAGGCATAGAGAGAGAGAAAGTTTCCCACAGTCACACAACTAATAAAACTTGATCAGCCGGCACTGCAGCTCACTAGGCTAATCCTCTGCCTGCAGCGCTGGCACCCGGGGTTCTAGTCTCGATTGGGGCACCGGATTCTCTCCCAGTTGCTCCTCTTCCAGTCCAGCTCTCTGCTGTGGCCCGGGAAGACAGTGGAGGATGGCCCAAGTGCTTGGGCCCTGCACCCCATGGGAGACCGGGAGGAAGCACCTGGCTCCTGGCTTCAGGCCCCAGCCGTAGAGGCCATTTGGGTGGTGAACCAACAGAAAAGGAAGACCTTTCTCTCTGTCTCTCTCTCTCACTGTCTAACTCTGCCTGTCCAAAAAAAAAAAAGTAAAAAAAAAATTGATCATGTGGCTCTAAATGCATGTGCTGAAGGTGGAGCTTTTCAATATTCTTAACTTTTTATTAAGTTTATTTATTTGAAAGGCAGAACAACAGGGAGAAAATTTCAATCCACTGGTTTATTCCTCCAATAACCACAACAGCCAGGAATCCCATCTGGGTCTCCCATGTGGGTGGCAGGGGCTCAGGTACTCGAGCCATCATCTACTGCCTCCTAAGGTTTGCATCAGCAAGAAACTGTATTGGAAGTGGAGGCAGGACTTGAAGCCAGGGCTCAGATATGGGATGTGGGCATCCCAGGCAGTCATATAACCCAGTAAGCCACAACGCCTGCCCCCCGAGACAGACCTTTCAGCAGAGCAAACACTGGAGGCAACAGAGCCTGGCTTTCCCCCAAAGTGGGTGAGCACATGGGGACTGGATGCCTTGAAAGGTCATGGCCAATCGGTCAAGGCTGTGGCACATCAGCTACTTCGGCCCAGCTGACCATATCCGGGGCTACAAGTGCCTCAGACACTCCGCAGGGAAGGTAACAGTCACAGACTTGTCTGGGCTCTTCTCTGCACCCAGGCCTCTGTGTCCCCTACGCAGGGGCTTCCATGTCTTTGTGCTCACCCACCTGCAGGGAGAACCCCATCCCACCCCTGCCAAATCCTTCCACTCTTCCCCCATCTCAGTCCACTTCCCCAATCTCAACCCCTTTGCACTCTAACCCCAAGCCTAGTCATGTGACCAGGGTCATCTTGTCTTCTGGATCTCTCCAGGGACACTGCCTTGGGGACACAGATATGGGGGTCCCCAGGTCTCCCCATTTCTAGCTCCTCTATCTCACAGGTGATGGCCCCAATCCAGGTGCCACCCTTACCTAGCCTTTGCTCCAAATGGTTGTGCCTGGCTTCTGGGACATGCACCTGTTCTACTGGAATTTCACTCACCCACCATTAACTTCTGAGCATCAGAGCTTCATGGCACAGGAAAGCCAGACTCACTCACTCACTTCAACTCCACTAAGGACGTTCCTGAGCACTTAGAAATGTTTACTTCCTCTCTCTCTCTCTCTCCCTCTTTCTCTCTCTCTCTCTCTCTCTCTCACACACACACACCCAAAAGCCACATCTTTTCAAACTACTTAATACCAGAAGAGAAGGCCCAAGGGTTGTGAAGCAAGAAAATTTTCATAATAAAAGCAAAACAATGTAGCAAAGACACAGAGGAGTAGGCAAGTCCCGAAACAACTTTGTGGGTTGTTAAGTTCGTTCATTAACTTTCTTTATTCGTTCTTGCTCTCTTTCCTACCTGGTGACTTTCAGAAAGGATTTAACCAGCTTACAATGATGCCAAAATAATAATAATGATGATGACGATGGTGGTGATAAAGCACAAGGGAGAAGAAAGGAAAGCAAAGGAAGAACACAAATTGGGTCACTGAGCTATTTATTCTGCTCCTCACTTTCCTTTTCTGTAACGTTAAGATGGGAAAAGCCCCACCTCGCAGGCCTGCTGGAGCTACTAAATGAGGCAATGCAGCCAAGGTGCTCACCCAGGCCAGTGCACGGCACATCTGACACTGCAGAGCGACAGGGCCAGGGACTAGAGAGCACTTAACTTGGGGTTCTGAGCCGGGTGGGGGAAGCACCTACACACACCTCCTCTGGGAATAAGCACCTGCAAGAAGCTGTGCAGCTGCATCAGTGAGCGGTTCCCTCCACTCCAAATCCCACAGGGGTGCTGGGGAGCAGCTCCCCAGAGTCCCAGGAACTGCACCAGCAGCGCCGCTCCCAGCATCCCTGTGTGTGCTCCAGGGGGCACCTGGGCCAGCCTGCATTTTTAAACCAGAGAGCTGCTACGGGGAACCAGTTAAAGCTACAGAAAACCAAGCAGTTGGTGCCAGCGCTGTGGTGCAGAGAGTAAAGATGCCACCTGCAATGCTGGCATCCCATATGAACACTGATTCACATCCCAGCTTCTCCACTTCCGATCCAGTTTCCTGCTAATGGCCTGGGAAAAGCAGAAGAGGATGGCCCACATACTTGAGCCTCTGTCACCTATGTGGGAGACCTGGATGAAGCTCCTGGCTCCTGGCTTCCCACTGGCCATTGTGGCCATCTGGAGAATAAACAAGCAGATGGAAGATATTTTTCTCTCTTTGTAACTCTGACCTTCAAATAAATAAATAAATCTTTAGATAAAAACAGAAAAAGAAATCCCAGGAATTGACTTTGAGTTGCAGCATTGGGAAAGTAAACCTCCTCGGAACCAGCTAGAACAGGGCCCACACTCCCCAGGTGAAAACTCCTAGAGATTCTGATCCTGAACCTGCCCCACTATGGGATCTAATGGCCAGGGTCAAGCCCTACAGCTGAGCTCCGAGGCAAGGAGGGGGTTCACCTTGCAAGGTCACAGGTGAACGTGTCTCAGCTGCCTCACCACACGCCACAGATGCTGCATTCTGACCACCAGGGGGTGGAAGAGAAAGCAAGGGGCTGAACACAGGTCTCGCAGCATCCAGGACCCTTTTGCAGTTGAAGGTTATTTTAGATTATTTGGAATTTGCTGGTGAGCTAGAGGGCAGCCCCAGGAGACACTTGAGGCAACTTCTCTACCACTAGGCAGGCCCCCAACAGAATCTGGAAGCTCCCGGCCCACTGTCGGCTTCTCAGTCCTCAACCACCAGAACCACAGTGTTCCAGAGATCTTCAGAAAGTTCACAGATGGGGCCAGTGTTGTGGCACAGTGGGTTAACGTCCTGGCCTGAAGCGCTGGCATCCCATGAGATCCGGCCACTCTACTTCCAATCCAGCTCTCTGCTGTGGCCTGGGAAAGCAGTAGAAGATGGCCCAAGTCCTTGGGTCCCTGCACCCATGTGGGAGACCAGAAGAAGCTCCTGGCTCCTGGCTTCGGATTAGCCCAGCTTTAGCTATTGCGGCCAATTGGAGAGTGAACCATTGATGGAAGACCTCTCTCTCTCTCTCTCTGCCTCTCTTCTCTCTATGTAACTCTGACTTTCAAATAAATAAATAAATCTAATTAAAAAAAAAGAAAATTCACAGAAAAAGTGCATTATGAAAAAGCCAAACATGGATTTCAAAAACTGCTGCGTCATAATAAGCTTACCTTTCAAGTCCATCCTCTACAAGCTTTGAGGTCCCTCTTCTGATGACAAGTCAGCCATGCCCGGGACTGAGGTTACTTTTTCCAAATCTCACACTTTGACTCTGAAGGGAGGCAGAAGCCCAGGAAAAGACAGTCTCTGTTGCTGTCCAGGACACAGAGATGAGAGGCCTCCACATGTACTCCGTGTGCTGTAAGTTAACTCCCGGGTTCTGTTCATAAATGAATTTACTGAGAAGAACCTTATCGATTAATACCCCTGCTTCCTAAAGAGCTGTCCCCCAGGGATGTCACACTGCCCTTCCCAACAGTTCCAGGTGCAGCCCCTCCGCCCCACCACCAACCTCAATCCAAAAGTCGTGAGTGCTGACACTTAACAGGCGACGAAAGATGACGTTGTATCCAGACCTGCATATCTGCCATGCCCGGCAAATGTGCTACAAAGCTTTAAACCTTCATCATGCGTCCTCCCCCCAGGTGCTTCATTTTATTCTTCTTACTTTGAGAGGCAGAGAGAGAGCCCCCATCCACTGACTCACTCTCCAAATGCCGGCAACACCCTGGGTGCCAAGGCCAGACGCCAGGCTCTCGATCCAGGACTCCCACTGGGTGTCAGGAACCCAACCACGGGATCTGCCACCATTGCCTCCCCAGGTCTGCCTTAGTGGGAAGCTGGACTCAAACCCAGGCGCTTTGACAGGGGATATGCTAACCTCAACCAGCATCTTGAAGACCCCTGCTGAAGTAGTGTTAACGCTGGCCTGAGGCTGGGCTAAAACCTACCTCTTCCTCATTTCTTAAATAAGGTAGGTAAGTATCTACCTGGAAGGGTTTAAGAATTAAATTATGTACTGTCCAGATACTACATAACTACACATACTTCATTATATTGTATTGTGTGTATATTTATATTTATATATTCCATTTTCTTGTTGCTTACACACACACACACACACACACACACACACTGCAAAATACAACTTCAAAATGGGGAAGGGGCTTTCCAGAGTCCTCACATACACCCCTACCACCCTCCTGCTCCAGCCACCTGAAACTACCCCAGTTGTCCCGGATGATTGCACCTGCACCTGTCTACATGCTTTCGCTCTTCCTCTTTCCCTTTCTCGCCTGCCTGGCAACCTCCTACACATCCGCCTCCCCACTCACTTCCTGTGCAATCCCCAAGGCCATAAACTGAGCAGGGGCAGAAGTCCTTCTTGAAGAGGACGTAGAGAGCAACGACAGAGCGTGCACCAAGTGCATACCCTGGCCAGGTGCTGTCCAGGGCCTTACACACAGGGGCCTCACCCTCACCCTGTGCCGGGCACAGCAGCTTCACCACCACAGCAACCCATCCAGGTCACACAGCAGTAGGTGTGGGCACCAGCCTCCAGGCCCAGGCTGACTCCAGCACCCACACTCTGCCTTGCCAAATTGCCAGCACAGGTGTGGCCTGAGAACGAGTGACAGCATGAACTGTCCCAAAGAACACGGTCACAAGCATGGACAGTGCCACCCCTTCCTGCAGGAGGGATGTCCCCAGTTCTGCCGGGCACCTCCTCCCTGCCCTGGAGGCATATGGAGGAGACCAAAGAATTTCTGTCCTCTCTCCCGTTGTACCACAAGGGAAAGGCTCACTTGTGCATTTGGAGTGGGGAAATCTTACAGTACAACCAGGCATTAAGAATTTACTGCAGAGACATCGTCACGGCTCTGGCAGGAGCTACCGTGATTGCTCTAACGGGAGTTTCTGCCTGCACCTCCTGGAGCCAGGGACGGGAAGAAGGAAGCCTGGGGAGGAGAAGTCAAATAGGGCCTGCGGGGGGATCTGCCGCCCCCCGGCCCCAATAATTCCCAGCCACTCTGCCTCCCAGGAGCCGACTCTCCTGTCCAGTTCCCTTCCTGCTCAACCCAGGCCTGGGCTTTCCTGATCCCTTGCCCACCACAACCTTGCCTCTCTGCGCTGGGACCCTCTGAATGGGCAGAATGCTCCCGCTTGCAGATAACAATCCTAACACAGGGGCTCTTGCGGACTGGGCCTTCTGTAAGGCCCTCTCGGTGGTCACTTCCTCCGTACAACCGCCGGTGACACAGGCGCTGCTGTCAGCCCTGTCTCACCCAGGAGAAAGCTGACATGGGAACAGGGCTAAGCCCAGCAGGTGTGAAATAACAAGAGTATTCAGAAGGTAGAAAAGCCAAGGCTTGTTTGGGGTGTGCGGGTCACCAGTGAGCTCACACCCTGGCACAGAGGCGAGACTGGAGCTCAGCCGGCGACTGCTTTTACACTGGAGTCTCCCAAGAGGCTCAAGACCAACAGAGCAGGTTGCAAAGTCACAAGCGGCTTCTGCTACACCATGACACGCACCGCCTCCTCCAGGCATGGTCCCTGACGCCCTCTCCAGGGAAAAGCACGCCTTCTCCAACGCCCCGGGAGTTTCTGCAGATTCCTGTTCCCAGAGCCAATCCCAGGACACTGCTCACCACACATCCTGCCAGGATCTGCTCCTCACAATTCCACACCACCTGCCCATGCCAGGCCCCCATCCCAGTAGTGCAATGCCTACGTCCCTGCCACCAGATCCCCTTCCTGGGGCCCTCCCACTGCTATCGCCGTCTTCACCTGCCCTCCACCTCTCGCTCTGAGCAACGCCCCTTCCACTCCATTGGCCCTGGGTGGCCAGAAGGAAGACATCATCCTGTCACTCAGACCCCTCTGCCTCTAAGACCTCAAATCCCAAGCTCCCTTGGGAAAGCTCCTGTCTCATCAGCTTTCTTTCACACGGTCATCCTGCGGAGCTGGCTCCTGCCAGGACCCCCAGGGCCCCCAGGACCGTTGTACCGACAGGTGGACAAAGCAAGGTGCACCCAAAACAACAGCATTGCAGTTCCCTCGCCCTGACCCTAGCATTGTCTGAAAGCTTTCAAAAGCACCGACTCCCAGCTGAACTATGGGGTAGACTTCAACAAATTCAGCCCATTTTGATTCAAAGCCAAGGCATCAGGAAAAGACCAACCACCTCATCTTTGCCCCAGCATAGGAGAGAGAACAGCCATCCAGAGGTGTCAGAGTTCCAGCGCATGGAGTGGGAGGAAACCTGACTTCCTCTCCCACACCCCTCCTGATGCTTGAAGGAGCCTCCTCTGCTTCCTCCCAGTGGCCACCCTGCCCAGGCCAGCCACTCCCAGTAACAGGAAGCCCGCAGGCCTCCCTGTCCTGTGTGGCTCTGCCTGCTCAGGTTTCCTTTGCGTAGCTGAAAGTTGCCTCTCTCCATTCCCACCAGGCCTGGGTGTGCCCACTCTGCCACTCTTCTGCAGAGACCCTCAGACATCAGATTACCCCCTTGGGCGTCCGCCGAGTCTTCTGTTCTCCCAGCCAGCCAGTCCCACTTCCAGGTTCCTCACAAAACAATTCTCGGGGTAGGCGAAATGGGATGGACAGGGCCGGCACCGTGGCACAGCAGGTTAAGCTGCTGCCTGCAACGCTGGTATCCCATACCAGTGTCAGTTCAAGACCTGGCTGCTCTACTTCTAATCCAGCTCCCTGCTAATATGCCTGGGAAAGCAGGAGAAGGTGGCCCAAGTACCTGGGCCCCTGCCACCCATGTGGGAGACCTGGAAGAAGCTCCTGGCTTCAGTCTGGCCTATTGCAGCCATCTGGGGAGTGAACGAGCAGATGCAAGATTCCCTCCCTCCCTGTCTCTCTCCCTTTCTCTCTGCAATTCTTTCAAATAAATAAATAAATTTTTTTTTAAAAAAAAAGCAGTGGGTTGGTCTATCAGGGTTGGCAGCATCAATAGAAGTTCAAGGCGCAGGCCCTAAACCCTGCTTGGCTTCACAACCTGGTTCCAAATGTTGCTACCTGTGTCTCTGTGGATACAGTGTTGTTTTCTCTCAATTTTCTTATCTGTAAAATGGGAATAATTTTTAAAAATATTTATTTATTCATTCATTCATTCATTTGAAAGGCAGAAGTAGAGAGAAAGAGAAAGAGAAAGAGAGAGGTTTTCCATCTGCTGGTTCACTCCCCAAATGGCCACAACAGCTGGAACTAGGCCTATTTGAAGCCAGGAGTTTCTTCTGAGTCTCCCATGTGGACGCGGGGCCTGAGCACTCAGGCCATCTTCTACTGCTTTCCCAGGCCACCAGCAGGGAGCTGGATCAGAAGTGGAACAGCCGGGTCTTGAACTGGTGAAAGCATGGGATGCCAGCATGCAGCCACAGCTTTACCTGCCATGCCACAGCACAATCTATGGAGCTGTGTAAAGCTCAGTATAATACTGGCATATGCCAAGTGCTTAGGAAATGCTAGTATTAGGGGCCGGCATTATGGCGCAGTGGGTCAAGCCACCACCTAGGACACTGGCACCCTATATTGTCACCAGTTCGAGTCCTACCTGCTCTACTTTCCAATCCAGCTTCCTGCATGTGCCTGGGCAAGTGACGGAAGATGAACCAAGTGCTTGGGCACGGCCCCAGTCACTGCAGCCATTTGGGGAGTGAACCAGCAGATGGAAGATCTGTCTGTGTCTCCTTCTGTCTTTTTCTGTAACTCTGCCTTTCAAATAAATAAATGAACCTTCTTTAAAAATGTTAGCTATCAGATTCGGCTCCTTCCCCAACCTCCCCTGGTCGTGGTCCATTGGTCCACGTTCTTCCTGAGGTGAGGCAGCCACCTGGCATCCCATAGCACAGGTGAGAGTGAGTCTACCGTCTCTGGCAGTTTCAAGACTGAGTTCACAGACAACTACACTCCCCTAGACCTTTCTTACCAGCGCTTCTGCTCACCTGCGTGGCCTCAGTTGTCCGAAATACCACTCGGTAACCATGAAGTTATCGGTATTTATGAACCCTCAGATCCACTTCTCAGCTTTTTCACTTCAGTCTTACAGCTGTAACTGTCTACCCAATGCTGTTGTTGGAGCATATGAGTCTACAAGTTCTTTCCTTCGTTAGCACTGGCCCCTAAAGACATGGATTGGGTAAGAAGTAGAGAAAGGGCTTCATTTTTATCTCCAAGGATTCTGTGGCATGTAAACTGCTTGCAACACATCGTATTACTTCTCCTTCGCCTTATTGAAAGATGCTGCTCTTGTTTTAACTTCTCGAGTTGAACGCTTAACCTATTAAGCTTTTATCTTCTTTTGTAATAAATGCATTTAAGCTTACGCATTTTCCTCTAAGTGCCACTTTACCTTCATTGCACAAGTTCTGACATGTAGGGAAGTCTTCTGGGTTGTTCAGTTCTAATATTTGTTCATTTCTACTGGGATTTTTTTTTTTTTTTAACCATGGATGTTTTTCAGAATTCTTTTTAAAACTTGGAGATTTGGTGCTGGCGCCGCGGCTCAATAGACTAATCCTCTGCCTTGCGGCGCCGGCACACCAGGTTCTAGTCCCGGTTGGGGCGCTGGATTCTGTCCCGGTTGCCCCTCTTCTAGGCCAGCTCTCTGCTATGGCCCGGGAGTGCAGTGGAGGATGGCCCAAGTGCTTGGGCCCTGCACCCCATGGGAGACCAGGAAAAGCACCTGGCTCCTGCCTTTGGATCAGCGCGCTGCGCCGGCCTCAGCACGCTGGCCGTGGCGGCCATTGGAGGGTGAACCAACGGCAAAGGAAGACCTTTCTCTCTGTCTGTCTGTCTCTCTCTCTCTATCACTGTCCACTCTGCCTGTCAAAAAATAAAATAAATAAATAAAATTTAAAAATAAAAAATTTTGGAGATTTGGAGGCCATATTTTGCTTTGGACTACCAATTTTTAATTTTATCCTGCTGTGAGCCAAGAACACAGTCTATGATATGGATTTTTACTATTGCTGAGACTTGCTTCACACCAACACAGTCTTTGTAAGTGCTCTTTCTGAGTGCCTGAAAAACTTATGTGTTCTCTACTTGTTGTTCTAGTTATTTCTATTTTATTATTAATATGCTGTACAAATCTTACAAATATCCCTGCAAATGCTTTGCCAGCTTGGTCTATCCACCAATAAGAAGGAGGTGCTAACATCATGGGATTTGTTCATCTGTCACTGATAATTTTTGCTTAAAATACTTTGAGATTGTGTTCAAGATTGCTCTGTCTTCCTAGGAATTGCTCTTGTCATCATTAAGTAATGATCTTTTTGTTTCTGCGATGTTTTAGGATCTAAAGCTTATTTCCTATGATAGTGATATCACTTTGTTGTTGTTGTTAGTATTGCCTGGTCCATATTTTCCTATCTCACTATTTGCAACATTTCAGTACTATTTTGTTTTCGGTTAATTTCTTCAAACAGCATGGGTTTTAGTTACCTTACATTTTTCTTACTATTTGGCAAATTTGATCTATGTATAGTGATTGCAACTACTCAAATATTTTTATTTCTATGGTTTTCTAATTTTGTTTTTTAATATATCATGCTTTTTCTTTATTTCTTTCCTTCTTTTCCCCACCATCTATTGGATTCATTTAGAATTCTATATGTCTCTTTTTGGTTCCTCTGGTTTGGAAGCTAGACATTCTATCACCATGCCTTTAATGGCTAACCTTAATGTGCCCACCTTCATCTTAACCCAATCTAAAGTCTATCACTGTATTCTATCCTCCTGAGTAGTGAAAGAATCTTAGAGCGTTCTAACACAGGCCAACACCCTCCCAAACGCTCATATTCTTCCTATCTTTTTTCCACTGTATTTTCTTGCAGAACTAGTCACTATCTTTATAGTCTATGTCCCTCTGGTATAATCTCATTTTGATTATCCTTTATCTATATACATATTTTGTTATCATTGCTTCTTAAATCTCATTCTCTCCTTATCTATTTCATATCCTTGTAGGTGACATATAGTTGAGTTTTGTGGCTTCCTATATACTCTGACAATCTCTGTCTACTCAGAAGTATATTGAGACCACATTCAAGGTGACTACTGATATAGTTGGGTTAATATCTATTATGCTGCAGCTGGTATTGTGGTGCAGTGGTTAAGCTGCCACCACCTGAAATGCTGGCATCCCATATCTGCTCTGGTTCAAGTCCCAGCTGCTCCTCTTCTGATCCAACTCCCTGCTAATGCATCTGGGAAGCCAGTGGAGGATGGCCCAAGTGCTTGGACCCTGTCACCCACATGGGAGACCCATATGAGATGAAATGCCAGGCTCTTGGCTTCATTGTGGCCCCGCTACAGCCGTTGCAGCCATTTGGGGAGTGAACCAGTGGATTGAAGATCTCTCTCTCTCTCTCTCTCTCTCTCTCTAGCTCTTTCAAATAAAATAAAAATATATCTATTATGCTTGTTATTTTTCTATTTCTTGCTTTTGTTCATAGTTCTTTTCCTGCTCTTTTTCCTCCTTCTTTGTTATTTGAGAGGCAGAGAGAGAGTGAAAGGGACAGATAGGACTGAGCCAGGAGCAGGAATTCAATCCAGGTCTCCCAGAAGGTGGAAAGAACCCAATTATTTGAGCTATCACCACTGCATCCAGGGTCTGCATTAGCAGGAAGCCGGAGGTAGGAGTTGCAACAGGAACTAAGTATCAAACCTAAGTACCCCGACATGGGGCAAGCACATCTTAACCACCAAGTTAAATGCCCAGCATCCTTCTCTGCTGTACACTGAACATGTCATACACAGGGCTCCACTTCATCTCGTCTGTTAGAATTTAAATTATTTTTCACAAAGTTTCAGTAGCTTCCTTAGAGCTTGCAATATATATTTCCAACTCATCTAAATCCATCTTCAAAATACTATTCCTCTTCAACTGCAGGATAGGTCCTTCTAACAGAGTCTCCCCCAAGTCTTCCTTTCTGGTCTTTATGGCACTGCTGCAATTCATTTCACTGGTCCACTCGTCATCATCACCCCACGCACTGTTACCACTGTCATTCACACAGTCACCTTGTATTTGTAAAGATTTATAGATTCATTTATTTGAAAGGCAGAGAAACAAAGGGGGGAGGAGAGGGAAGGAGAGAGGGAGAGGAGGAGGGGGAGAGGGAGGGGGGAGGGGGAGAGGGGGAGGAGAAGAGGAAGAGGGGGAAAGGGGGAGAGGGAGAAGGGGAGGAGGAGAGGGGAGAGAGGGGGAGGGGGAGGGGGAGGGGGGGAGGGGAGAGAGTGACACTTCCATCTGTTGCTTTACTTCCCCAAATGGCCACAACAGTCAAGGCTGGGGCCAGGACAAGGCCAGGAGCTCCAACCTGGACTCCCACATGGGTGCCAGGGGCCCACCTTCTGCCGACTTCCCAGGCACATTAGCAAGGAGCTGGGTCAGAAGCAGAACAGCCTGGACTTAAACCAACACTCTAGTGTGGGATGTCAGCATCAAGAGCAGAGGCGTAACTCACTACACCACAGTGCTGGCTCACCCCCGGCCCCCACCCTGTGACCTTTTAGACAAATTAAGAAAGATGCAAAGCTTTATTGTAGCCTCACTTACTCCGTCTCAGACTTCCTCCCTTTCTTCACGTAGATCTCAGTTTCTGACCTGTATCATTTTCCTTCTCCTGGATGGTGTAATTTAACATAAAACAAGCCAGTTCTGTGGGGATGAATTCTCTCAGCTTTCATGTCACTGAGAAAGCTCCTTGGTTTCCTTTACTTTTGAAGGATCATTCCCGAGGATATAAGATTCTAGGTTGGTGGGTTCCTTCTTTCAATATTTTAAGTATTTCCCTCCACTGGCTTCTTGCCTGTACGCTTCTGACAAGAAATCTTATCCTTGTTCCCCCATAAAATCATATATTTTGGGGCCAGTGCTATGGCACAGTAGGTTCATCTTCTGCCTATGGCACCGGCATCCCATATAGGCACTGGTTCTAGTCCTGGCTGCCCCTCTTCCAATCCAGCTTTCTGCTATGGCCTGGGAAAGCAGAATGTGGCCCAAGTCCTTGGGCCCTTGCACCCACATGGGAGAACTGGAAGACGCTCTTGGCTCCTGGCTTCAGATTGGCTCAGCTCCAGCCATTGCGGCTATTTGGGGAGTGAACAAGCAGATGGAAGACCTTTCTCTCTGTTTCTCCCTCTCAATGTCTGTAACTCTATCTCTCAAATAAAACCTAAAAAGAAAATCACTTTTTTTAACCTCCAGCTTCTTTCAATATTTTCCCTTTATTTTCAATTTTCCAGTATCTGGAACTTATCCTGCTTGGCATTCCCTAACTTTCCTATATTTATGGTTTAGTAACTATCATTAATTTTGGAGAATTCTTGGCCATTACTAGTTCTAATATCTTTTTCATCTGGTTATATATATACGATGTGTATATATACATATATATATAATTATTACTCCTCTTAAAATTACGCCACAGGGGGCCAGCATTATGGCATAGCGGGTAAAGTCATTGCCTGCAACACAGCTTCCCATATGGGCGCCAGTTTGTGTTTCTGCTGCTCCACCTCCAATCTAACTCCCTGCTAATAGCCTGGGAAAAGCAGCAGAATATGGCAATCAACCTGCACCCCCACGGAGGCCCAGATGAAGTGCCAAGCTCCTGGCTTCAGCCTGGCCCAGCTCTGGCTGTTGTGGCCATCTGGGGAGTAAACCAGTGGATGAAGACTGATCTCTTTCAAATAGTTTTTTAAAAAATAAAAATAACACTTGGATGTTGTCAAAATTTTTAGGTTTTGCTGTTGTTGTTGTTGTTGTTGCTGTTTTGTTTTTTCATTCTTTTGTCTCTCTGCATTTCAGTTTAGAACTTTCTATTGACTTATCTTCAAACTCAGTAAGTTGTTATTTGCCTTGTCCAGTCTACCGATAATTCCATCAATGGCATTCTTTACTTCTGTCGCTGTGTTTTTTATTTCTAAAATTTCCTTTTAGTTTTTGGAGTTTCCATGTCTCTCCTTGTATTACTCATCTGCTCTTATTTGCTGTCTATTTCTCCATTAGAACCACTGGCATATTATTCAGTTATTTTTAATTCTCTGCCTAAAAAATCTGGAATCTGTGTCATAACCCAGGTCTTATTCTGATGCTTGCTTTTTCTCTTCTCGTTTTCTTGCCTAATTCTTCGTTGAAAGCTGCACGTGATATATTGAAACATGAACAGAAACAAAGAGGACTTTAATGTGAAATCTGGCAGATCTTGGCTGTTAAGTTTCTATATTCTTATATTGCTCCAGATTTTACAAGTTACTTGCCCTGTAACTTCAAGTCTCTGATGGGTCAAGAAAATGTGTTGATTTTCCATTTGTCCAACTCTATTTCTTGCTGTAAAGATGGCGTGGTGGCTTCCAAGCTCTTTGCTTGTCAGAGCTGAAAACAGAAGTGCTACACCTTCTCACCGAGGCACATTCTTCAGCAGGAGAGCGAGAGTCCGAGACTGGTAAACTTTTCTTGCACTTGTCTGAAAATGTTTCCATCTGTCTTCTCTATTAAATGACCATCTATCTGAGTGTAGCTCAAGTGTTACTCTCAACACTTGAAGACATTTTCTACTGTCTTCTTCCAATGATGTTGAATATGTGTCATGTCAGTCTGAAAGTTATACTTTCTCTCTGGTTGCTTTATACGTTTTTTTGTCTCTGATCTTCTTCAGTTTCTCTAGAGTTTTGCCTAGAAGTCCATTTCCTGTTGTCATCTTAACTTGCTTGGGACTTAGCATGCTTTTGCAATCTAACGAAATATACCTTGCAACAGTTCTATAAAGTCCACAGCCATTATTTCTTCAGATGTTACCTCTCCTCTCTTTGTTCTGTTTTATTTTTCCAGGTGAACTACTACATGCACATTGGACTTTCTCATGATAATTTTCTTTTATCTCTTACCTTCTCTTTGGCTATTAATTCTATGTTCCTGGCAATTCCCTCAGCTCTGTTTCCCACGTCACTAACTTTCTACTCAGCTATGTCTTATCGTGTATTTAACCTATTCACTGAATTTTTAATTCTGTTGGCTAAAATTTTTATTTCTAGAGAATTTATTTGTTATTTTACTAGTCTTTTTTTGTGGTGTTTTAATCTTTCATAAGTTTGTCTTTTTACCCCTTTTATAGTCTCTTTCCTTTTTCTTTAAAAAAAAATAAAAGGTTTACTTACTCATTTTAAAGGCAGAGTTACAGGAACAGAGAGGGAGCTGTTCCACCTGCTGGTTCACTCCCCAAATGGTCACAACAGCCAGAGCTGGGCCAGGACGAAGTTAGCAGCCTGGAACTTCATCCGGGTCTCCCATGTGGGTGCAGAGGCCCAAGCACTGGGCCACGTTCTGCTGTTCTTCCTGGTGCATCAGCAGGGAGCTGGGTCATAAGTGTGGAGCAGCAGGATGCCGGTGCCACGAGCAGGAGTTCACTGGCTGCACCCTAACACCGGCCCCTCTAGTCTCCTTCAATTAGTCTGGTTTGGGATTCTTGAACAACCTCTCCTCCTGGTTATGTTTCTTGTATGCATGCTGTACATGCTGGATTGTGGAAGGGTCCTGATGTGAGTTTTTCATATGCTTCTGTGAGGCATCTCAGGGATCCCACAGAGTGCAGTTTTCACGTTGGTTTCTATTCTCGGATTTCTTATGCATAACATACAGTGAGACATCACACTCATGTGGGGCGCAGACTTGGGATTTCAACTGTTCATGGGGAATTCTGTCCTCTGAGTCCCCTGTCTTGAGCTTTCTCACTGCTTCCCTTGGCCTAGGTGAACCTTACCCACTGCCCATTTCATGGAAAGTATGGTCCTTCCAGGTATCCCATTGTTGGCTGGAGTTTCAGTTCTACCTCCCATGTTACACAGGTCCAAGGCCACATCTTCTATCCCAACATCAGCATCAAAACCCCAGACCCTGGGGTCTAGGCCTATATCCAGGGCCAGTGCACTGGGCCACTGGGACATTGGCTGATACATTTGAAGTTCTGGCTCTCAATTACCAGCCCTTGAGGACTTCCCTCTATTTGAGGCAGTATTTATGTTTTCAATGTTTGTTTATTTGAAATGTAAAATGAGAGAGAGAGAGACAGATCTGCTGTCTGCTGGTTTACTCCCCCAATGGCCATGACAGCCAAGGCTGGGCCAGTCAAGCCACAGTCAGGAAACAGAACTCCATCCTGGTCTCCTACGTGTATGGCAGGGACCCAGGTACCTGGGCCTTCTTCTGTCGCTCCAGGCACATTAGCAGGGAGCTGGATTAGAAGCGGAGCAGCCAGGAAGCAAACCAGCACTCTGATATGAGATGCTCTCATTGCAAGCAGCAGACTAACCCACTGTGCCACAACCCAGCCCCACCCCACCCCGACCAGTATTTCTATTGTTTAAGATGGGAAGGAAGCCTGCAATAGCTCAGCTGTGTTATGGGAATCACAAATCTATATCCTTTTATTAAAATAACTTATAAAAAAGGTTTATTTTGTTATTTTTAAAGAGTTTAGTGAATAGCCAAATTCCTGATGCCAAATTTCCAGCGCACTTTCACAACAAACAAGCTGTAACACTGGAATTGTCTGTTGTTGCTGCTTTCCTACTGCAATATTAGCTTTGTGCTTGGGCAAGGAGAGGGAATATATCTATGTAAAAGTCAGTTCTCACACAGGACCGTGGGCTGCATGCATTACTACTACTTTATGCCACACAGCACACCACAGGTGGTCAATGTCACTGACATGGCATCGCTGGAAAAATGTCTTGGATGGATGAATGAATAAGTGAATGGACGAACATCCCAGCAAGGTGCAGGCAGCTCCTTGACAATTCACTTGTAGTCTTTAAACCCCACCGACACAGAATTTGTCCGTCATCAGAAAGAGGGGAGCAGACCGGAGGAAAACTGTAAACAAGTCAAAGTCAAAAGAGGAGATGAATTTCTGATTTGCTTCACCCCTCACGGAACACTGTCCTGCAGTGGAGCTTGAGGGTGACCCCACGCCACCCCAATGCCACAGCCGTGACCCATGGAGGCCAGCCAGGAGCACGCCTGCCTCGCAGGGGCCCCACGTCCCCGCACACATTCCTATCTGACAGAACAGGCCAGGACTGTCCTCGGGAAGTCCCCTGTGCTTGACCACAGGAAGACAAGCATCACTCAGAAACGTGGTAGGGACACGTGGGCTCCCATAAGCAATGCTCTGGTCAGCACAGCAATGGAAGGGGACTGGGGCCCCGCGGAGTTCCTGTCAGATTCACCCTTGGGTCACTTTGAGATGATGACAATAAAAAGATGACGGACAACATGGCCGGTCTAGAGGCTCCCACTACCCCCAGGGATCTAGAGAAAGAATTCCAGAATAATCATGCACTATCTCACTCCAAAGACAAGATAACATCCAAGCGGAATCTTGTGTTAGCACCTGGTACAGCTGGCTAACAGCCCATGTATCAACATCTTATGTTAATGGTTAATGGATTAAGGGGGTGACTTGACACTAGTAAGTCAAGGAGGTGGGTCCAGTGGAAGTTCTTTGGGTCGCCGAGGCACCCCCTCAGAAGGGGGTTCCAAGAGAGGTTCAGTTATATCAGCCGAATGCAGCCAAGCTTCTCTCCCTCTGCACACATTCCGCCCCTTCAGCAGATGTCAGACTAAGCCCATCTGACCTCAGACTGCAACCCCCAAAACCACAGACTACAACAAACATGACTCCTTCACAAGTAGCTTCCTGCAGGTATTTTAGTTAAAGTAATAAAAAAAAAAATTGGGGCCAGCATTGTGGCACAGTGCAGTAAGTTGTACTACCTGCATCCCATATGGACGCCAGTTTGAGTCCCAGCTGCTCTACTTCTGATACAGTTCTTTGCTGATGCACCTGGGAAAGCAGCAGGAGATGGCCCAAGTCTTGGGTTCCTGCACCCACATTGGGGATCCAGATGAAGCTCCTGGGTCCTGGCTTCAGCCTGGCCCAGCCCTAGCTGTTATGGCTATTTGGGGAATGAACCAGCAGATGGAAGATCTCTCTCTCTCTCTCTCTGTAATTCTTTCAAATAAATAAATAAATCTATCTTTTAAAACTAAATAAATAAAGTAACAAAAAGTTAACTAAGACAGCATCTCTGGGTTTGGGAAGGCATTTCTAACCCCCTGCCCTGGGAAGTATGGGGAGAAGAAGAACCGCTGCTCACCACCACCTGTCTACTACCACTCCCCCAGCCCTTGTAACAGCAGGAGTCGCTCACAGGATGGGGCACATTCACTGAGACACGCTCGGCAGGGTCAGCATCGCTGTGCAGGAAGGTGGGACATCTCCCTCTGGAATTCAGGCTTCCAGCTATCCATGAGGTCAGCCCACACCTGCTTCCCGTACGAAGGCCCAGCCATGAGCTCTCCACCTGCACTCCAGCGGCTAAGCCAGGGAGAGCCTGGTGCACATGGCGGTGAGACTCGGAGATGCTGTGTGGGAAGCTTCACCTGGGTCTCTTCTGGCCTACGTCTGCTATCTCAGAGAATCCAGGAATGGCTGAGGAGGGATGGAGGAGCCATGCAGGTATTGCTCAGATGCCCAGATCAGCATCTAGTCTTTTCCCTCTAGGCTGGTGACCCCAGCTAGAGGGGAAGAGAGAGGGAGAAGATTCAGAGCCTCCCCAAACCCTCCAACTCCTACTGTCCACCAACGCAGCGCCTTCCCAACAGTGTGCAGGAAACCAGATGCTCCCGGCCTTGGATGACCAGGGGACAACTGGAGAAACCAATGACAACCGGAAGCAGTTGCTCCTGGCCCCTCAACCCCAGCACGTTATATAGATTAACATTTTGCACATGTGCCAAGGTATGGAAAAGACTGACACGGCTTGGATGAAAGCATGCCCAGCACAGTCTCCCTCATTGTCTAGAACATTCCGCATGCGCCTTGGCCTTCGACACCTGCAAGTTCCCCACGGCTTCATCAAAGAAGCTGGATGCCAGCTACTAAATTCCCGTCCTCAGCAAGAGTGGGGTTGGTGGTAACCACTCAAGGTGCCTTCCCAGAGAATGACCTGCCTCCAACTGGGCAAGATTTTTGCCCAGGGCTACCCTTTGCATGGCCAGTAGTCCCAAAGCCTCCAAGGTAACAGCACATCTTCCTAGAGCACCAAGCTGCAAAACCCAGGGAGAGCTGCCAGGGTGTCTGGGACTCTCTGTAGTGGAAGCAGGCTATCAGCCCAGCTCAGAAATGCACTAATGGGGCCGGTACTCTAGCATAGCAGGGAAAGCTGTTGCCTGCAGTGCAGGCAGTCCATATGGGGGCTGGTTCAAGTCCTAGCTGCTCCACTTCCGATCCAGCTCTCTGCTATGGTCTGGGAAAGCAACAGAAGATGGCCCAAGTGCTTGGGCCCCTGCACCCACATGGGAGACCCAGAAGAAGCTCCTGGCTTCTGCCCAGCTCTGGCCATTGCAGCCATTTGGGGAGTGAACCAGAGGATGGAGGCGCACTCTCTCTCTCTCTCTCTCTCTGCCTATCTGTAACTCTGCCTTTCAAATAAATAAATAAATCTTTTAAAAGGGAAAGAAAAGAAAAGAAAACACCTGCTGAGATCAATCAGGAAACATCTACTCTCAAAGAGGACCGGGTGAGGGCATGGCCGCCTCCTGACCAAGCAGTCCGGGTCTCATTTCCTCATCTGCTGGGGGAACAATGAATTCGGGGTGATTGTGGGATAGGTTCCACAAAAGAGGTGGTTTGGGCTTTAAATTCGAGATTTTTATTCTCAGTTGTTCACCGGGCTCTGGCAGCCTCACCCACCCCAGGCACGTGTTGGGGTCTGTTTAATCTTCCTCTCTGCCGTAGTCCACCCAGGGACCCAGCCCTGCGCTCCCAGGTGGAGGCAGTGGCAGCATACAGGTCTCTCCACTGCCATCTACACAGGGACCCAGCCCTGCGCTCCCAGGTGGAGGCAGTGGCAGCATGCAGGTCTCTCCACTGCCATCTACACAGGGACCCAGCCCTGCGCTCCCAGGCAGAGCAGCTGGGCACTGTCTGTAGGCAGGGAGGCTGACAGCAACCACTGGTCTCTACCTGTGCTGTCTCCAGCAGAAACCCTGGGCCTACTCCATGGGAGCAGAGCCAGAGTCACCCGTCGGCCCCGAGAGATGGTGCAGCCCTCGCCTGCAGTGGCCCGGGGCCGTGGCCCCTGCGGCCTGAGCTGCTGCTCTCTGCTCACTCTTGGGAAGATCGCCCTTCAAGGCCTCGGCGTCAGAGGTCTTCTTTTGTTGCCGCCTCTACCCCTCCCCCATTTCTCACAGGCCCCTTCCCAGTCTCCTTGTCACAGAGTGGACAGACCACAGTAGGCTTGGGGCTGTGAGCCACGAGGATTCTCCACTAGCTCAGGCTTGCTAGCAGTGGGACAGGCCTCATGAGCAAGTCCAGCCCCCATGGATGCTCACACTTCTAACATGGCACACATGACAAAGGACCGTTCCTACTCGCACGCCTACAGGGACAGGCAACTCAGCACATCACAAGGAAGCCTGCCCACTGCTAGCATGCTCAAGCTACAAAGTTCTCTGAGCCTGTCTCCTTTCCTGCCCACCCCTCCCAAGCCTCGCTTCTCCCAGGCAAAGAGTCCCAGCCTCTCTAGGCGTCCCTCCTCAGAGAGATCTCCAGTGGCCGCCTCCAGAAAATCTCTACTTTGTCTGCACAAGAGGAGCACGGCCCTGTAAGGGGAAGAGGGAGAGGAACCGAACCAGCCCAGACGACAACAGGGCGGTCCCCACCTGGGCATCCGTTCACGGCTCCAGAGACCACGCTGGTTCGTGGAGCAGCCCAGCACCTCCTAACGCATGCTCAGACTGAGAAGACTGAGCCCCGGGGATGTATCCCAGGAGAGTGCTCAGCTCTACTCAGCCACGGGCAGCTGTGGCCAGAGGCTGCCAGCCAGGGACCTGGCTCCCAATCTCAGCGTTGGGCTTCCTGTGTGTGCTGGGCTAAGCCACTGCCCTAACCTAAACCGCGCTATCTGCACAACAGGATCACAGGAGTGCTTGCGACTCGGTAAGGATACTGGGCGAGAAGCCAGGGAAGCAATGAACCCAGTTGCTACAGTGATTCCAGCAAAGATTAAACCCATGGCATCTATGAGCCCAGAGAAGTTGGTGCAGGCTGAAGGGGTCAGGGAAGGCCTCACAGGGCAGACAGCACTCCTGCTGGGCCTGGCCAGGGTAGGAGTTAGAAATAGGCTGAAAGAAGATTCCACACAGGTGAACAGTGAGCAGGAGCTCCGAGTGTGGACAACAATCGCCAGAGTAATAACAGCTGCAGGACGGGCCGCGGAGTATGCTCAGAGCCGTCCCCTGGTGTTCACGTGCGCCCATACGCACACGCACACACCAGCCCTGGGAGAGGAGGGCGGAGGTCAGCAACCCCCTTGGACACGGGCGGGCCCAGGCAGTGTGGGGCAGGGGGGTCAGGCCTGGCCACAGCCAGAGCTTCCCCAGGGCGAGCAAAGGGACATGGGGGCAGTGATGAGGGGGTGGAGGCTGCGGGAGATGACCAGGGGTTCTGACGCAGGGGTAGGCTTCAGGAAGTTAAGATATCCAACAGTAGCAGCAGGGACCAGGCAAGAGGCAGAAGGCCCCAGCGAGGGCTGCTTACAAGATAGCCAGAGCAGTCCAGGCCACAAAGCCCAAACTCTCAGGGCCAAGGAGGTTTCCCACCTCCACTTTAGCCTTCTAGGGTTTGGGTCCCCGCCCACTGCTGCAGCCCCCTCACTCCAGTCTTCTTTCCTCCAGCCCACATTCCAACCCCAGAGCCGCCAGCAGGTCCTCACCACACCTGTGGTCCTCCATCCCTCCATCCACCTCTCCACCACCTCTAGACATCTGGATTCTGCAATGCCTCAAGGCACCTCCTCCAGGAAGCCTTCCCCCACTTCCTAACCAGACACACCTGCCTCCCAGTGGGACACAGACCCACCATGGAAGAAGAGGAGACCCCTCTGTGACTCACACTTGGGGTCCAGGCCGCCCTTGCTTACCAGGCTCACGCATGCTCAGAAACACACACCCACTCCTCACCAGGAACAGGCTGTCCAGCAGCGTTCCAGCACCCTGCTCAGCCACTAGCCAGGAGACGTACCACCCTGCAGGGGCTGAGAGGCTTAAGAGAGCAGGAGGCACTTCCGGTGGCTTCTCTGTTAGACTGGGGACAGGCCTTCTCCCGGGTTAACCCCCTGTGACCTTTGAACTTCCCCGGAGGTCAGCAGCACGTCCCGCTTCCCCAGCTGTCTCTCTGTCTCCAGCCCGATGGGAGGGAGGGCCCTGGGCCCGTTCCATTTTGCGCCCGTATTGATCTGTTGGCAGCAATGGGCTGGATAATTAGCCAGGAATTAGGGTTTCTATTACAGCCAGGAGGCTGCTCCAGCTGATTTATCACCTGAATAATTTACTGTGATTGAAAGGAAATTAAAATGAACTCCATTTGACAACTGTGAGCTTTTATGGGCTTTAGTGAAGGCTCAAAAGCCAGATTAATAGCCTGGTGTTGGTTAATAGTCTGCCGAGAGTAAATACGGCAGGCAGGCAGCGCGTGGCGGCCGGAGGAGGGACCCGCTTGCCAGTGGCCAGTGCCCGCCCAGGCGTCAGGACGAGTTTTCCTGAAACGGATTCCACCGCGGGAAACACACACACACATGCACGTGCACGCATGCACTCATACGCATACACGCACACGCGCGCGCACACACACACACACACACACGCAATCGCCACCAGCAGTTGTTTTTTTCCCCATCTTCTCTTCCTCCGAGGTGATTTTTACTCACTCCACATGTAGGGAAAACAGAATTGCTTTTTCAATAACCATTGTGAAGAGGAAGTGTTTCATTGCCCCAGGAGTAGGTCTGCCTTAACCCCTTCCACGCGGGCCAAAGGGTTTAGCAAGCCTCCCTGAACAGCCGGGGTCTGGGCCCACCTGCCCACCCACTCAGGGGGCATCATGGTGGGAGCAGCAGTAAGGTCAAGAGGGCTCTGAGCCCACAGCGGTGACCAGCGGGTCCCTAGCCTGGCCCTGCAGAGGGTCGCCCTTCCCAGGGGCGTGGGGAGGAGGGCTTCGGGGGCACACACCAGGCTCTGAACTCCTGGGAGGGCAGGCAGACTTGGGCTGCAGAGCAGGCAGCGCCTCCAGGGGGACCTTCTGCAAAAGATGAGGATGCACATCCTGAGGTCCAAGCCTACAGCCTTGACAATTCCAGAACCTCCCTGGGCCTGAAAATGGAGCAAACAATCTGGGGGGGGGGGGGGGGACCCTGTCAAATGGGGCTCACGCACCCGGGCCGGATGCTTAGCAAACATTCCATTTGAGGGCCAGAGGAGAGGCTGGATGTGGCAACTGGGGCAAAGAATCACTGGTGTCGCTGTCATCATGATGGCGACCACACACCCACAAGCTGAGAGCTACAGAAAAAGCAGAGCCAACTCCAAGGCCAGTAAACGCTCTTCCTCTCCTATCAGTTCCTGAGCAGACGTGACACCAAGTGCCCTGCCCTTGCCCCAGGCCACCAGGCCCCAGAGACTCAGACTGGGACAGCTGGGTCTGATCCCCAGCCAAACAGGCAGCCAGCCTTCCTGGTCGGCCGGCAGCTCCAGGTCCCTTCCAGGAGCCACCGCCTCGCCACTCTGGGGCCTACGCAGCACAGCCACGGAATCACCGAGCTGACAGGGCTCAGGAACCTGTCCCCTTGACACACGTCCCCTCCCAGCTCAGGCCGTCATTTGTCCAGAGCGAGCGGGAAGCGGGCGCGGGCCATGTCATTCATAGTCCAGTGCCCGTGAGCATGCAGGGCAGTCCTGCAGCCTCACCTGCCATCTCTCCTCATTACAGCACATTACGGGGTGAAGCTGATTACCCAGAAAGCCCTGAGTCAGCCATTAGCGCGGCCCCCACCCCCACCCCCGAGCCCACACAGCTGGAGGCGGCCTGCAGCCACGGCGCACCATTCTGAAGGACACTGCTGGACACAGTGCCCCCCGGACTCTGCGAGCCAGGCCTCCTCCCATGCAGGGCCCTGGGCCTCCGTGAGCCCATCTCACCTGTCCTTCGGCACTGCCTCCGCCATGCTGTCACCCCTGATGCTGCCAACCCAGGCAGCTTCTGCCTCCCTGACCGGACCCTTCCTCCAGGGTCTTGTCCTGTGCCTTCTAAGTCCACACCACACTGCCCCACGTGAGAGCAGGGGAGCATCCGAGCAAGGATGGCTCTGGGCTCCACTCACCTAGGAAGCCCTGTGCTCTCTGCCCAGGCTTCGGGCCCTGACTCTCCGCGACAGGCACACGACACAGAGTGTCCAACACAGAATGTCCGTGCCAAGCCAATCACAGCTGGAGAGAAAGGCAGGAGACTCGGCGCTGTGAGGCCAGGTTCTGGTTCTTCGCCACTTGCTCGAGAGGCAATCTCTGACAAGCCCCGTTCTCTCTCTGGGCCTATAAAACCTGCAGGGGTTGGAAGCCCGCCCTCAGGGTTGTACGCAAGCCCGAAAACCACGCAGTCTTCACAGCACTTAGATCAGTTCTCTCGCAGATCCTGAAGGAAAGGTAGCCCAAGAGGCTTTCCAGACCCAGTGCCGCCCTGACCCCGTCCTGCACCTGATGAACTGCGGCTGCCGCCACCGCTCAGGGGCTCTGAGTGGCGGGAGCACCTGCTTGTCACAGAGGCAGCTTAGGACCCACAGTGCAGGCATCAGCTCCATCCAGCACACCTTCCCAGGCTGTGGGACAAAGACCTGGCTCCACGCCACGCTCTGCAAAACCAGGCCCATCACCCCAGCATCACCGCCTACTCCCTTCCCTATGCCCAGCCATCCTGGCGCTCCCTCCAGGCCTCATTCTTGTTTCTTCTCACCCCAGGGCCTTAGCACCTGCTATTCCTCCTGCCAGGCACATCCCCTCCATCCCCGATCCCTGCTCCTTGTTCTGGCCAACCCCTGAGGTCTCAGCATAAATGCGTTTCCCCTAGGAGGTCCTGGGGCTTCCGGGCCGCCTTAGCCTCTGCTTTAGGCTCTCAGAGAACCTCAAGCACCTCCTTGGCACCAACACACCTGGAACCCACAGCTCTCTGGGTAATGGGTATTTATTGGGATTTTTTTCCCATTCATCTGGGACTCCCTAAGGGCAGGTGAAAGCCTGTCCTGTCCATTGTTAACCCCCTCATGCCTGCCTCCAGGCCCGGCACAACACAGAGACTCATCAGTGTTTGTGAAGACCACTGGCTGGCTGGGCGGCCCGAGACAAGTCTCTGCTTCTCTGGGCTTCCAGTTCCCCACCTGAAAACGAAGTGGCTGGAGGGCGTGCAGGAGCCCCACGGGAGCTGCTCAGAGGCAGCCAGCCGGTCAGCGGTGGTGGCCCCTGCGGTTCTGCCCACTCCTCACCACCCAGCATCCCCAGCACCACCCGGCCCTCTACAGCAGCCAAGCACACATGGTCTCCATGCTCTTGGACGGTCTTAGGGGAACCTGCATCCGAGGAACATTAAGGAGGCCAGGAATTACTGCTCAGAGGGGCTCTCTGGCTCCCCCACCAGGCCGGAAGCGTGTCTGAGTCACCTGGGGCTGCAAGGTGGCCCACCCAAGGTCTGGCACAGGCAAGGCGTGAGGAAACAGCGGCCTGAGTTGAACTGGGCACTGCAGGGACCTCTTTGGGCCCTGAGAGCCTCTCACTGGAGGCCCCTCTGGCCCAAGACCACACCTCGGGCAACAACTGCTGCTGTGCCCAGGCTGGGGCAGGCTGGCTGCTCAGCAGGGACGGGGCTTCCTGCTTCCTTTCCTCCGTGCAAATGACCCAGGTGGAAGTTTGTCTGAGGAGACCCACCATCATTGCTAGTCTCTTGGACTTGGTCTTTAAGAGTGTGACGAGAGCTGACAGTGGGGTGCACGTGGGCACCATCGTGGCTTTGCTCACAGCTGGTGAGCCCAGATCACAGGGTGAGTGTGTATTTCAGCCAGCACACTGACAGACAGGACAGCGGTCCAAGAAGTGGCCCAGAAGATCCCTACACCCCCTGCCCCCGTGAGAGCCCTGGGAAAGGACAGCGCAGCAATGGCAGAGCGGCTGGGCAAGTCACACATGCCCCCAAGCTGGCCGACAGACCCAGGCAGCCGCACAAGGAGCTGTCCTGACCCCGTGGATGCTGTCATTGGCCAGGGTCAGCCCAGAGCCACAGGAAGCTCGCCTCTGAGGAGAGGCTGGCGGACTCTAACCCACACCTGCTGGCTGCCCCCGCCGCCAGGACGGCGACCCAGGCCTGTGTGGCCGCGGCAGGCGTGGCAGCGAGAGTCGAGGGCGTACCTGCTCGGGCTTGATGGGCTCCGTGGTGGTGAAGATGTCGGAGTAGTGCTGCCTCTCGAACACACGGTCCAGCACCTCCAGCTGCTGCTGCGTGAACAGGTCGCCCCGCATCTGCTTCCGCAGGAAGTCTCTGCCCGGGAGCGAGTGACCGTTTGGCACTGGAGACTCCTGAATACCTTTGATGAGCACGAGAGAGGAGAGGTGAGTGCAGGTTCTCCTAGGGCCTGAAGAACGGCAGGCCAGGCCCCGAGGCTGGGGCCCAGCTGCCAGCTTTCTGGACAAGAAGAAACTGGCAGTGGCTTAGGGAAGGGCCAGCCTTGCCCAAGGTCCCCAGCTGACGAGTGCAGAGCCAGCCTCCCAAGGCCACGTGCCAGGTGCTGCGCAAAGCCCTCCTGCCATGGGTCATCTCGTCTAACCCTCCTGATGACCCCAAACATGCTATTATCTTCCCATTTTGCAGACGAGAAAACTGAGACCTAGAGGGGACAAGGGGATATAGCCTGAGGACGCGAGCTCAGGTTGACTCAGAGCCTCAGTCACCAGGCGCTGCTGCCCGTCCTGTACCGAGGACCCGCCTGGGAGGTAGAGCTTTTCTCAGAGCTGATGTCCTCGCCCTGAACATTTCCCATCACGTCACATGGCCAGGCCAAGAAACTAGACTATGGGGACACATGGCCTCTCCCACCATTGTGGGCCAGTGTGACAAAATCTGTCCAAATCATGTGGGCACATCCCTTCAATCGTGTGATTGCCCTTCAGGGAACTGAATTCACAGCTGGGCTTGTGGGACGTGAGAGATGTCTAAGACTCTTACAGCAGACTAGAAACAATACCGAAGAGGTGGGGCAGCGCCGTGGCTCACTTGGTTAATCCTCTGCCTGTGGCGCCTGCATCCCATATGGGCGCCGGGTTCTAGTCCCAGTTGCTCCTCTTCCAGTCCAGCTCTCTGCTATGGCCTGGGATAGCAGGGGAATATGGCCCAGGTGCTTGGGCCCTGCACCCGCATGGGAGACGAGGAGGAAGCACCTGGCTCTTGGCTTCGGATCAGCGCAGCGCCTGCCATAGCAGCCATTTGGGGGGTGAACCAATGGAGGGAAGACTTTTCTCTCTGTCTCTCTCTCTCTCTCACTGTCTGTAACTCTACCTGTCAAATAAATAAATAAATAATAATACCTAAGAGGTTATTTACAGCTAAACACATCATGGCACGGTGGCATAAGGGAATACTGGGAAGTCTCAAAAGGATGAGCACACCCTCAGTTAATAAGGAAAAGAACTTCAAGAACATGGCCATGTGAAAAATAAACAAGGGACAGCACGATGCGTATGCTGTCAATGTTCTGTATCAAAAGAAAGACTACACACACACACCCACAAGGTCTTCAGAAAGTTCATGAAATGGTTATCAAAAAATCATACATTTTAGATTTTAGAAATTTCAGAACATTTTAGAAAAATTTAAAATTTTACAAAAAATTTGTGTCAAAACAAACATCTTTTTTTAAAAAAAAAGGATTTACTTTATTTTTATTTGAAAAGGCAAAGAGATAGAGGGGGGGGGGAGACAGAGAGAGAAATCTTCTATCCATTGGTTCACTCCCCAGCTACCCACAACCACCAGAGGTGGGCCAGACCAAAGCCAGGAGCCCAAAACTCAGTTCAGGTCTGTGTACCTGGGCCATCATCTGCTACCCTCCCAGGCGCATCAGCAGGGAGCTGGATCAGAAGCCGAGGTGAAGGCAGGACTCAACACCAGGCACTCACGCTGATGCTCGGGACTCCCTCATTCTGAACTGCTTCACCACAACACCTGCTCTTTAAACTTCTTTTAATTCCATTTTCAATGAGATTTTATATTAAAGATTTATTTGAAAAGCAAAGTGACAGAGAGAGAAGAGAGAGACAGAGAATCTTCCATCCACTGGTTCACTCCCCAAATGGCCAGAATAGGGCTGGTCCAGGCTGAAGCCAGGAGTTTGGAACTCCATCCAGATCTCCCACGTGGGTCAAAGGGACCCAAGTATTTGGGCCATCTTCTGCTGCTTTCCCAGACCAATTACTAGGGAGCTGGATCAGAAGCGGAGCAGCTGGGGTTCTGGTTTCCATATGGGATGCCAGTATCACAAGGGGTGGTTTAACCCACTGCACCACAATCCAGCCCCTTCCATGGACTTTCTGAATACCCCTGGATGTGCATGTTTATGTGAAACATCTAAGGAAGTTACCCTCTCAGGAAGACAGGGATGAGTGGAGGGAGGCAAAGGGGAGAGAGATTTTTTAAAGCAGGCTTTTCTGTTTGGTTTGGTTTGTAAATTAAGAAAGCACAAGATTAAACACTTTCTGTGTTCCCTATTATTAGCTATTCCACCATAAGGCTCTGGTTTTGAGTCCTACATTTCAAAAACACGCTATGAACCATCCATTGAAGGAGCTGGCATTATTGAATAGCCAGTTAAGCCACTCGGGCACCAGTTTGAGTTCCTGCTGCTCCACTTCTGATCCAGCTCCCTACTAGTGCATCTGCGAAAGCAGCAGAGGATGGCCCAGGTGCTTGGGCCCCTGCATCCACGTGGGAGACCTAAGGGAAAGCTCCTGGTTTCAGCCTGGCCCTACCCTGGTCGTTGTGGCCATTTGGGGAGTGAATCAAAGAATGGAAGACCTCTCTCCCTCCCCCACTTCTTCTGACCTCCCCAACTCTTTAAAATTAAAAAAAAAATTGTTATGCACCAAAGGGGGGGAAATGATGAAATACCTTTTGCGGGACTTGGCCTTGAGTTGTTCAAAGTGAAAGCAAGCACTGGTCCATTGGCGCCTCATTCCCCGGGACTCTGGGACCATGTGGCTTAAGCCAGGCTGCCCAGAGGCACTGCCGAAACCCAGGCCCAGGGCCCAGGCACCCGCCTGTGCCGTCAGGAAGCCCCAGGGGAAATAGGGACCAGTCAGCTTCGGCTGCAGGGTGCCGCTGCGTGGGCCTCACCACCGCCAGCCCCAGGTCCCCTACCCCTGCCCGCACACTGCTGCCCTAGACATTGGCATCCCCGTGAAAAGCCCACCCCTATGCGGGAAGAGGCCCAATCAAGGGGCAGGCAGCCGCGGGGCACTGCGCCGCTGAGATGCAGCCAAAAGCCGGGCCTCCTCCCTGTCCCATCTCATGCCGTGCAGCGGCGCGGCCTGGCCTTTGCAAGCCCCGGAGCCTCAGAGCACCCAGCGTCCTCTATGAGAAAAGGCCTCGGGGCTCACACCATGGTGCAGGTTAGGCCCACTGGCAGCACCCCATATTGGGGTGTACCGTTCAAGTCCTGGCTGCTCCACTTCCAGCTCCCTGCTAATGGGCCTGGGAAAGCAGCAGTAGAGGGCCCAAGAGCTTAGGGCCCCGCTACCCACATGGAAGATCTAGATGGAGTTCCAGGCTCCTGGCTTCAGCCTGGACCAGCCCCAGCTGTTGCAGCAATTTGAGAAGTCAACAAGGAATTGGAAGATTCTCTCTTCTCTAGCTGGCGCCGTGGTTCAATAGGCTAATCCTCCGCCTTGTGGCGCCGGCACACCAGGTTCTAGTCCCGTTCGAGGTGCCGGATTCTGTCCCGGTTGCCCCTCTTCCAGGCCAGCTCTCTGCTGTGGTCAGGGAGTGCAGTGGAGGATGGCCCAAGTGCTTGGGCCCTGCACCCCATGGGAGACCAGGAGAAGCACCTGGCTCCTGCCTTCGGATCAGCACGGTGAACCAACAGCAAAGGAAGACCTTTCTCTCTGTCTCTCTCTCTCACTGTCCACTCTGCCTGTCAACCAAAAAAAAAAAAAAAAAAAATCTGGGACGAAGCGCCCCCTCTGCCCCTGCGGCCCACCCCCATGGAACCAGTCTCCTAAAGCCACCCAGACTAGAGGGTGCAGGCGCTTGCAGCCCAGTCAGTCTGCTCCGCAGTGTCCTGCGGACCAGCACCCACCACGAGGTCCTGTTCGCCAAGGTTCTGCGCACGCGCAATCACACACGCCTGTCCCGTCATCCCAGGCCCAGCCTCTCCTGCTGGAGCCTACCTCAGCCTCGGTGCGGGAGCGCCCACCACGTTCCTCCCGGCCAGAGTCCACGAGACTCCCCCGGTGCGCCACCTTCAACTCTGCTCCCGCGCCAGCTGGCAGCCGGCTCCTCCTGCCTCCCCCTGGCCCTCATTCTGCCCCTCACACACGCCCAGGCCGGCATCCCAGAGAGGCTCCTCGGCGCCAGCCCGCTCCTGTGGGACAGAGCCCTGGCCCACCTGCACTGAGCAAGCTCAGCGAGGGGGTTTCCACTCAGGTCCCTGTGGGACAAGTCACTGGACCCCGAACACCGCCCTGCACGGCCTGGGGCCGACTCGAGCATGCGCACTGGGAGACCTTGGAGACTCGCAGGGGCTGAACACAGGCAGCCCGGCGCCCACCTCTGCGGGGTCTTCCAGAAGCAGGACCGGCTGTGCCCCGCCTGCCTCTCAAAGTCTGCGGCGCACCCACTGGGCAAGCCCGGGAGAACACTAGCTCCAGGCTCCTGACTTCCTGGGCCACCGTTGTAGCCATCTAGGGAGTGAACTAGTGGATGGAGGACCTCTCTCTGTCTCCTTCTCTCTATTGCTCTGCCTTTCAAATAAATATTATTATTAAAAAGTTATTAAAAGAAATACGAGGGTATGTCTTAAAACTTATGGAAAATCGAGTTGAAAGAGAAATTTATTTTGCACAAACAACTTTTTAAACCCATGCATAGTTCCTTTCAAAACTTGTATTTTCCATGACCATTGTCAAGTCCCTCAGATAGGACCATGCGTGGGGGCGAGAAGCAGCGTGACCTTGCCTGGAAAGGAGCCAGGGCTGTCTTCCAGGAGGAAGCCACACCTGAACTTCAAGGAGACCTTGGAGGAGTGGGCAGGGCCACAAGGGGCAGGCTGGCTGGGCAACAGAGCCTGCCTGCCACACACAGACGCTAACATTAGAAGGAGTGCAGGGAACAGAGCAGCAGAGGGAGGAGCCCTGGGGAGAATCTGGGGGGCTGGCAGGGGTGCAGCCCAGCAGCCCGGGGCCACAGAGAGCATGGGAGCCTTGCTGCAGGGGCGCGGGGAGCCACAGGAGGAGCCGAGAAACAGGGGCCTTGCCCACTCCTGGCCCTGGGCCCAAGAGGATCGCCCTTTAGTCAGACCGTGCCATCTGAACTCAGCTCCCAGACCTCGCCTGCGGTAGACACCAGGGGCACCGGTGGGATTTGGCATGTGTGGGTGTCTGATGGCAGTGCTCTGGAGTCAGCTCACCAGCTACCAGCAACCCAACGTGCCGTGCGGAACATAAGCCATTCCTCGCTGACGTGCACCCTGTCTCCTTGGACAGACACAGCCTGCAAGCACGCACACCTCCTCCAGGAGGCCCTCCTTCCTTTCTTACAGCTCTGATCACTTTCTCCCTTGGCTTATTTTTTTTTTTTTAAACTTATCTGAAAAGTCAGAGTTACAGAAAGAGAGAAAGAGAGAGAGATCTTCCATCCACTGGTTCACTCCCTAAATGGCCACAACAACTAGGTCAAAGCCAAGAGCTCCATCCAGGTCTCCCATGGCGGTGGCAGGGCACAAACATTTGGGCCATCTTCTGCTTCTCTTCCCAGGCCAGCAGCATGGAGCTGGATCGGAAGTGGAGCAGCCAGGACACAAAACAGCACCCATATGTGATGCCAGCGCTGCAGGAGGTGACTCACCCCTCTATACCACAGAGCCAGCCCCTTCTCTTATCTTAGGAGCCAAGCCCCACCCCTGGCCCTCCCCTCCCACACTGCACTCTCACCTCTAGGGGCAAGACTTCAGGCCACTCATGTCTGTCCCCTCCTCAGGGAATGTTTATAGAACAAATGAACAAATCAGTTATACGCATGACAATACCTTTCAGTCTGCGGATGACAGAATCCCTCCTCCTGACATCATTCATTCACTCACTCATTCATTCATTTTTCTCCAACCAAATAAAGTAAGCACTAGTGCGAGGGACAGAACAATGGGCTAAAGCTGACCCAGCCCTGTCCTCACTGATGTCCAGTGCAGGAGGTGGATGCTAACTGAAAAAGAACCGGGGGCGGGGGAGGGAGGCGACTGGCACAATGGTTAAGGTGGCACTTGGGACGCCCTCATCCCATATAGAGTTCAAATCCCGGCTCCACTCCTGACTGCAGCTTCCTGCTAATGTGTACTCTGCAAGGCAGCAAGTGATGGCTCAAGTACCCGGGTCCCTGCCACCCATGTGGGAGGCCAGACTGAGATCCAGGTTCCTGGCAGCTGCAGGCATATGGGGAGTGAACCAGCAGATGCAGCGTCTCTGTCTGTCTCTGTCTCTCTGCGTTTCAGATAAAAGAAGTTCAACAAGAGAGAAAAAGACTCAGATCCATCAGGGTACATGTAAGTACCAACCACAGTAACTACTCTCTGACAAAAGGTGCCAGGTTCTGTCTGTGCCTCTGGGGGCCGCACACAGTGTGTGCACAGCGACCAGGAACCAGACAGGTTATATGCTCGAAGGCAGCTATGGAAGCCAGTACCATGAAGCGTCCGCAGCCCAGGGACAGGGCTGACCCCCTGGGGCTCCCCTGTGGCCTCGTGGCATTTCTCATCTGTACCGTAAAGACGTCGCCTGACTTCACCGGCGACGGCAGCCTGCGTACCGAAAGGCTCAAACCTGAGCCCAGGCAGAAATATGTGAACTCACGAGGCGAATGGTATGCTTAAGTATATGGCTAGGCATGGGCAAAAGCACAAAGGGATACAGGGGGCTTGGTATCTTTAAATCTTTTTTTTTCTACTCCAAATCAAATAATATGTAATAGACCCAGTGCTGGGCTTAGTCAACCATGGCTAGCAGAATTAACATTCTGGAAGCTAGCTGCAGGGGAGCAAGGGGCAGGAAGCCCCGTCTCGGGGAGCAGAGAAACGCTGCCTTGAAATTTCAGGTTAAGCCAACGTTATTCACAACCCGGCTTTGAAGCTAAAAGCTTTACACAATCGGGGCTGGTCACGCAAAGAGGGAGGAAGCCAAACAGCCCGCGATTCCCATCTGTCAAGAGAAAGCTGTCTCTTGTGTGTCTTAAAAGATCATAAACCCATCGCGTTCTCTTCGGAGCATAGCCGATCCAGGGATTTTGCATTTTTCTTGGAAGGTTCTGGTTTGTTTCTTTAAAAACCATCATGTACTTGATGTGCAGATGCTCACTGGGAGGAAAACGAAAAATGAAAACAAACAAGAATCTCCAGAATCCCCGCTGGCATCATGACCTTCGGGACGGAGATGGGAGCCCCAGGAAAAAGGCCGGAGCCGCTAGGTCAGTCGCCGGCCTGTCTCAGCGTCCCAGGCTCCTACAGAGCCTAGGCCAAAGCAAGGGCCCTGGTAGAGTCTCCTCATCCTCCCTGCGGCCGCTCCCCATAAGGGCAGTGGCAGGACCCAGTGGGAAAAGGATCAGGAGCCATCAGACCTGGTTCTAGCCCCAGCAGTGCCCTTCCTTGCTCTGTGAACCCAGGCAAGTTCTCCCTGTCTGGGCCTGAGAGACCCCATCAGTAAACTAAAGAGGCAGAATTGGTCATTTCTAACCCTTCCTCCCCGCCCAGATTCAGGCAGATTTTGTCTACTCGGTAATATTAAATGAGGGGACAGCACTGTGGTACAGCAGGTTAAGCCGCTGCCTCTAATACCAGCATCCCATACGAGCGCCGGTTCAAGTCCCAGCTGCTCCACTTCCAATCCAGCTCCCTGCTAATGTGCCTGGGAAATCAGTGGAAGATGGTCCAAGTCCTCGGGCCCCTGCACCCATGTGGGAGACCCAGAAGAAGCTCCTGGTTCTGGCTTCGGGCTGGCCCAGCACTGGCAGTTGCAGTCATTTGGGGAGTGAATGGGCAGCTGGAAGACGGAAGATCTCCAGCTCTCTCTATATCTGAGGTTCTGCCTTTCAGATAAATAAATCTTTAAAAAATAATACCATTAAATGAGCGTTAACTTATTTTCCCATTGGGGCCATCTGTGCACTTTGCTGGAGACCCCAGCCCACCCTCACCAGTATCCGTTCCACCCATAACTGAACACCCAAGCAACGAAGAGGGCTCCATGCTTTGCCACTCTTGCTTTAGGAACGAACACACTTGTGAGGAGAGGCTTTTGGGGATACTGCTGGGAAAAATAAACCGGAGGAAATCTTTTTCTTCACTGGAATACATTTATCCTTAAGCCTTTTGAAAGTGTGAAGATAACTCTCCGATCCCATTCCTGTCCTTATGCACTGTGGCACCCTCCACCCTCATCCATGGTCCAGGGTCCAAGGTCCTCTCCAGCTCAGGCCAGCTGCTGACACTCCTGCCTCAGGCACCTGCCTCCCCTGGGCAGAGGGGCTGGATCTTGGCAGGTCAATCTGCCATGGGAGGGGTCCAGGCCAGGGTGACTGGGGTGGGGGTGGGGGCAGGGAGGTGGAACTGATGTGCCCTGGGGCACTGCCAGCTTGGGTCAAGTGAGCCCGGGGAGCTCGGAGCTGCTTTGCTCAGGAGGCTGCAACCAGCTGGTTCTAAAAGCGAGCCAGGGTGGGCATCTGGCCCAGGAGTTAAAACACCTGCAACTCCACATCCCAGTACCTGGGTTCGATTCTTGCCTCTGGCCCCTGACTCCAGCTTTCCACTAACGTGGACCCTTGGGGGCAGTGCTGATGCCCCACATACTTGTGCCCCTGCCACCTATGTGGAAGATCTGGGTGGAGTTCCCAGCTCCTGCTTCAGCCTGGCGCAGCCCTGGCTGTTGTGGGCATCTGAGGAATGAACCAGCGGATGAAGAGGAAGATCTCTCTCCCCCCTTTCCCTCCCCCTCCCCATCACTCTACCTTTCAAGTAAACAAACATCTTTTAAATAAAATGCTGTCCTCTAAAGAAGTAGCTGGAACTTTAACTTTAAAAAGACTAATAAAGGGGCTGGACTGTGGCATAGAGGGTAAGGCTGCCACCTATGGTGCCAGCATCCCACATGGGCGCTGGTTCAAGTCCTGGCTGCTCCACTTCTGATCCAGCTCTCTGCGTTGGCCCTGGCAAGCAGTACAAGATGGCCCAAGTCCTTGGGCCCCTGAACCCGCACTGGGGGCCCAGAGGAAGCTCCTGGCTTCAGATCAGCCCAGCTCCGGCCATTGCGGCCATTTGAGGAGTAAACCAGTGGATGGAGAACTTGGACTCTCTCTCTTTCTCTGCCTCTACCTCTCTGTGACTCTGCCTTTCAAATAAATAATCTTAAAAATAAAGACTACTAAACATTTAAAAAGCAATCCATGTAAAGCAAAAACCATCCCAATTCAGACCATGCTAATTTCCAACGTTAAGCGATTGTTTCAGATGCTGATGCCGTTTATAGGACGTTTGCTGAGGGCGAGGCTGCATGGCTCTCACCCCTACACTAAACTGCTTGCTCCAGGCTGGGGGCAGGGGTGGTCCAGAGAGGCCCCTGGGAAAGCTGCAGCCTGTGTCGTAAGGAGGAGTGAGAAGTCAGCCAAGGTCCCTGCGTGTTCTTATCCCATTTTACAGGTGAGAAAACTGAGGCTCAGGGAGGCTGAGTCACTGAGTTCACTCATCAACTTGCATCGTAAAAAGTGTGGCGGCAGCTTGGAGCCAGATCCCTTATCTGCGGGGCCAGGGCATGTGACACTCGCCTCTACTCTTCCCAGCGCCCTCAGTTTCTGCATCTGTAAACTGGGAACGATGGCCCGCAAGACAAATGCTTGGAGCTTTTAAGGATTAAAAGAGATCATCTCTGGGACATGCTGGTCACAGAGCCTGGCACCAAGCGCAGTGTCCGAGGCCCCCTCAGGAGAAAGTTTGAGCCTCCACAACCTACCCCGCCAGTCGGGGTCCCCCCTCCACTCACCCCACCATGCTGTCCCTGCAGGCCACATGCCAGGCCTTCAGTGTCCCTCCGCCATTGTCCCTCTGTGCTGCCTGCACTTCTGTTCCCTCTGCTGGCGTGCCCTTCCACCCCGGCCCGTCAGGTCTCAACCTAGAAGGTACCTCCCCTCTGTACCTGCCTCCAGGTCCCAAGGCTGAATCAACGGCCTTTTCCTCAGGGCTGCTTCGACAAGATGCCCAGGCCACCACCGGGGCCTGGCCCCACTCCTCACATCCCCTGAGCTCCGCCCTCCTAGAATCCCCCTCTTACATCTGGGACACTGACCCCGGGAGATGAGAGCACTTGATCGAGGCCACACTGGGGTCCACAGAGGAGCGCCTGTCAGAGTGAGGCTGAGGGTTCCACATGACAGCCAGGCCCCGCACGTTGGGGAAGGCAGGGCCCTCCAGACGCACAGAGGCCCAGGTACATATCCCCTCTGTCTGTTACAAATCTATGCCATTTGAGCGACTTCTCTGACCTTCCCAATCCTCAACTGTCTCATCTGTAAAATGGGATAATAATGGGACCTGGGGTTGATGATGGAACGGAGTGAGAATACAAGTAAAATACCTAACATAAAACGCTCCCCTACTAAGTGCTCGGAAAACGGAGCAGTTCCTGGGAATACCCTCCTTCTTCCCCTGCTGAGTCCGAATCCTCTGAGGGCAGAGCCCACACCCAGCTGAGCTGCAGCTCAGGCTTTGCCCATCGGTGTGGGCTGACTGAAGGAGCCGCCTGCGGCTCAGGGGCGGTCAGCACTCGACAGCGCCTGGTGTCCTCGGAGACCTCCCCCATCCCTGTGAACCTGGAGGAGCGAGTGGAACCGCTGCTTCCACGACTGGAGCGGTTCCCAGAGGTGAACCTGGGAGGATGACAAACTACGGAAGCTGGGCTGGGAGCGCACACCGCGAGGGACAGCCGTCCGTCCGGTGCGGTGAAGACACCGCGTGCGAGGCCCGCATCCCATACGGCGACGGCGGGGTTCCAGCCCTGGCCCCACTCCCGATTCCAGCCTCCTAGTAATGAGCACCCTGCGAGGCAGCAGCTGATGGCTCCAGTACTTGGGTGCCTGCCACCGTGTGGGAGCGGGATTGAGCTCCAGGCTCCTGCCCTCAGCCTGGGCCATCCTGGCGATTGCAAGCACTCGTGGAGTGAACCAGCAGAGAGAAGATCTCAGTGTCTGTCTGTCTGTCTCTCTCTCTCTCTCTCTCTCTCTCTCTCTCTCCAGCTTTCAAACTAAGTGAAAGTAAATACGTTTTTAAAAATTTTTTAAAGAAATCCATTAAAAGAAAGAAAATTGGTGCGTCTGGTAATAACAGATGCTGCTCGCTCTTCTACCCAAACGGCTTCCTAGCTCCTTTGCTGAGCGCTCAGGGGTCAGCCTGGATTTGGGCCCATCTGAGCCAGGCCGGGCGAACAGGGACAAACTGGCAAGGTAAGGGTGAGATTCCCAGCTCCAATTCGTCCAGCACACACTCCTAGAGCATCCGCCGTGAGCCAGGCCCCACGCTGGCCACCAGGGTGGCAGCCCCAAACCAAAATCAATGTTCCGGGTGATCTGATAAATCCCATCCTAAACTGAGGCTGCAGACTGAGAAAAATCAAAGTGGCACGGAGGAAAATTCCATTGGAACTACCATTATTCAGCCATTAGTTTCACTCAATCTTTCTTCTCAGAGAAGTAAAACGTGAAACTGTAAAATTGCCGAATACGTTCAGGTTTGAGCAGAGGGAATGTGATTGTGCCATGTTACCCGGGAGTCACGGGCTGTCAGGGAGGGAAGCCCCGAGGGAGACCATTCCTCGCAGCTCCGGGGCAGCGCTGGACCAAGACAGGAGCCCCGACCCTGCTCCAGGCTTCCTGGATTCACGGTTTCCTGAGCAACAGCCCTGCGCCTGCCCGGAGGTAGAGAGGGCTTGAAGTCTTAGCCCGGGCCCTGGCGAGGCAGAGGCAGAGCCGGATCCACAGTTTACTCCACATGGGGAGGGAATAAGCCCCTCCTCCCATGTCAAACCCTTACAAAAACCCCCGGCAAATCTGCAGTTGCCCCTCCCATTCTGCAGATGAGAACACAGACACAACTTTCCTGAGACCACACAGCTAGCAGGTGGAAGGGCTGGGATCCACACCCCAGCCGTGCGGTTAAGAGTCTGCTCTTGACCCTACACCAAACCGCTTACTCCAGGCCGGGGCAGAGGTGGTCCAGAAAGGCCCCTTGGGAAAGACGCACCCCAAGTCTTAGGCAGGAGTAGAAAGGAGTCAGCGGAAGAAAGGGGCGGGAAGAGGAAGTGCTTTTCCAGCTAGAGCGAACAGCGCGTGCAAAGGCCGAGAGGCAGGAGAAAGCAGGACACCTGGGGACGGTTCTCCAGCGTGACCGGGGTGCAGGAGTTGGAGGCACCTTCACTCACTGTCTGGCATGCAAACGACGCAGGCACGCTCCCGACACCCTCGCCACGGGACAAGCTGCTCTCTGAACCACACTGTCCGAGTCCATTCCCTACTAGTGTAGTACCTAATTACTCCACCTTACAGAGAGCTGGGCTCGCTAATGAGGAGGGATGTTAACCACCATACTGCAAATATCCCAGAGCCAATGAAATATTACCAGGAGCAAAAGGGTGATTTGTATCTGCGAACTGTGCTTCTAAATGAGATCAAAGAAAGCTACAGGCTGCGTTTTAATGACACCTGGAAGGACTTGAGCACGCATCCCCTTCCCCGCTCACGCACACAGCTGCCCGGGCCCAGCCCCCACTGCGCAGAAATAAATAAATAAAAGGGCTTCGAAATCCTATTGACTCTGATACCTTTGCATTGCCCCCATTTGGGTTTTTAAATTACCGTCTTTATTTTGTTCCCCCAAGGACGACAGAACTCAAAAGAAGGTTCATATTTCGAAGTGTATCTATCTGCTGCCGGCACAAACGTTTTCAGGAGAAATCACTATATTTCTCCAAGATGGGTATGGGTTTTGTCATAGATCAAAGTGAGAGAGAGGAAAAAAAGATAAATCATCAGAGATCCAAAAATACTTTTCATTTGGAGGAGATATCAGGCCATTTCGATGGGGCTGATGGAGTCCCTGTTCTGTCTCCATTACCTGAGGCAGGCAGCCCCAGCCAGGAGGCAGCGCCTGAGATTACACTCCCCATAAGATGGTCCCCGAGATATATATATATATATATGATCTTCAACCTCTATTGATTGACCAATTTCACAAGCAAAGACTGGTGAAATGAAGCTGAAATGAACATCATGCTTTAACTCATTGAACCTATCAGGCCTGAGTTAATCTCACTGTCCACTGTCTCTGATAGAATTCAATTGATCAATCATGTTTCGGTGATAGTACCATTTCACTGGCTTATTGCTTCTTCATTTCAAAGCTTGACCTGTTAGATATACTCGGACCAGCTCGACTCCTCTTGGCTACACACAGATCAGCCTCTGTCTGCCAACGTGTGTCATCCCCTGGCCCAGAAGCTTGTGCGCCTGTCCGTGGTGTGCTTTCCCAACAACGGTGGCCTTATGATGGCTTGGAACCAAGCAAGCTCACAGTGTAAGAGAGACCCTTCATTCTGCACAGAAGGACCGCAATTTCCCTTCCCCCCAGTTAAATGGACTCATCTGGGCCCTGCCATCATTCGGGATGTAAGTGCCCAGAGAGAGAGCAGTGCGCCTGAGACTAACAGCTCAAATAGGTATATACGTGTACACAGACACGTATAGCAATGAGGTGTAGATATACGTATCTATTCCTGCTGAACATGAAACCCTTCATCAGCTGATCCGATTTGGTTCTCCTCTTACAGAGGAGAATGTGGGCTCAGGGAGACGGAAATGGTGGTCCAAGGTCACACAGCGGCCGCAGGGTGAAGCTGAGAGTCCTGATGCCTCAACTCTTCCACCCTCCTTACCCACCCCAGGCAGTTTCAGCAGAGCCCAGCCACGGGCAAGTCACTTTGTCCTGGACTAGTCAGATAAAAGAAACATCCTCTCAGAATTCAAGTCGGGACAGGCACTTGGCTCGCCACTGAAGACGCTGCTGGGGACACCGCGTCCCAGGTCAGAGTCCCTGGGTTTGAGTCCAGGGTGTTTCCTGTCCAGCCTCGCCTAATGCACACCCTGGGAGACAGCAGGTAACAGCTCTAATACTTGGGCCCCTGCCGCCCATGGGGGAGAACTGGATTACATTCTTGGCTTCCGGCTTCAGCCTGGCCGAGCCTCAGTGGTTTAAGGAATTTGGGGAGAGAACCAGTGGATGGAAGATCTCTATCTTTCTCTTTCAAAATAAATTAATTAAAAGAAGAAGAAGAAGAAGAAATCGGAGAACTGTAGAGCTGAGAGTGGATTCCAAGATCATCTGCAACGTGTTACACGGCCGGGAAACTCAGGTCCAGAGAGCAGTAAGCAGTTGTCCACAGCCGCCAGACAGTCAGGGACCTAACAGAACTCGAACGTGGGCCCAGGCTCTTGGCTCAGGACATTTTTCCCTTTCTCTCTCCCTCTCTCTCCCTCTTTCTCCCTCTCTCTGGATGCCTCCCTAATTTATGCCAAGCCAGTGAGCTCCTATCGACACAGAGAACTTCATTCTCCTCTGTCAACATGCCCCAGTGTGCTATTACGGGTCCTTCGTGGCATTTAATTTAATTTCCCCAACTGCAAGCCAACACTGTGCTTTGGGAAATCAGGGGAAAGCAGCTCGCCCCGGCTGGCTGCCTGGGGGAGGTGGCTCTTGGAGGCACAAGGCTGAGCCCAGCATGAGGGTCTCTGGAGGAGGTCAGGGCAATGACAGTTTGCAAATAAGCTTTGCATCTGCTCAGAGCTGGCACAGTCTGCAAAGACACTAATGGACTTTGCTCGGCCTGCGGGGAGCTGGGCAGGAGCCATAAATAAAGCTGGCGCCTCTGGGGGGAGCCACTGCTGAAGCCAGGGACGGCTAGGGACGAGCGGGAACAGCAAGGGGGGAGGGGGGGGCATGGGCCACCCACTGCACAGCCTGCCTCCTTTCGCCACCAAATGACAGCCCATCAGCACACAGCCCCGGATCCTCTGTCCCAAATAGCCAGCCCCTTCATCCCACACACTCGAGAATGACTCCAGACACAGGGGTGGGGGGGTTCTTCTGATCCAATCTGACACCGTGCAGACTGCACTGGAAGGCAGAGAGACAGCAGCCAGGGACAACGGAAAGCCAGGAGGAAACAGCCAGCAAGAGAAAGGGGCTGGTGTGCGTCCAGGGGAGGAGGGAAAGGCTGCCAGGGTTAGTGACTCCCAGCGGCTCCCGTTGGAGGCTCTGCGCTGCCACCACCGACACCCCTCTCACTCCCAGCAAACTCTACCGCCTGTCATCGCCCACAAGCCTTACTGACCCTGGGCCTTGCACTTAGCACTCCCTCCTCTCCCTGGGGCTCACTCTCCTCAGTTATCTGCTTCTCTGCTCAAGTGTCATTTTGTCACCAGAATCACCTCCCTACCAACCCCTCCCCCCACAGCACCCCTACCTCCTGACACAGCCTGGTCACCCCCCAGAGCCCCTGACCACACGCTGCTTCTTCTCTGTCTTGTTCATGGCTGCCGTCCCCAGCATCCAGAACAATGCCTGGCACACAGCAGACACACGATAGACACTTAGAGAGTGCAGGGACCAAAGCAGCCGTTTCATGGAAAGTGGGGAGAACGGGTCCGAAGGAGACAGCTGCTTAGGGCCTCCTACTGGGAAGAGGCGGCCACCGCTTCCCTGAGCCTGATGCCACATCCGTGCCCCTGCCATGCCTGGCCTGGGCGCCTGGGAACAGAACTCTCCACGGGAGGACAAACGGAACCACCAGGCCTTGCCCATCCCCAACATGGAGACCTAGACCACGGGGCTGACTCCACGGAGAGAGGTGGGCCTGGGAAGGGTGCAGTGACAAAGTCAGGGGAGCACAAACATGCATCCTTGCTCTGCCACTTGCCTGCTGTGTGCCTTTAACCTTCCCTAATCCCATCTGTGCAATGGGCCAATATACAGCACCAAGCCTCCAGCGGCAGCCCCAGCAAGCAAGCTGTTGGGTTCCAAACGAGAGCACTCGTCTACACAGCAAACACCAAGATCATCAGCAACTTATTACATGGCTTCCTCCAATGAAGACAGCACGGGTGGCCAGGAAGGAGGAAGCCTTTTACTTAACTTGAGCAGATGTGTGCAGAGAAGGGTTTCTTGCTAGACTGAGTCTCCTGTTCAAGTGTTCACTGATCATTTGCTGACATCCGACCACCAGCAGTGCTCCATAAGGGAAGCAGCAGCCCCCGGAAGCCCATTCTCTCCAAGAACACAAGGCAGTTATGTTTTTTGTTTGTTTGTTTTTGTTTTTTTGACAGACAGAGTTAGACAGTGAGAGAGAGACAGAGAGAAAGGTCTTCCTTCCGTTGGTTCACCCCATAAATGGCCACCACGGCCGGCACACTGCGCTGATCTGAAGCCAGAAGCCAGGTGCTTCCTCCGGGTCTCCCATGTGGGTGCAGGGCCCAAGCACTTGGGCCATCCTCCACTGCCTTCCCAGGCCACAGCAGAGAGCTGGACTGGAAGAGGAGCAACTGGGACTAGAACCCGGTGCCCCAACTGGGACTAGAACCCGGAGTGCCGGTGTCACAGGCAGAGGGTTAGCCTAGTGAGCCGTGGCGCCGGCTGGCAGTTATGTTGTAAGCATGGGAAAGTATCCACAGAGAGCCCCAAACAGCAGGCAGTGAGAACCCAGAGACAGAAAGATCCTGCACGGAGAGAGGGGAGTCAGAGAAGGCTTCCTGGAAGAGGAGGTGGCAACTGATTTGGACTAGGGGCATGAGGGAGGAAGCAGAGGGCATCTCAGAGAGTGTGCTCACTGACCGAGGCCCCCAAAGAGCCTGGCATCCCCAGAGCAGGGTCATGCCGCTCTCCTAGCTCATGCATCAGTTGGCCAAAGCTGCCATCGTCTTGCACACAGTAGGAGTGCAGCACGTGCAGACGCAGAGGCCCAGAGGAAGCGAGCCCAGGGTCAGACACACTTGTCCGTGGGCTCTCAGCAAGTCAGCGGCGGCCCAGGCAGTCTGCGAGCTGCTGTTACCGCTGTGCATCCCACGCCGCTGGGTCACCGAGGCGCACGAGCACGCGGCGTTTCCACGGACACCGACTCTCCCAGGAAACCAGCCACCACCTCCACGGAGGGTGGACTGGACTATGCTTTGCTCTCGTCGCAATTTTATCGGGACAATGTCAGAGCCCCGCCAGGGTATTTACAATGCCAAAAATCCCAGCTGTCCGCATTTGTGGCCACCGCATCCGCAGTGAGTCTGCATGTCGGTGTGGGCAGCTAACTACCGTATTACATCCTCCGGGGTGGTGGTGCCGGACCCTGGCACAACAACATACATCATTCCCAGTTTACAGTTCTTTCTCCTTTTTGTTACAGTTGCGGCATTGTATCTATTTTTCTAACTATGGGCACAGGTTACATTTTCCCTAAATTTCCATTTAGGACAGCAAAGAAAGCACACTAATAAAATCTCTCTTCAGAAGAGGAGGCATTGGGTCAACAGGATCTAAAAATCCCTGAATATGATTTCCAAAACTGCTCTGGCTCTGCCATTTAATTCTCGCTTTCCAACCTGTCTTGCCGCAAACAGAGAGAAAGAGTTCTCCAGATTCCTTTCGAGAGACAGAAAGACAAGTGCCAAAAACAACGCTAAAACAAAGGTACTTCCATGGCCATGCCTAGTGAGAGCTGGACTCTGGAAGATCTTGATTCCCTCTCGCCTGTTTAGAAAACCACTTCCCAGGTACAAGCATCCGGCTAGCCGCAGCCTGGAAGGGGTGGCGGTTCCCCTGGGGGTTTCTCCTGAGTCTTCGCTCAGTACCCAGGTAAAACGGGAAACGCCGAGGAAGAAGACACCTTGGCACACCCCTGCACCTGCGGCCTGCACACATACCAGGTGAGTTTGGGGGATCCCTGTGTGAGGCTAAGACTGGGGTGAGGGGGAGGAACAGGGGAGGGCTCTTCAGGGTGTTTATACGCAACCTGTGCTGGCTAAGAGAGGGGCTCTGCACAGGCTCTGAGAGGGGTCTTCTTGGGTTAGACTCCCAGCCTGGCAACCTGCTGGTTCTGGGAGCCTGGACTACAGATGCAGACTGCCTGCAAAGGGAGCCCCCTCTTCCGCAAGCTGCTGTGATCGGTGCTGTCACCCACTGGGTGCTCATGCTATCAGCCTCACAAGGCTGAAGGAGGCCAGTGACTTCCCCCAGTGGTCCTACTGGGAGACCAGCGAGCGCTGGCCTGGGAACGGAGAACTGGCTGTCTGCTCTGTGGGCCTCAGGGGCCTTTCGTTCCAACTCCCGCTTTGTAAAGGTTGGAGCTAGCCAGGCCCAGAGAGGGGAGGCAAATGGACAAAGTACACATAGCCCACCCGTGTTCGTGGTGGGCGCCGTGGCACAGAGCACAGGGAGCAAGCAGGACACAGAGGAAGGAAGGCATTGCTAGGGCCCAGCCCCCAGCTCCCACAGCTAGGGGATTGCAAGATTTCAAGTCTTTTTCTAATTTTCCACTGGTGCCAGAGACAAAAAGTTCCCATCAGGGCGGCACTCGGAACCCACCCTGGCTGGGGACGGAGGTCAGCAGGTGAGGAGCCGCCAGTGCAGCCAGGGAGCGATTCTGCACGGCAGGCTTCCGCCGCTCGCCGCTCGGGCCCCACTCGGTCCCCGAGCACCATCCGCTCCCGCCCGCCACTGCCGTGCCCGCGCCCCCCGGGAGCCCAGAGAGCTGGCATCCGTGGCTACCATAACAAACTCAATTGTTCTCAGCAGGGCCCCGGCAAATAAAGTCATTCATTACGGGCCTCTCCGGCCGCCGAGGGCTGCGCGCCAGCAGCGGGCAACCGGCCGCCCCCTCTCGGGCTGAGCCACGCGCCGGCGCCGTCACCTGCCGGGGGCTGGCCCGCTGCGCCCCCAGGCCCAGCCGCGGGGGCAGCGGGGCCGCCGATTAGTTTTATCTCAGCTCGTCAATTGACTTATACTGATTGGCTTCCTGCCGCCAAATGTCAATTAAATTGCAAATGCTTGGAAGAAGCAGGGCTGGGCCAACGCTGCCCGCTCTCTGCGCCGGGATCCACCGCGGTGCGATTGGTTTGTCCCAACTCCGAGGGATCCCAGAAAACCCAGACGCCCTCCTAGGGGCGGAGCCTCAGCGCTGAGACCGGCGGGTGGGCTGGAGCCAGGCTCAGGGGTCGCCAGGGCCAGCAGGGCAAGGGAGGAGGGAGAGGGGCAAGGGAGGAGAGGGGAAGGCGGAAGGGAGAGACAAAGGGGGGAGGCGGGGGAGGGGCGCCTCTCTGTGGGGTTTGCGCCCAGGTGACCCAGCACAATCCCTGGACATCCCTCAGAGATCTGGGGTGTGGGTCTGGGGGACATTGAACGGCCTCTTCCCGGTTCAGCTCTGGCTTTCCCCATCTGCCGGCCAGGGTCTGGAAGGAGATGATGGTAAGTGTGTCCAGCTTCAGGCCCCCCAGCTGGGTCTGCTGCGGGAGCCAGGGCAGGTGGAACCACCTGCATCCCCCTGGGGCCGGCCCTGCCGTCCTCCTTCTCACCTAGGTGGCGGAAGCTGTCTGCCTTCTCCCAGACCACCAGTGGCCAAGTGGGCTTCAGACTGTGCAGCTGGGCCCTCCAGCCTGTGGCTTGAGGGCTCTGCTATGCTGGGGGCAGGGGCGGGAAGAAAGAAGACCAGGAAGGGAAACGGCTGTGACCCAGGCCAGGGTGCCTGCTGCTGCCTAGACAGCGCCAGTAGTTTCACATCCGTGGTGGGATTCCCGCAGGGACTGTGCACCTCAGCGCTATCGCAATCTCCACTTTAGGGATGGGAAAACTGACCCTGGGAGAAGCCCAGGGATGCGCCCCAGGTCACACAGCAGGTGCCCCGAGCTGCCCAGCTTCCACGGTGCTTCCTGGTGCCTGGCTGCTCACAGGCTCTGAAGAAGGCAGCCTCCCCCTCTCTGCTGCCAGTGAGAACACGGAGCACTGGAGGGGGTGACCCAAGACCCCCAGCAAAGGAGAACAAAGCTGGGACTCACACCCGGGGCTCCGTGCCTCCAAGCCCAGTGCTCTGAGCCCCACCTCGGGAGAGGCCTTGAACAAGGACGGCTCCGGCGTGGGCTCCGCTCCTGACCCTGCCCAATCCTGCTGGGAGCTAAGGGGGCAAAGTCATTGACTGGACTCAAGCTGGGAGCCACTGGTGCCCCTGGGACAGAAGGCACTTGCTCAAGGGACCCTAAATTAGGCTCCCAAAGAGACTGCATTGTATGCTTTCCACCCATTTGTCTCCCATAAATCTCTGCCACTCCTGTCTGCCTCCTAAGGTCGTGTCTGGAGAGAGAGGCGCGTGGGCTCTGAGCTGATCGAATGTGCCAGCGTTTAACAGATACAAACCTGACCCATCGTCCTTTTCAGAAGAGAGATGTTCGCGGAACAAAAGTACCATTCAGAGGAGCTGGATGGCGCTTATGTCTCAGACAGAAAGGGAGCCGAGAGAGCAAGAGAGCGAGCAGCCAGAGGAGCCGGGGGAGCAGGGAGGAGGGAGGAGGACTCGGAGCTGGCAGGGTTGCCAGGCCTCAGGGCACCCAAACAGAGACTCAGAAAGGGCAGGGAGGGGCTGGTGCTGGGGCACAGTAAGCTAAGCCTCCATCTGTGGTGCTGGCATCCCATACGGGTGCCAGTTCATGTCCTGTCTGCTCCACTTCTGATCCAGCTCTCCGCTAATGGCCTGGGAAAAGCAGCAGAGGATGGCCCAAATGCTTGGGCCCCTGCACCCACGTGGGAGACACCAGTGAAGCTCCTGGCTTCAGCCTGGCCCATTGCTGGCAGTTGCAGCCACCTGGGGAGTGAACCGGCGGATGGAAACCCCCCCACCCACACACACACACACAGCAGGGCAGCGACAGGGCTTGGGTGAGGGATGCAGCTCTTCCTGCCTCATCTCAGGCTCACTGCACACCCTAGAGCCACTTCTACCCACAACTCGACCACCCGAGCTTCTGTACTTGTCTAAGAGGCAGAGACACCGGAGAGACTTCCCATCCGCCGGTTCACTGGCCGGGCAGGGAGTTCCGTCCAGGTCTCTTCCATGGTGGCAGGGACCCAAGCACTGGAGCCCTCACCTGCTGCCTCCCTGCACAACATGAGGAGGAAGCTGGATCTGAGAGTACAGCTGGGTCTCGAACCCAGGCACCGCCTCAAGGGATACAGACACCTCACCCGGGGTATGAATTCCTGTGGGCATTTCTTTCCTTTCCCTCTGGGCTCAGCCTGAACAACGCTACCATTGGACTTCACAATGAATAATAAATAATAAATAATAAATAATACTCAAAGCAGAATAAGAGAACAAAAGAGGTAGGGTTTAGAAGAGTCTCGTGGAGGTCTTGTTAAAGACCCAGACCCCGGGTCAGAGTACAAACACTTGGCTCTGATTGTAGAAAAGATAACAGGTGGTATTGTTTAACCTTGCTGTGTGCCAGCGCTAATCACAGTATAAGAGGTGGCTTCTTCCTTTAATTACCAGAAGAGCAGGAATTGTGAACCCCTTCCGATAGATGAGGACACTGGCGGTCAAGGCAGCTGACTGATGGCCTCCACCAGCAGAGCTCACATGCGTAGCCGGGTCAGAGGGGGGGCGGGCTCACATCCTTATCCCCTCGCTGCTCTGCCCAGTGATCCCCGCCCACCACACCTGAAGCTGATCGGCTTCAAGTTGGGACGCCAGTGATGAGACAGGCTCCCAGCCCAGGCTGAGAAAGAGCAGGGGACATTCTAGGGACCCACGGCCTCTGTTGATGTCATGCGGGTTGGGGGCTGCCACTCCAGAGCCAACTACCCAGGTGCCAGTCCCAACACGGCCTTGCTGGGCTGGGCGACCTCGGGCCAGTGCCTCCATCTCTCTGAATCCCTATACGTGGAAATAAAGATGATCCACACCCCACCGTGGTTATGAGCACTGAGTGTGTTAACAATTTAAAGCTCAGTGCAGGCTCAGGAAGCCATCTCGGCTCCCCACAGCACCCTCGTGTGCGGGAGCACACGCTCAGGGGAAGAGGCAGAGGGAAGGCTGCAGGCACCAGCGTGCATCCCTGTGCACACTCAGCTCACGGCGGAGCGCCCTTCCCCTCCACAAGGCCTGTCGCAAGATCCCTTCTATGGTTCTCATAGCAACAGCTGGAGGCTGGGGCTCTGGGGCCAGGCAGGGGTGGGGGAGGCTCAAGGTGCAAGGTTCTGGGTTCCTCTCTGCATCCCGCACTCCTGGACCAGATGGGCTCATGGCTTCCATGATATCGGGGCGGGGCCGGGGGGGCCCAGGCAGTCAGTATTTGCTACCAGGAATCAGGCCCTGTGTGACAATAATGATTGTACTGGCAAGATTCCTGCCTTCATGGAGCTCACAGCCTCACAGGGAAAGCCGAAGAATGACAGAAGTGACATTTTTATGAAGCAGTTCCCGATGGAGGGTGTAACGGTTAGGACTGAACATCAGGGAAGCCCTCCCCTACGAAGGGCAGCCCAAGCTGGGTCCTGAAGCTGTGGCGCATCAGCTGCGTGACCGGCGGGCGGGGGGCAGGTTCTGGGCAGTGGTGCTGGGCCTGCACCTGTCCCGGGGTCACCTGGGCACTGGACACACCTGCCTTCATGCAATCCGCGCAACGCCCAACCACAGGCACTCCTGTGCCCTTGCTCTGCAGCCAGGGACTCGGGTGCAGAGCCCGCAGCCACGGGGGTCAGCATGGGCACCTGGTCCCCTGACTCCTGCTCACACACCTAACACAAGCAGGACGTAGCACATGAGGATCCAGGAACAGCAGGGGCTTTGCTTCGACTGGCTTGAACGTGAGAAGAGACTGGGAAAGGCTGGGACCTGGTCACAGAAGATCTTGCAGCCTTGTGAAGTCTGGATGTGGGTAGGCACTTGGTGGAGTGGTTAAGGCATCCGTTAAGACATCCACATATGGCCAGCATCGTTATGTAGCAGGTACAGCCCTGCCTGCATGCCGACATCCCACACAGGAGCTGATTTGGGCCCCAGCTGCTCCACTTCTGATCTTGCTCCCTGCTAATGCACCTGGGAAAGCAGTGAAAGATGGCCCAAGTAATTGGGCCCCTGTTTCCCATGTGGGAGATCTGGACGAAGCTCCCGGTTTCAGCCTGGCCCAGCCCTGGCCATTGTAGCCATCTGGGGAGTGAACCAGCAATTAGAAGATCTCTCTCTAGCACTGACTTTTAAATAAATAAATCATTAAAGAAAGAAAAAAAAAGACATGTCCTACACTGGAGTGCCCACATTGGCTACCCGACTGCAGCTCCGGCTCCTGAGCCCAGCTTCCTGCTAATAGAGACCTTGGGAGGCAGCGGCGACAGCTCAAGTAGGCAGACTGCTACCGACCATGTGGGGAACCTGGATTGTGTTCCTGGCTCCTGCAGCTAGGAGCCGAACCAGGAGGTGGGAGGCCTGTCAGTCTGCCTCCCACCCCGTGTGTGTCGCAAGCTAATTAGTTGGCTAACTAATTAATTGCTAAAAGAAGAGCTAGAAAAACCCAATCATTTAAGAAGAAAAAAGTCGGGATGGCTTCTGAGAACAACGGGGCAGACGTGAAGGGTCGAGGGCGGATCTGGAACAAGAACCGGTCTCAGAAGTGCCCTGAGGCTGCTCCGCAGATGGCAGGCGGCTTGTGAAGTCAGGGAGAGGGGAGGTAGGATGGGCTGGGAGGCTGCGCACACGGTCCCAACGACAGCAAGGTGCTCAGACCAAGGAAGCAGCAGTGGGGTTGGAGAGAAACCAGCCAATTCAAGAGATACTGAGGACAGAGAGGCAGCGAGCTTGAGGGCACACAGGCAGAGGCCCAAACCAGCCTAGCACTGAGGATGGTAGAATGCCCCCTTCTGGGAAGTTAGAAATCGCCATCCCTCCCCTTGCAGCACCAAAACAATCTATTTTACATAAAAGGCTGTGAGGAGTCATTCCCGTAACCCCACAGCTGGGAAGTGACTTGTCCAAGGTCACACGGCTGACAAAGAAAGATCCAGAATGTAACTCCAACTCTGGCCTCTCCGTGAAGCATCAGAACACAAAAGACACTTTAACATCACCTGTTCTGGTTTCCACCGCTGAACACGAGGAAAACAAGGCCCAGAAAGACGTGGCTTGGCCAAGGTCACACAGAAGGGAAAAGCTTAAAGCAAAACCAAGGCCTCAACTCACATAAAGGTTTGTATCAACACATTGCGCCGTGGAGGCAAGAAAGAGCCAGATTCGTCTCCAGTAGCGATGGCCCAAAAAAAGCCAATGTCCAGTGAATTCAGTCCCCTCCCCCAACTAAATGCTAGCAGAGACGTGAGACTCAGGTGGATGGTCAGTCTGACTGGGCACTGCCACCCCCAATTCGGTTACAAGGACACCAAGCTCCCACATGGCCAGGACATACTGCCCTGTTACCCTTTCTGTCCCTAACCCAGGACAAGCAACTAAGCTGTCCTGGGTCAATGGTGCCACCTGGTGGCTGATACTGGGAAGTGTCTGACCCCCTCGTCACTTTGCAACCTCCTTTCTCAACCACACCTTTCTCTCTTGCAGCTCAGCTGGTTTCACTGCAAGTGATCTTCCTCAGATACACCAAATCCTTTGTCCTTCTCTCATTTCTTCTTAAATTGCCTTGGCACATTCTCTTCTCTCTCCTCCATTTTATTCTACCATAAGATGATTCGAGAAAGGACTAGTAACAGCGTAAGCTGGAAATTTCAAAGTGAAATTCGGCACAGCCATGTACATCTCACACACACACACACACACACACACACACACACACAGAGGCACAACCACGTGACCCACTGACATCCCAGAAACATCCAGAAGCCCGGATGGCAGCAGAACAAAGAGCTCCCCTCTCTCCACTGCCTTCCTGACTTGCTTTTCCTCAAATGCCAGGAGTCAAGATAAATACCAAATCCATCTCCTCATTGCATTTTCTTTCATTCCCAATCAATATCATGGCTGGGTTTTTTTCTTCCACCAAAAATACGCCCAGGGTGGGGCGCCTGGCGGCCTGCAGGCTAGTGCAGAGCTGAGCTGGGACAGGCTCTTGGGGGGCACGAAGCAACTGCTCTTGGCACCGTAGGCAGGCTGCCGGAGGACAGCAGGCCTCCAGCCCTACAACCGCTGCAAGTGAAAGGCGTCCTGGGGGCCGTGCCTGGCTGGGAACTCAAGTCTGTGCGATGCAGGAAGAAACAGCAGGTGCTCAGTCGGCTCCAAAGCCCAGTGTGGCTTGCCGCTCCCTCCCCAGCTCTAAGACCTGCCATGAGTCCCACTGCCTTCAGGAGCCAAGCGTGGGGGAACGGGTGCCGCCTCTCTTGCCCCTCAAACCACCTGACCACGCTCCCTTTCTGGATGAGTGACAAGCAAGCAGGTTCACAGTGTGCAGCCACCTGAGCAGGCTTCCCGGACAAAACTCTCCACAATGCCGCCAAGATGCTGCACGCCTTCAGGCCCACTCTGTCACAAGGCTAAGGTGGAGTCTTCCAGAGGCTGCAGGACATCATGGCAGGGTGAAAGCAGAGGCAGCATGGTGACCCAGTGGTCTCCTATCAAACAGTCTGCAACTTCTTAAGCCAGCGCCATTCTCGTGAGATGTCTGGTTTAGAAGCCACGGTCCCCTTCTTATCTCAAAAATATTATTCACCTAATGTGTACTAGTATAGTGAATTAATAATTTTATTCATCTTAATTAATCCATATAACTAAAGTTCCTTGGGATCCTCAATCACTTCTAAGAGTCTAAAGGAGACCCAACGCCAACAGTTTTAGAGCTGCTGGTTTCAAATCGCGGCCGGGGTGCACATTTAGCTAGCGGTTCAGCAGACTCCTCCCCGCGTCAGAGAGCCCGCTCTGGACGCCCAACTCCAGCCCCTCCTCCTGCCTCGACCCTCCTGCTAATGCAGACCCCGGCTGGGAGCAGGGATGGCACAGGTTCCTGGGGTCCTGCCACCCCTGGGGGAGACCGGGATTGAGGCTCCAACTCCTGCCTTCAGCATCAAGCCAGCCCCAGGCATTAGGGAGGGAAACAGACAGAAACTCTGTCTCTGCCTTCTAACTTAATTAATCAATTAATAAAGTAACCCCAAGAATCGAGATTGGGCCAGAAGAAATTCAGAATCTTTTAAGGTTTATTTATTTGAAAGGTAGAGTTGCACAGGAGGGGGAGAGAGAGAGAGAGAGAGAGAAAGAGAGAGAGAGAGCAAGCTTCCATCCTCTGGTTCACTCCCCAGTGGCTGCAACCATGAAGCCAGCAGCCAGGAGCTTCATTCAGGCTTCCCACGTGGGTGCAGGGCCCAAGCACTTGGGCCATCTTCCGCTGCTTTCCCAGGCGCGTTAGCAGAGAGCTGGATTGGAAATGAAGCAGCCAAGACTCCAACCAGAACCCATACGCCACAATGCGCCCCCCCCCCCCTTTAAGCAGAGATAGAGAGAAAGCTCTCATTCACTGGTTCACTCCCCAGATGCTTGCAACAACTGGGGCTGGACCAAGCTGAAGCCCAAAGCTAGGAACTTTCCAATCCAGGTTTCTTGCATGGGTGTCAGGGACCCAAGTACCTGAGCCATACCCTGCAGCCCTATGGCTCCCCGGATGCAGGTTAGCAGGAAGCTGGAACTAGAAGAGGAGCTGGGACTCAAACCCGGGCACTGCACCACGGGATGGAGGCGTCCCAAGAAGCCATGCTAATCTCTTCACCAAACATCCACCTCAAAGCACAGAATCCTAGTGTTACAAACAGCCTCAGAAATCACTCGGCCCAGTATTACAGATGAGGAAACAGACCTGGGCAGAGGTGACCCAGTGGTCCCCGGCGAGTCAGGCCAGGTCAGGACTGGAACCCAGAGGTCTTCAAAATCACCCAAGTGCAGACTGTGGTGAGGGATGAAACCGCAGGCCAGAGAGAATGATGCTGGGATCCTCTGTGCCACAGGGCGGCAGGCCAGATGTGTGGGGGGTGGGAGAAAGCCAGGTCCCTTCCAGCCTCGGTAGGGGCTGCCCCCTCCCGGACAAGACTCCATCACCCTCCCCGGCTACCACTACTCCTGTTCCTTTTGACCAAATGTGGAAACTTCGAACTGGGGTGGGGGTGGGGGCGCTCCCTGCCATCTCCCATACCTCAGGGCTGTCCAGGAGGCCAACGCACAGCCCCAGGGGACCAGAGTCTGGGGCGGAGGGAGGGGGCGGGGCCTGGGCAGAGCAGGTGTGCAAACAGGCAGGGGGGTGGCGTTCAGTGGCACTGGCTCTCACGCAGGCTCTCACTCACTGAATCAGAATGAAACTCGGGGACCCAGGAGCTGGGAGGAACTGAAACCCGACCCCCACCCGTGGGACATGCCCCCGGCACTAGGGAAAGGCCCAAGAAGCCCCTCCAGTTGACCACCTGGCCTCTATTACGGAGCCGCTGCAACTGCCTGCCTGGGTCTCAGCTGAGGTCCCCCTGGCTGCAAGGACAGGACAGGACAGCAAAGGTCATTGGCGCCTTTGCCACTAATGGCGCCGGCGTGCCCTGGGCAGAGCTGGCACCATTTAAGCCTGGACCCCCTGACCTGGGGGAGGTGGAACAAACAACCTCAGCCGCACATTCTGGCTCCCAGGTCCTGCCCTGAGCAGCTGCCTCCCCTACCCACCCTCCCGTGGCCCGTGAGCCTGACCACACACACACACACACACACACACAGTCCCAGGGCCTGGTTCTCACAGGCTTCAGCCATCAGACTGGACTGAACCTGTCTGGCTTCTGTAGAGGCCAGCAAAGATTCTAGAAGCTCAGAGGCCTCAGGCCAAGGGAAGCCAATGCCAAGGCCCCAAGCGAGCTGGGCGGAGAGCCGCAGGCCCAGCAGCCTTGGGTGGATGGTGCCACCGGCAGAGCCACCAGCATTGCCTCTCCCCGCCCCCCAAGAAAAGCCAGACACCCACACATGAAGCACCCTGAATCTTAAATGCTGGGCAAGTAAGGCGTGACTGGCAGGCTGGCAACTGCCACCTGTGCTCTGAGTGACGGCCTCCCAGCAAAGACCACAGTCCCAGACCCTGCCTAGACAAAAGGACAGCCAAGGGACAGCTCATAGGGGGCCTGCCAGGTGGGGGACCCGCCCTGGGGAAGCCCCCACAGGGGCCAAACCAAAACAGTAGTAACCTCCTTCTTGCCCACAAGGCCACTGTGAGGGGAGGGGATGCCTGCCTTTGCACCTCTGGCTGGGGTCCGGGGCCCCACATCGGCCTCCGCCAGCGGGGAAGCACTGGGGGTCCCGCACTGAGACGCCAGGCCACGGGCAGTGCTCCAGGAGGAGGGTCTGCAAGGCCCGGGGGCAGAGGAGCCCAGGCAACAGGCAGTGCTGGAAGCAGAGGGACGAGAAGGAGAAACCGAGGCAGTGCAGGGAGGCCGGGGCTCGCGGTCAACAGCCGGGGCTGGCCCTGGGGGATTCGCGGGATCAGCACCCGGGGTGGGGGACAGATGGGCCTGGGAGAGCACGGAAAGGAGGCGGGCCCAGCACAGGGGCTTCGGGAGAGGCTCTCTGGGCCTCCCATCTTGTCCTCGGCTGGTTTTGCGTCTGAATGATGACCTCTGCCAGAGGTGGTGCCAGGGACCCTGACGACCCAACGCCCGGCCTCCCCGGCTGCCACCGCCTCGTGCACCCCAGGCCCTTTTCCCGGAAAACTGAGGCTCGGCGCTTTTACACTCCCACCAAGGAGGCTGGGAGGCTGAGAATGGGAAAGCAAAGGCAGGGGAAGGCAAGCGAGGCCCTGAGTTTGCAGCCGACACCTGGGGGCACTGTTGTTCAGTCTAGCTGCCCGTGGGCAGGAGCGAGTCCCAAACAGGAAGTCGGCAGCGGGGAGCCGAGGCCGTGCAGCCTCAAGCCCAGACTTCCCCAGTGGCCACGGAGGCCACTTCCTGTGACCAGGCCCCTCTGTGGGAAGTCATTTCCTCCTGTCCTCCAGATCACCCGCGAGGCTTGTGTCACCTCTGCTTCCAGACGACAAAATGAAGGTTCAGAGCCTGGGGCACCTGCCAGCAAGTCTTCAGGACCATTTCCACCCCTGACCTGCCAACCTGGGTCCTGGCCTCCAGGATCTTCTGGGGCTCCCCAGAGAGCAGAGATGCAAGGACTCCGGGTGCCACACGCGCTGTCTCCAGCTTCTGACACAGGAACCTTGGCCGTACCCCCATATCTGCTCTCCTCTGAGTCTGACAGGGGAGTCCCTGCTCCGGCGCTCTCTGCCCCAGAGTCTGAGCGTCCAGAAGAGAGGGGTCCCGGCAGGGAGAGGACCAGGGTCTGCCTTCAGTCAGAGGACCTCTGGGCCCCTTGAGCACCCAAGCCCCCTTCCCTCCCGGCCTGGCTCCCATAGAGGGCTCCTCTGTGGCACTCAGTGGGGCTCCCAGCCTGAAAGACAGACAGAGGAGTTGACGGAGGGAGGGAGGGAGGCACAGCAGACCAGGAGACATAGCAGACATGAGGTGGGTTTGAGCATCAAAACCAGGTAACGCAGAATGAGATGCACCCCCAAACAGAAGATCTGGGGAGAGACACCACCACAGAGAAGAGACGCGCCCCCAGAAGCAGGATGCGCAGTCAATACCGGAGTCCCCACCTCCCCATGAGGCCACCACAGGCCTTGGCATCCTCTGAAAGGGACGGGCCACCTCCGTGTGCTGGCTGCCCTCCCAGTGCCCGGCAGTCTGGGGCCCAGGCAGCCGGAAATTCCACTTGTGATGGGAAGCTGTCGGCCCCCGGCCCCCCTGGGCCACCCTGGGGTGAGACTGGGCGGCTCTCCGGGCCGGTGAAAGGGATTCGCACTCCACTGACCTCGGTGCCTGGGGGCCTTTCAGATTCTGGAGGAAATGGGAGGGGGAGGCAGGGGGACCTGAATGGCAGAAAGATGCCTCCAGGAGATCAAAGGGCCTGGGGCTGCCACCAAAGGGCTGGCTCTGCCAAGTCTCGCCCCAGCACCCCGGCTCTTCCAGGAGAGGGAGGTGCCCTGTCCCCCAGGCCTAGCGGCATCCCCCATTCCCGAAGCCCATGCCACAGCTTCCTCTGCTCAGGACGGCCAGAACCTGAGCCAGCCCACAAGACTCTCCAGCACCTCCTGGAACCAGACCTGGGCCACGGGGCTGCGCTGAGGACAGAGAGGCACCCCCTGCCCTGTCTCGGGCACGCAGCGCGACTTGCAGACACAGGGCCACAGACGCGGCTGGCACCCAGGTCACAACAGGCCTCCAAAGTCACAGCGTCGTGACCAGGAAGCCCTCCTCGACTAGGCGACAGGGAGTTCCCTATCTGTCCTCCCTACCTTTCCAAGATAACGCTTGGGTCCCAGGCCCAGCCGGACTGCTGTCTGGAATCAGCCCTTGTCCCTCCTCTACCCTGCCCAGCTCCGCCTGCTTGGCCCCAGGGACCTTCTTGGGCACTCAGCTGCAGAAGGATCTGTCCCTAAGGAGTCTTGCCAGAGCCTTCCCAGAGCAGCCTGATGCTCCACCTCCAGTGGCATCCAAGGGACTTCGGGCCTGCCAGCCCTCCTTGACGGGCGGCCTCCGCCACCACCCACCCCGGCCCCAATATGCAAGTGCAAGCCAAGATGAGCAAGTGATTCCATTGGTAAAGCCTCAGTCGTCTGGTCTGGAAAATGGGGGCAAGGACCCTGCACCCTTCCTCTCGGCCCTCTCGGACCTCTCCTGCTCCAGGATTCTCCCTCAGGCTTCTGAGGGCTCCTGAGAACACCAGTGCCACCCTGGAGGCCCCCAGATCCACCGAGCGCGGCCGCCACGCCAGCCCCAGCAGCTTCCCTGTGCTTTCTCCCCGGCCGGCTCTTACTTCCCCTGCTCTTCTCCAGGTCTCCCCTCAAGACGCTCCCAGCAGCACCCCACCTGCTAAAGCCCCCTTCCACTTGGCTCCTCCCCATCCCATCCCATGCTCCGCCCAGCCCCAGCTGCTCCACTTCCAGTGATGGAGGTCGCAGGGGCCCTACTGCTCCTCTGGGCCCCCAGTCCACACCACTGTGTGGCCTCGACAATGTCACTGTGTTCCCTTCACTGCACTCCCTGGCTACCTCCCTCCATGAAACAAGGGTGGCGATCTCTGCCCCTTTACCACCCCCTGGAGTCCGTGCAGGGGGTTCAGAGGGCGGGTGGGGAAGGGCAGGAGGAGACGCTGCACAGAGCACCCAGACGCTGGCTGATATGGCAAGGGCACTGCTGTCCACCCTCTGCCCACCGTGCGCACCGTCAGGGAGGCCGGGCACGGCTGGGGGTGGTCTGGTAGCCGCTGGGGTCCCCCCTTCTTCATCCTGTCAGCCTCAGGACCATCACAGCGTTCTCCCTTAGCCTTCGGACTACCCCTCCCCGAACTGGAACCCCTCCCAAATCTTCCTAGGACCCCACCACAACTGTAAGGGTCTCAAAGACCATCCAGTGCCACATCTGACTCCATACTCTCATAAGGCAGCCCAGCAAGTGGCCACATAGTCTCTACTTGCATCCCCCTGGAGATGGGGTACTCACTACCTCCCAGAGCATCTTGTCACCCTTGACCACCTGCATACGTGTGAAGTTCTCACACTGAGCTGAAATTGCCCCTGCAGCTGCCATAAGTTTCCGTCCCCTCCCCTCCCAGCGTCCAAAGGCTCCAACCCAGCCCTGCCTACCCTGCTCCTCTTCACACCAAACATCCCTGGAGCTGGAGCTGCTCCCCATGTCCTGTCTCTAGACCCCTCTCTGACTGGGTTATGTTCCTCTGGACACAACCCAGTTTGTCACTGTCCTCCTCAGAAGTCAACCAGTGTTGAGCTGAAGTGTAGCAGGTAAAGCCGCCGCCTGCAGTGCCAGCATCCCATATGGGCACGGGTTTGAGTCCCAACTGCTCCACGTCCAATCCAGCTCCTGGCTAATGTGCCTGGGAAAGCAGCAGAAGACAGTCCACACACTTGGGCCCCTGCACCTACACAGGAGACTTGGATGGAGTTCCAGGCTCAGCCCTGACTGTTGTGGCCATTTAGGGAGCGAACTAGCAGATGGAAGATTTCTCCCTCTCTTAGCTCTTTCAAATAAAAATAAATAAACAAATCTTTAAAAAACAAAACAAAACAAAACTCAGTAGCCCCAATGGCCCAGCAGAGATCTGACCTGTGGATAATGGGCTGCCAGTCAAGACCAATGCCACCCACGTACTGACCACTATGCACCAGTCGCACAGCATGCCACACAGCAGAGCAATCCTGTCTGCGCACGGCAAACGTCAAACTACATTTTTTCTTCTTTCTCCCGAAACCTCTGCCCGGCTCCCCCACCCGAGCTCTGAGGGAGCCTCTTCCAAGCCCTCTCTCCACCCTGAGCAAACACAGCCGGCCCCAGCTGAGGCCCATCTGCTGCAAGCCCAGGTGTCAGTGGGAGAAAAGATGATAGCATCAACCCCATAAACCAACAGAGGTGGACGCCCACTGCCTCCTGCAGCACGGCGGCCAGCAACCCACCGCGGTAAAGACTTCCGACATCTGCTCCTGAGCGCCAGGAGCCGAGGGGGAGGTGAGGCGGGGCCCCCACCCTCCGGCCGGGAATCAGCCTCACACCCTCCCCCCACTCCAAACTGAGGCCAGGGCCCCGTCCGCCCAGCACTGGCAGGCACGACTTTCCAGCTACAGCCTGGAAGCGCTCTTGGGGCGTGCTCCCAGGGCACATCTCCTTCCGCGGAGCTGGGGCGGGCAACGCTGCCGCCGCCGGGGTGAGGAGCGACTGAATCAAGATCTCAGCCACACTGCCCCCCCCCCCCCCCCGTGCCCTCCACCACGGCCTCGTTTTTGTCCTTTTGTGGTTTTTTTCCCTCCTGTTTCTTGACTAAGGGCGTCATTTCTGCTCTCAAATCCGTGATAAAGCAAAGGGGCGGCGACGGCGGTGGGGCCGTGGCCAGGGGCGGCACACACCGTCAGCGTCATTCCTCCTCCCAACCCGAGGGCAAGGACGTCAAGCCCCCCAGAGAACGCCCCCACGCCCTGAGCCCCAGGGTGCCCCTCGAGCGGCAGGTCAGGGAGATGGCTGCTCGCTCTCCTCCAAGTTTTCCGCTCCTCCCCGCAACAAAGGGTCACTGGCGCAGACCCCTTCACGGCCTGTCCTCCCGCGTCTGCACCCAGAAGGCACAAAGGCTAGGGCAGGCCGCATTCTCCACCCCAGAGATTGGAGGGGGAGGGTGCCGAGGGAAGCCATCAAGGAGGCCGCAGTCTCAGGCAGTTGCCTGTCTGCCCTCCCAAAGGGCTTGGCCCTTGCCGGTGTCCACGGAAGGGACAAGGTGCGGGACTCCGGCCCTGGGCCGGGAAGGAGCGCTCCCGGCGGGCACCTCCGCTTCCACCCTTGAGAGCCCCAGCCAGACGCCATCGGTCCCCCCGACAGAGCTGCAGGGTGTCTCCTACCTTCGTCTCTTTTGCGCTTGTTGGTGTCAGCGCTGGGCGACGTGATACCCAGGATGCCGCTGATGGAGTAGGACGAGCCAGCCGCGTCCGTGCTCACCGACGACACCTGCGTCACGGAGCCTGTGGACACTGCACAGAGGGAGAGGGGCGGTCAGGGCAGGCAGGAGGCTGGGGCGGGGCTGGACGCTCTGGGCACTCACCGTTCCCTGGGCGGGGTGTGACTGCGGAGGGAGCAGCTGGCAGCCGGCAGGGCGGCTGTGTGCCCAGGCTCTGTGCTGCTGGGGGAGTAGGAATCCCGGACAGAGTGGGAAGTGCACGGGCTCAGAGCCCGGCTGCCCTAGGATTGCAGAAAGCGGAGGGATGGAGAAGAAAAAGAGGGGATCTGAGGCCCTGCATCAGCCAATGCTAAAATAAAATGACCTAGGAGGGACCCTTCGGTCAAGTTCACTCCCTGTTCACACGTCCACCCATGCACGCACAGCCACGAAACAAACTTCAAATAGTCCCTTGCTAGCGTTTGGCTCTCACTTGGATCTGGGTTTTATTTTTCATGTTCATTGTTCATAGTGACCCCGCCCTCCTCTAACTCTGAAAACGGGCTTAGAATCTAGATCTGGGAAGGGAGCCAGGGCTCCCCGCGATCACTGGTGCCGGGAACCCAGAGACTGAGGGCGTCACCCTGCAGCCAAGCAGCTCCTCACTGATTACTAACGAGGCGGACTCACGGGCTGCACGGAGTGGAGCGCAGGGTTTCTCACTTGGCGTGTGCAGCAGCCCAGCCAAGGTGCTATCCTTTGTCCCCATTTATCAAATGAGGCACCTGAGGCTCCGCAGGGTACTCTGAGGCTGGGTCTCTAACTTCCCGCCCCCAGGATAAGAATGGAGGAGGGGACTCTGGGGCAAGTTTCATGTTACAGCCCCAGAGTCCCAGGGAGAGACAAGTCCATGGTCAAGGTCTTCTGCAGCTGTCCAGCTGGGTCTCCAGTGCTGAGCTGTGGGAAACCTGTCTTGGTTCAGACCTACAGACGCCTTTCTTCGGGCTGTGACCAGCCGCAGGCTGGTGGAGCCGCCTTTGACTCAAAGCCTAGGAAATGACTCAAAGTGGCCATGGCTGGTGAGAGGCTGCTGGTTGCCTTCCTTGGAGTAGATTCAGTTCCTCGCTCTTAGAGACCCAGAGGGCACAGGCCTTTCTTCTTCCATTTAACTTTAATTTTTAGATCTTCCTTAAGAGACACAGAAGCAGAAATCGTTAACTTCTGTTTTCCTTCTGCAGAAGCAGCGCCTCAAAATAGATTTATGCAAATCTCGCCACCTTTTCTGCCTTAAGGTGCAAAGCACAGAGGAAGAAGGGTCACTTGGTCCTTTCAACAACAAGAGTCACGTGTGTGTGACCAAGACGCACCATGCTGCTGGCAGGACCTGTGGCATTGGTTTTGGTATTTTGTGATTTCTGTCCAAAGACCCAGAGCCCAGTACTGGCTCCACCATGGACCGCCAACTTGACCTTGGCCTTGATATTTAATCTCTCCAAGCTGCAGAATCCTCACTTCTCACTAGGTCTGTAAATTAGAAAGGGCTGTATACATGAGGGCTGTTGTTTTAATGGACATTTCTGTGACAAAGCAAAGCATTCCGCCGCACTACAGAATTGTTCCTCTCGACCAATGGAAAGAAAAGCATCGCTTCTACTAGCCTGATTCTCATTGCGCCGTGATCCAAAACGGTTAAAGCCACAGATGAAATTTCAGCCTGAGACATTCTCCAAAGAAGCCCTCAGAGCTGGTGGTTCCCTACCTGCTCCTTGAACTTCATCTCAGTCTTGCAATGTGTGTGTCAATTTCCCCCACTGGATGGAGGAGCCCTTGGGGACAGGGATCTTGTCCCGCTTCCTTGGGGTACTGGTGCCCAGTACAGCAGGGCCTGGCACACACTTTCTGAACAGACCCTACGTGAGGAATCCTCTCATGGCATGGGGGAAGCCTTTACCATCTCTTACCAATGAGGCAACCATGGAGGATCACAGGGCACCTGGTTTGTGTCCCTCCATCCACAAAAGAGGAAACAGGCTCAAAGAGAAGAAGGGACATTCTGGGTTTACTGTGAGTCCACCACAGAGCTGAACGCACTGCCAGGCCATGGTGGTCAGGACTTCATGGCTGAAGTTACAGAGGGCGCGGCCGTGCTGAGGCATGGAAATGCCACCCCATCTGCGGCGTCATTACGGGAGCCTGATGGGGCGGGGGAGGCCAGCACTGGCGAGGCCTGCTGACTGGCTGGCTGCTTCCTGACCGCTGTGCAACCCCTTTCCTCCCAGGTAAGCACAGGTGTTTCCTTTAGCTCACCTGGAGAAACAGCACGCCTGAAATAGACACAGGTCGCTTGCACGCGACGGTCTTTGAAGGCGAGGCAAAGGAAAGGTCTGCACTCCCTCCCGCCCCTTCAAGCCGCACTCTCTCTCTGGCTTCACTCCTGCGCACCTGCAGCCCCACCGTCGCCCTCAACAGTTCAAGGAACACAGGAGAGCCAAGCGACAGAGACCCAGAGAAAGAAAGTTTGGGAAGTTTTGCCACATCTTCACTCAAGACTGCAAGTGCACAAAGAATTGTAGAAGGGCTGGTTGATAGGAGAAAAAAACACATTCAAAACTACTTACTGACTAATGATGCAGAAAATGTTATGAATAAGTATCCCTTTCTTGATTTATTACTTTAATTATCTGACATTCTATAGACCCCCATTAGTGGATTTTTTTTTTGGCTTAGATTTCAATTTTCTGTCTCATGGTGAAAGCTATTTATCATAATAATCAGTAAAATTCAAAACCTTTTAGCAGTATTTATAAAATTCATTTACCAGGTTCAGCCCTTGGAGAATGACAAAGAAGGCGCATTAGTACGCATGCCGAAGTGTTTTATGCAGAATTATCTGTCCATAAGAATGATTAAAAGTTCTTTAGAATAGTTGGAGCCCATTAGAGTTCTCAATTTTTTTTTTAAAGTTCTTCTTACCTATGCTGTGACTGGAAGCTGGGACCGGCTGATTGGGTGGCTGCTGTACTTTTGTCCGGATGATCCTGCAGCAGTCGAGGGAAAAAAAAATGGCTGCTTACCACCAGGAAGGAGGAGACACCACAAGGAGCAACGCACGCACAACCGGAAACTCCACACCCAGGCTGAGCCGTGGAGCAAGCTGGGACAGCAAGGAAGGCAGGGGCGGGGCAGGGTGGCACCCCTCAAACTTGGGCTGGGAGTTGGGAGGCAGGAAGAATGGTGGACTCCTCCTCAGTCTCCCTGGGTGTTCTGCAGTGACTTGCATGTCCTGTCTGGGCCTCGAGCACCTCTTCTGGGTAAGGGGATGATGTGCTAACATTAGGAGGAGGCATCCTTTCTCAGCTACAGTCCCAGCTCCACAAGGCACTCACTGAGTGACTTCTGAGTGTTCCTGCCTTTGCCTCTCCTGTGGGCCTGAATACAGTATGGGAGCTGAAACCAATCACTCTTTGCTTATTTTAAGTCATCACAACCCTTCTTAAAGATGTATTTATTTAGGGGCCGGTGCTGTGGCATAGCGGTAAAGCTGCTGCCTGCAGTGCCGGCATCCCATATGGGCACCGGTTCAAGTCCTGACTGCTCCACTTCTGATCCAGCTCTCTGCTGTGGCCTGGGAAGGCAGTAGAAGATGGCCCAAGTCCTTGGGCCCCTGCACCTGCATGGGCCAGGCTGAAACCAGGAGCCAGCAACTCCACCCGGGTCTCCCATGTGGGTGGCAGGGACTCAAGTACTTGAGCCATGACTCCCAGGAACTTTAGCAAGGAAATGGATGGGAAGAAGAGCAGCTGAAATTCAAACCAGCGCTGAAATGGGATGCATGCGTCCCAAGCGGCAGCTTACCAGCTGCTCCTCAACACCTACCTCCCCAAATCCTGTCTTTAAAAATGAATATCTTGGGGCCAGCATTGTGGCATGGTGGGTAAAGTTGCCACTTGCAACGCCAGCATCCCATATGGGTGCTGGTTCAAGTCCCAGAAGCTCCACTTCTGTTCTAGCTCCCTGCTGTGGTCTGGGAAAGCAGTAGAAGATGGCCCAAGTGCTTGGGACACTGCACCCACGTGGGAGACCCAGAAGCAGCTCCTGGCTCCTGGCTTTGGCCTGGCCCAGCACTGGCTGTTGCGACCATCTGAGGAATGATCCTTCAGATGGAAAATTTGTCTTCCCCTCTCTCTCTCAACTCTGGCTTTCAATAAAACAAAATAAATCTTTTAAAAATGAAAATCTTGTGAAAGAGATGACAGCAATACAGTGTCCCCTTCACTCCGGGCAGCTCTGAAGGCCTCTGCAGCACTTTGGGCTCTGGGGAGCCTCCTTTGGAAACTTCACCCTGGGACAACTCACGGGCCCTCGGTGAGTCAGGGAACCCAGTGCGTCTGAAAGAACAGAACACAGCCAAGACCACAACTGCCTTTGGGCGCTGCAAGAAAGTTCTGCCCCAGCATTTGGGGAGATGGGCAGGTGGTAATAAAATGCTCATGTCTTTGGAAAGTTCTACTCCAACCTCAAGCTGCTACCTTTCAAAAGAGTAATTTACTAGTTTTTTTCTTTGCTCTCTCATTATAAAAGTAATGTGGGTGTGGGTGTTTTGGCACAGTGGGTTAAGTAGCCCTTGGCGATCAGACTCCCATCTCCCATCCAGCTCCCTGCTGATGCACCTGGGAAGGCAGCAGACGGCCATCCTTGTGGGAGACCCAGATGCAGCTCTTAGCTCCTGACTTTGGCCTAGCCCAGCCCTGCAGGTATTTGGGGAGTGAAACAGCAAACAGAAGATATCACTTTCTCTCTCTCTCCCCCTCTCTTTCTCTCTCTCTCTCTCTCTCCCTCTCTGTTGTTTTGCTTTATAAATAAATAGATCTTTTTTGAAAAATAAAAAAGACATAATGGGTTCACTGGAAACTATTTGGACAGCATGGAAAAATACACAGAAGACATGAGAGATCACATTTTGGAATGTCCCAAATACCAACACTGCTGTGCATATTTAGAAATATGCACTTTAGGGGGCCAGCGCTGTGGCTCAGTGGGTTAATGCCCTGGCCTGAAGCGCTGGCATCCCATACGGGCGCCAGTTCTAGTCCGGGCTGCTCCTCTTCAGATCCAGCTCTCTGCTTTGGCCTGAGAAAGCAGTGGAAGATGGCCCAAGTCCCAAGACCCGTATGGGAGACCCAGAAGAAGCTCCTGGCTCCTGGTTTTGGATCGACCCAGCTTCAGCCATTGCAGCCATCTGGGAAGTGAGCCATCAGATCCATCGGATGGAAGACTTCTCTCTCTCTCTTTCTCTCTCTCTCTCTCCTCTCTCTCTCCCTATCCTCTCTCTGTGTAACTTTGACTTTCAAATAAATAAATAAATCTTTGAACAACAAGAAAAGAAATATGCACTTTCAACAATGTCAGGATTATACCGTGTGTGCAGTCTGGTATCTTGCTCCTTTCCCATAATATTCCATGAGGAGCTTTTTCACATTCTGGACCATCACACCGGAAGTTCATTCCAAGGCCACACCAGGGCTCTGAACAGGAGTAGCAGTTGCCTCCCCATAAACTCACTGGGCAAAGCCTCTGCCCTCCCCGACTTGACGGCTGGTCTGGGTGCCCTGGAAGCACCTGCTGGCCCCACAGTCTGGCCCAGGCCTCTTGCCCTTTTGTTGGCCTAAGTGTTCATCTGCTTTCTCCAATATTCAAACACTTATCCTAACTAACGAAAACAGGGCATATTGGACAAAGACCTGGCCTTCCTCCCAGCTGGAACCGAGTGGGTGTCTGATCTCATCTGTGTAACATGTAAGTAAGTCACACACGTCCTGTGTGTGCATGTCCACAGAGACATACAGGAAGACATGGCTACAACAGACATCGACACGCTTTATATAAACATATCGTAAAACATTTCATAACTATTTCCCACTGCAGTCCTCTTTTCCGTGCTGTTTTCAAAGTCTCATCTGGTTATTAAATTTGTACATAAGCAAAACAAGGAAAATTAGGTTTTCCTCCCTTTTCTTTTAAAATATTTGTAAATCATCGGTGCTCACATTCGCCAGAAGACAAATAAATAAAGTATTCATAAATCACAGGGAAACTATCCTCAAGCCCTTCAAGCCGCGGAGAGGCAGCTCCGGCACAGCGACTAGGAGTGCAGGCTCTGCAGCCAGACTGCTGGGGTTTGGCACTCAGCCCTGCAATTAGCCGGCTCCGTGGCCTTGGGTGAAACCCCCGGCTTCAGTTGCTTTCTCTCTAAAGTGGGACTGAGACTCTTGCCACCTCAGAGGGTGATTCTTAGAATTAAAATAACAAGCTACTTAGAAGAGCCGTTGCTAGATACTGAGTGCTCAGTGACCATTAGATGCGAGTTTCAGTGTTGTCTTCACAGAGATAAATGACCGGATATTCACATATTTTTACCTATGCTGTGAAAAGCACACAGCCCCTTGGGAAACTGTGTAGATGGGGAGGTAGTCATCTCCCTACTTTTAAAATATATATATATATTTTTCTATTTGAAAGGCAGAGTTACAGAGGGACAAAAGGAGAGATTGAGAGAGAGAGAGAGATCTTCCATTCACTGGTTCACTCCCCAAATGGCTCCAATGGCTGGGGCTGAGCCAGACCAAAGTGAGGAGCCAGGAGCTTCTCCTGAGTCTCTCGACGTGGGCTCAGGGCCCACAGGCTTGGGCCATCTTTGGCTGCTTTCTCAGGTGCATTAGCAGGGAGTTGGATGGGAAGTGGAAAGCTGGGGCTCGAACCAGCACTCACATTAGATGGTGGCATAGCAGGCAACAGCTTAACCCATTACATCACCATGCTGGCCCTATTTTTTTTTTTTTTAATGTTTATTTGAAAGTCAGAGTTACAGAGAGAGAGGGAGCGCCACAGAGAGAGAGAGAGAGAGAGAGAGAGAGAGAGATCTTCCATCCACTGGTTCACTCCCCAGGGGGCTGCCCCTCTCTGTTTCAGGGTTGCAGAGGGACTGTCCTCTACGGGGGAATCCCAGCATAATAAGGAATCCCCCACAGCGATCCCCAGGGGTGAGGGATTTTACCCAACTGCTTGCAGACACCAAGTAAAAGTGAGAAGCAGCACCTTCCACTGGGAGGAAACGACCGTGGGGAGAGAGGCTGTAACTGAATCACAGCGGCTCTACGAAGAATTTAAGTGGGGCAGCTCAGACAAATGCCGTTCAAGTCCTGGCTGCTCCACTTCCGATCCAGCTCCCTGCTAATGGCCTTGGAGAGCAGCAGAGTGCTTGGACCCCTGCACCCAGGTGGGAGACCTGGATGGAGTTCCAGGCTCCTGGCCTTGGCCTGGCCCAGCCCCAGCCACTGGGGCCAGACAGAAACCTCTCCCTCTCTCTCTTTCCCTCTCTCTCTGCAACTCTGCCTTTCAAATAAATAAAAACAAAATCAGTCTTTAAAAAAAAGAAAGGCATTTAAGTTAAAAAATGACAAGCACCACAAGAGTGCACTCAGGAGCCTGTCAGAGCCGGAGACGGTGCAGGCTGAGTGGTAGTCACCACTAAAAGGCACGCTCCTGACCTGGATCCCACTGGAACATCATGGATGATCTACCAGAGAAGGCCGCTCAGCAGGTCACCTATTCCCACAGACGGGGAGACGAAACCACAGAGTGCTCAAGTGACCTTCCCAGGGTCACACAGCAAATCAGCAAAGACTGAGCACTGTGCAAAGGAAGTCGTCCTTGTGCTAAACGCTTCCTAGATGAGTAGAGTTCCACCTAGAAGTTGAGCATGAAAACTCCAAGGCCTTCCGGTCCTGCAGGCATGTGAGGGGTCCACCTCTACAGCGCTCCCTCTCCTCTGAAGGCTAGGCTGCCGTGGGCGCAGCATGAAGCTTGGGCCATCAGCTGGGCTCAAACCCGAAAACTTGCGATCCTCTGGGATGCAGCCGGGGTGGCGGGGCCCAGGCAGCAGCAGGCCTGAGACGATATGGGGAAGAAAGAGCGGCTGGCTCAGCAGTCTCAGGAACTTGAGGCCAACATCAGCATTAAGAGCAGGATTCCCAGCCTGTCTTGCACAGGCCCTCTCTGGCACAGAACTGCGTGGTACGGTTCTTTGTGTTTGAATTAGTTGCTAATAAATGCCTGACTTCTAGTTTGTCTTGAGAGCTCAGAACACCCGGCGACGCTGGCATGGCATTCTCGCATGACAGTCACCGTCAGCGCTAAAGTGAGCTGCCTCCCCCGTCCTGGAGAGAGTGCATATGACTAGGACCTCTGAGCCCCCGATTGAGAGCCTTGGCACTGGCAAAAAGAGACCCCATTCCGCCCACCGTCAGCCGGCTCTGGGACAGCCACTTCCATCAGACTGGAAGGTGGGATTCCCAGAGCCCCTCTTGGAGGCGCTGCAGCTGCCCCGCACCTGTTTGTCCTTAAGAAGCCCCAGGAGCGAGCTGGTGCGGTCCCAGCATGTCTCCCACGAGCCTGGCAGAGCTGCTTGAGGACCCCATGCCGGTCATGGTTTCTCAGGCGGATGCCCTGCACACAACAGGAAGGTGCGCATTTCTGGGGGTGGACAATGGGGAGAACTCCACGGCCACCCAAACAGCTCCGAGTTCAGCCGCTAAGGCCTCGCTAGCTGCTGGAGGCAGGGGAATGGGGGGATGCAGCCCCTTACTCAGGGGCCGAGCAGGTGTTTAGAAGCTGCGTCCCTTTGAAGGCAAGGGGAGCTCTACCTCGCCTTTGCAAAACACAGTGAAGCAGGCGAGTGCCTTGGCATCAGACCGCCGTGCTTAGTGAGCACTCACTGAAGAGGGGCACGAGGGGCCTCCACGTGGTGCAGCGGGCGGGCGGGCGACGCCGGCATCCCACGTGGGCGCCGGGTCCAGTCCCAGCTGCTCCACTTCCGATCCAGCTCCCTGTTAATGGTCTGGGAAAGCAGCGGACGATAGCCCAAGTCCTTGGACCCCTGCCACCCACATAGGAGACCCGGATGGAGTTCCTGGCTCCTGGCTTCTGCTCGGACCAGCCCCAGCCATAGGGGCCTTTTGGGGAGTGAACCAGTAGATAGGAGATCTCTCTCTCTCACTCTCTTTCTCCCTTTCTGTCTTTCCCTCTCTTTCTATGTATCTGACTTTCAGATACATTTTTAGAAAATATTTTCAATTAAAGAAAGGAGTGCAGAGAAGAGCCATAGGGTGTGCCTAAAGACAGCAGACAGTCAGCAAAGTGCGCAGCTGCGAGACCCTGGGGTGGAGCAGGGAAGACATCTGGCCCCTCCCCAGCCGCCCCTCTCACAGCTCCTCAGGCCTCCCCTGCAGATGCTACACGGCAGCGGTGGGAGGACACGGCCTCCCCTCCTCTCTCCATCTCAGTCCCTGGGCCTCAGGAGACAGTCAGGCCTTGAGGGCTACAGAAGTCAAAGCCCCTCAGAGGCCCGGGACATGCGGAGGGCCCTGAGAAGCCGACGTGGGCCCTGCCTGCAGCTCTGGGACAGAGTGCCTGCTGCCCCATAGGACCCTCCTCCGTAGCTTTGGCCACATCTGCAACCACAGCTCAGGTTGCTTCTCATGTTCGTTTCTGATAACCTGCTGAAGCAACTTCATTTCATGAGCCAATCGTAGTTTCCCACAAGAAGGGGAGTGGGTGGAGGGGCAGCCCTAAAGCCAACAGCCTCATTGGTTTGGTCCGTGAGGCATCTGTCAAAAACACATCCAAATAAATTCATCACAGCACAGTGTTCAAGGCAGGTACTTGGGGTAATGGTTAAGATGCTGTTGGTGGGGCCAGTGCTGTGGCACAGCAGGGAAAGCCGCCATCCACAGCGCCCACATCCCATATGGGCGCCAGTTCGAGTCCCGGCTGCTCCACTTCCAATCCAACTCTCTGCCTATGGCCTGGGAGAGTAGTAGAAGGTGGATCTAGTCCTTCAGCTCCTGCACCCCCGTGGGAGACCCAGAAGAAGCTCCTGGCTCCTGGCTTCAGATCGGTGCAGCTCTGGCCGTTGCGGCCACCTGGGGAGTGAACCATCGGATGGAAGACCTCTCTCTCTCTCTCTCTCTCTCTCTCTCTCTCTCTCTCTCTCTCTGCCTCTGCCTCTCTGTAACTCTGACTTTCAAGTAAATAAACAAAAAAAATCTTAAAAAACAAAAATGATGCTACTTGGCCACCTGCATTCCATACTGGAGTGTCTGGGTCCCAGTCCTGGCTCCACTCCCAACTCCAGCTTCCTGCGGGGGTGCACCTTGGAGACAGTACAGAATAGCTCAAACGCTGGGCCTGTGCCACTCACCGGGGAGGCCCAGACGGAGTCCTAGGCTCCTGGCTTAGGCTTGGCCCAGCCCTGAGTGTTGCAGGCATTTGGAGAGTGAACCAAAGAATGAAGATCTCTCTCTCTCTCTCTCTCGCCTCTCTCTTTCTTGCTCTCTCTCTGTCTCTCTGTCTCTCTGTCTCTTGCTCTGCCTGTCTGGCTCTGGCTCTGTTTCTCTGCCTTTCAAATAAAATGAAAAGAGTTTGTTTGTTTTTACAAAAGGGGGAAAATGTCAAACCTACCATCTAAAACCAAATACTTGCCATCCTCATATCACAGGGGCTGGAACCAGAGCCAGGAGCCCCGGAAGTGGGTTATGCTGTCCTGCACCAGGTTCTTTTTCCACTTGAGATTAGTTGCTAGCATTCAAAGAAGTAAAGATTTCACAAACACACGTATGCACAAGTCCTAGCTTCTGGCTTTTCTTAATGAATGGAAAAAACCTGGTAAATACCACACCCACATCCTGGTAGCTCCGGCGGCAGCTGATAAACAACTGTCCCTTGAATAGGGCTTGCACTGTCTAATCTGTCACAGACCCTATCTCTCCCTATTGTCTCATACCTGGCCTGCATCCCTCAGTCCATTACCCACCTGGTCCCACGGAAGGCATTAGAGCTTATGACCCACGGAGCACCTGAAGTTATCTTGGGAACCACTGGCTCTATGTAGACCATATGGTGGGAACCTTCCAGGCCTCTGAAGCCTGACTTGGCCGAGGTTCCCCTGCAGAAGAGGTAGAGCCGTGCGCCCTGCTCCTCACCCACCCTAGTGGAGGCCCAGAGAAAAGTCATAATGTTTCATGCCATGCAAATCCTGCATGAGTCAGAAGCAGGGGACTCACAAAGCACCCTGGAGCATCCTCATAGCCCAGAAGAAGAATGAGAGTTACCACCACCGCCTCCCCCACAGCTGGGTGCAGGCTGAAAGGGCGCATCAGAATCCCCTATGGAGCACAGACTGAGCCTGGTTCCCACCTCTGGGCCTCAGTAAAGGTTTGCTGATAGAACCAAAGACAAGGGCTGGCGCTGTGGCATAGCAGGTAAAGCCTACAGTGCCGGCATCCCATATGGGCGCCGGTTTGAGTCCCGGCTGCTCCACTCCTGATCCAGCTCTCTGCTGTGGCCTGGGAAAGCAGTAGAAGATGGCCAAGTCCTTGGGCCGCTGCATCCACATGGGAGACCTGGGAGAAGCTCCCAGCTCCTGGCTTCAGATCAGCACAGCTCCGGCTATTTGGCCAATTGGGGAGTGAATCAGCGGATAGAAGACCTCTCCCTCCCTCTCTGCCTCTCCTTCTCTCTCTGCGTAAATGTGACTTTCAAATAAAATAAATAAATATTTAAAAAAAAAAAAAAAGAACCAAAGCCAGGCGAGCAGCTCAGGAAGCAGCGGGGCTCAGTGCATCAGCACCCCCACACCCACACCCTCACACAGCGACCATGCATGAGTCAATGCTGGAGGAACAAGTGTCTGAAGTGTCCATACCGACGGGACCTCGGAGGCGTGCCAGTGTGACCACCTCTTTCTGCACAAGTGAGGGGTCCCCTGTGCCTAGGCAGACTCTGCGTTGACCTTGGAGAGAGGGGAACTGTCCAAGTTTTCAGTCTGTTGGCTTATTTTTTTTTTATTTTTTTTTTTTTTTATTTTTGACAGGCAGAGTGGACAGAGAGAGAGAGACAGAGAGAAAGGTCTTCCTTTGCCATCCCTCCAATGGCTGCCGTGGACGGCGTGCTGCGGCCGCGCACTGCGCTCATCCGATGGCAGGAGCCAGGTACTAGGTGCTTTTTCCTGGTCTCCCGTGGGGTGCAGGGCCCAAGCACTTGGGCCATCCTCCACTGCACTCCCGGGCCACAGCAGAGGGCTGGCCTGGAAGAGGGGCAACCGGGACAGAATCCGGCGCCCCGACCAGGACTAGAACCTGGTGTGCTGGTGCCACAAGGCGGAGGATTAGCCTGTTGAGCCACGGCGCCGGCCTGGCTTATTTATTTATTTATTTATTTATTGGAGTTCAGCGAACACTCATTGCTGTTCCTCTCATGGCCTCATCTCTAACTCTGGGTTTAAGTGGAGTGCAGATTATAAAAGAGAACTTTCTTCTGGAAATGTATTTTTCAAGCTCTGAGCGTGTCATTCGATCAGACTGGGGAAGAGAGGGAGCTGTGGTGGCGCCCAGGCAGGTCCATGCCTGCCCCCGAGGCTGGCCCCTGTGTTCCTCTGGCTCTTTCTCTCCAGGGGAGAGGGCAGTCCCTTCACTGCAGAGCAGCTCAGCCTCCTGCACGGGCCCCTGGGAGCTGGGAGAGCCACAGGAGAGCCGCCAGGGCCCTGGGTGCTCGGAGAAAGGGGGACAGAGCTCACTGGGTGCTGAGGCCGGGCAGGAATAAGGCCAAGCCTTCCAGCCCCACGTCAGGGCTCTGCTCTGCACTCTCCCTGGCTCAGCCTCTGCACAAAGCGCAGGTGGAATATCCCTCCTGGGAGCCTCTGGGGCAGCCCTGGGTGAATACCCGGAGCCCAGGCACAGTGACTTTTGTCATGACTCCGGCAGGACAGTTCACTGCACAGTGCTCCACACACAGGGGCAGGTGGTGACGGAGGGATGGGAGAAATCTCAAGCAGCCAGGGTGTCCACACACCATCTCCCGCCCCAGCCCGGGGCCCAGGTCTCGTGCCCAGTGTTGCAGAGAGAAGAGAAAGGCAACAGAGCCCCAGCAGCCCCGTTAGTCTCCCTCTTGTCCGGTCACCCCAGAGCAGCCCAGTTACAAGGAGAGACCAAGCCTTTAGGGAAGGCACATACACAGCCTCTGGGCCCACGCGCCACCCAGTCCCCAGCCACCCACAGCCACCCACCCTCACCTGTTGATGGAACTGACGCTGGGCACGGTGTCATTGTCACACACTCGCTCCGCCAGCAGCCGGTCCCTGATCTCCCAGGCGAACATGGTGGGGTTTTGGCGTTTATACTCAGCGATCTTCTCCACCACTTTGGGCGTGGCAACCTTTGGTTTGGATCCTCCGATTACCCCAGGCTTGATGCTTCCTGTCTCATAATACCTAGGACCCAAGGACAAAGGGCTTAGCCACGAGGAGCCAGCGAAACGCACAAACATTTGAGATGCGGTTGGCACTGTGAATACAAAATACACACCAGATTGTAAAGGTTCAGGACAAAAAAAATGTAAAACACCTCATTAATAATTATATATGTGGACACGATCGTTTTCAGAGATTGTCAACTGCAAACAAAGCTCACACATTAGACTTCCTCTGGACAGCATTAGCAGGACGCTATGCACTCCCAGAATTCTCTCCCATCCGTAAACCATTCTAGAAAGCTCTCAAGTCAGTTCTCTCATTTGATCCTCAAGAGTTCCCAAGCACATTCACGGGGTCTTGCCAAAGCTCCCAAGGAAAACACACGCTATGAAAAAATGATGCATGGGTTTCAAAATTTCCTTGCTCCGAAATACATTTCTCTTTCCACTTCCATTTTTCCATGGACTTTTTGAAGTACCCTTGGAAAGTGCGTTGAGTGAATGAACAAATAAATGAATCGATACCCATCTACAAGCATAAAACATGGATTCTTGGGGGGTGAAACAGCTTCCCCCGGGGGCACACAGGACCAAGCGACCAAGCCAGGACTGTCGCCCAGCCTTCTGAACTAAAATTTCCTCCGAAAGGCGGCCCTGCCTCGGGACTCACCAGGCTTTCCATTCCCTGGCAGAATCGACAGCATCCTGTGAAACTATCCCCTAAAAACACAACCTGGTGTTTTTTTTTTTCTGTAGGAGAAAAAACAATAACCCTGGTGTGGAATTAAAAAGAGTGCTGGATTCCGGAATTAACTGGAAATGTGTGTTGTACGTCAAAACCCAAGCAATCAGAAAAACCAACCACAAGTCGCGGCAGCTCCTCCAGAGACCTCCCTGGAGGTAAATGGCTGTTTCTAAGGACATTTCCATGCTATCAGCTTTTCCTCGTTAACGCAAATAGGATGTCAGGGTTTTACAGTGAAACCGAGACCAGGGAGAGTGTGCCATGAAAGATCTTTTCAGGGGGAAAAAATGACTTGATTCCTTTCTGAATCTGAGCCGTCACTCGATGTCTCTCTCAATATGTACACAGGAATTCTTGCCTTTCTCTTCCAAAGGAGATTATCTCACAGTTGGATGTTTTTGTCACCAATAAGACATCTCAGAAATGACTAGTAATTTTCAGCCCCGACGAGAGTTTATAATAAGTGAGGGAAGGAGGTGCTCTTGGAACGGGAGGGCAATGTCACCCAGGAACAATGACTGGGCACGTTTATAGAGTTGCCTGGGTAAGTCTGCCTAGGGCCCAGTTAGCGAATGTTCGAGAAGAGATGGAATAATTTGGGAGCAGTGATGTGGAAGTGAAAATTCTATTTTTCATCGAGAAGGAGGAATCATTCGCAAATGTTGACTCCAAGGCAAACTTCAACCTCTCTGCTCTCTCTCTGCGGAGAGGAAGGTTGCTTTCATCAATTTTTCCGTAATTGCTGATAAATGACTTCTTACAAACAAGTTTCTCAACATAGCCAAGAAAATACTTTTTTTGCCACAGCTCTAGAAAAGTGCCAGCAATCTGTGCAGCCCTGCGTCGTCCTGTCCACCTCCCCACTGAAAGACAAGTTTTACAAGGACACAGCTCGTCATTCCGGCACAGCGCTGCCTCAGGTGCGCTCGGCCCTCACACCAATCCTATGAGAAAGCCAGGGCTTTGCTTCTAGAAGGGAAAACAGATGATCGGAAGGCTGAGCGACTCGGCCACCCTCCCACTGGAAGGCAGAGCCAGCACCGGCTTTGAATCCTGACCTGAACCCGGCGCACTTCTCACCAGTGCAAACTGCTGTTTTGCTTATAAAAACAGAAAGATGATGATGAGCCTTTGCCGCTCTAGAGAGGCTCCCTGTTCCCCATTTCCTCAGGCTTCTGCCATGCATTCTCTCACTTGCTCCATAGTCACTGAGCGCCTGGTGCGGCGGCTGTGGTCCAGGGAGGTGCTCACAGATACACAGACAACCCTGGGCTGGACACTCAGAACACACCCGTTGGCAACTCCCAGAAGGCAGAGGATAAAGGCCAGGCTCGTCCATGGCGATGGGTGGCGCCGCCCAGGGCTCAGGGCCCACCCCACCTGAACAGTGCCAACCGTGGTAGGCTGTGGTCTGGACGCGAGAGATCTCTGTCTTCCTTTTGACTGACACGTGGACCTGACACTTAGAAGGCAACCTTGACCTTCCCGAACCCCTAACTTGCATGTGTGTCAGCAAGGGTTCAGACTTAACAGCCATCCTTTCACGCTGGCAAAACAGCCGCGCGGTCCTTTGGCTTACAGACAAAAGACACCCGGCAGCCGCCACCACACGGGGTCCTCCGATGCAGACAGCGTGGGTTTGGGAGTGAAGAGGAGCAGGTGCGAAGCAGTGGCTAGGACACTGACCCTCCACAGGGCCCTGCTCCACTCCCTCGGCCTCTCCAGGGCTGGGTTATCCCGTTTGCAGACTGCAGCAAGGACGTCTGTCCTGCTCGCCTCGCAGGGCCAGCATGGGGACAGAAACACAGACTGGTTCAGGCAGAGCTTTGCAAAACACACATCAAAGAGCAGGCCTCGAGGGTGAACAGCCTGAATGCTGATTAATACTGTGTGACCCAGCACCCAGTTGCAAAGGACCAAATCCTTCCAAGAGGTTCCTGTGAACAGAGACGACAACCAGGCCCTGGGTGCTCGTCCCTCTGCCTCCCACGCCACCGGGCTGTGCCGCCTGAGCCTCTTGGGACCAGGAGCTCTGCAGCCCGACTGCCTGTCTTCTGGAGTCGGTGATGGGGGCTCTGCCCACCCAGGGACTTTGCATGCCTGGCCATACAGCCTCTGAAAACCACAGCCACCACATACCACATGCACTCACAATCTGTCACCTCGCGTGTGCCCACTGCCAAATCCCTGTGTAACCAAAAAAAAAAAAAAATTCTGCGGATGAACAGTCCCCCAGTTCAGAAATTCCCGGCCGCACTGTTTTAGGGCTGAACTTGTTTCTTAAAAGGCAGTTCTAATTAGAGTGACATTTTGTCCACTGTGGTTCTTAGTTATGAAAATAATGAGCTATGAAATTCCAATTTATTGTTGACAACTTAAACGGCCAGGCACCGGAGCGGCGCGTAACTTCCGCGTGCCACTCTACCTAGTGACAAATCTATTCTGGGCCGCGGGAGGCTGCCGCCTGGGCTGGGGAGGATCCTTGGCCCCCTGAGTCTCTGAGGGAGATGTGGCAGGCTCCAGGGCCCCGTGACACCGGGACCCGGCACGTGGACATCCCCTCTGAGACAGGCTCAGGACCCTGCCCTGAGAAGGTTTCAAATAGCGAGCAAAATGTCGGCTCCTCAAAAACAAAGGGATGGCCTCCTTCCTCCTTCCCTCTGCCTCGGTACAATGAAGAGGCTGCGCGCAGAGCTGTCTAGGATGCATTCGGCTCTGGAGCCCAATCCTGAAACAGGCCAAACTGTTCCTTCCTCTCTCTCTCTGTCGCTCTCTCTTCTCTTGTCTGCGTTTCTCTTTCAATTTCCATTTCTCTTGCCTTTTAAAAATCAGTCTCTGTTCTCATTAGTTTCTTACTCTCTGTCTTCTACCTTTCTTCTATTCTCACTGTCACCGCCCCCCCAGCCAAAAGCCACCCCCTAACAAGAGCCCCCACACTGAACCCCTGGGTCCTCGCTGAGCGCTACATAGGAGTGGGGCCTCTGTGACCGGAGCGACCTGCGCCGGGCAAGACAGCGAGGAGTAAACACAGAGTTGCAGGTCCCCGAGGAGCTAGCCTGTCCCCTGGCCCTGCCACTTCTTCCCCTGGCCTCAGGCAAGGCTCCCCAAGGCTGTCAGAAACTGTTGCTCCCTTTCTCGGAGAGAACCGAAGGAAAACTGCAAGCAGAAAGTCGTAATGTCACTGACACACTTCGAGATGTTTATTTTCTATTCAGGTGTCTGTTCTCATGCCACAATGCATGCTCCTGGACACGGGTTCTTTTCTGACCCAGGGAACGAAATAGCAGGGAGTGCCGAAGAGCCAAGCCCCGGGATGCTCCCGTCCGCCAACACAGAGCCTCTAACAACCTCACGTGCCCGGCTTCAAACTTGCGGCCTCGTTTCCGGGGCACAGAGACAGAGCCTTTTAGGATCCACTGCAGCCTGCGCAGTGAGTGGCTGCAGGAACCTGGGTGGTGGCTTTGCCCTCCTCTTCTCACAAGGAGCTTCCCCGGACCACAGGGAGGCCACCGAGAAGACACACAGGGGCGATCACGGGCCACACGGCCTGCAGCCACTCACAGGGTCAGGTGGCAGCTTTCAATGAGTTGGGGTTTGGTTTTTCTCCTCTCTAACTGAATGTATCCTTAGGATGCTCATCCCCACGAACACAACAAAACACATAAAAGGGAAAACATTGCCGCCCAACACAAGGTGGACGACGTCCCAAGGCTGGAAGTGACAGCAGAGTTTGAAAAGTCAAACATACAAGCACCGAACTCTTACAACCAATAGATCTCCCACCCAGCCCTACCCAGGGTCCTAAGATGTATAGGGGAAAAGTCCCAAGAGCTTCTTTACTCTTGGGCTCTTTAGAATAATTCAGGAAACACGTCGTCGTCCTCCTCCCCGGCTCAATCGCCCTGTCTCACTTGTGCGTCAGACAGGGCTTTCCCGGGCTCCTCTGAATCGGATGGCCTCAGAGGGCCTGTGGGACTGCTGTGTGCGTCCGCAGAGCACAACGTGGCCACGACTCTCACTGTGACACCAGCACACTGGGCAGCCGCTGGGTCACGTTTCAGGTCTTTATTTGAAAGATGAAGGGAAGCCTGGAGCTCCTGTCTTTACCTGCCAAGAATCTTGCTGACACAACCATGGCTGACCCGAAGCTGCCTGGAGATGTCGCAGGGCCTGACACCTTGATGAGCAAGTTCCACTATCCTTTGGCGGACTACATCCGGGAGTGGCCGTCCATTCACAAAAACCCCCCCAAGCTGATTCACTCCTCCATGTCCTGAAACAGATCAGAAACAAAAGACAGGGGAAGGGTGGTTAGAACCAGTCGCACCGTGAAAGCGCGCCGTGTGAGAACCCAGAGCCCGGCAGGCTGGGGGGTCTGGCCTACAGTCCGTGCAGACCACACCAGGACCCCAGATTGCTTTGCTAAATAAATCTCAGCACTGGCCATCTGCAGCCAGTCAGTTGAGCTGTTGATAGCAAGCATCCTCGTGCTACGTTTCCTTTCATTCCCAGCATTTTCCTTTAATTTTCATAATGCAGTGTGTGAAAACCCCAATCTGTACTAAAAGGGCACTACTTACTACATGGCGCTGAGGTTGAAGGGAGATCTTCAGGAGAACTTATGTTTTAAAATGCATTAAATTTAAAGAAAAAGATGAAACGCTTTTCCTTTTAACAAATGTCTTTAAAAGTGAAAAGAACTAATCCAGTAAACCTATATATCAGGGGGAAGAATTTTAATCAGCAGTCTAAGTTCAAGACTTTCAAAACAATGTTTTAACAGTGCCTGCGGAGCACTGAGACGAAACTCAACCACTGCCTTGATTTTAAAAAAGAAGCAGAAGAGCCTTTCCCAGGAAGGTGAGGCTGACGTACAGACTTGACCGTGTACCCTCCCAGAGCACACAAAAGAAATGGGGTCGTGGCATCTTCTATACAGCACATTCTGCTCCGCAGACTCCGAATTCGCTCTAAAGGAGTTCCCCTGGAATTTTTGGAGCATTTTGCGTCGGCAAGCAGCTTTAAGTTGGTTCTAGGAGAAATAAAGAAGCCAGCGAAAGCTTCTGAGTCCCAGGTTTTACACGGGCTCTGCGATGGATCGTAAGTAAAAGGGGATTGGGAATGTGCCCCCTCCACCCACTCACTCCCTTGTCTTACATCACAGTCCATCTGGAGGGAAACAGGGACTCAAGTCAATTGAAGAGCCAAACCAGTAAACACAGAGCGATCCAATGTAGCAACATCATTGACCTTGTAGCTGTTAATCAGCCACTAACTGATGTCGCTGAGGATTGGAGCCAAAAGCCAAGTCCAAGCATTTACTGATGCTGCTGGCAGCTCAGAGGCCAAGGAGGGGCAAACCTCCTGCCCAAGCTGGGCCTGGACTGGGACTAAGCTGGACAAGGGGAGCAAAGGCATGCCAGAGGTCACACACATGTCCATACTCCAAGTCTAAAACACAAATTAGCCACCTCCTCTCAACCATTTCCTCCTCCCCAGGACTCAGTTTCGTGAACAACTGAAATTGAGGGAGCAAAAACATCCACCCTGTGGCCTAAAAACCAGTCAAGCAACCCACTGAAGTTTCCTTGGATACTGCCCAAGATGTCCAGGCTCAGGCTTATTTCAAGGAAAAAACACAATCGAGTAGAACCCTGCATCCTCATTTCCAGTTCTAAGCCAAATTTCGCTCTGATTTCCAAAATGAGCTTTAATTGTTGTATAACACCCCAGCCGTAAGAAAAAAGGAAAACCACCCTGGACAGGATGTGCAGAAAGGAACACAATTGCACAGTTTACCTACAACAAAAAGACGGCAGCTTCCCTGGTCAAGAACCTTAGGATGGCTTTGTCTGGGGCTGGAAGCAGCCGGTGAAAAGGAGCTGTACAATCTTTCCAGTGCAGTGGGGATTTAAGTAAAACAAAGTGAATTCAAAATCGACATGAGCTCCTCTTGGAGGACAGAGAGCAGGACAAGGATGCTAAAACACAGAGCACACTTGTGATACGACCTGGGAGTCCAGGCACAGTGGCCCATCTGCAGTAGCCTGTTCCCTACAGCACCAGCAATTCAGACTTTCGGTCCAAAACACAGCAGCAACCTTCAGAAGATCTAAATTCCAAGAGCACTTGTGCAGGACATGTGTGAGCTTTGTGGGCTGTTTTGTATCTCGAAGGGGAAAAAGATTCCCAGGAGTCTCCTAGAGCCTGGTAGCTCCACAGTCGATAGCAGGTTCCCAGACTCTCTACCCAGGACCACAAAGGCTGAGCTCCCGCAGCTCCTCCACAGTTAGCCACATCCCAGGATGACTCGGGAGGCTCTTATCTCCTTCAGCTTCCTGGAAAGACCCCCAAACCCACTTGGCCCTGTCTGCCTCATCACAGTCCTACTCAAAAGAGATCTTCAAAGGTGATGGTTGGAAGGTTTATGGCTGTGGTCTGAGGAAGGCTACTCAGCTTGGGATTAGGGAAAAAAGAGAAAGAGAGAGAGACAGAAGCCTGTAGTCAGAGAGAGGGGAGGCAAGACAGGGAAAGAAAGGGAGATAAGAGAGGTGTGTGGGGAAGGGTGCGCAGACTGGGAACTCAATGAGACGGCAAGGAGAAAGCCTGGGGGGAGCAGCAGGGCAAGCGGGCAGGGGGAAGCAGAAGGAATGGAGAAGCCAGAATTGACCAAGAAAAGAAAGGTGAGTGTGGCCCACAGCTGCAGGTAGGGAGGAGAGAAAACAGGAGGCCTGGGCAGGGGGCATCTGGAGCACAGGAGACCCCTGTTTTGTGGGGCCCCCACTTCAGCTCTGCATCTGCTTGGAGAACCCAAGTCCCTGCCTCTCCCACCTGTGCTAGGGAAAGCCCTGGGCTCAGCTATACTTTTCTGGGGAAGTAGAATTTAGAGTCTGATGCAGAGACAGATACAGACCAGGAAACAGACACAGGAAACACAGACCAGTCCCCGCAGGGCAGACTGGGTGGGGTTTGAAGGGGGGTGGGAAGAAAGGTTGGATCCCAGATGCCCCTGGGACCTCTGGCTCTGGTCTGGAAGGGGCGGGGCCCACCATGCCCTTCAGGCTGCCCGTCAGTAGCCCTCCCACACCCCAAAGGCCACGGCTGGGCACGAAGTCCTGGGGAGAAAGAGTCTGCGGTACAGCGGACGCAGACCACTCCAGAACCTACAGGGCGTTGAAATTCCTCCTACTCACTGGCACCAGAGAAAAAATGAAGGGCACACAGGCATGCAGACAGCAGAACAGGCAAAGGCGGGGTGAGTTCCCTAATGGGCACTCCCCGCCCAACAGGCAGGCGCCACACACACGGAGAGTCAGCCCAGGGGCATAGATGGGGTTGGACCAGAGAGAGAGAGGACTTGAACATGTGTGCATTCTCCCACCACCCAGGTCCTTTCTGGGATGGGTGACCCTCCTGCTTCCATTCCTTGAAGCTTCTGAAGTCTCATGCTTATGCCTCTGTCAGGGAGAACCAAGAACTAGCTCCAGCTTTCCCCATGTGAACTTCCTATTCGATCTTGTGTTTCTCTGACCTCAGCAGCATATTCTGTAAAATGGGTATAACTGAAGGTTTAAGGTCCAGTGTTTTGTAGCCAGTGTCAGGTAGGACACATTGGCTACAAAAGTACTTTAAAGCTGATGGAAACAACTAGGGGGAAGGAAACACAAGTGGAGATGGAGGAAGGAAATTGTATTGAATAATGTATCTAAAAATATGGAGTGGGGACACCTACGATCTCCAACCTCCGGAGCCCATTTCCTGGCAGTGTCTGCCCCTCCCTACTGACCTTATCCTGCACTAAACTGGCAGGGGGTGGGAGGAGGGACCGGCAAAGATGACAGGAAGAAATTGACCAGATCCAGGAAGGAAGGTGAATAGGTGGGACTTGGACTGAGCCTCTACTACCCCAACAACCTCCAGAGTCCAACATGCCCCTCCCATCTTCCTCGGCACCAAGTTGGCTTCCCGAAGCTGGCCCACATTGTGCAAGCAAACAGCTTTGGGCATTAGAACCAGGGATAATTCCAGAGAAGCCAAAGTCTGGAAGGTTGGCGGGCTGGGGCCCAGCCCCCACTGCACTGGAAATGGGAGGAGTGAGCACTTCCCGAGGAGGGGGCAGATTGAAAGCTAGGACAAGGAGGCACAGACGTTAGCAGTTGGCTAACCTGCACCTGCTAGGAGCTGCCTTCTCTGTGCTGACACACAGCGGGCAGACCACAGGGGCTCATGCCATCTCCCCAGGGAAGGGGGCACGACCTCCGGGCCACCGAGCTCTAGGCAGAAGGAAGCAGCGGGGGTCTGCGGGTCCCCACCAGCAAGGAGAGAAGCTCAGGGGCTGTCCCTCCCCAGCTTGTCCCCCAGTGTGTCCTTGGCTGAGCCACGGGCTTGACCACCTCTCGGAGTACTGCCCCCAACCCGCTTGTTGTTGAGCTCACTGTGTTATCAAAGCCTCCCAGAGCCCAAGCAGGAAAAGACTGCGGACCGCGCTGGGGTCACCACACACTGGAAATCGTTTGGGCACAGGCCCCAAACCTCGAGTAATCAAGTAATCGTTTGGGCTGAGACCAGAGCAAGCGCTTCTCTGTGCAAATGTCCTCACTGGTTTGGGGAATGAACAGCGACTCAGGAAATTGACACAAAGAGAAACTAACCTGCCTGCAGCCTGCCCCAGCCGCCCAACCCAGCCTTCCCCTGTTTGCCAGGCTACTCGGCCCTCGGTGGCAGACACTGACACACTCGCCCTGGAAGCTCACCTTCTCTCCAGCCGGGTCTCGACTGCCTTTGTTAAACAGGGGAACCCCGTATGGAGAAGCTGGATCCCCAGCTGTCTGAGGGGAACGGGGCTTGGAGAGGGCTCCCAGTCCCGTAGCAACTCCCTGCCTTGCAGCGAGCAGAGACCGGCGCCCGGCAGTGGACTAGAGGCTGCCAAAGCCCCGCGCCTTCCTTCGCTTGCTCAGCAGCGAGCCGAAGGGAAACTCGATTCGTTCCACTTGGAATTTCCTTAGAATCTCCGAGTCTAATCCGGCGTTAACTCACCGTGAGAGGAGCGCTCATCTCACACGAGGCTGTGCTACAGTGAACTGGCAAGATCCCCCGAGTCAGGCAGCCAGGCCGGCCTTGCCCGGCATGGAAATGACCCTTCCCGCCTCCTACACACGCAGTCTCAGAAGGAGGAGGGGGCGCCGGTATGGTGACTAATTGACTGCTTCTTTCTCTTTTCTTTCTTTCTTTCTTTCTTTTTTTTTTTTTTTTAAAGGGATAAGCTAGTCCGAGGCAGACGTCGTGCAGAGAAGGACCCAACGGGGTCTTTCAGGGTCTCTGTGTGAACTGGTTTAGCTCAGGGACCGTTCCTTCGTTGATTTTTCAAATTCCCCTCCTCAACAGCCAGGGCGCCTTAGCAGCCCTGGGTCTCTCGGCCTCTTCCTCCACACACAGAGGCACTGGTTAGAACACCACTTTCCCTCCAAGCGCCAGTCTCGGAGGCTGGAAAAGGCGCCATCAGGGTTGGGATGTGGGACGCTGTCTGAGACTCAGGCTGACCTCTCCCTACAACTTCGCGCCCTCCAACTGGCCTTGCCGGGAGCCCTGTGCTAGTCCGAGCTGGGATTCTCCGGACGCGCTGAGATTTCGCGCCCCAAGTCCCCCCGGAAAGGCTGCGGCTAGTGCCTACTGCTACGCGTTGCCGGAGACGGGATTCCTGGACCAAGGCTCAGGCCCCGGCGGCCAAGCGCGTTGTTCCACGTCCCCTGCCCGGGAACCTTGCACTTGGCAAAGTTGGCTGCGCGGCGACAGAGGTCCGGGATCCGCCCGGCCTTAGCACCTGCCCCGCGATCCTGCACCCCCAACCCGGTCCCGGCCGGAGAGTGAGAGAAGCGAGCTCGCCGCCTACTTACTATGCATGGATGCAAACGGGTCGTGCTTACAGTGTATTTCCATCGGGGCGCTCCAGACTGTAGGCCGGCCCACGCCGCCGCCTCCCGGCGCCAAGGGGCTGCCCAGGGCGGCGAAGGAGCCGCACCACCAGGCAGGGCACTGTGCGAGCTGGACTCCGAAAACACTGCCGGAGGTCGCCGAGAGCTGCGCGCCCAGGCGGGAACCCGCGCTAGCGCAGTCCGCCTGGGAGCTGGCGCCCAACTCTGCCTCGCCTCCCTCCCCGGCTGGCTCTCAGACGGCGGGGCCCGGCCCGGCCCGGGGTGGCTGCGGCCCAGGCGCGCGCGGCTTCGGGGGCATAGCGTAGGGGCCCACCTCCGGGAGGGCTAGGAGCCCCCCGGCCCGGATCGCCGCGGCTCGGGGGAGGCCGCAGGAACGCACGGGCCTAGGCTGTTCCTGGGTGGCAGCGAGGCCGACGCGCTGCCAGGCTGGTCCCGCGGCCTCGCTGCCTCGAGGGTTCCTCCTCGACCCCTCGGTCTCCGCCAGATCGGTCCTCTCTCCGCTTTCTGAGTCTCTGGGCTCGGACTGGCCCCTCGCCCTCCGCGGCAGGCTCTCCGATGTCTTGGGCGAAGTTGCGAAGAACTTCCTCTCGGCCTCGTCGTGCCCGGCGGGTTCGAGGACGCTTCCGCTGCTGGCGTCCGGGCCGGGACGCCTGGGTCCCCAGAAGCTGGGTGCCCTCAAACCCTGGGACTCGCTGCCTTCAAAGTTCGCGCAGCCCCTGCTCCCTCATCGCTGAGGCTAGGAACGGGCGCGACAGTGGCGGGCTCCTGCGCGCCTGGGGATCTGCCTCGCGCCCACCAACTCCACGAGACACGCTACCCTGTCTCAGGGGTCCGGCTAGACCGTCTTTGAGCTGCCTCTTCCGGGACGGCTGCCGCGCCTTCCCCAGGCGGGAAGCGAGGGACCGAGAGGAGAGCGGAGGGTCCCCGCCACCAAGGCCGCCAGGACTATAGGGCTGAGATCGAGCCGCTGCTTGCTTGCACTGGCCTCGCTGCCGCCGCCGCCGCCGGCGCTAGCCCTCCGCCTGCTCGGCGCGCACAGTGCGCCACCGCGCCGCCCCAGAGCCGCTTTCAGGACCCGCTGCGTGTGGACAGCGCCGCCCGGGGCTCAGCCTCCCTCCGGGCGGGGGCGGGGCGGGGGCTTACCTGCCAATCACGCTCCCCCGAGCCAATCAGAACGGCGGAAGCCGGGCCTGGCCCGAGACAGCGTTCCATTGGCTAAGCAACCCATGGGCTCCGCCTGATTAGCCGATACCTGAGCAATGGGAGAGAATAGGGGGCGGAGCCCCGGTGGCGGCGCCACGTTCATTGACAAACGCGCGCGGAGCGAAGGCCTAGTCGTGGATCGCGGATGGGGGAGGGGGATGGGACCTCGCAGTGCCTGCAGAGTCCAGCCGCCGGCCCTGCAGGGGCACGACCACCTGGCCGTGGCGCTGAGGTGCTGGAACGCCCTGAGGGACTGAGGGCAGCCAAGGTGGGGGTGAGGGTGGGAGAATTGTCTCCAGACGGAAAAAACACAGAAAAACTCATGTTAGGGAGAGCTCAGCAGCGCAATAGAGATCAGGCCTTCAACTAGGTATGGGCAATCCCTGCCCTTTCTGACCTCCCACTTTCCTCATCTGTAAAATGGGCAGAGTTGGGTCAACTCGGCTTTGATGAAGGCCCCTTCCAGCATAAGTACGTCCAGATTTTACCAAGAACTCACTAAAGAGCACCGGGGCCTCCCCATCCTCCCCTCCGTCCCTCTACAGCAGGGCCCCCAATGCTGCATGCACCCAGGGGAGACTCCTTACAAACTGGTGCTGGGGGGGGGGGGAGGAAGGAGCTGAGGCTTATGAATCTAGTTGCCTAAGCTGCCACGTGTTTTGGGAGCTGGGGATGCGCACATCTGAAGGCTTCTGTCAGCAGAAACAATTCCACATCCTGCACAAGTTCTCTTGGAAAACGAATGAGCCCAGTCGTGTCCAGGGCTAGAGTCCCTGAAACCCCTGAGTGGGTGGGTGCATTCCACCTATAAGGGTCTCACAAGCGGGGGGGGGGGTTCAATGCTGCAGCTTCCAGCTGTCAGGGAAACCTTCTCCCTCACAGGGAAGTTCCTGCCACTTCTGAGACAAGATGAATGGTTTCTAGCAGAACTTTCCCGAACTAGAAGGGGTCTAGCGAGTCTCAGTTTCTCAGGGGGTAGAGGCTCTGGGACCACAAGCAAAGGAACCAGACCTTGAAAAGGAAACACGTGACAGCCATTCTTCACCCCAGAGGCTACAGTTCTGTGAGCCCTCTGCGTCCCCCGGGAGGATTCCTGGGCCCCAGCAGCTTGTAGGAGTGGTCTGGAGACTCGCCATTTCTGTTTGTGAGGATCTTCCAGTATTAAGCATAAGCCCGCCACAGTAAGGGCTCTCAGATGCCTGCTCCAGGCTTAGGCTTGTAAGGGAGACAGCGCATGCTGATTCTGGGAGGGGCCCAGCTCACCCTTTTGCTTCATCCCTGGCCTCAGTTTCCCTCTTCCTAACACTGCTCCACTTCTCACACCTCTATCCTGGGTTAACCCCGCACCCACCTTCTGTCACTGTCCCAGGCCCAGCTGCCCCTGACCGGTAGACAAGTTTCCGGAGCTGACACGCGTCCCCACCCCCGCTTGGGCACAGCTGCAGAAAGCTGCCCCAGGCGGGCCTCTAGGGACACAGGAGGCTGCAGTGGGCGGGGCAGGGTGGGGGAGGGGTGGTTATCTCTCCTTTGTCCAGGACCCTGGATCTTCACCCTCTGCCCCCACCTTGGAACAGGAAGGTCACACCTGGACCAGGGACCAGGCTGGATTAGGGTCCCTGTGTTCACTTCACCAGGTGGCCCCAGTGGATCAGAAATGACTAGAATTCTGAACCTGAGGTCCTACTCCACGTGGGGGCTCTGCATTTCCCCTGGGAGTGCGGAGCTGGAGAGGAGGCTCGCTGAGGGACAAAGCTAGTGACACCCCCGCCCCGGCTCTCTCCTTGAGCTCAGGCCTGAGATTCTGGGGTCCAAAGCGGCAACCGGGCCCTGAGACTGTATTCTTTCCCCATTCTACAGATACATAGTCGGATACCCCGACCTATCCAAGGTCACACACACAGCCAATCCTGGGGCTGGACACATCCCTTCCAGAAGCGCCACTGCAGAGCACTCTCGGGACCACAGGTGGGGGAGGAGGGTTGCTGTGAAATCAATCAAGGAACCCGGCTGGAATAGGTCTGCGCAAGCCGACTTGCCTTCCCACACCAGCGCGGCTTGGACAGAATCCGCCATGCACCGTCAGGATGATTGTCACAGCACTACCAGAACAGGAGTGGCTCAGACTCGCCATCTCACACAGTAGGTGTTCGGCTCCCGGACGGCGTCCCGCGTTTTGCTGCGTGGCTCCCACGGGGCCAACCTGACCTCCCTCCCGCACCTCCCGCCGCTTAGGGAACCGGGACTTTCCCTCCGGGTGGGGGTTGTCCACGCCGCTCCAATGGACCGGCCTCGCGGGACTTCCAGCCTCCAAAGACGCTCCAACAGCGTGGCCACCTAAGCCCAGCCTTACGGGCCACCAAATGGTGGCCCAGAGAGGTTAGGAGACTAGCCCAAGATTACACAGCGGTTCCACGGCGGAGCCTCCGTCCTGCCTCCGTACGCCCACGAGCCGAGCCGCAGCCCCAGCCAGGAAGACGGCGATCAGCAGGCGGCCGCTCTCGCCGCCGAGCCGAGTGAGGTTCAGCCTCGCAGTGTGCAACAGTTGCGTGGCTTCTTAGGCCTGTCCCGGTGCTGGGCACTGAGGCCAGATGACTGAGAAAGGAAACTATCCCGGAAGAAACCCAGCGTATGCAAATCGAATTGCCTTTCAAAGTTTTGCTATTGAAAGAAAGCGGGCGGTGAACAGTGTTTGCGACGCCAGAGCACCTCCCGACAGCGCCCACCTCCGCCTCGGACCCCAAGCACACAGCCCCGGTCGGGCTTCCCCTTCCTCTCCTTGCCACCCCCTCCATCGCACTGCGTTGCCGCTGAGCCAGGAGGCCCGGGCTCCTCTGGGCGCCAGGAGACTGAGACCAACTCCTGCAGCCCAGTGCCAACCCATTTTCCTCCTCTTGCTGCCCTCAAAAGGAGACCTCTAGGGCTCAGTTCGGGAAGGATGGGGGTTGCACGAGTCCTTCGAGATCCCAACCAGGTGGGTTCTGTCTAACCCTTAAACTTCAAAAGCAACAAAGAGGCAAAGCAACTGACCCCAGGTGACATGGCAACCGGGGTCCAGCAGGTTCCTGCATGGTTCCTGGGCCTGGATCTGAAGACCTGCCCTGCCCAGGTCTGTCTGCAGGAGTCATTGCCTCGGTCCAGGTTCTTTATCATTACCAGCCTGCTCTGCAGACCAGAGGCACAGAACTCTTCTCCCAGAGACTTACGGCTGGGCAGCCCCTTCGTTCTCCCAGCCTCTGCCTCCCATTATCTAACGCAGAGACAGCCCCTGAGATGCGGCCTCCCAAAGCTCTGTAAGATGACGTTTGTGGACAGGAGTATTACCAACACTCCATCTGCGGCTCAGTCCACAGCTCTGGGACTGGATGCCCACGCCCAGTGGGAATGTGTTCAGCCCATCCAGGTCTCCCTGGCCTAGGGTTTCAGGGGTACCCACCACAGGTAGCTTGCCCAATAGTAGTCCTCCAACAGGACACACACACACACACACACACACACATACACACACACATATCTACAGGGGGTGATCCAGCTCCTGTCCCAATAGAAAAAAGAGCTCCAAGGGTAGAGAAGTCCTAACTCCTGCCTTAGGACTGCCAGGATGTCCCGCCCCTCTCCAGACTTCTTTCTCTTTCCCATAATATGAGGAGGAGGTCCTTAAGTGGCTCCGTGTGAGTGGGGGGCGCTGACCTGCTCTGGTCTGAGGCTTACTGCCTGGAGGTCATATTCCCTCCCCACCGCAGAGTCGGGGAAACTGAGGTCAGGGGAAGGAGTGGAAAGGAGTTGTGAAGGAAGGGAAAGGAGATCCATTGGCCCAAGAAAGGCCTAGAAGTTGGAAGGGATGCCCTTGCAGGAGCTGGCCCCGGCAGCCCTTTTGAGCACCAGCCTGGCCCCCTTTTTAACCCTTTCCTTCTCCCCAGCCTGGGTTGGGGCCTGTGCAGACAGGTGGAAGCGCAGTGTCACCAGAACTTCTGCCCTTTCTCAGGCCAGGCGGCCCTGGCCCCAACCCCTGGTGAGAAGGAGGCGTGGCTCTCCAGATTTTAAGCTCTGGCCAGCCTAGCGCACCCCCCACCCCCACCCCACCCAGTCCGGCTGCGCAGAGGAATGAAATGCTTTATTGATTAAACGATTATTCAGGCGATTGAACTAATCAAAGAGCCCATCGACCGCCATGAATTACATTCTTCGTAGACAGCTTGTCCGGAGAGGCAGCCAGTGAGCTGCGCAGACCTATCGTCGCCTCTGACCCAGTCCACACACAAACTGAGCACCAGTTCAGGTGCAGGGCTTCTAGGAGTCTCATCTCCTGAGGGGCCCGTGCCTCCAGAGCAGGGGAGTTGGGACTGGCACAGTGGTCTGGTGAGTAGGAGAGGCCGCTGTAGCAATTATTCTCAGAGCAGAGGCCTACTATGCCTGCCCCCTCTTCTCAGCCATAAACACACCCTGACATCGACTGCCTGGACCTACGGGAGGCACCCCAGGCCCTGTGCCAGAAACACCTGTGTGCAGATAGGCACTAGAGCTGAAAGCCCAGGCCAGGCACCCATGTCCACCCACTTGTGCTCTCCTCCATTGGAGCGGCACCCACAGGATAAAACCTGAGCACACAATGAGTGCATACACACACACACACTGGTGCTAGAGGCTTGCTGAGGTGATGTGACGAGCAGGCTGGGGGTCTCTAGAAATGTCATCTCTAGCCCACAGGCTGCCTGCACTCATTTGCCAACATTGTGCCTGCCACCGGTGAGCTTCGCGTCCAAGTGGTGGGCTCCATGGTGCCCACACAGGGCAGCAGTGCACACTGCACACTGAGGGGGATGCACACCCTGAATCACACTCGGCTCCGGGTGCAATTTCCTCCAGAAGGAGACCTAGGCTTGACTGTGCACACCGCTAGACCCCCATAGGCTCCAACCTCCAAGACAGACACTTTGTGTACATTGGCATACACACTGGACAGCTGTTGACATTCAATGATACGGAAGTCAGAGCAATCCCCTCTTTCTTATTTCCAAAACCACCTGGGATATGACAGGTGAGTATAGGTCTCCAGAGCAGTAGATATGCACTCAGACATTTATCCATATTATATACAGGACATATTGTGGAAACTGAAAAATACATTCACACACACATGCAAGTCATAAACACACACCACTACACTCACAGGCATAATAATACACACAGACACACAAACTCTTGGACAGAAACTCAGACATTCTGAAAACATACACAGGGAGAGACAAACCCAGCGTCACTCATGGACACGCGGAGCTCCTTATGTAAACACACACCCAAAGTTGCACATCTCCAGACAGTAACAAACATTAAGGAAGACCCGTAGACATTTGGACTGATGCAGAAGCATGTGAACCGATTGGTGAAGACAAACACGCTGCAGACAGCCATGCCCTGCCACAATGCAGCCTACCCCCTCCTCCTCCAGGGTCGCCCTGTGCAGGGAGCAGCTCCCCGTTGGGTCCCATTTAGCAAGTTTGGAGCCCGCTTCGCGGTCCTACCTGTCCTGCCGGTCCGAGGAGTCGGGTAATTTTTCTCTAAATCCATTTTGATTTTTCAGGACTTGATGGAATGGACAGGGAAAAAAGTTTCCACTTTTTTTTTGTGCCTCTCTCTCTCCCTCTCTCTCTCTTTTTTTTTTTTTTTTTTTTTTTTTTGGTGCCAGGGGCCGCTCACAGGTCGGAATAATTCAAGCCTTCCGCTCCCCCGCCGAGCTGGGGTAGCTGATCACTGAGCTGAAACTAAACGTTTTAGGTGGAAAAAAAGCGTCCGAAGGCACCGTGAAATGATTAAGGAACTAAAGAGCTTCTCGCCATGTGAGATCATGTCCTGTTCTCGCCAACATCACAAGATGTCCCCAGACACGCCGCGCCCCCAGCGCGCCGCCCCGCACTGCCGGCCCAAGAGCGGGGAAAGGGTGCCCGCGCTGCGCGGCCGGGCCTGCTCAGCGTGCCACAGACGGGGCGGGTCGGGCCGGGCCGGAGCAGAGCGGGAGGCCCGGAGAGCAGCAGTGCCGCCGCCGCGCCGCCCCGGACTTTTATAGGGGGTTGGGGGGAGGGAAGGAAGGCTTCAGACTGCGCCGGGCGCTAGCCCGCGCGCCTACGGGAAGGGGCAGACCGAAGCCAGCCCGGAGCCCGCGCCTCGAGGCCGCACCCTCTGTTAAGCTCCGCGCCGGGGGATCGCGGTCAGCTCCGCTGTTTGCGGGGCAGGCGACCCCTCCACGAGCAAGCCCCGCCGCACAGGTGGGCGCGGGCCGCGTTTTTGTTTTTCAAGAATTAAGCCGCTCTTCTCAGCAGGTGCCCTGCAAGGGGGTGCAAGAGCTGGCAGTGTCTCTAGATACAAGGGACGGCCCAGGATCTTCAGATTCACCCCTAGGGCGGCGCCCGACCTCTGGGTTCCCAGCCACCCCACCCTCATTGGCCGCTCGCAGACGAAGGCAGGGCCCCTGACTCTAGGGCACCAGGCCCTGAAGCTACCGGGTCCCATTCGGCCTCCAGGTCCCAGAACCCCTCCTCACGCCCCGTCTCATTGTGGCCTGGAGCACAGAGATAAAGCTGTGAAGTGCGGGAGATAAAATCCGGGCCTCGGCTTTGGAGTACCGGGTAGGAGCCCAACGGTTTCAGAAGGTCCTTGAGACAGGCAGGAGTTCCTGACACCTTACCCAGGCCCATCAGTGGAATTCCCAATGCCCTCAGGGCCGGAGACTTGGCGCAGTCTCCGAGCCCCAGGATTTGATTCCAAAGGGGAGATAAGATGGAGAGAGATGGGGTAGAGGTGTGGCATGTCCAGCCCGATCTCTTCGGCCCAGGCTCAAGGTTCCCCTCCCGCTCCCGCGCCCCCTCCCCAGCCCCGCGTCCAGCTGCTCTGCTCGGCCGCTGGAAGCCCGTGGGGCCCCGCGGCGGGGTGGTGCCGAGGGGAAGGTTCTCCAGGGCGGGGGAGCGCTCCGCGGGAGGACTCCGGGCCCGCCGGACAATGGCAGTTTCAGAGAGTGAATCGTCCTCAGCAGGAGTGTTGTTTGTTTTTTTTGGAGGGGGTGGTCACGAGGCTGGGCCGCAACCTAAGGGGAAGAGCGCAGAGCTTGAGGAAGGGGGGCGGGGGGCGGCGGGAACCGGACATCGCGCATCCACTGTGCAGATTTCGCCACCGTCGGGAACGTGGCTGTGGATTCCCGGGCGGCCCCCCCCACCGAGGGGTCTGCGCAGTCCCCCTGCGCCGCCTCCTCCCTGCAGCCTGCAGATCCCGGCCTCTACCCGGAGATTTGATTTTTGGCCACTTCTGCGCGCTCGGTTCTCTCCCTCAGCAGCCGGGTCCCAGCACCGGCTTCCCGCCCTGCGGCCTCGCCCGCGCCGGGAGGCAGCGCCGGGGAGGAGCGGCCTGCCCACGCCGGGAGATCAAAAGCGCCCCCGGAACTGACATTTCACCCCGAGCTGGGGGCGGGCATGTGTGGGTGGATTTTTTTCTCCTTCTTCTTCTCTTTAGGGGGTTTGTTTTGTTTTTGTTTGTTTTCTGTTGAGTTTTCATTATTTATGAGAAAAGCTTTTGTTTCGAGAGTGTCGCGTGTTGGGTTTTTTTTCCTCCCTGGGGGACTGATTTCAGCGAGTTTTGCCCTGCGGGTCTCGGTCTTTTGGGTGGCTTTTGTTTTCTGTCTGGTGCGTTTCGATTTTCTGTGGGTTTGTACTTTGTCGTCTTAGGTCGTCTTTCGGGGTGTGGTTTGGAAGGCTTTTCCTCCTGCGCCGGGTTTTGGTGTGTTCTGATTTGGGGTTAGCGGGTGTCTTGTGTGCGCGCGCTGCGTGGGCGGATTTGGGGTTTGTTTTCTTTGATTTTGTTTCCAGTAGCTGTGCGTAGGGATGGGAATTTGGGGGGCTGTTTTCGTGTGCTGCCTCGAGTTTTTGTGTCTGGAGGATGCTTTGGCCTTTTGGGGCTTGGCATTAGGGAGGGGGGACACTCGTCACACCTCCGTTCCTGCCCGAACTCAGGAGGGCCCGAGGATTAGGCCGAATGTCACGAACTGTGGGCTTGCCGTGCTCCGAAACACCCGACCCTGGCGCCGCCGCTTCTCGCTCCGAGCGCCTGGGGCCGGCACAAAACGAACGTTCGTTCCCGAGGGGGCGCCCGCTGCCAGCAGGTCCTGCGGTGCCAGAGCCTCCGGCGCAGGGTACCCAGGCCTGGCCTGCTTCCCACGGCCCACCCTGTCGGCTGTGAGTAGGTCTCCACGCGCCGGACCCGGAGCTGTGAACCCCACCCCCACCCCTACGCGCGCAGCGTGAGGCTGAGGGGCGGCTCTCCGCCGCGGATCCAGACGCGCCAGCCTACTTCGGAGGACGCGGAATCGTTGCTGCGGCCCTCGAGAGACAGAGCAAGGGGCCGGGGCGCCTGGAGTGTAGGCGCGGGTCAACGTCGGCGTCGGGATGTTGCAGAACCCCCCGCCCCCATACACAAGTCCTCCTCCTGTGCCGCAGTAGTAGAATCCTAGAAATCCAGTAATGCCGCGCGTTCGGTTTGGAGAGGCCGCCCAGGCTTGCGACCCTAGACACATCCACCCCCGCACACACGCCTACCTAGCTGGAGAACGCGCGAGCGCCAGCCGCGCCTCGCGAGCAGCGGCCTGCATGGCGGAGCCAGCGCGGGCACTGCCTCAAGGGGACACCAAACTGGAGTGACCGGAAACGGCCCGAGGACAGAGCAAGGCATTCTTTCTGTCCGCGTTTGCCCGCAGCCTCATCACAGCTCGGTTTATTTTCACGCTACGCCAGGGAGGAATGGAGAGACAAATCGAGAGGCAGAGAGACCTGCTAGCTAAGCTGTCAAGGAAATGCGAGGAGAGGCTGCCGAGAAAGAAAGAGGGAGTGAGAGAGACGAGGAAGTGGGGAAAGGCCGAGCCGAGGCCCGGGAAGGCCGGCTGGTGCGGAGGCACCTCCGGGCCCCTGCGCGCTCTGGCTTTCTGCGACGCGGGGAAAGCTCCAACCGAGAACAGAGAGTGGCAGGAAAAGAGAAGAGGTGCAGATGGGGTTGGTGTAGGCACGCCGCGAGTTCCCCTCCAGCTAGGACGCTGCAGTCAGCCGAGGGAGGGAGAGGCTGAAGTCGGCAGCCCGGGGGCCAAGGCCCGGCTCTTCAACTCAGCCAGAAAGCACCAGAGGGCTCCGGGGCCTATGACGCCGAGACTGGGGCTCAGTCTTGGCCTTGCGCCTCCCGCCCCCGGGGCGAACGTGAGGCTAGTGCTGTCTGCTGCTGGGCCTCCCCTTGAGCGAGCCCTAGGAGAAGCTGCCGCCAGGACTCAGTCTTACGGCTCCCCGCGGGACCCGGCGCCGTGGCTGGGTGGGAGCCGCCGTCCAGGCCGTAGGCGAGGAAGAGGCCCCGCCCTCAAGCTGCGGGGTTCTGCCTGGACCCTCCGGCCAGAGCTGGACTCGCAGGATCCGGGGTCGGCGCAGCGCGCACGTGCTGCAGCGCCTTGAGCAGGCGGCGCCCCTGATGCCCTGCCCCGCCCTGCTTGGCTTGCCGGGCCTGGACGGTGTCAGGATGGAGGGAGGACACCGATCCATGGCCGGCAGGCCCCAGGCGGTGTAAGTTTGGGGCTCGCTTGCAAACGGCCGGTGCCAGGATGAATGGGGGCACTAATCCACTCGCAACTCGCGCAGCGCAGAGCGCAAAAAACGCGCACCGTGCGGGCCACTCGCCACCGCGGGGTCTCAGATGGCGCCCGCGGCACAAAGGGTCTGACGATTGCTTTGGGTCAGAACACCCATTTCTGCTGCCGGTAGGATCCGCTGCACCTAAAGGTCTTCGAGCTCCAGCTGCCGGCTCTCCAGGGCACCTTGTGTCGGCGACTCGCCACCCGGAAATGCACGCGTAGCGCTGGGTTACACGATGGGGCTGTGTTCGGGGGACCTGGTGCACTCGGCGGGTCTTGGCTATTGTTATTTTACTTTACTGCCTTTCTTGCTTTAATTAAAAGTGTTACTGAGAGAAGCCTCGAAGAGCGCAGAGCTGCGTCGTTTGGCTGCGTTCATTTCAGATGCAGGCGTTCAGCTCAGTTCCACGACTGGTTTGCAGCGCGCAGGCACACATGGCAGATGCCAAGGGGCTGCCTGAGACATGTGCACCGAGACGCCGTTGGAAAGCAACTCTCAGAGAATTTGGAGATAAAAGTCACTGTACTGGAGTTCCAGTCGCAATATATGAATATGGAAAACAGGCAGTCAGCTGGGTTTAAAACCTGCCGGCGCGTCCCAGAAATCCACTGTTAACTAAGAATCCAAAACGCGGCTCTGAAGATTTACTGGCGTTCTGATTGTCTAACGTTGAAAGCAAGCGTGGATCAGTTCGTTTCTTTTTATACTTCTTTTTAAATTCAACGATATCATAATTTGTAGAGAAAACGATCATATTTAGCTAAAGGCAGTTCACGTGTAGAATGAGTTATTTCCGTCAGTATTTATACGATGAACTGTTAGTTCTCAAGACGGTTTCTTCTGTTTCTCCAAGTAAGGTGGGCTTTAAATATTCATGTGCCAGCCCAGAGTTACATCTACTTAATGTGTTTTAAACTAATAATATTTTAATGCGATATAATTTGAGGCCATGACGTACTGGAGCATGGGGGAGCCCACTTCCCATGTGGTTTCCAGTGAGGGGGTGTGCACAGATTATAGATTCTCCCAGTCTGGGACTCAGATCAGAGGGTGCGAGGGAAGCCGAGGGGCCTCTAGGTAGGCCCTTGAATGTTCTCACCGACTTCCTTGCCATTTCTCCGTCCTAACTGAAGAGCTGTGGCAGAGGCTCACAGCAGGACTAGGCAGCTCCCTGGATCCTGCCGTGTGGACCCCTAGATCCCCCAAGTGAGAACCCAGTTTCGGGGGCCGGTTGTGGGGCAATTTTTATGTTTTCTTGTTGGGAGGAAATCTTAGGAGGAGGTCAGGGGACTGCAGGATATAAAGCCTGGATCTGAGAACATGGCTGGAATAAAACTGTGCTCTAACTTTTTTTTTTTTTTTCAGATTTGTTGCTGATTACTTTTTTATAGTGACTTGAGCAGCTGTTTGCTGGTAGCTTCTTCCAGAACTCAGCCCAGAGTAAGATGGGAAAGGGGAGCGAGGCTTGGGGCCAAAGGGTCTTTGAGATGAACCCTGAAGCCAGCCCCAGTGTCTGGCCCTGACCAGAAGCTCTTCCCAAAGCCCTTATTTTGTTTACTTGGTACCGGAGGTGGGGGCAGACCCTCAGACGTGGAATACACATCTACTAAAAATTATCTACAAAGAGAAGATGTCTTCTCTCCTGATTTCTTTTCAGTCAAATGAAAGCCATTTGGAATATCAACTTACTATGAGGAGGTTAGGAACAGAGAACAGGAAAGTCCTTTCCCCCTCTGAATTAGAAAATAGTTCTAATGGGAAATCATGATATTAAATTCTCTCAGAAACAGAGAACCTACCTATCACATTAGAAAACTTTATTAGTCCACTATTTCCTAAGATCCAAAGTGGGACATTAAATACAGATAAAGACTGAAGACAAAATATTTGTACAAAAGTATTCAGACTAAAAACGTTGTTGCAACTTCAATTAAAACAATTTTTAGAACAAGTGTTAATTTTCTGGTGAAAGCTTCGTAAATTTCCCCCAGAAAAATCCATTAGGGAATATGTGCTCAGATTTCATATCTACAGTATGTGCTCACATGTATGCACATAGGAACTGTATGTTCACATATGTGTTCAAGTTCTCTGCGGAGGCAGGCTGGAAGCTCACAGATGGGCTTCTCTTTCTTGGGAACAAATTCTTAGAAACAAGATCTGAGATGAAAACAGTTTCGTGGATTGAAAGAGGGATAGTTTTCCCCCAGTTTGGTGCAGCAGTTGGTGTCTGATCTCTCATGCCATCTGCGTGCAGACTCCTGTACCCCGTGAGGTGACAAAAGAGAATCAGGCGGGGGTAGAAACCTGCCGCTGTCCGCTGTCCGCAGGCGGTGCCTCAAAGCGCTCCCTCGGACACACGTTCCTGGTGGTGGGGAGTTTGCTGCCTTTAAACCGGGCCTGACCTTTTGTCTTTTGACCTCTGATGCATGAAATTAGGTAGCAAAAGAAAATGCGAAGAAAAGGATACAAAAACATGGAAAAACAGCCCTTCTTTACAATAGTCATTGTATCAGATCATAGCGGAGCAGCCTGCACTGCCCCGAGTGCCTGTTTATAAGGCTCCGGGTCTTCCTGGCTGCTGCTGTTCCCGTTCTCTTTTGTGGGCGATCTGCATTTGTTGGGGGAGAGATTAAGCGCTCATTTTAATTAAGCTCAGAGCAGAGTTTTGTCCTGGCTCCTTTCACCAAAGCCTCTGTTTCCTCCACTTCCTTGGAGGCCCTCTGCGCAGGCCGGGTGTCTGGGCTGCGCCAGCCAGCCAGCCAGCCAGCGGGGGCAGTTTCCAGGGCCCACAGGAAAACTGCCCCTGAGGCTCTTCTGGCCACCCAGGCTGAGGCTGATTCCCAGCTGGCCTGGGGCTGGGGGGGGGGGTAGCATGGCTCCTGGTCCTGAGGGGTCACATGCCCTCCACTCTCTGCAGACTCACACGGGGAGCCTGGGGTACAGAAGGCTGGGTTCCCTGTCCCCTTGGCCAGGGAGGAGGGCAGAGAAGCCAGCCTCCGCACCGCAGGCTTTGCCCTTTGCAGCCGCCCAGCAGAGGAGGCCTTGTCCCCAGGGGAGACAGACCTCTCTGCTTAGACCCCCTCACTACATGAGGCTGGGTGGGAGCAGAGCTGGAGCTGGGAAATCCCCGCACAGCAGGTGGGGGCAGGCCAGCCTGGCATAAAGGAGGTGAGAGGAGACCTCTTGGGGGAAGGGTCTGGGCATTGAAGGGTGAGGAGGACTTGGCCAGGCAGAGGAAGACACAGAGGGCATAATTAACATCCCCATTTTGCAGGTGAGGCTTCTGTGTTCTGGCATAAAAGCAAAATACTATATAAAGAGCTGACCCCAGGGCCGGGGCATGTGTGTGTGTGTGTGTGTGTGTGTGTGTGTGTGTGTGATAAGAATGACTATTGCTTCTGAGGAAAGAAATTCACAATGGTTTTGGGAACAAGCAAAGGAAGCTGGGTGGGTAAGGTGGGCGGGCCCCTGGCACACCTCACCCAAGATGGCCAGAGCAGCAGCTGGAGATACCAGAAGGGGAAGCTGGACCCCAGGGCCCAGGAGAGGAGCACTGGGGAGTTCATGTCTACCCATTTTGCATCTCCTCCCCTGGGAAGTTGGCACAGGAGTTTCCTCATGAACCTTAGCCTTGGAAAACAACCCTCAGCCTGGAATGGTCCCCAGGCACCATACTAACCCCTCCACGAGCCACGCCTGCTGGCCACAGAGCCCTGAGCGCTCCCTTCCTGTTCCCTTGTGGGTTGCAGAGGAAGTGCTGTGTCCAGTCCTCACTCCTCCGTGGACTCCCATGGGGAGAGCTTCACCTCTGGGCACCAGCTTTCCCAGCACTAAACCATGCTGTTCTCTCGTTACAGTGGCTTCCACACTTCAGTGTGAGAGGAGTCGTGTGCAGACCCCACACACACACACACCGTATCTGGGGGCCCAGCCCCAGCCCCAACCCCAGAGAGCTTGCCTTAGTGCTGTGGGACAGTGCTTGGAACCTGAGTGTTCAGTAACTTCCCTGGTGAGGCAGATATGCAGGATGTACTTTTCCATCCGTTGAGAAATACTGGCTTGATAGCTCTTGCAGGGCAAAGACTACATAACTGTGACTCACTGAGCCCCACCCCTTAGCAGGCCTCCCTGTTTAAACGTCACAAACTTGGAACTTTGTCAGGGTGGCTGCAACCAGACCCCCAGAGTACTAGCAGCCATATTTGCAAACCATTCCCAATGTGCTCCCCAAAAAACCAAAAAACCATCTGGCTTTGGAGATGGATGTGTGCTCTCATCCAGTTTCTTTTTTTTGTTTTTTTTTTTGTTTTTTTTTTAGTAGATTTATGGCTTTCAGGTCAAAATGGTGGGGAGGCCTGCTGTTGCAGCATCAGGCCGGTGGCTGGATGGTATTCGAAGGTGGTATTAGAATGCTGCAGGGGTCAATAAACTGGGATTAATGCGAGATAATACAATACATGAGGATGAAGATGTAAAAGAAGCCATAAGAAGGCTTCTTGAGAGCCTTTATAGTGACAGCATGTTTCGCATTAAGAGAGCACTGGACCTGACCATGAGACATCAGATCTTGCCTAAAGAGCAGTGGACAAAATATGAAGAGGATAAATTCTACCTTGAGCCATATCTGAAACAGGTTAATTGGGAAAGAAAAGACAGAAGAATGGACGAAGGAGTAGTAATATATTTGAAATCTGTAGATACAGCTGTCATTTTTTTTCCCAAAACTGATTAAACCTGAAACACAACTTAAGAATTATTTGGTCTGTAGATGCACTACTTTACATAAATGTCTATTGTAGTCATTGTGGGAGTTTGTTAAATTCTAGACTTTATCCTGGACAATTACTGAATCCAGTTATCTGTAACAATTCTTTACAAAGACAATTCACCCCCTAGTTTGCCAGGACTGGGAAGCAGCCCCTTCACCACTGCTCTCCAAATAGATTTGACTTTGCATCCTGCTGTTTTAAAAGATATAACATATGCACTCCTGTGTCAATATAGAATAGAGGTCTTTAGGAAATTCATGGAAGATACATACTATAAAAAAAACTAAAAAAAAATTTATTTATTTCAAAGGTAGAGTGATAGAGAAAGAGAAGGAGAGATAGTTAGAGAAAGATACGTTCCATCTTACCGATTAACCCCCCCGAATGCCTGCAATAGTTGGTGCTGGGCCAGGCTGAAGTCAGGAGCCTGGAACTCCATCAGGGTCTCCCCTATGGGTGGCAAGAATCCAAATTCTTGGGCCATCATCTGCCTCCCAGGTGCAGGAGCAAGAAGTTGAGTTAGAAGCAGAGAAGTCAGGACTCAGTCCCAGGCACTTTGATGTGGAATGCTGGTGTCCCAGGCAGGGGCTGAGCCTGCTGAGCCACAATGCCAGCCCCCCGTTTTAAATTCAATCCTATTAGAGAGAGAGAGAGAGAGACAGGAGACAGAGACAGAGGCAGAGAGAGAAGCTGGAGACAGAGACAGAGAGAGAGGCAGGCCAGGGCTTCATCCTAGAGGGGAATCAGAGCCTCCTGCCCTCCAGTTGCTCACAGTCAGATCAGAGAAATAAGCCTATGATACAAGGTCAGAGTTGATAGAATTTGAATTAAATACAATTAGGAAAACGGAGGTGGAGTCCTTCCTGCCTGCCAAGGGAAATCTAAGGAGAGTTCTCAAAGCAGAGCATTTGATCTGAGTGTGGAAGGCTGAGTTAAAAAAAAATGGGGAGATGAATGCTACAGACCAAGGGTTCTGATAAGCAGTGGCTTAGATGTAGAAAATACTTGGCTGTGTAGAAACTGCCCAGGCAGGAAGATAGAGAATTCCCTGGTGATGCAACTGGGGTCAGCTCAATAAAGAGGATCCCCACGGAGATATCATAAGAACTGCACCAGAGCAACTTCAGGCTTGGGCCACTTCACTATTCCCACACGGCACCCATGGGAACAAACAAGCTTCCTTCGGAGCTCTGCAAGTCTGTCTTGTGGAGCCTGCTTGGCTGCGCAGGGTTCACCAGCTCTTGTGTCCGCATTGTGCTCGGGGTCACTGTGTAAGTGATCCCACTGGGCTCCTTCAGGGGACCACAGATCTGCTGATGCCTTTGTCACACTCTCATAGCCCTTGGCCTCTTTTCTTGCTCCCATGAAAGCAACGGTGCAGTGTCAGATACACCTCTGCGACCCCAGAACAGCACAGAACTTGCACATAAAATATGTTCATTGAAGTGTCTGGTGGGGGCAGGTTAAACCACCATCTGGAATGCCGACATCCCACATGAGCGCAGCTGGAGTCCTGGATGCTCCACTTCTGATCCAGCTCCTTGCTAATGTGCCTAGGAAAGCAGAGGCAGATGACCCAAGTGCTTGGTCTCCTGCCAACCACAAGAGACCCAGAAGGAGTTCCAGGCTTCTAGCTTCCACCTGGCCCAGCCCTGGTCCTTGTGACCATTTGTAGAGTGAACCATTGGATGGAAGATAGCACTCCCTCTTGCTCTCTCTCCATCCCCCATCCCCATAACTCTGCCTTTCTAATAAACAAATGCATCTTTTATAAAAGATTTATTGATTTATCTGAAAGGTACAGTTACAGAGAGGCAGAGGGAGAGAGGGAGAAAGACAGAGAGAGAGAGAGAGAGAGAGAGTCCTCCATCCACTGGCTCGCTCCCCAAATGGCCTGCTTTCCCAGGCATAGCAGAGAGCTGGAATAGAAGAGGAGCAGCCGACACTCCAACTGGCATCCACATGGGATGCCAGCACTGCAGGCGGCGGCCTTATCTGCTATGACATAGCACTGGCCCCAACAAATAAATCTTTAAAAACAAATCTGATGAAACAATCAATGTGGTGATGGGGAAATCTTCCCCGTATTGGGCCTCTGCAGCCTATAACACTAGCTCCTGTTTTATCATATCCTAGAAGTGTGGCTTCACTTCTCTGTCCCTCAGTTTGCTAACCTGTAGATGGGGAGAATCCTTGCTACCCACTCAACCCACCTCTCAGGGCTGTCGTGAAGAACAAATGATATAACAGCTGGACACTTGCTCCAGGAAGTATCATCACGATGGGTTTATATTCCCCAATTCTGCTCAAGGAAACTCTTTTTTGGCTGACTAAATATATTTCTCCTTTGGTCGAGTAGCTGATGGCCCAGCATTTGACAGGAGTTATGAGTAAAGGTTTGTATAGGAAGAACCCGACAGTACTCATGTGTTAAAAAAAATGTGTGTTTCTTTTTAAAGTATCCTTTTCTAGCACTGAAAGAGAGAAAGCAAAGAACAAAAAATTCAACTCCAGCACATCCCAGAGCCAGAGGTTAACAGCTGTCATGATACTGCTGCTAAGATTCTGAAAAGACAATGTTGGATCTGGCTGGGTTAAAATACAGCTGGGCAGAGCTGAAGGGGAGAAAAAAACCTTGAGCATGCAGGGAAAATGAAACAACATAATTGCCGTCAATAGTGCATTAATGAGGTGACCTCTACTCTATACACCCACGTGCATGTATACACACACACACACACACACACACACACATCATGAACTGCGCAAAGAATTTCACTCTGTGGACGGGAAGCCTCAGGAGGATGAGTCGTAAGTGTTCTGTCTGATTCTCCACCAACTCCTGCCTCCAGGATTCTTCCAGGGGGCATTTTCTTCAGCGAGCAACCAGAATAGACCAGAGCCTCTAAGATAGTACAACCAGTAGTTTGCCAATTGAAGGACCGCTAATTAAGTACTAGTAAGTGGACAAATAGTTCATTAATGGCAGAGAGACTTGGAGTAGTGGGCCTTATGAATCCATCGATAGGCTTGCCACGCCACAGCCTTCCAGCCAACAGTCGCTCAGCCCCAGGTTGGATTCCTCGGGGGGGACAGTGAGCTCACTGGTTCCTCGCGTTGGGGGATGCCTGTCAGGAAGTGCTTTCCCTCGCTGAGCACGCATCCACCTCCGGGTAGCTTCCATCCACTTGTCCTAGTTCTTCCCTTTGGGGTCATTACCATCAAGAAAGAACAAACCGGGTGGCACCGTGAGTGGTGCTGCCCAAAGCCCTGCTCAGCCAGGGAGCGGCTGGTGGAAGAACTGCACTCAGCCATAAAGCAGGGGCGATGTGGGGCTGAGAGCTCGGTCTGCAGAAAGTCTCAGGGATCCAAACCCCACCCCACCCCAGGGGATTTTATGGTACCCGCTTCAGAGCTGTAGCCTTGAGTCTGAGCCTCAGACACACCCACAGTTGCCCTGGATCAGACGCAGAGGTGGGATTGGAAAGCCAGTTCTGGTTTCAGAGCCACATCCTTTAACCATGAACACTCCACTGCTTTCCTAAACTCTAGCCCCACTTCCTCTTCCACACTCACCTTGCTTCTACCCCTGTGTGCCCTCATTGTGCTGCACTGACTCCCAAGTGAAAAAGAGCCAGGTGGCCACAGAGCTGGAGGGTTTGCCAGGCGCTTCCGTGTCTCCCTACACATTGTCTCAGGGGATCCTAACGCCCCTCCAAGTTGTGGCCTGGGCAGAAGTTAACATCCTCTTTCCTTTTCTTTCTAATATTTTTATTTACTTGTTTTCATTTTATGTGAAAGGTGGAGAGACAGAGAGAAATCTTCCATCTCCTGGTTCACTCCCTAAACGCTGGCAACAGCCAGGTCTGAGCCAGGTCAAAACCAGGATCCCAGAACCCCATGGAGGTCTCCCATGTGGGTGGCAGGGACCCAACTACTTGGGCTATATCACCTGCTGCCTCCCAGGGTGTACGTTAGCAGGAAATTGGAATCAGGAGCACAGGCAGGAAGTGAACCCAGGCACTCTGAGAGGACATGCAGGTGTTCCAAACACCACCCAGGGCTCGCCTCACTTGCTCATTTCATAAGGCGGAAACTTCTGGGGTCCCTTCAGCCTGATGGGACCCTCTCCACCACTGTCAGTGTAAGGGCATGCAGTAGCAACGGGGACCTGTGGCCTGCACACAGGGAAGAACAGACATAGAACGTGCCTGAGAAACTTCACACGAAAGAAAAAGAGTGTATTTTCTTCCTGTATATGTTTGAAATAGAATAATGAGATAATCCTGGATTTTAAAAACTCAACTCTGGCGTTTCTATTTTAATTTATTCTCAGAAGGGTAGGAGGGTCGAGAGGAAAGGCAATATGTGGGTCGTGTTTCATGATTTGCTGTGGTAAGCCACAGTTAATCCCTTTCTTTAGTGAAAGGATTTATGAAGAATCACACAGAATGCATCTATCTGTTGCATTCATTGCACTTTCTCCAGATTTGTAGTTTATAATATTATAACAATCATGGAAATTAAAGGGAAAGAAAATGATCTCTAGCCCTCCCACTCCAGTAAGTCAACTGTACGGTTTCCTCTCCTGTGCTTCTTTTACGGGATGGCAGAGGAACTTAGGTGGACTTCACCTGTGTGGCTCGGCTCTGCATTCTGTCTTCTCACTTACACAGTGATCATTATAATACCACACAGTCTTCATAGTTATCATTGAAAAATCAATGTTTTAATAATTAGTTTAATGGATGCTTACTACTCTTTTAAGTGGTTATATCACTCTCTAGTGGAAGGACTCCAAGTGTTCACTATCACAGGTAATCCCAAAGTGCACGTCTTCTTCATGCAAACCGACTTCTCCCATTTGTGTCATTTCCTTAAAATTCCCAGGTCTAGATTTGCTGAGTCAAAGGACCTGGATTCTTGCATGATTCTTAATACCTATATCACTTTTCAAAGGCTTCTATACGTTCATTTTGCCTCTAGCAATAGACCATAGCTTCAAATCACACTCTTGCTGCAGTTGAGGGAATCTACTAAGACATAAATATAACTTGATAAGCAACATTTTTACTTCACTAAAAAAATGATTTGGGGGCTGGCGCTGTGGTGCAGTGGGTTAAACTGCCGACTGCAGCACTGGCATCCCATATGGGTGCTGGTTTGAGTCCTGGCTGCTCCACTTCCAATCCAGTTCAATGCTAATGCATCTGGGAAAGCCTTGGGGGATGGTCCAGGTATCTGGGCCCCTGCACCGCTGTGGCAGACCTGGAGGAAGCTCCTGGCTCTTGGCTTCGGCCTGGCCCAGCCTCAGCTGTTTCGGCCATTTGGGGAATAACATTGGATAGAAGATCTCTGTCTCTCCTTTTCTATCTCTATAACTCCACCTTTCAGATAAATAAATAAATAAATAAATTTATTTTAGAAGATGTTATTTAATTATTTGAAAGGTGGAGTTATAGAGAGGCAGAGAGAGAGAGAACAAGAAAGAGAGAGAGAGGTCCTCCATCTGCTGATTCACTCCCCAGATGGCCGCAATGGCAAGAGCTGTGCCAATCCGAAGCCAGGAGCCAAGAGCTTCTTCTGGGTCTCCCATGTGGGTGCAGAAGCCCAAGAAGTTGGGTCATCTTTTATCGCTTTCCCAGGCCATAGTAGAGAGCTGTATCAGAAGTGGAGCAGCCAAGACTTGAACCAGTGCCCATATGGGATGCTGGCACTGAAGGCAGTGGCTTTACCAGCTATACCTCAGTGCTGGCCTTATAAATGAGCTTTTAAAAAATAAAAAAAAAAAATGATTTGGAATTGGCACTGTGGTGCAGCTGGGATTCTATTAGTATGGGTTTGAGTCATGGCTATTCCATTTCCAAGCCAAGATGACCCAAATACTTGGGCACCTGCCACTTACCTGGGAGACCTGGATGAAGGTCCTGGCTCCTGGCTTTGGTCAGGCCCAGTCCTGGCTATTGTAACCATCTGGGGAGTGAACCAGTGGACAGAAGTGTGCTCTCTCTCCTTTTGTCTCTCTCTCTCCCCATTAAATAAATAAAATAAATCCTAAAAAAAAATCTATTGTAAGTTCTCTACTGTTTCTGTTGCTGTCATAAGGTAGATGCCTCTACAAGAATTTAGGAAAGCAGTAAAGCAATTATTATACTCTCTTTATAGCTGAGGGAACTGAATCTCAACTCAGGGCTTCACCCAAGGTTGCACAGTGAACGTGGGGAAGTGGGGACTTGTGCAGCATTCTGAGGAGTGTAGCTATTGTGAACCAAAGGTGATGGCACTGGTTTCTTATAACCTCCTAGAATAGCTCCTGTTTAGTCTAGTCCCTGGGGTTCTTGGAGAAGCTGGGAGAATCCATCCACACCAGGCACACTTATGTCTGATGCTGAACAAGCACCACAGATGCCCACTCTCCAATCGCTCCTTTGGGAACAGGGGCTCACTGTGGAGCGGACCTTTGGTATTTCTTGCCTTCAAAGCTGGAAGGGAAATGGAGATGGCCGGACACAACTGACTTCTTTTGGAGATGAAGAAGCAGAGGCCCAGAGAAGAGAAATGACACGAGAGTTCATTCCCAGAGCTGGGATCTGCACCTGGCTTCAGCTGCTGCCTAGAGCACATGGGTGGGTCACGTGTGTCTGGTGAGATACTAAAAAGTTAGCACTTTTAGCAAGGACACTAAGGTCATTTGAGAAATACTGCGCATCTTCAGTTTCTTTTGAAGCTCCTGCGTGAAATGTCTGGGTAACACTGAGCTAAAGTGAGACAGGATTATTTATTAAGAAATCTCGCCAAATGTACTAACTCAAATGGCATTTATTTTGTTTTTCTTTATTCTTTTTTTTTTATTAAAGATTTATTTATTTGAAAGTCAGAGTAACAAAGAAACAGAGAGATATCTATCTATCTATCTATCTATCTATCTATCTATCTGCTGGTTCATTCCCAAAATAGTCACAACGGCCGGGGCTGGGCCATGCCAAAGCCAGGAGCTTCTTCTGGGTCTCCCATGCGGGTGCAGGGGCCCAAACAGGCCATCTTCCACTGCTTTCCCATGCACATTAGCAGGGAAGCTGGATTAGAAGTGGAGCATCTGGGACTCGAACTGGTGCCCATACAGGTACCCATATGGGATGCTGGTGCTGCAAGTAGTGGCTTTACTGGCTACACCACAGAGTCAACATCTTCTTTATTCTTTTAGTTTTGTTCTGTGGATTTTTATTTAACTTTAATCAAACATTTATTTTTTACTTTATATTTTATTATTTTAATTCTTCTAACTAGGGAATACTTATAGCTCAAATTCAAACTGTCTAAAGGAACTAATTTGAATGTTTTCCCAAGGGTTCATGTGTTGGCAGCTTGGTCCCCAGTGTGGTGATGTTAACAGACCATGACACCTCTAGGAGCCTAATTGGGCCTTTGGAGAATGAACTCAAGAGCCTGGTTAAGTCACTGGAGAGTCCCCCCTAGAAGCGATGAAGGTCATTCTTGTGGACCCCTCAGTTAGTTCTCAAGAGGGCGAGTGGTTTCGAAGCCTGGAAGCTGACCCTTGAGTCACTGGGTGGCTTCTGTCTCATCATGAGTTCTCGCTCCCCTTCTCCCACGTGCACTCCCACCCCTATCTTCCATATGTCAGGAGCTTCTCACCAGAGCCAAGTTAACACCGGCACCACGCCCTTAAGCCTCCAGAACCGTGGGCCACAAAGCCCGTTTTCTTTATACAGTTACCCAGCCTGCAGTATCTCTGAAAAGTCACAAAGCATGGGTTGATACACTGAGGGAAGGTGTTTCCTACCTGTCTCTCAAGTGCCCAGCATAAGCCCCTGGTAACCCGGTAATTCATGTTATTGCAGTGGCAGCCGGAATATGGCAAACTTGACTATATAACTCCGTGACTGTTCCACACTGGTACACAAAGAGCTTCTTCATTCTTTGCATATTTTTTCCTGAAGAATAGTATTCTGATCAATATGCTTTTGGATGCCCAATTGGCATAAAATACCCACTCTCAAGGAGCACACGGTCCCCTGGACAAATGAAGCATGCTCATTGTGACTGTTTACAGAAGGCAGAAGGTGCTCAGGGGAGCAAATGAGAGTACCTCAAGAAATTCACCAAAAATGGAATTTTAAAATGTTTATTCTGGTGCAAAAAATTTTTAGAATTGATGCATATGAGAGAGTCTACAGAAAGTTCATAAAAAGGGGGGCTGGCGCTGTGACATGGTGGGTAAGGCCACCATCTGCTGTGCCAGTATCCCATATGGGTATCAGTTCGAGTCCCAGCTGCTCTGCTTCCGATCTAGCTCTGTCATGGCCTGGGAAGGCAGTGGAAGATGACCTGAATCTTTGGGCCCCTGCAGCTACTTGGGAGACCAGGAAAAAGCTCCTGGATTGGCCCAGCTCTGGCTGTTGTAGCCATTTGGGGAGTGAACCATTAGACAGAAGACTCCTTTCTCTCTCTCTCTCTCTCTGCCTCTGCCTCTGTTAACTCTGCCTTTCAAATAAACAAATAAATCTTTATTTATTTTTAAAAATATTTTATTTATTTATTTGACAGGTAGAGTTATAGACAGTGAGAGAGAGAGAGAGAGAGAGACAGAGACAGAGACAGAGAGAGACAGAGAGATCTTCCATCTCCTGGTTCACTCCACAAATTGCCGCAACGGCCAGAGCTGTGCCGATCCAAAGCCAGGAGCCAGGAGCTTCTTCCTGGTCTTCCATATGGGTGCAGGGGCTCAAGCACTTGGGCCATCCTCTACTGCTTTCCCAGGCCACAGCAGAGAGCTGGATTGGAAGAGGAACAGCCGGGATTAGAACCGGCGCCCATATGGGATGCCAGCACCGCAGGTGGAGAATTAACCTACTGCGCCACAGCGCCAACTCCACCAATAAATCTTTAAAAACAAAACAAAAAAAGTTCATAAAAAAACTGCACATGGTTTCAATATTTTTGACACCAAAATAAAGGTGTCATTAGATTCCATATATGCTTGTCCATGGTATGGCAGCCAGAGACAGAGCATGGCCAGCTGGGCTCCGATGCTGCCTCGGCCCTGGAGCTTGAGGTGTTGGCCGCAGGTGAGCTTCTGGCTAAGGGATGGTGACAAGCAGCTACTCCTCACACTGACCTTTGTTTTAAAACAAAGACAGCAGCCTGTGTGAGCCTGGCCAGCATTTAGATGCTGAGCACAAAAGCCTGATTTTTATTAGCTATATTTGTTACCCATATATTGGAACCGATCTTAAACTGGAAGTCAGACGTGTAGATCAGATATCATTTGGAGTAATGAGTGTATTTTCCTAATCTTTCCAACACCAACCTAACAACTCATCTCCAATAGCATGCATACTAATTAATTTGTTTTCCATATAGTAATAAGATTAACAACCTCGCATTTACACGGGGTACTGAGTCATGTTCAAATAAAACAAGTTCTAATGAGAAAAATTGGATGCGGCAGCAAATCATGTCCCACCCGGCAATCCAGGTTTATGTGTGTTTGTCTGTCTTTGTGACACGTATTTGTGTCAGGATCTCACTGTAAACAAGATGATTCCTTTCATGTTGGGTTAGTCTGGGTAAATTTGTTTAATGAACAACAAAGTCATTGTAAACATTGCACAAATCTGAGTGCCTTGTGGCATGGCTGGGAATCTTTTAAGCTGCTTCAAAAAATAAAACGTGTTAACCAAAAACAATATTGGGGAAAACACTATTAATATATCAAAGCTCTTAGGTATTCAGCCTGGCTCGGTTCTATCCTAAACAACTGAAGGGTTTGCACTGGAATGAGATGTGACCTTGCATGGTCGTTCCCCCTCCCCTAGTTGGGCCTCATTTTATTCCTCTGTCAGCTGGAGGGAATTGTTTAGGACAGTGAATGTCCCACTGCTCAGTGTCAGCATCAGCAGAGGGAAGCAGCAGAAGGGGCAGCTTTCAGAATCATACATGGGAGCAGGTGTTCGGTCTAGCAGTTAAGGCACTGCCAACCTATATTGAAATACCTGGGTTCGGAGCCGGTGCTGTGACGTAGCTGGTAAAGCTGCTGCCTGCAGAGCTGACATCCCATATGGACGCCAGTTGGAGTCCTGGCTGCTCTACTTCTGATCCAGCTCTCTGCTATGGCCCGGGACAGCAGTAGAAGATGGCCCAAGTCCTTGGGCCTCTGCACCCACGTGGGAGACCTGGAAGAAGCTCCTGGCTCCTGGCTTCAGATCGGCACAGCTCTGGCCATTGCGGCCAATTGGGGAGTGAACCAGTGGATGAAAGACACCTTTCTCTCTCTCTCTCTCTCTCTCTCTCTCTCTCTTTCTCTCTGCTTCTGCCCTCTATAATTCTACCTCTCAAATAAATAAAATATTAAAAAAAAAAAGAAATGCCTGGGTTCAATTCCCAGCTCCAGCTCCTGACTCCGGCTTCTGCTACTGCAGAGCCTGAGAGGCAGCAGTGATGGCTCCAGCAGTCGGGAGACCTGGACTGAGTGCCCAGCTTCTGGCTTCAGCCCTGGAGCAACCCCGGCTGTCACAGGCATTTGGGGAATGAACCAATCATGGGAGCTCTCTCGGGATCTTTAATTAATTAATCAATTAATTAGTTCATTTAAAAATTACACATAGCCAAGCTGTCCTAGTAAATCCACTCCTTCTAGACCTCCAAACCCTAATCCCTGAGGCCTGGGGTCCCTGATATGTATTATTTACTTTTAATTTTTAAAAAATTTGATAAGTGAAGACAGAGAGAGACAGAAAGAAAAAGCACTCCCACCCACCAGTTCAATCCCAAATGCCCACAACGGGTCTCCAACGTGGGTGGCAGGAATCCAACTACTTGAGACATCATGACTTCTTCCCAGGGTCTGCATTAGGAGGCTGCAGTCAGAAACAAGCCAGGACTTGAATCCAGGTACTCCAACCTGGGACACAGGGGTCCCAACCAGCAGCTTAACCTCAAGGCCCAATGCTCACTCCTCAATTTCCAAAAAGAAAGCTCCTCAGGTGACGTGATGACTAGCCAGGTGTGGGGCCCTCTGGACTAGGGAGATTACCACTATCACCACAAAGATCTTTTCCACTGTTCTCTTTCTTCATGACTGCACAGCCATAAACACTTGTGATTCTGAAAACATGTCTTGGAAAATACTGTTGTGTGGGCCTGGGTCAAGGAAGAGAACTATTTTGAAAGGGAGGAACGTGGACTCTAGTCCTGCATTTCCTCAAGCTACCCAGATGACACTGGAAGTCACTTCAGGGGAGTGCCGTGGCTTAGCACATAAAGCCAAGACCTGCAATGCCAACATCACATATTGGTGCCAGTTCGAGTCTCTTCTGCTCCTCTTCCAATCCAGCTCTCTGCTATGGCCTGGGAGAGCAGTAGTAGATGGTCTAAATCTTTTGGCCCTTGAACCCACGTGGAAGATCTGGAAGAACCTCTAGGCTCCTGGCTTTTGATCGATCCAACTCTGGCTGTTGCAGCCATTTGGGAGTGAACCAGTGGATAGAAGATCCCCCACCCCCACCCCGTCTCTCTGTCTCTCTGTCTCTCTCTCTCTGCTTCTGCCTTTCAAATAAATAAAGGTCTAAAAAAAAAAGTCACCCTCAAAAGTACGGTGTTGGACCAGGCAATGTCAGAGGACCAGACTCTTCACTTCTGGGTGCCTAATTTCTGACCCCTTTGGGATGCACTCATTTGTACACAAACTACCCCCAAGTTGACTTTGAGAATGGAGACTGGTGGAGAACACTAGTTACGCTCATCTGCAGTAGCCTCCTGATTCTTTCAGAGGCCCAGGGAGTCTCTGCTGGGACCCCCCACAGTAGGTCCCTCTGCATCTGCCTCTGATTGAGAAGAGCTGAGGCTGTGTTCAGCCAGACACTTCCCAAACCCCCACTCCATCCCCTCCATTTAGGACTCTACTCAGGCCAGCTTTTCCTATTTCTTCAAGGAAGACTCCATGCAAAATCCCACATCCCAACCAATCCCATACTCTCACCCACCGCATTCTCAGCCCAGAGACCCCCCCCCCCACATACTTAGACCTCAAGGGAATTTGAGAAATGAATGAATCTGTATATGATTGAAAGTCACATGCAGTTGCTTCTAGATCTGACATTCAATGCCCCTACAACTGTTGGTCCTGAGTGGGTTCTGCCATCAGTAAGAAGGCTAAGATGTCAGGTTTACACACTGTAGGAGCAAACCAAAAGCATGTCCACTTTGGAGCTGGTGTTGTGGCATAATAAGCCTCTGCCTGTGTGAGTCCCGGCTACTCCACTTTCCAAGTTAGCTTCCTGCTAACGTGCCTGGGAAAGCAGTGGAAGATGGCCCAAGTCCTTGGGCCCCTGCATCCATGTGGGAGACCTGGAAGAAGCTCCTAGCTCCTGGCTTTGGCCTGGCCTAGCCCCGGCCATTATGGCTATCTGGGGAGTGAACCAGTGGATGGAAGATTTTCTCTCTCTCTCTTTCCTCTCTTTCTCTCTCTCCCTCTCTCTCTGTATCCTGCCTTTCAAAGAAATAAAATAAATCTTAAAAAAATTTTTAAATTAAAAAAAATTTTTTTTAAAAAGGGCTTGTCCACTTTGGCCAAACATGGAGCTTGCTGGTTTTTCAGACTTCACGTGTGTGGGATCATACTGCCTCTCCACTGTGTTTTGCTTCCTTTACCCAATATTATAATCTATTTCAGTGTTCACTTTTAATTATTCATGACACTAGATGTATGTTTTAGTTATTTTTCAGTGTCCACATTGTATTTCTCAAAATTACTGCTCAACTTTGTCTTCAGAAACAACCTAGAAGAAGTGTTCTCTCTTAGAAAAAAATGACTTGAGAACTTGCAAGAATTTTCACAGAAGGTTAAGATCCTCGAGGAAGTTTTTCATTGGAGACATTGCCTTGGAGCTCCTCCAGTATTCCCAGCCCATAACGAGTATCCAGTCAACAGCACCACTGGCATTCCTTCACACATTACACATCACCCGAGGCCGGTCCCCCAGCAAGTGACTGCCCTTGCCTGCACACAGCAAGGGGCAGGGGGTGGGCACACATAACATGAGGTACCAGGACTCAACTTGTCACACCCAGCCTGGGTCTGAATCCACACATATGGCTAAGTTACAGTGTGGAAAACAGGGGTTACAGGCCTTATGTTGATAAACCTGAGAAAGAGTGAGGAAAAATCATTTTCCATTAGGAGACCCAGTTCAGCAACACTCCAGTATTACCTGCCCGGGCTGCCTCATGCATGGCTCTGTGGGGAGTCAGGGTTTAATGAAGTAGGATAAACCACACGCGCACATTAGTTAGCCTCAGCACAGGCAGGATTAACTTTACACTCCATTTGCAGGAGCAAAGCTCCTCTCCTAGAGTTTGTTATAAAGGGATTTAGAATCACAGAATGATAGAGCTGGAAGAGAGCCCCTAAGACATCATCATAATCCTCTCCCGTCATTTGACAGAGGGTCAAACTGAAATCCAGGGAGCAGAAGGGACGCGCCCAAGGTCACCTACTGAGTTAGCAGCAGTGCTCAGCGTGGCACCCAGTGTCCCGCTCCCTGGTCCTGTGTCCTCTCCACTTTGGGTCATGTTCAGGGTGCCTTGTAACACAGACGGGGAAGCACATTTCTCTTCAGCTTCGCTCCACCCTTTGGTGCTCACGCCCTCCACAGTCAGGTTCCGAGGGTGCACATCCAAACTTTGCACTTACTCTGCTTAGCCAGGCTCCCTCCCATTTGGCTTTGCACTTCCGGTTCCTTTTGTCCAGATCCATCCCCCCTCTCTGCTCCTTCCAGAGACTCCTCCAGTGTCACCTCCCCTAGGAAGCCTTCTCTTCAGATCCTCTAGACCATGAGCCTCCTCTAGAGTAGGCACCGTTTTCACCTTTGTATCCTTACTGCCTCGTTCGAGAACTGCCATCTGGAAAGCACAGAGCCGACATTTGTTGCATAGATGCTAAGTGATCAGACAAAAATTAATCAATAGTTAAATGCATGGATGAGTGAAGGAAATAGCCCCAGGTAGGGGCTTTTTATTAGGTCATATCTCTCTTTGTGGAGGTCTGGCCTTTTCTTTCTTTTTAAGATTTGTTTATTTTGGCCGGCGTCGTGGCTCAACAGGCTAATCCTCCGCCTTGCGGCGCCGGCATACCGGGTTCTAGTCCCGGTCGGGGCGCCGGATTCTGTCCCGGTTGCCCCTCTTCCAGGCCAGCTCTCTGCTGTGGCCCGGGAGTGCAGTGGAGGATGGCCCAAGTGCTTGGGCCCTGCACCCCATGGGAGACCAGGGAAAAGCACCTAGCACCTGGCTCCTGCCATCGGATGAGCGCGGCGCGCCGGCCGCAGCGCGCCATCCGCGGCAGCCATTGGAGGGTGAACCAATGGCAAAGGAAGACCTTTCTCTCTCTCTCTCTCACTGTCCACTCTGCCTGTCAAAAAAAAAAGATTTGTTTATTTTTTTGAAAGGCAAAGTTACAGAGAGAGAAGAGAGAGAGAGAGAGAGAGAGAGAGAGAGAGAGAGAGAGAAGAGAGAGAGATCTTCTATCTGCTCCCCAAATGGCTGCAATAACCAGGGCCGAAGCCAGAAGCCAGGAGTTTGATCCAGGTCTCCTACGTGGGTGCAGGGATCCAAGCACTTGGGCCATTTTCCCCATGAGCACCCCAGTTCTAAGAACACTTGATTGAAGATGCTTTTGGATAGTTCTTGTGGATATACAGATTCCTGAAAGGAAAGCCTGGGAGTGTGCATGTGTAAGTGCATATAAACCAGGCATCTTCCAAAAGTTCATAGAAAATAAGTATTATTAAAACCTGGTTTAGGGGCTGGCGCTGTGGCATGATGGGTAAAGCCACTGCCTGCACTACCAGCATCTCATCTGGGGGTCAGTTCGAGTCTCTGTTACTCCACTTCCAATCCAGTACCCTGCTAACGCACCTGCAAAAGCAGCAGCAGATGGCCCAAATCTTTGGGCCCCTGCACCCACATGGGAGACTTGGAAGAAACTTCAGGCTCCTGGTTTCAGATGGGCCCAACTCTAGCTATTGCAGCTATTCGGGGAGTGAACCAGCAGATGGAAGGTCTCTCTCTCTCTCTCTCTCTCTCTCTCTCTCTCTCTCTCCCCGTAACTCTACCTTTAAAATAAATAAATCTTTTTAAAAATGGCTTAAACTTTTTTTTTAACAAAAGTATTTTATTTACCTAAAAGGCAGAATTACAGGGAGATGGAGAGAGAGACAGACAATCTTACATTCACTGGTTTACTCCCCCAAATGGCTGTAACAGACAGAGATAGGCCAGGTAGAAGCCAGGAGATTGGAACTCCATCCGAATCTCCCACATGGGTACAATGGTCCAAGCACTTGGGCCATCTCCCACTCTTTTCTCAGGTGCATTATCAGGGAGCTGGATCAGAAGTGGAGCAGCCAGGACTGGAACCAGTACTCATAAGGAATGTGCAGATGGCAGCTTTACCCGCTGCACCATACCAGTCCTGCTTAATTTTTTTGGGCCTAACAATAATTTATTTTTCATTTCTGTTTTCTCATGAACTTAGTCCCTTGTATGTGCATATGTTCACATAATAAGCATTATAATAGACCTCAAGAGACCTGGGTTTCGGCCCCACTTTTGTCAACATAGCCAAATAATTAAACATGAGGACTCTGGAGTTGCACTTGCTGGGTTTGAGTCCCAGTTCTTCCACTTATCAGCTGTTCAGCATTGGGCGAATCATCTCAATGAGCTGGGATTCATTTCCTCACCTGTGAAATGAAGGTAATGCTATCGCCTCCTAGGGTTCCTGCGAAGAATCAATGAGGCAATGCATGTAATATGCTTAGAATTGTGCAGCACATGGTGTTAAGTGAATTTCAGGAATTACTGGCATAGCAGAACCACAGCTGATGCTATTCTCTGCTGGGAATGTTTTTCCCTGTGGCGTGTTGCATGCCTAACTCATCCTCACCTTTCCAGTCCCTCTTAGGTGCCATCTCCTCAGAGAACTTCCTTGGCTATCTAGTTTGGGTTTTCACCTCCACAACCATAACATCATTCAATATAATCTGGAGTTGATTAATTACTCTGTATAATTGTTGCCTTTTTCCTTCCTCTAGACTGAGAGAGGGAGCTCCAATAAGGCAGGCTGATTCTGCCCAGTGCTCAGCACAAGGCCTGGCAGACCGTAGGTGCCTGATAAGAGTTTTTTTTTTTTAGCTTGCTGTTTTGGAGGTTCAAGTCCAAGAGTGGGAAGCCCATTGGTTTGGTGTCTGGTGAGAATGGCAGAGACAATGGTGGAGTGCGTGGAGAGGGTCATGAAGCAGACCCAAAGTTAAGAACCACCTTCCATGGGCATGCCCACAATGACCTAAGGACTCCCCACCAGGCCCCAGCTCCTACATACATAACTGGATTCAGATTCTACCCTTTTATTGTCATTGACATATGACTTTGGGGTCCAAAGTCCTGCATGAACTCAGGATCCAAATCACATTCAAAGCATAGCAATTCACTGTGGAACCATGAAATGCCTCTTCTTCTCTGCAGCCTCACTGCCTTCATTAATACAAGGATCTGCACTACAGGCTTCTAAGGTTCTCAGACTCCTTAGAAGATCTGCTTATTGGCCAGCGCCAGGGCTCATTAGGCTAATCCTCCACCTGTGGCACCGGGCACCCTGGATTCTAGTCCCTGTCAGGGCACCGGATTCTGTCCCGGTTGCCCCTCTTCCAGGCCAGCTCTCTGCTGTGGCCCAGGAGTGCAGTGGAGCATGGCCCAAGTGCTTGGGCCCTGTGCCAGCATGGGAGACCAGGAGAAGCACCTGGCTCCTGGCTTCGGATCAGCATGGTGCGCCAGCCACAGCGCGCTGGTTGCAGCGGCCATTGGGGGGAGGGGGGACCAACGGAAAAAAGGAAGACCTTTCTCTCTGTCTCTCTCTCTCACTGTCCACTCTGTCTGTCATCTTGGTGAATCTGTCCAGGGAGAGCTGGAACCAAACCATGAAGGAAATGCAGCTGCAGACGCAGAGTCAGGGACGAACACCCGGCTCCTCCTCCTCCTCACCCTGCAACCCCCTGCCAATGCCTCTCAAAGGTCCCACCCACCAAGACGCAGCTTACAGGAAAGTCCTGTTCCCCTGCAATACAGATGGGGGCAGGGCAAGGCAAATAGTGGACATGAGGGCCAGCAGGCCAGGGGGCAGACACTACCCCGGTAGCCAGGGAGGCCAAATACTCCAGTCCAGAACCACAGGGAATGACGTGGCAGCGCTCCCCCTGGAAGTGGGTGTTGTAATTACAAAGGGGAAAGGATCCTGGGCAGTTCTTGCCAACTGTCCGATTATGAAGCGGTTGCCTGGAGGTGGTGAGATGTCCATCACCGGAGGTGCCCAAACAGAGACGAGAAGCCCATCTGTCAGGGGTCCTAGAGGGGCATTGCTGAACGCATGGAAGGTGGCGCAGAGTGTCTCTAGATCCCTTCCAATTCTTACCCTGTGTATTTTGGGACGATGTTATTATTCTCTAGACCTGCTGCTCCTCCCATGCTCCCATTCATGTGATTAGCACAGAATAGCAAATGTGGAAACCACAAGCATATCTGATTTGGAGCACTCTGAGGAATCTGGCACCCTCAGGCGGGCCACTGATTGCATTTCCAGCTTGCATCTGGTCCTTCTTCTTACAGCTTTGCTCCTGTGCCAGAAGTGCTGTTGTCAAAAATGGGTAGAGGCTTCAAAGTTTACTTTGACCTTTTTGGCAGTATCAATAAACTGGATTATTAAAGTTTTGTCTTCCCTCTTTGAAGCTCCCCAAAGAAAGGAAATCACAGGAACAGATCTCAGCACAGAAAGAAAAAGAGACAAAGAATGTAATCATAATCCTACTGAATAGTTTTCCGACTGACATCTGTACATTAAGAATATGTAAAAATACCAATTTCATGCTCTGACAACTTATTCTGCATCAGGGGTGGGGTAGCGCCTTGGGAATGCCAATGTCAAAGAATTACATAATGTCAGCTATTCATGGCCTCCTTTGATGAGATATCACTGGGAATGGGAATTCCTGAAGGGAGGGATGTCTTAAAAAGAGGGAGAGGAGAGGGAAGCCAGAAGGAAATGGAGGAAAGGAAGAAAAGAAGGACAAAGGAAGAGAGAGGCTGTTAAGCCCAGAATAAAAGAGTAACCGTGCGAAGAAAAGCTAATGTGTATAGCTGCATTTTTAAGCAATACACACAATCTTAAATCTTAGCCACCATGTACAGAGGTTACTCGTCTCTGTTCTGATTTCTCACAGTTAGAACATCCATGTTTAATTTCTTTTCTTCATGTGTGTAGCAATGCTGATTTTTGCCTGAATTTTCATATAATCAATACAAGCCTCAGTGTAAAATAAATCTATGATTCTCTCACTCCACTAAATCAAATCTGCTTAATTTTTCTGTCCCATTCTAGTTCTTGTACAAATGTATAATTTCACACAGAGTCTACTATAAGTAAAAACTCACATGCTTTCTAAAATTTTACCAAGGGAATTTCCCCATACAAGGGCACTTCAAAAGGTTTGGGGAGAAAAGGTAAGTTAATTTTGGTATATGGAAAATGGAGTTAAAACACAAGTCTATTTTAACTAAGATGCCACTTAGGATGCCCACATCCCATATTGGAGTGCTTGGGTTTGAGTACAGGCTCTGTTTCAATTCCAGCTTCCTGCCCTGGGAAGCAGCAGGTGACAGCCCAAATAGTTAGGTTCTTGCCAGCCATGTGAGAGACCCAGATTGGCCTGTGGGTTCTTGACTTTGGCCAGGCCCAGCCCCTGCTGTAGATGGCAATTGGGGAGTAAAGCAGTAAATGGAAGATCATTTTCTTTATATTGATCTCTCTACCTTTCAAATAAATAAAAATATATAAATTTAAAAAATTTTGTTTTAAAGACCTACTTACTTATTTGAAAGAGTTGCAGTGAGAGAAGGGGAGACAGACAGAAAGAGAGCCATCTGGTTCACTCCCCAGATGGCTGTAATGGCCAGGGCTGAGCCAGGCCAAAATCAGGACCAGGAGCTTCGTCTGGGTCTCCCATTTGGATGGCAGGGGCCCAAACACTTAGGCCATCTTCCACTGCTTTTCCCATTAGCAGGGAGCTGAATGGGAAGTGGAGCAGCTGGGACACAAACCAGCACCCATATACGGGATGCCAGTGTCACAGGCAGTGGCTTAATCTGCTATGCCACAACACGGGTCTCAAATTTTACAAATTTAAATAAATAAATACAAAAGATTATTAGTGATTACTATGAACAACTATATGACAAAAATTTGATAGCCCAGAAGACATGGACAAATGCCTGGACACACACACCTTGTCAAGACTGAATCATTAAGAAATAGAATACCTAAACAGACTAATAAAGTGTAGTGAGGTTTAATTAGCAATAAAAAGTCTTCCAACAAAGAAAAGCCCAGGCCTAGGTGGATTCACTGCTAAAATCCACCAAATGTTTAAAGAAGAATTAACATCAATCCTTCTTAAATTATTTCCAAAAATTAGAAGAGGTGCGAATTTGGGGCTGGCACTGTGGTACAGTAGATTAAAGCCCTGGCCTTCAGTGCCAGCATCCCATATGGGCACTGGTTCCAGTTCTGGTTGCTGCACTTTCAACCCAGCTCCCTGATAATACACCTGGGAAACAGAGGAAGATGGCCCAAGTCTTTGGGCCCCTATACCCACATGGGAGACATAGAAGAAACTTATGGCTCCTGGCTTCAGATCTGCTCAGCTCCGGCTGTTGCATCCATTTAGGGAGTGAACCAGTGGGTCAAAAGCCTTTCTCTCTGTCTCTATGTCTCTCCATAACTCTTTAAAATAAATACAATAGATGTTTTTTAATAAATCTTTTTTAAAAGATTTATTTATTTGAAAGTCAGTGTTACACAGAGAGAGGAGAAGCAGAGAGAAAGAGGAGAGGCAGAGAGAAAGAGGGAGAGGGAGGGAGGGAGGGAGGGAGGGAGGGAGGGAGAGAGAGAGAGAGAGAGGTATTCCATTCACTGGTTCACTCCCCAGATGGCTGCAATGGCCAGAGCTGTGCCTATCTGAAGCCAGGACCCAGGAGCTTCTTCTGGTCTTCCAAGTGGGTGCAGGGCCCCAAGGATTTGGACCATCTTCTACTGCTTTCCCAGGCCATAGCAAAGAGTTGGATTGGAAGTGGAGCAGCTGGGACTTGAACGGGTGCCCATGTTGGATGCCAGCCCGGCAGGCAGCAGCTTTACCTGCTATGCCACAGCGACAGTCCCAATAAATGTTAAAAAAAAGAGATGGGAATTCTTCTAGATTCATCCTATGATGCCACCATCAACTTGACACCAACACCAACATCCTTGATGAACAAAGATGCAAAAGTCCTCAATAAAGTATTAGAAAATTGAATCGAACATCACATTCAAAAGATTACTCACCACAATCATCCCAGAGATGCAAGGATAGTTTAACATACGAAAATCAATAATCATAATTTACCACATAACAGAATAAAAACAAAAATCACATGATTACCTTAATACATGCAGAAAACATACTTGATAAAATTCAACATCCTTTCTTAATAAAAGCTTTGACCAAATTAGCTATAGAAGGACAATACCTCAACATAATAAAAGCCCTATATAAGAAGACAACAGCCAACAGCATACTGAATGGAGAAAAGCTGAAGGCTTTCTAAGATCTGGAACTAGACAAGGATGTCCATTTTTACCACTTGTATTCAACACAGTACTGGAAGTTCTAACCACAGCAATTAGACAAGAGAAAGAAATAAAGGACATGCAAATAGGAAAGTAAAAAGTCAAACTGTCCCTATTTGAAATGACCTGATCTTATATATAGAAAACCCCAAAGACTTCACCAAAAAGCTATTAGAACTAATAAACAAATTCAGCGAAGTCACAGAATACAAAGTCAATGTGCAAACATCAATAGCACTGTTCTACACTAATAATGAGTTATCCAAAAAGAAACCAAGAAAGCAGTCCTGGGGTCAGTGCTGTAGCATAACATGTTGCTGCCACCTGCAACGTCAGCATCCCATATGGGTGCTGCTTCAAGTCCTAGCTGTTCCACTTCTGATCCAGCTCCCTGCTAATGGGCTTAGGAAAGCAGTGGAGGATGGCCCAAGTATTTGGGCCCCTGGGCCCATGTGGGAGACCTAAACGAAGCTCCTGGCTCCAGGGTTTGGTCTGGCCCAGCCCTTGCCATTGCGGCCAACTGGGGAACGAATCAGCGGATGGAAATCTCTCTCTCTCTCTCTCTCTCTCTCTCTCTGTAACTTTGCCTTTCAAATAGAATAAAATAAATATTAAAAAAGAGAAAGCAATTCTATTTCTAATAGCTGCCAAGAAAAAAAAAGAATAAACTTAACCAAAGAGGTTTCTACAATGAAAATTATAAATCACTGGTGAAAGAAATTGAAGAGGAAACAAAGAAATGGAAAGATATCCTGTGTTCACGGATTGGAAGAACCAATATCCAATACATCATCTTAAAAGTTATGAGATACAGGCTGGCGCCGCGGCTCAATAGGCTAATTCTCCACTTTGCGGCGCCAGGACACCGGGTTCTAGTCCCGTTCAGGGAGCCAGATTCTGTCCCGGTTGCCCCTCTTCCAGGCCAGCTCTCTGCTGTGGCCCAGGAGTGCAGTGGAGGATGGCCCAAGTGCTTGGGCCCTGCACCCCATGGGAGACCAGGAGAAGCACCTGGCTCCTGCCTTCGGATCAGCACGATGCGGCCATTGGAGGGTGAACCAACGGCAAAGGAAGACCTTTCTCTCTGTCTCTCTCTCTCACTGTCCACTCTGCCTGTCAAAAAAAAAAAAAAAAGTTATGGGATACAGCAAAAGCAGTGTTAAGAAGCAAGTTTATAACAACTGGTGTCTACATCAAGAAATTGGAAAGGCACCAAATAAATGAGCTATCAATACATCTCAAAGACTTAGAAAAACAACAGCAAATCAAACCAATACTAGTAGGAGAAAAGAAAAATTAAAATTAGAGAAAAAATAAACAAAATTGAAACAAAAAATACAAAAGATCAGCAAAATGAAGAGCTGGTTTTTTGAAAAAATAAAATTTACACACCATTGGCCAAACTAACCAAATCAATACAATTTAGGGATGAAAAAGGAAATGTAACAACAGACACCACAGAAATAAAAAGAATCATCAGGATTACTAATGACTACTACATTCATACATAGAGCTGTATGCCAACAAATCAGGAAACGTAGAAGAAATGGGTAGATTCCTGGACACATACAACCTATATAAATTGAGCCATCAATATATAGAAAACAGGGGCTGGCAATGTGGCACAGAGGGTTAAAGCCCTGGCCTGAAGTGCCAGCATCCCATGTGGGCGCTGGTTCAAGTCCGGGCTGCTCTACTTCTGATCTAGCTCTCTGTTATGGCCTGGGAAAGCGGCAGAAGATGCCCCAAGCCCTTGAGCCCCTGCACCTATGTGAGAGACTTTAAGAGGCTTCTGGCTCCTGGCTTCGGATCTGTGCAGCTCCGGCAGCCATTTGGGGAGTGAACCAGCAGATGGATGATCTCTCTTTCTCTGCCTCTATCTAACTCTGCCTTCAAATAAATAAATAAATGTTTTTTTTTTTTTAAAAGAAAACCTAATCAGACCAATAACCAAGACAGAAATTGTTCCAATTTTAGTATATGTGCTGCCGAAGTGAGCACCCAAGACAGAAATTGAATCAGTAATAAAGACCTTCCCAACAAAGAAAAGCCAGGACCAGATGGCTTCATTGCTGAAATCTACCAGACATTTAATGAAGAACTAACTACAATTCTTCTCAAGCTATTAAAAAACAATTTAAAGGGAGGGAATCTTCCAAAACTCCTTCTATGAAGCCAGCATGACCTTAATCTCTAAACTTGAAAAAGATACAACAGAGAAAGAGAACTACAGACCAATTTCCCTGATGAACATAGATGCAAAATCCTCAACAGAATATTAGTCAATGGAATCCAACACCACATTAGAAAAATCATTCACCCTGGCCAAGTGGAATTTCTCCCTGGTATGTAGGGATGGTTCAACATTCGCAAATCATTGTGATGCATCACATTAACAAATTGAAGAACAAAAACCATATGATGATCTCAATAGAGGCAGAGAAAGCATTTGATAAAATATAACACCCTTCCACGATGAAAACTTTAAGTAAACTGGGTATAGAAAGAACATTTCTCAATACAATCAAGACAATTTATAACAAACCCATGGCCAGTGTCCTGTTGAATAGGGAAAAGTTGGGAGCATTCCCACCGAGACACAGAACCAGACAAGGATGCCCACTCTCACAACTGTTATTCAATATAGTCCTAGAAGTTTTAGCCAGAGCCATTAGGCAAGAAAAAAAAATCAAAGGGATACAAATTGGGAAGGAGGAAGTCAAACTATCCCTATTTTCAGATGACATGATTCTATATATAGGGCATCCAAAAGATCCACTAAAAGACTATTGAAACTCATAGAAGTGTTTGGTAAAGTGGCAGGATATAAAATCAACGCAGAAAAATCAATAGCCATGGCTGAGAAAGAACTTCCAAGATCAATCCCATTCACAATAGCTACAAAATAAGTCAAATACTTTGGAACAATTTAAACAATGATGTCAAAGATCTCTAGGATGAGAATTACAAAACACTAAAGAAAGAAATAGAAGATGTACACAAAAGAAGGAAAAATATTCCATGTTCAAGGTTGGAAGAATCAATAGCATCAAAATGTCCATACTGCCAAAAGCAATTTATGTATTCAATGTGATACCTATCAAAATACCAAGGAAATTCTTCTCAGATATAGAAAAAATGATGCTGAAATTCATATGGAAACCCAAGAGACCCCAAATCTCTAAAGAATTGTATACAGCAAAAACAAAGCTGGCAGCATCACAATACCAGATTTTACGACATACTACAGGGCAGTTATAATCAAAACAGCCTGGTACTGGCACAAAACAGACATGTAGACCAGTGGAACAGAAGAGAAAGTCTAGAAATCAATCCATGCATCTATAACCACCTTAGCTTTGATAAAGGAGATAAAATCAATCCCTGGGGCAAGAACAGTCTCTTCAACAAATGGTGCTGGAAAAACTGCATCCCCACATGCAGAAGCATGAAGCAAGACCCCTTCTTTACACCTTACACAAAAATCCACTCAAATTGGATTAAAGACCTATATCTACAACTTGATACCATCAAATTATTAGAGAACATTGGGGAAACCCTGCAAGACATTGGCATATGCAAAGGTTTCTTAGAAAAGACCCCAGAGGCCGGCGCCATGGCTCAACAGGCTAATCCTCCGCCTTGCGGCGCCGGCACACCGGGTTCTAGTCCCGGTCGGGGCACCGGATTCTGTCCCGGTTGCCCCTCTTCCAGGCCAGCCCTCTGCTGTGGCCCGGGAGTGCACTGGAGGATGGCCCAGGTGCTTGGGCCCTGCACCCCATGGGGAGACCAGGAAAAGCACCTGGCTCCTGGCTCCTGCCATCGGATGAGCGCGGTGCGCCGGCCGCAGCGCGCCGACCGTGGCGGCCATTGGAGGGTGAACCAACGGCAAAAAGGAAGACCTTTCTCTCTGTCTCTCTCTCTCACTGTCCACTCTGCCTGTAGAAAAAAAAAAAAAAAAAGACCCCAGAGGCACAGGCAATTAAAGTCAAAATTGACAAATAAGATTACATCAAATTGAGAAGCTTCTATACTGCAAAAGAAACACTCAGCAAAGTGAAGAGGCAACTGACAGAATGGGATAAAGTATTTGCAAACTATGCAACTGATAAAGGATTAACAACCAGATATATAAAGAGATCAAGAAACTAAAGAATGAAACAAACAACCCAGTTAAGCACTTAAACAGACATTTTTCAAAAGAAGAAATCCAAATGGCCAACATACACATGAAAAAATGGTCAGGATCACTAGCCATCAGGGAAATGCAAATCAAAATCACAGTGAGGTTTCTAAACCCTTTAGAATGGTTTTCATACAGAAATCAACAAACAACAAATGTTGGTGAGGATGTGGGGAAAAAGATTCCCTAATCCACTGTTGGTGGGAATGTAAACTGGTACAGCCACTGTGGAAGATAGAAATACTTCAGAAACCTGAGTATAGACCTACCATATGACCCAGCCATCCCACTCCTGGGAATTTACCCAAGGGAAATGTAATCAGCATATGAAAGATTTATCTGTACCCCCATGTTAATTGCAGCTCAATTTACAATAGCTAAAATATGGAATTAACCCAAATGTCCATCAACTGAAAATTGGATAAAATATATATATATATATATATATATATAATTTATAAATATATTCCATGTACACCATGGAATACTACACAGTGGTTAAAAAGTAAAATCCTGTCATTTGCAACAAAATAGATGAAACAGGAAAACATCATACTTAGTGAAATAAGCCAGTCGCAAAAGGACAAATACCATGTGTTCTCTCTGATCTGTAATAACTAATAGACACCTAAAAGGTGACCAATAGAAGTGAAATTGACACTTTGAGAAGGAATGAGTTTTAACAGCCCTTGTCTCAACTGTTGAGGAACAGGTTTTTTTTTTTTTTTTTTTCATTCTACTCCTTGAACTTTTTACTTAGTATAGAGTTAATCATATGTGTATAAAGTTGATTGAAAATAGATCTTAGTATAAAATAAAAATGGGACTAGGAGAGGGAGGAGGTGCGAGTGTGGGTGGAAGGGCGGGTATGGTAGGAAGAATCACTATACCCCTAAAGATGTATTTATGAAGTGCAACAAGTTTGTATTCCTTAAATAAAAGGTTTCTGGGGAAAAATTATTGTGGCAATTCTAAAAAAAATTAAATACATATCATTAACATATGCATACTACCCAATGTAATTTACAGATGCAAGGCAGTCTCTATGAAACTGTTTACAACATTTTTCACAGAAGTAGAAAAAATACTACTAAAATTTGTATGGAGCCACAGAAGACCCTGAATAGCTAAAAAAATCTTGAGCAAAAAGAAAAAGCAGGAGGCATTATACTGTCTGACTTTAAAATATATTACAGGGCTGGTGGTTGGTATAGCAGTTAAGACACCACTTACAGGGCAGGGTTCATGGTGCAGTCGATTAAACAGCCACTTGGAATGCCCAATATTAGAGTGTGGGATTCATTCCTGCCTCCACTTCCAATCCAGCTTCCTACTAACAGATGTGTGAGGCTGAGGATGATGGCACAAAGACTTGGGTTCCTTCCATCCATGTGGGAGACTCAGATGGAGTTCTGGGCTGCTGGCTTCAGCCTGACTCATCCCCAGCTGTTGTGGGCATTGGGCTCTATCCAGAAGAAGGTTTTGGAGGTACTCAAGGACCTCATCAATGAGGCCTGCTGGGATGTCAGCTTCGGTGGTGTGGACCTACAGAGCTCATCTGTCCCACAGCTCTTTGGTGTAACTCACCCTGTGTTCCAGGGGCTGTGACTGCAACCTGGCTTTGGTCCTAAATCTCACCAGCATGTCCAAAATGCTAAAATATGCCAGTGAACAATATAGTGAATTTGCATGTATATATTGAGACCTCAGCCTTATTGGAATTGCTGTTGTAATATCCTGTGCAAAAGATGGAGTGAAATTTTCTGCAAGTAGAGAGCTGGGAAATGGAAGCTTAAGTTACCACAAACAAGTAATGTCACTAAGGAGGAGGCAGCTGTTACCTAGAGATGAACGAGCCAGGGCAGCTAACTTTCGTGCCAAGGTACCTGAACTCCTTTACAAAAGAAAGCACACCTTCTCCTATGGTAACAGCTCAGTAGGTCTACAGATGTGCCCTTGTTGTATAGTACAAAATTTGATTATTTAAAGTACTATTGGTCCCCAAGATAGAGGATGAAGAAGAATCTTAGGCATTCTTGAAATCTAAGAAAATAAACTAAGCTCTTTGAGAGCAGCTTCTGAGATGCCAGCATTACTGAAGTCTTCTGTCATCAAATTTGTATCTCTGAGTACATACGTAGATTGTTTTTTCTATAAGTAACCTAATTTTCCCAACATTTTCCACAATTTGTTTAAAGAACAAAGACCAGGAATCAGTGTTGTGGCATGGTTGGTAAAGCCATTGCCTGCGACCCCAGCATTCCATATAGGTGTCTGTTCAAGTCCTGGCTGCTCACTTCTGATTCAATTCCCTGATAAAGGCCTGGGAAAGCAGCAGAAGATGGCCCAAGTCTTTGGTCCCCTGCCTTCTACATGGGAGACCTGGGTGAAGCTCCAGTCTCCTGGCTTTGGTCTGGCCCAGAGTTGGCCATTGCAGCCATCCAGAAAGTGAACCACCAGAAAATGGAAGATCTCTCTCTTTCTCTGTAACTCTGACTTTCAAAATAAATAAAATAAATCTTTTTTTCTTTTTTTTAAATTTTTAAAATTTATTTGACAGATAGAGTTAGACAGTGAGAGAGAGAAAGACAAACAGAAAGGTCTTCCTTCCGCTGGTTCACCCCCTAAATGGCCGCTATGGCCGGAACTACGCCGATCTGAAGCCAGGAGCCAGGTGCCTCTTCCTGGTCTCCCACGTGGGTGCAGGTGCCCAAATCCTCCACTGCCTTCCCGGGCCACAGCAGAGAGGTGGGCTGGAAGAGGAGCAGCTGAGACTAGAACCTGGCGTCCCAACCAGGAGTAGAACCCAGAGTACCGGTGCCGCAGACAGAGGATTAACCAAGTGAGCCACGGCGCCGGCCCCTAAAATAAATCTTTAAAAAACAAAACAAAGCAAAATAAAATTCCAAGGTTAAATCTGGTCTCATTAACCTGAAAATACTTCTGCCTTACTTAGAAATTCTTGTGATTTTTATAATGAAAGGATTTTAACTCTAAATTTAAGTTTTTTCTTTTTTTAACAATTTTTTTATATTTTTAAATTTTTTATTTTTTGATGGGCAGAGTGGACATTGAGAGAGAAAGAGACAGAAAGGTCTTCTTTTGCTGTTGGTTCACCCTCCAATGGCCACTGTGGCCAGCGCGCTGTGGCCAGTGCACCGCGCTGATCCAAAGCCAGGAGCCAGGTGCTTCTCCTGGTCTCCCATGGTGTGCAGGGCCCAAGCACTTGGGCCATCCTCCACTGCCCTCCCGGGCCACAGCAGAGAGCTGGACTGGAAGAGGGGCAACCGGGACAGAATCCGGTGCCCGGACCAGGACTAGAACCCAGTGTGCCAGCGCCGCAGGCAGATGATTAGCCTATTGAGCCATGGCGCCGGCCTAAATTTAGGTTTTAAGAATTGTTTTTCAATTTAAATAAAGTTTTCTGAATTTCAAATGTCACAAGAAGCTGTTGATTTCCATAGCATAAATAGTTCCATATGGTGGGTTTGGAGTTACCACTGTGAAGTCACTGAATGTGTGGCTGGGAAGAGGTGCCGGAGCACACTGTTCTGTAGTATCTCCACCACACAGATACAATAGATGTGAACTACCTACCATAGAAGCACAATAATAGTATAGCAATTGGGAAGTGATGCATCGTGGATGTTTATAACCACCGGAAAATAGAATTACTTCATTGTAAGTTTATATGATTTAATGGCGCAGTCTTATCTATGGCGTGATCTACACCCTGAACACATCCTAGGCCCCCACAGCCATTGCTAGAAGCCAGATGACCACATGGCCTGACCAACGGTGGCAGCTCCACCCCCATCCTAATGGGATTCGCAGCTCCTGCTTCCCTGCCCGCCCCCTGTCAAAGGTCTAAGAGAACTGTTCCTGAACACGTGTCTCTCTTTCCATCTCTCTGTCTCTCTCTCGCTCTCTTGATCTCCCTCTTACACTCTCCCTCTCTCTCTTTTTCCTTCTTTGCTCCTACCCTCCGGACTGCTGGGTTTCCCCCAATAAATGCTTTCCCTTAAAAAAATTTTATATAATTTAATTTTAATAGTATCTTCCCTCCTCCCCCCTGGCCCCACCAATGTTAGAGTTATGTGAGAGAAAGGCAGAGACAGAGAGAGATTTCCTATCTGCAATTCACTTCCCAAATGGCACCAACAGCCAGGGCTAGGCCAAACTGAAGCCAAGAGCTTCATCTGGGTCTCCCAGGTGGATGCAGCGGCCTAAGCACTTGGGTCATCTTCTGCTGCCTTCACAGGCACATTAGCAGAGAACTGGAGCAGAAGTGGAGCAGCTGGGACTCAAACTGGCACCATATGGGATCCCTGCATTAGAGGCGGTGGCTTAACCCACTATCCCACAGTGCTAGCCCCTTAATAGCGCCATTGTTTGACAACTGCCTTACAAAGTTCCTGAACATTTGGAAGTCAGTTTCTGTAAGCAAGAACAAGCCAGCTTAAGCACATTCTGGCCCCAACTCTCCATGACTGTGTTACACTTCTCCTGGTCTAAGCTGAGAGTCTCCTAACTGACCTCTTTTCTCCAGTCTCACACTCCCCACGAGTCACTGCAGAGATCGTGCAAATCACAGATTTGACCACCTTGCCCTTCTTAAAAAGTTTCCATGAACTCTGCCCTTCTTTTGGCCATCTCCTCTGTCTTCTTCTTCCCTCCCCAACCATTCCTTTGCCTTCCCTTTCTATTCAATAACAGATTAAGTTCAAACCTGAGGCCAGCGCCATGGCTCATTAGGCTAATCCTCCACCTGCAGTGCTGGCACCCCGGGTTCTAGTCCCGGTTGGGGCTCTGGATTCTGTCCCAGTTGCTCCTCGTCCAGTCCAGCTCCATGCTGTGGCCCAGAAGTGCAGTGGAGGATGGCCCAAGTCCTTGGGCCCAGCACCCGCATGGGAGACCAGGAGAAGCACCTGGCTCCTGGCTTTGGATCTGTGCTGCGTGTGGGCCGCAGCAGCCATATGGGAGGTGAACCAAAGGAACCTTTCTCTCTCTCTCTGTAACTCTGCTCTATGGGGGTGAAGCCAGCGGACAAGGACCTGAACTCATTTTCCTTCTGCCCTCCTAAATCCAGACCATGCCTCCCATTACCCAACTCCAACCAAAGTCCAGAAGACAAGCAAGCTCCTGATGCAGTCCACAGAGACAAGCCCTCCCAGGACACTGGAGCAAGGGAGAGAAGAGAGGATCTGGAGATAGATAAGATATACCACATAGGATTCAAAACCAAGATTTCCAACATCTTAACATGCATTGTGAGGCTTCAGAGCACATCAATAGTAGCAAACGGTCAGTTAGGCTGATTTTTAAAAACCTATACAAAGAAGGATATTTCTAAAATTTAATTTTAAAATACTGAGTTTTGGGGCCAGTGTTGTAGTGCAGCAGGTTAAGTTGCTACTTGGGATGCTAACATCCTATACTGGATAATCCCACCTCTGTTTCCAACCCATCCAGCCTCCTGCTAATGTGAACCTTGGGAGGCAGCAGGTGATGGCTCCAGTGCTTTGGTCCCTGCCACCCATGTGGGAGACCTGAACAGAGTATCTGGCTCCTGGCTTCAGCCTGACCCAGCCCTGGCTGTTAGAAACATTTGAGGAGTGAACCAGTGGACAGAATATCTGTCTCTCTCTATCATTCTGCCCTTTGAATAAATAAATAAATAAACTTTAAAAAATATTGATTTGGGGGCAGAGGGCTTAGCTACTGTTTATGATGCCAGCATCCCACATTGGAAATGCTGGTTCAAGTCCTGGCTGCTCTGCTCCAATCCAGCTCCCTGCTAATACACCTGGGAAAGCAGCAGAGGATGGCCCAAGTACTTGGATCACTGCCATCCATGTGGGAGTCCTGGGTGGAGTTCCTGGCTCTTGGCTTAGCCCTGGTCATAGCAGGCATTTGGGAGTGAACCAGCAGATGGGAGATCAAGCTCTCCCCTCCACTCATCCCACTTCCGTACACCCTACTGTTGCTCTGCCTTTCAAATAGATAAATACATCTTTAAAAAATACTGATTTTAAAACTACAGTATGGGTTTATAACAAACTTTCAAATCTCCATTAAGAAAAAACAGAAAGGCCATCCAACTTCCCATTTCCCTTTCTCTCTCCTTCAAGTGACTTCCTAGATGCAGCCCTCTCCCAGATATTCTCCACCACTAAAGCATACATGTTTGTGTGTGGTTATCAGCAGGGTTTGTTCCTTCCGCTGGCTGGAGGAGAGAATCTGTTCTATGCAATTCAACTAGTTTTTGGTGGTTTGCAGGCATGATAGCGTTGCTTCTGCCTTCATCTTTATAATGTATTTTTCCCTGTGTATGCATTTCTGTGTCTAAATGTGCTTCTTTTATAAGGACTAGTTATACTGGATTATACATTGATTAACTCATCTTAACTAATTACATTCCCAACAAGTCTATTTCCTAATACAGTTACATTCTTGGGCAGTAGGGGTTAATATTTTAATATATGAATTGGTGGGGAGGTGACAACATATATCACTAGAGTAGACACTATTCTTCAAAATATTTATTTACATTTTTAACTTTATTTGAAAGGGGAGACAGAGATCTCCCATTCCCTAGTTTGCCACCCAAATCACTGCAATAGCTGGGGCTGGGCCAAGCCCAAGCCAGGAGCTGGGAACTCCGTGTGGGTCTCCCATGTGTGTGGCAGGGACCCAACCACTCAAGCCATCACCAACTGTTTCTCAGGGTGCAAATTAGCAATAAGGTAGATAAAAGAATGCAGTCAGACTTGAACCCAAGCACTCTGATTTGGTATGTGGGTGTTCCAAGTGGTGTCTTAGCCACTGTAGCAATTGCCTGCCTTCTTGAATTGTATTAAATATGTTCAAGAATATGAGGAAAAACACCACAAAGAACTAAAGGCAATCAGGAGAACAATGCATGAACAAGTAGGGAATATAAAGAGACAGAAATTATCAAAAGAAGCCATATAGGAATTCTGGAGCAGAAAGATACAGCAGCTGAAACAATCAAACTCATTAGAGGCCGACAGTTGATTTTAGCTGAAGAAAGAACTAGTGACCGTGAAGACAGGGTGACTATGATTACCCACTCTGAGATGCAGGAGAAAGATGACAGAACCAATGGGACACACAGGACACCATAAAGCTATCAACACACAAATTATAGGAACCTCAGGAGGAGAAGGGAGAGACGGTCATAAAGCCTACTTACAGAAATAATGGCTGAGGCCTGCATTGCGGCACAGTGGGTCAATCTGCCTCCAGTGACACCAGCATTCCATATGGGCACCAGTTCTCTGCCAACGGCCTGGAAAATCAGCAGAGGAAAGCTCAAGTGCCAGGGGCCCTGCCCCTACCTGGGAGACCTGGAGGTAGCCCTGGCTCCTGGCTTCAGCCTGGCTCAGCCCTGGCCATCTCAGCTATTTAGAGAGTGAATCTCTCTGTCCCCCACCCCCAACCCCGTAACTCTGCCTATTGAGTAAATAAATAAATAAATACATCTTCTAAAAACATTGGCTAAAACCTTCCCAAATTTGATGAAAGACATGAAGATGCACATTAAAGTAGTTCATAAAAGCAGTTCAACAGTTTAACTACCAGCAAAATAAATTCAAAGAGATCTATACTAAGGTTATAATAAAACTGATGAAAAACAACCTTTTTAAAAATATTTTTCTTTTAATACATTTTATTTATTTATTTATACTTATTTTGTTTGAAAGGCAGAGAGAAGAGAGAGAGAAAAATGAGAGAGAGAGAGAGAGAGAGAGACTCCCAGTGCCTATAATAGTCTGGGCTAAGCCAGGCTGAAACCAGGAGTCCAGAACTCAATCCAGGTCTCTTACGTAGGGGCAGGGACCTACGCACCCAAGCCATCACTGCTACCTTCCAGAATGTGCATTAGCAGAACGCTGGAATTTGAGGTGGAAAGGCCAGCATTTGAAACAGACACTCCAATACGGAATGTGGCCATCCCAATTAAGTGTCTTAACTGCTGAAATAAATGCTCAGAAAAATTGAAAGCAGTAAGAGAGAAGCAACTTGCCATATACAAGGGATTCTCAATTGTCGGCTCCTTCGGCCGCAGAAGGAACGACGCTGCTCGCAGTTAATCGGTCTTCAAGAGACTTTTACTTAGAAAGAGTGGGAAAGAGAGTGGGGGACTGGGAGAAGGGGGAGAGATGGCGCACACGTTCCTTAAGGGGGAAAGCTGGCGAGCCCCCTTCTCTCTCTCGCTCTCCGCTTATATCCAGAATTCAACCAATCACAGTCAATCAATTACAGTCCATGCACAGAGCTCTCCAATCCGGCACTTGATCACGATCAGCTGTGGAGTCACGCAGCAGGCAGGGCATCAGCGCCATCTTGTTTTCCACGATCCTCAGCTAGATGGAAAGTTCAATCAGCTGCTACATCCACATTACTGCTATAAGCCAAGCCCAGCATGGGGGGGTCCCATGGCAAGCCTATCCATGGGTCCCCACACTCAATGAGATTAACAATCATGCATAAGAAACCTTGGGTGCTTAAAAGGGATTTACATTTAAAGTTCTAAATAAGATAACAATAACCCAAGAATTTTATACCCAGTAAAGCTAACCTTCAAAAAACATGAAGGTTGGGGCTGGTGCTGTGGTATAGCAGGTAAAGCTTCCACCTCTAGTGCCAGCATCCCATATGGGCACCAGTTGGAATCCTGGCTGCTCCACTTCTGATCCAGCTCTCTGCTATGGTCTGGGGAAACAATGGAAGATGGCCCATGTGTTTGGGCCCCTGCACCCACATGGGAGATCACAAAGAGGCTGCTAGCTCCTGGCTTCAGATCAGCCCAGTCCTGGCTGCTGTGGCCATCTAGGGAGTGAACCAGTGGATAGAAGACCTCTCTCTCTGCCTCTGCCTCAACCTCTCTGTAACTCTGCCTTTCAAATAAATAAATAAATCGTAAAAAAAAAATGAAAGTCAATTAGATAAACAAAACCTAATGATTTTTGTCCCTCGTGAATTTCCCCTCAAGAAATACTGAAGAAAATTCTTCAGGACAAACTAAAAGATCATTAGGATGACAATTTGAATCCCTTTGAAGAAATGATTTCTGGCCAAGGTAACTATGTAAGTAAATTCAAAATTCAGTATTTTTAAAAAATATTTATTTATTTATTTGAAAGTATTCACCTGCAGTTTTTGTAACTACACACAGAGAGAAGGAGAGTCAGAGACAGAAAGAGAGGTCTTTTATCTGCTGATTCACTCCCTAATTGGCCACAACAGCCAGGACTGTGCCGATCTAAAGCCAGGAGCCATGCAAGTTCAGGGACCCAAGCACTTGGGTCATCTTCCACTGACTTCCCAGGCCATAGTAGAGAGCTGGATTGGAAATGGAGCAGCCGGAACTAGATCTGGCACCCATATGGGATGCCAGCACTGCAGGCCGTGGCTTTACCCGCTATACCACAGCACCAGCCCCTCAGTATGTTTTTTTTTTTTAACAATACTCCTCTTTTTTTTTAAGATTTATTTATTTTTTTTTTTTTAATTTTTTGACAGGCAGAGTGGACAGTGAGAGAGAGAGATACAGAGAGAAAGGTCTTCCGTTGCCGTTGGTTCACCCTCCAATGGCCGCCGCGGTTGGCGCACTGCGGCCGGCGCACCGCGCTCATCCGATGGCAGGAGCCAGGAGCCAGGTGCTTTTCCTGGTCTCCCCATGGGGTGCAGGGCCCAAGCACCTGGGCCATCCTCCACTGCACTCCTGGGCCACAGCAGAGGGCTGGCCTGGAAGAGGGGCAACCGGGACAGAATCCGGCGCCCCGACCGGGACTAGAACCCGGTGTGCCGGCGCCGCAAGGCGGAGGATTAGCCTGTTGAGCCACGGCGCCGGCCAGGATTTATTTTATTTATTTGAAAGACAGAGTTATAGAGAGAGGTAGAGACAGAGAGAGTGGTCTTCCATCCTCTGGCTCACTCCCCAAAAGGCCACAATGGTTGGAGCTGAGCCAATCCAAAGCCAGGAGCCAGAAGCTTCCATTGTGGCCATTTGTGGAGTGAACCAGCGGATGGAAGATTATCTCTCTCTCTCTGTCTGTAGCTCTGCCTCTCAAATAAATAAATAAATCTCTAAAAAAAAAAAAAAAAGAAGGTGATATTAGAGGAATTAATAAAGTAGAAAGCTACCTGCCATATAGAAAACAAATAGCAAAATGGCAGAAAGAATTCCAGATTTATCAGTAATCATTCTGTAGGTAACTTAAACTCACCAATTAAAAGACATAAACTGGTAGAATGGAGAAAAAATAAATATGATCCAACTACATGCTTCATATGAGACTCACTTTTTACTCAAAGACACAAATAGTTTAAAAGTGGGAAGAAGAAAAAATGCATAGTAACTGAAAGACAGTTGGCTGCATAAATATCAGACAAGAGATCGGTTTTGTGGCACAGTGGGTTAAGCGGCCATCAGGATGTCTCCATCCCTTATTGGAGAGCCTAAAATCAAGTCCTGCCTCTGCTGCTGACCCAGCTTCCTGCTATGCACATGCTGGGGGTCAGCAGACAATGCCTAAGTGCCTGAGCCCCTGCCATCCATGTGGGAGGCTGAGATGGAGTTTCTGGCTCTTGGTTTTGGCCTGGCCCCACCCGGGCTGCTGAAGGCATTTGAAGAGTGAACCGGTGAAGGGAATCTCTCTCTCTCTCTCTCTCTCTCTCTCTCTTTCTCTCTCTTTCTCTCTCTCTCTCTCTCTCTCTCTCTCTATCTATCTTTCTCTCTGTCGCCTAGCTTTTTAAAAATAAAACAAAACAGTTTTGGTAACAGCCTGGCAGTGTCAGGCCTGAGGGAAAAAAATGCCAGACAAAATATAATTTAATGGATTTCTTTTGGAAGTCAGAGTTACAGAGAGGGAGAGATAGAGATAGAGATAGAGATAGAGATAGAGATAGAGATAGAGATAGAGATAGAGATAGAAAATCTTCCATCCACTGGTTCACTCCTCAGATGGCCACAATGGCCAGGGCTGCCAGGATGAACCCAGGAGCAAAAAGTTTCATCTGGGTCTCCCACATGGGTGGCAGGAAGCACTTGGGCCATTTTCTGCTGCTTTTCCTAGACCATTAGTAGGGAGCTGGATCAGAAGTGGAGCAGCCAGGGTTTGAACCAGCGCCCATATGGGATGCCTGGTGTCTCAGGTGAAGGCTTTACCTACTACACCACAAGTGACCCCAATAAAATATAATTTAAGCTAAAAATTGTTAATATATAACAACATCATATAGTAAGAGAATCAGTTCATCAAGAAGAAACAATTATTATAAACATATGTGCATCAAACAACAGAGGCCCTAAATACCTGAAGTAAATCTTCACAGATTTGAAGGAAGAAATAATTTTTACAATAAGAGCTGGAGGTGTCAATATTCCCACTGTGATGGTTAATTTCATGTCAAGTTGATTGGACCACAAGAGCCCAGATATTATCCTGGTTGAGTCTGTGAGAGTGTTTTTTGAATGAGATCAACATTTGAATTGGTAGACTGAGTAAAGGCAGATTGCCCCCTCTAATGTGGGTGGCCATCATCCTATCAGCTGGAAGGGCTAAAGAGAACAAAAAGATTGATCCTCTTGCAAATAAGACAGAACTCTTACCTGATTGATTGGGATGGGACATTGGTCTTTTCCTGACATTGGATTCAGACTGAAACATTGGTTTTCATGGGTTGTAAGCCCACTTGCTGTTGGACTGGTACACTGTTGGCTCTTTTAGGTTTCCAGATTGTCAACTACATAGTTGGAAGCTTCTCAGTCTCTTGAATTGCACAAGCCAATTCCTTCTAATAAACATCTCTATACAGCTATATGTCCTATGGTTTCTCTGGGGAGCCCTAATACACCCACTTTCATTAACAGATCATATTTCTAAACAGAAGATCAATAAATATAAGGCTCGAACAACACTACATAAATCAACATGACCTAAGATATCTATCTATCTATCTAGAACACTCAACAAAGGTAGAATACACATTAATCTCAAGATTGCATGGAATATGCTCTAGGATAAATAATAACTTAGGCCATTAAATACTTCTCAATAAATTAAAAATACTGAAATCATTGAAAGTATCTTCTCCAACCACAATGAGATAAATAAAAACCACTAATGGAAGGAAAACTGGACAATCTCCAAAGACATGGAAATTAAACAACACTATTAAACAATCAATGAGTCAAAGAAGAAATCACAAGGGAAATTTGAAATTATGTGGAGAAGAATGGACATGAAGACACAACAAACAAGATGCAGTGAAAGAAGTTCCCAGGGAAATTTACAGGTGTAAAGCCTTACATAGAAAAAGGAGCCTTTGAATCAACAATATAACTACACATATTAAGGAACTAGAAAATGAAAAGCAAATTAAGTGTAAAGGCCAGCAAGAAGGAGAGAATAATAATGATTAGAGCAATATAAATGGAAAAGCAACAGAGAATGAATGAAACTAAAGGTTGGTGCTTTGAAAAGACCAACAAAATTGACAAAACTTAAACTAGAACTGATCAAGATACAAGAGAGAGAGAGAACATGTTAATAACTAAAATCAGAAATAAAAGTGGGGACATTACCACTGAATTTAGACAATTAAAGGGATTATGAGAGTATTATGAATACCTATATAGCAAAGCATAGATAATATAGATAAAATAATCATCTCCCTAGGAAAACAGAAATTACCAGAACTGACTCAAGAAGGAAATAGAAAATATGAATAAATCTGTAATAAGTGAAGAGATTGAATTAGTAATCAAAAAACTCCAAGAAAGAAAAGTCCAGGACCAGATGACTTCACAGGTAAATTATTTAAAGAAACATTTAAAAAATTAACACCGATGATACTCAAAGTCTTCCAAAAAATTGAGGCAGAGGAACTAATTCCTAACATATTCCATGAGCATTACCCTGACACCAAAGCCATACAAAGATACTACATGAAAAGAAAATGACAGAACAATATCCCTTATGAATATGGACAAGAAAACCCTCCACAAAATACTAGAAAACAGAATCCAAGAGCCAACTAAAAGGATTATACACCATGACCAACTGGGATTTATCCTAGGGATGCAAGAGTGGTGCAACATAAGGAGATCAATCAATGTAATACACAATATTAATAGAACAATGGAGGGAACCACATAATCATCTCAATAGACTCATAAAGGCATTTCACAAAATTCATCACCCTTTCATGATAAAAACACTCAGCAAACCAGGCATAGAAGGGAATTCTGTTAACATGATAGAGTGCTTTTATGAAAAACCCACAGCTAACATCATACTCAACAGTGAAAGGCTGAACGCTTTCCCCTTTAGAGTAGAAACAATTCAAGGACACCTGCTTTCATCACTGCTATTCAATATTATACTGAAGTCCCAGCCAGACCAATTTGGCAAGCAAAAAAATTGTCATCATTTGGCAATGATGGCAATCAATGTCAGGTGAAAGCCCTGGATGACAATTGTCATCCAAATTGGAAGGGAAGAAGTAAACTATCTACAGTTGCAGATGACATGGTTTTACATACAGAAAATCCTAGGAACACACATAAAAAATCTACTAGAGCTAACAAGTGAATGTAGGAAAGTTGTAGGATATAACATCAACACACAAAATCCAGCTATGTTTCTAAAAAATATCAATAAACAAACTTGGGTCATCCTCTACTGTTTTCCCAGGCCATAGCATAGAGCTGGACTGGAAGTGGAGCAGCTGGGACTCGAACCGGTGCCCACATGGGATACTGGCACTGCAGGCGGCAGCCTCACCTGCTACACCACAGCGCTGGCTCCAGATTTTATCATTTTAATTACTTATTTTAGTTCTATCTATATCTATGTTTAAATCCTTGGCTATTTCTTTCTAGGTAGCATATGATTTCTAATTGATTTGTGAAAACTTTTTCTATATGGGAGATACTTTTGAAATATGTGAGGGAAACATTTTTTCTCTCTGTAGTTCTTCTGTCAACTTTGTTTACAGTATTCCCTCATAAACTATTACCTTTTAATATATTTTTTCTAATACATTTATTTTATTTTTTTCTGTTTTCCAAGGAATTTATTTAGTTAGACTTCAGAAGGCCCTAAAAATCCGCATTTTTCACAAGGACCCCAGATGATTCTAGGTTTTGGTTGCTAGTTTTTTTTGTTTGTTTTTTATTTGTTTGAAAGGCAGAGTTGAAGAAAGAGAGAGAGAGAGATCTTCCATGTGCTGGTTCACTTCCAAAATGGCCGCAATGGCTGGGGCTGGGCCAGGCCAAAGCCAGGAGCCCAGAGCTTCTTCAGGTCTCCCATATGGGTACAAGGGTCCAAGATCTTGGGGCATTTCTGCTGCTTTCCCAGTGTATTAGCAGGGAGCTGGATCAAAAGTGGAGCAGTCAGGGCACAAACCAGCACCCATATGGGATGCTGGGGTTGCAGGCAGAGGCTTAACTTGTTACACCACAACACCATTCCTGCAAGTATAGTTTGAGAAAATAAACCTTCATTGTTTGTCAGACTATTGAATTATAAGTTATGTAATTGAACAATTTTTTAATATTAAGATACCCAAGTAGTTCAAAAAGATAAATATGCTAAAGCAAAAGCTATACAACAATGAGAAACATTAACAGCAACTCCAAGTACAGATGAAGATAGTCCTCTGAATTTGCACGTCATTGAGCATCAAAACCCACCAATCTTCTTGTTTATTCTTGTACATTATCCTGTATCCACATTCTCTGCATCTGATTGGATCCCTGGTTTTTATTTCAGTTTTGGTGTGACATTCTCCACAAATATGTGTCATTAGCTGCCGCTTTGGGGGCTGAACATCCTTCTGGGTGTTCATTGTCAGTCCCTGTGTTGCATGGAGAAATTCTTCTAATACATGTATAATTTCATTTATTAGTAATTTATCTTTTGAATGGCATTACGTAGGATCTAACTTCCCATTTGTAGTTCTTTCAACACCATTTATTGAACATTTCATATTTTACCATGGATTTGAAATACTAATTCTGATCATTAATTTGAAACTCTTGATCTGTTGGTTATTCCTGCTCCAGTATCAGGTGACAGCGCCTTTCAGTCCTGCACATCTCTGGTGACACTGCTTATCTTCACCTGCTCACCTGACTGCTGTGCTCCTGTGGCCTCTGTTACTTTCTTATTTGTGTAAATATACACCATTTACTCTCTACCATTAGGTGTAACTCCTAGTGTTGCCTGTCCACTGCTTTCCTAGATCCATGTTATACAATTCTACCCTGTTCTTTTTTTTTTTTTTTTTTTTGACAGGCAGAGTGGGCAGTGAGAGCAGTGAGAGAGAGAGACAGAGAGAAAGGTCTTCCTTTGCCGTTGGTTCACCCTCCAGTGGCCGCTGTGGGCAGCACGCTGCAGCCAGCACACCGCGCTGATCCAATGGCAGGAGCCAAGTGCTTCTCCTGGTCTCCCATGGGGTGCAGGGCCCAAGCACTTGGGCCATCCTCCACTGCGCTCCCGGGCCACAGCAGGGAGCTGGATTGGAAGAGGGGAAACCGGGACAGAATCCGGCACCCCAATCGGGACTAGAATCCAGTGTGCCGGCGCCACAAGGCGGAGGATTAGCCTATTGAGCAGCGGTGCCGGCCTCTATCCTGTTCTAATCTAGTTGAGGTTTGCCTAGATAACCTTTTTTTTTTTTTAAAAAAAAAAAGAGATATAAATTTAAATATTTAAAATTTTTATTTATTTGTAAAGTAGAGAGAAAGATACAGATGAAATCTCCCATCCATTGATTTATTCCCTTAATGCCTGCAATAGCCAGGGCTGGACCAGGCCATAGTCAGGTGTCTGTAACTCAATCTGGGTCTTCCATGTGGGTGGCAAGGACCCTAGTAACTTAAGCCACCACCTGTTGCTTCTCAGGGAGTGCATTAGCAGGAAGCTAAATCAGAAGTGGAGTCAGGAATTGAACCCACGTACTCTCATATGAGATGCAGGCATCTCAAATGGTGTCTTAACTGCTTGCCAAATGCCTGCTTGCTTAGATGGAGCCTTTGGAAATACTATTATCTTTAAGTAGTCTAGAGTGTTCTTTGCATAATAGATAGGTAGGCTTCTCTCTCAGCCAAAAAAAAAAAGGCAGATAAGACTGTTACAGCATAGCTAAAAACACAGATACAGAACAAAATTAGAGGAAGCTATCTATATGAGAACCAGCACAGCACAAGAAGCCATTCTTGGGAGAGAGGCACTGAATGTAATGAAAGAACATGTGGTGTAGTTCCAGGATTGTAATAGACCTTCAACAGCAAAGCGAGACAGAGAGCCCTGCAAATACGGTTGTTGAAGACTGTACCGAGTGTGAAGTTTGAGTCAGAGCAAACAAGCAGACAGAATCTTCTCCAACTGGGGGATCTGATATAAGAAAACATACTAGGCCGGCGCTGTGGCTCAACAGGCTAATCCTCCGCCTTGCGGCGCCGGCACACCGGGTTCTAGTCCCGGTCAGGGCGCCGGATTCTGTCCCGGTTGCCCCTCTTCCAGGCCAGCCCTCTGCTGTGGCCCGGGAGTGCAGTGGAGGATGGCCCAGGTGCTTGGGCCCTGCACCCCATGGGGAGACCAGGAAAAGCACCTGGCTCCTGGCTCCTGCCATCGGATGAGCGCGGTGCGCCGGCCGCAGCGCGCCGTCAGCGGCGGCCATTGGAGGGTGAACCAACGGCAAAGGAAGACCTTTCTCTCTGTATCTCTCTCTCACCGTCCACTCTGCCTGTCAAAAAAAAAAAAAAAGAATTAAAAAAAAAAAAAAACATACTCTCCAATGCAGAGTGGTATTAATCATAACAGAGTATCAGATTCAGAATGGAGGCAGAGGAAAAACAGACTGAATTCAGAATACAGTCTTTTAAAAATATAATAAAATATCTATTTATTGAAAGGCAGAGTGACAGGCTGAAGCCAGGAGGCAGGAACTCCTTCTGGGTCTCCATGTGAATTGCAGGAACTCAAATACTTGAGGGGCTGGTGCTGTGGCGTAGTGGGTAAAGCTGCTACCTGCAGTGCCAGCATCCCATATGAGCACCAGTTTGAGTCCTGGCTGCTCCACTTCTGATTCAGCTCTCTGCTACGGCCTGGGAAAGCAGTAGAAAATGGCCCAAGTTCTTGGGCCCCTGCATCCATGAGGGAGACCTGGAAGAAGCTCCTGGTTCCTGACTTCAGATTGGCTCAGCTCTGGCCGTTGTGGCCACTTGGGGAGTGAATCAGTGGATAGAAGATGCCTCTCTTTCTCTGTGCCTCTGCCTCTCTGTATCTCTGCCTTTCAAATAAATAAATAAATAAATAAATAAAGAAATCTTTTAAAAAAAATACTTGAGCCATTATCCACTGTTTCCCAGGTGCATTAGTAGTGGGCTGGATCAGAAGTGGAGTAGCCAGGACTGAAACCCGCATTCCAATATGGGATGCAGGTGTCCCAGCAGTGCTTGAACACACATACCACAACACCGGCCCCTAAGACAGTCTTTTTTTAAACCACACGTTGCTAATGGTTTCACCAAGTTGGTAAGAAACAATTAAAATTAATAGTTGAAACACAGCAAAGGGCTTATTACACATAGTCTATTGTGTATAATGACGCTCAAGTTGACTGTAATAAATTATATATGGCTCATTTGATAGTCTGATCTTAATTATTCTCAATTTTTTCAGTCGTTAATCTAAAGTCCTGAATAAAATAATTTGTGCTAATGCTGTTACAAAGATATGTAAGGACTGAAAATTGCAGCTTTAGAAACCAGGCCTGATGCAGGAGGTCTATGTAAGATCTATCCCTGTTTAAGTGTGTGTCTCTTCATTTGGAATCTGTGCATCTAAGGCTCATGGACACTTAAAATAATGTCCTTTGGAGTGTGTAGCTTCTCAACATATTACTGATGAAATGCTTTCTTAAGTGGAATCTGGTGATTTTTTTTAAAGATTTATTTATTTGAAAGAGAGTTATAGAAAGAGATAGAGACAGAGAGATAGAGGGGTCTTCCATCTACTGGTTCACTCCCCAAATGGCCACAACGGCTGGAACTGTGCTGATTTGAAGCCAGGAGCCAGGAGCTTCTTCTGGGTTTCCCACATGCGTACAGGGGCCCAAGAACTTGGGCTATCTTCTGTTGTTTTCCTAGGTGCATTAGCAGAGAGCTGGATCAGAAGTGGAGCAGCTGGGACTCTAACCGGTGCCCATATGGGATCATGGTGCTGCAGACCAGGGCTTTAACCCGCTGTGCCACAGTGCCAGCCCCAATTCTCAAATAAATAAGAATCTCAATGGTTTTATTCATCAGTGTTCATTATCTAGTCACTTCGCCTTAAGCTTTGAGGAATTCAATCCCACCTAGGAATAATAACAAATGTGGGGCAGCCGCTTTGGCACACTGGGTTAGGCCACTCCTTGCGACACTGGTATCCCAGCTTACAGTGATGATTCAAGTCCTGGCTCCTCAATCTCCAGTGCAGGTTCCTGCTGATGTGAACTCTGGGAGGCAGCAGATAACGGCCCAAATACTCAGATCCCTGCCACCCACATCGGTGACCCAGATGGAGTTCCACGCTCCTGACTTCAGCCCTGGCTAGTGAAGCATTTGGGGAGTGAATCAGCAGATGGAAGATCTCTCTCCCTTTCTCTATGTCCCTCTGCATTTGAAATAAACAAATAAACAATCAAAACTTTAAAAATTATAACAATAAATGGGAATGGAGTCCTTGGAATCCTAGCTTGTTATCGCTAGAATTTTGTTGTAATGAGAATATAATCACTCGTATTATTAAATTTATGGAATGTATTTTTTTTTTTACATTCCATGATTTTATAATGGATGCAGTCTCTAAGAGAAATTAAAAACCATCTATATGAGTGTTCAAATTTTCAAGAATGATTTCATAGTCTGGTTGAAAATTGCATGCTCTCTCCATCACCTTTCAATTTGAAGAACTGCAAAATCATGAATAATAAAAAAGGATGTTAAACTTTTCAACAAATCCAGATGGGTACCAATGTCATTGAGAATTCCTGAGAATCACCTTGATTGCTGCTTGAGACCTAGGAGCATGCACTGAATGGCACTCACTAGCGGCAGCCTATTGGCTTTAAGTGACAATCGTTTCCCTAATCACAGTGGTGTCTACATTTTTTACTGTTAAAAGTTGTACAGACATTAAGTCTGTATTTTTGGCACACAGAAAACATTCTAGCTTTACAGGGCAACATCCAATCATTTTACTTTCTAGCGTTCTATTTCTGCCTCATCTTTCCGACTTTGGTGCAACAGAACAAATGATGGATTATGAACAAGAGGCCAACTTTGGCATTAACTTTGCCTAGGACCTTGCATATCCCTTCCCATTTTGAGTCTCAGTTTTCTCTTTTGCAAAAAGCAGGACTTGGATTCTTACAAACTTGATTCTAGGGATTCATCAGAGGATGAATTGGAGAAAAGAAACTGCCAAAGAAATGACTGAGAAGCCCTAAGGAATCAAGTTATTTTCTATAGGGTTTGAGGCTGGGTGTATCTCCCTTGCCAATATTAGGTGGCCGGGAAGTGTGTCCATGCTGGGTGGTGCGGCTCATCACTGCCCTCTCCGACTGTCCTCCCCATATCATGCTGTGCTCGGGACATGCACTTGTCAGCTTCCTTTGCTCCTCGTGTTCCTCTGCCAGAAGGCGCCCCTGCATTCTCTATCTGGAAAACTTTTTATTCATTCTTTTTATTTTCCCCTTTAATATTTTATCTGGGCAGAATTTCAGACTTAAGAGAAAAATTGCTAATTTCAAAGAATTCTCATTTATTTTACTCAGATTCCCAAAATGTTTCTACCTCTCCTTCCACCCCTACAATTTTTTTCTGAGCCACTCTCAGCATGATGCTCCTTTTCCCCAGTATTTTGTGGATATATCCTAAAAAATGAAGACATTCTTCTGCATAACCATAAAATAAATATAAAAATCAGGAAAATAACATTGATCTGGTACTGTCATCTAATCTAGATTTGGATTTTACCAACTGTCCCACTATCCTTTATGGCAAAAGAAAATCCCAGATCCTGTCTTGCATTTATTGTGTCATGCCTCTTCAGTTCTTCTCCTATGCACCAGTTCCTTGGTCTTTCTTTGTTTCTTGACACTTGGTACTTTTGAAGAGATAAGTCAATGCCCTGCCCTGCACTGTGGCACAGCATGTTAAGCTGCTGCTTGCCACGACAGCATCCCATATGCACACTGTTTCTGAGTCTTGGCTGCTCCACTTCCATCCCACTCCTTGTTAATGCTCTGGGAAAGCAGTAGAATAAGGCTGAGCTTGGGCCCTTGACACCCACGTTGGAGACCCAGATGGAGTTCCAGGCTCCTGGATTATGCCTGGCACAGCCCTAGCCCCAGTCCTTTGGGCCAACACGGGAGTGAACCAGTGGAAGGAAGATCTCTCTCCCTCTTTTAACTCTGCCTTTGGAAAAAAAAAAAGTCCTAAACATTAAATATCTGGAGTAAATACCTCCTCCCATTAAAATAAATTTTTTAAAGAGGTCAGTCAGGTATTTTGCTGAATGTTCTCCAGTTTGCGCTTGTCTGGTTATATTCAGGTTACATATCTTGAATCTCAATGAATCACATTTTATTTTAAAGTGAAAGTTTCTCTTCAAAAAAAAATTTAACATTTAAAAAAATTTCCTCTTTATCTCCCTTCGCTTCTACTCCCTTCCTAAGAGGTAAATAACCACTGTTTTCAATTGCTATCATTCAGTATTTTCTCTGTGCATTAATATATACACACATATATGCACAGGCATATACAAACATCCACTTACAGTGCAATAAAAACGAATGCATAATGGGAAGCCAAGACACTACATGAAGGATTGCTGTGAGACCCCAGTCAAAAGAAGGATGTACTTTTCTCTGAAGGGAGGAGAGAACTTCCATTTTTCTTATGGCCTTGTCTAAATACTGACGAAGTTTGTGGATTCAAAAGGCTTCCATAATCTGGCTAGAAGGCCCATGGGAGTCTCACAGGCATGGAAAGCCATGTCACGGTGGCAAAAAACAATCTAAATGAAAGATCCTGGTGAACAAGACCCCAGCGGAAGGAACAGGTCATCAAGGAGGGAGGCACCTTTCTCCGAAGCGAGGAAGGAACCTCCACTATGATACAGCCTTGACTAAACAAGTTCAGAGTTGGTGAACTCAAGGGGCTTCCATAGCCTAGACAGCTCATGGCAAGAGCCTGGGGTGGTTGCTGATGTCATGAATAAGAGTGCCAATTGTTAAATCAACAACAGGAGTCACTGGGTACACGCTCCCCATGTAGGATCTCTGTCCTTAATGTGTTTTACTATGAAACTTAAAAACACTACTAGTCGAACAATACCCTATACCTTGTGCTGTTGTGTGAGTGCAGCCTGTTGAAATCCTTACTTAGTATATACTAAGTTGATCTTCTGTATATGAAGGTAATTGAAAATGAAACTCCATGAAGGGCGGGATGGGAGAGGGAGTGGGAGAGGGGAGAGCTGCGGGAGGGAGGGAGGTTGGGGGGGAAGCCACAACAAGACAAAAGTTGCACTTTGTAAATTCACTTTAATTAAATAAATTTAAAAAAAGGCTTCCATAGCCTTTGCAGTTCATGTCAAGAGCCTCGGGTGGTCACTGATGTCATACATAAGAGTGTTAACTGTTAATTAACAACAAGAGCCCCTGTGCACTAACTCCCCATGCAAGACCTCTGTCCTCAAGGAGTTGTATTATGAAAGTTAACTGTAAAACTTGTTTTCAAACAGCTTTTTTTATATTGTGTGTATGTGTGTGCAAATTGTAGAAATCTTTACTTAGTATAGAGTTGGTCTTCCATGTATAAAGTTAGCTGAAAATGAATCTTAATGGAGAATGGGACTGGGAATGGGAGAAAGAGGAGGAAGAGGGGTGGGAATGTGGGTATGGTAGGACAATCACTATATTCCTAAAGTTGTACTTATTAAATTTGTATTCCTTAAATAAAAGGTTTCTGTGGGAAAAAAAATCAGTGCATAATGCACTTACTGCTCTGAAATTTGCCTTTCCCCACTGAACTGTGTGTGTCTTGGAAATTTTTCTGTCAGTACATGCAGATTTATCTCATTCTTTTAAAAGTAGCACTTAAAAATAGTATAGATATGGCCTTTTTTATTTTGTTCCCTATAGATGAGTATTTGTTTCCACTTTTTTCTACCACAACCTTTGTACACACATTTAAGAACATAGCTCATTTACAATTTGGTAGATACTATCAAATAGCTCTCCTAAAACACTTTCCCAATTTGTATTCTCATTCACTATGTATGAGACAATTTGCATTTTTCTGATTAGTGATGTTGAGCACCTCTTATCATAGTTCATGGTCTTTTGGATTTCTTGTTCTGTGAATTGCCTGTTAGTGTTCTTTGCTAATAGAATGCTGAATTATTGGTCTTTTTCCTAGTTATTTTTTTATACGTCCAGGCCCTGTTTAATTCACCTCCTCTGTGGAGCTTCTCTACTTCCCTTATGCAGCCGGCTGCCTCCTCTGCTGCTGTCCCACAACACTGTGTGTATTTTTTACTGTGCCCAAGTCTTCATTTACTCAACATTCCAAACTGAATCCACTCATTCTATACGTGCTCACCGTGAGCTTGTCATGTTCTTGGCCTTGGGTGAGATGCGAGGTAGACAGCAAGGAGAAGGTCATCATAGCCTCTACATTCAATGAGTTTAGTTTCAACTAGAAAAAAAGCAGGAGTTTTGGATTCAGACAAGTTTTGGCATTGCGGCGCCAGCATTGTGGTACAGTGGGTTATGCTGCTTTCCTAACACTGTCATCCTATATGAGTGTCTGTTGAAGTTGCAGCTTCTTCACTTTTTTTTTTTTTAAGATTTATTTATTTATTTGAAAGGCAGAGGCAGAGAGAGAGAGAGAGAGAGCGAGCGAGCGAGCTCTCCCATCTGCTGGTTCACTTCCCAAGTGGCTGCAACAGTGGGAGCTGGGCCAATCCAAGGTCAGGAGCCAGGAACTTCTTCTGGGTCTCCCAAGCAGGTGCAGGGATCAAAGCCTTGGGCCATCTTCTACTGCTTTCCCAGGCCATAGCAGAGAGCTGGATGGGAAGTGGAGCAGCCGGGTCTTGAACTGGTGCCCATATGGGATGCTGGCACTGCAGGTGGTGGCTTTATCTGCTATGCCACAGCGCCAGCCCTTCTTCACTTTTTTTAAAAAAAAATTATTTATTTGAAAGGCAGAGTTACAGAGAGGAGAGGCAGAGAGAGAGGTCTTCCATCTGATGGTTCACTCCTAAGATGGCCATAACAGCCGGAGCTGGGCCGATCCAAAGCCAGGAGCCAGGAGCTTCTTCTGGGAGTCTCATGTGGGTTGAGGCCCAAGGACTTGAGCCATCTTCCATTGCTTTCCCAGGCCTTAGCAGAGAGCTGGATCAGAAGTGGAGCAGCTAGCTGGGTCTTGAACTGGTGCCCATATGGGATGCTTGAATTGGCGGCAGCAGCTTTACCTGCTACGCAGCAGCAGTGAGTAAACCAGTGGATAGAAAATCTCTTTCTCTAGCCGGCGCCGTGGCTCAACAGGCTAATCCTCCACCTTGCGGCGCTGGCACACCGGGTTCTAGTCCGGGTCGGGGCGCCGGATTCTGTCCCGGTTGCCCCTCTTCCAGGCCAGCCCTCTGCTGTGGCCCAGGAGTGCAGTGGAGGATGGCCCAAATGCTTGGGCCCTGCACCCCATGGGAGACCAGGATAAGCACCTAGCTCCTGGCTCCTGCCATTGGATGAGCGCGGTGCGCCGGCCGCAGCGCGCCGACCGCAGCAGCCATTGGAGGGTGAACCAACGGCAAAAGGAAGACCTTTCTGTCTGTCTCTCTCTCTCTCACTGTCCACTCTGCCTGTCAAAAAAAAAAGAAAGAAAGAAAATCTCTTTCTCTGTTTCTCCCTCTGTCTTGGTAACTCTGCCTTTCAAACAAATAAACCTTTTTTTTTTTTAAAACTTTTAACCCTCTCATCTCCTGCTCCCTTTCCCATTCCATTCATATCAAGATTCATTTTCAATTATCTTTATATACAGATCAATTTAGTATATATTAAGTAAAGATTTCAACAGTTTGCACCGACACAGAAACACAAAGTATAAAGTACTGTTTGAGTACTAGTTATAGCATTAATTCACATTGTCCAACACATTAAGGACAGAGATCCTACATGGGGAGTAAGTGCACAGTGACTCTGTTGTTGACTTGACTTAACAATTGACACTCTTGTTTATGGCATCTTAAAAAAAAAAAAAAAAAAACCTTGGGTTTAATCCCAGCACTACCACTGTGTCATACAGATCAAATCACTTGACCTTTTCAAGTGTGAATTTCCATACTATTGAAACGGGGCTAATATCTCCCTTCTAGGCATTTTGAGGCTGGGTAAGAGACAATGCATCTGAAGTGGCTATCAAGGGCATGCTACATGGCAGGCTCACAGTGAATGGATGGTAAGTGAAGAGCAACTGTTAAGAGATCAAAATGTTTAGCTCGTTCTCACAGGTTCTAGAACCTACAAGTAAACTGGGGAAAAAGATGGGAGGCATTTCCTTGCTTTGCAAGGACAAGGATAAGGTTGAGTAACATGCACCACTCTCCTAGATGCTGCTGCAGCATATCCCCAGGCTTGCCTGCCTTCTGCCGCAGGGCTCTGCTTTGTCTTGGCCCCTTCTCCCAATCCAGCTGCTCTCTGTTGATGCAGTACCACCTCTGCCCCGCGGAAAACAGGTGCTTCCTTCCTCAAATACATGGTCTTTTTAGAACATTCTCTGTAAGAAAGCCTTCGAGATACTTGCACATGATGCCACCCACCATTTGAAGAAGTGGGAACCACAGACTGAGTGGGAAGAGAAATGGTGCATGTGTGTGTAGGCGGGGACTGATTTATCCCAGACCTGGATTACAGACACAACTTTGCCTCTGCTAAAGGACTCTTAACACATCTCCTTTCTGGTTTCAGTGTCTCTATCATTGCAATAGGATACTGGATTTCAAGATCTGTAAAGGCCTTCTTGGTACGAATCACTGTGTAAAGGCATGGGGTATGTGTATACATACCACTCTCAGTCAGAAATCTCTGTGCCCTTGGGACCCCTTCAGCTCTTTATACACATCTTAATACCATGGAGCACCACAATTCTGGTTACCTGGAGTCACCGCATGGTTTTCCCAGTGAACTGACAGCTGGTAGACCCAAAGTTTTCTTAAACCTATCCTTTTATTGAGTGTCTTGTGGTCTTCCAAGTAATGTGAAAATACAAAGATGAAATATCAAAGCTGATGATTTTGGGAGGTCTGCAGTCCAGCCAGGAGACAACAGGATAAACACAATGTAATTGCCTTAATGGAGGTTAGTCTAAGGCATAGGGAGTCTGGGGAACACCATGCTGTTCTGTATGGCTGAACTGGAAGATTTCCCTTAAGACTCGGACTTCAGCAGAGTAGAGTGAGTAGGGGTATGTTGGGACAGGGGTGGGGACTATCTGGTCAGCAGGCCATCTAAAGCCTGCAAAATCATTTTTTTTAATTGATAGGTAGAGTTATAGACAGTGAGAGAGAGAGACAGAGAGAAAGGTCTTCCCTCCATTGGTTCACTCCCCAAATGGCCGATCCAAAGCCAGGAGCCAGGTGTTTCCTCCTGGTCTCCCATGTGGGTGCAGGGCCCAAGCATTCCCGGGCCACAGCAGAGAGCTGGACTGGAAGAGAAGCAACTGGGACTAGAACTCGGCACCCATATGGGATGCTGGTGAAGCAGGTGGAGGAATAACAAAGTGAGCCACAGCGCTGGCGCAAAATCATTTGAACTGGCCTTGCCAAGGCAATCGCAAGTGGGACTCAATATCCAATAAATCTATAGCAGGCTAATTTTCGATGATATTGTATGGCCCATGAAGAATGTTATAAATATCCAAATGGCCCATGACAGAAAAAAGGTTCCTCAACCCTGCATGAGATGCAGCACTGCACAGGCAGTGGATGCGCCCTTCGTAAAGGCATCTGTGGGAGAGCTTGTGTCTTCTGGCATCTGCTCAGGCAGATTAGCAGCTTGTGAAGAGCCTTTTCTGCCACTCAAAGGTCTTTAGGTTTGAAGACAAACTAAAGGGAGTGAATGAAGCATTTTGATCACAGGAAAGCAGTACATCCTTGTTGAATGCATTAGTAATAGTGAGGATGAAGCACCATAATTAGGATTATTTTCCTAAACGTGTGACCTTCAGAAAGTTACCTAACCTCTCTGTTTCCTTTTTCTGTCAAATGGGAATTGGGGAAAAAATCTACCTCATAGGGTTTTAGAAATTTAAAGGAGAATATACATAATACACTTAAAGAGAGTAAGCCTGGCCCTTGATAAAAGTTTAATTTTTTAAAAAACAAAGATAACACTTGTTTTAAAGAATACAAATTACCTGGGGGTGCTGTGGCGCAGCAGGTTAACACTCTGGCCCGAAGTGCCGGCATCCCATATGGAAGCCGGTTCCGGGCCCAGCTGCTCCACTTCTGATCCAGCTCTCTGCTATGGCCTGGGAAGGCAGTAGAAGATGGCCCAAGGCCTTGTGCCCCTGCACCCATGCGGGAGACCCAGAAGAGGCTCCTGGCTTTGGATCAACACAGCTCGAGCCTTTGTGGCCAATTAGGGAGTGAACCATTGGATGGAAGACTCTCTCTCTCTCTGTCTCTCCTCTCTCTGTGTAAATCTTTCAAATAAATAAATAAATCTTTTAAAAAAACACAAATTACCCAAATGATTTAGTAATGTCTGTGAGCCACTTCTACATCTTTTTTTTCTTTATAGCAAAATGGGTCCCCCAGTTCTGCCTTTTCATGGTAACTTGTACTTCTCTTTAGAACTTGGCATAACGTTAATTAAATTTTCTACTAATTTTTCCAGCCAAGCTCTTTAAGCACTATCTATAATTGAACTCTTTGTATTCTGTTTCCCCAGCTAGACTCTCAGCTCTCCTTTAAGGTCTCACTAGAGACCTTAAAAATTTACCATTTAACAGGCTGGTCTTGACAGATTTTCAACAAATGTTGGTGAGAAGTTGAAGTCAGGCTTCTGTTTCAGGACTGTTGTGAGAGCCAACCAACAGAAAAACACTTTATTTGTAAGGTTGTACAGATGCATTTACTTGGGACCAGTGCTGTGGCTTAGTAGTCGGTAAGCCTCGCCTGTAGTGCTGGCATCCCACATGGGCACGGGTTGGAGTCCCAGCTGCTCCACTTCCTATCCAGCTCTCTGCTGTGGCCTGGGAAAACAGTAGAAGATGGCCCAAGTGCTTGGGCCCCTGCACCCATGTGGGAGACCCGGAAGATCTTAGCTTCCCATGGGCCCAGCCGTTTGGGGAGTAAACCAGCCAATGGACGATCTCTCTCTGCCTCTCCAATAAACAAATAACTAAATCTAATAAATCTTTGAAAAGATGAGTGTACTACGACGAAGCATTAAAATGTGAGAAGGGGAACCCAAGCCAGAGGCTTCGAAGGGACCACCACAGACTCAATCTTTCGAGAGCAGCCCTTCGAGGGTCACGAAGGGTTAAATCTGTCGCCTAGTATTCTAGAAAGCAGCGGAAGGAAGCACCCGCCGTGAACTGCTTTCAACTTAAGCCCTCAAAGTGGACAGACCAGCCAGGGGGCAACCAGCACACGCGAGAAGAGACGCAACTGCAACCCACGTGCTCTCAAGGAGGCTTCTTCCTCGCAGGGGTTCCTCAAGCACCCCGACAAGTCTCCGGCCGCACGCCCACTCCCACGAGCCGTCAGCTCCCTTCTCACGCCACGTGGCGCGGAGAGGGCGTCCCCGGGGCGCAGGGGAGGCGGCGGCGGGGCCCGCCCGCGGCATTATGGGAGTTGTAGTTTCCTCCCGGGCGCAGAGGGCGCAAACTCCTCCTGTTTTGCCTTGTAAGCAGTTTTTCTTGTGTGCGAGTCATCCAAATAAAGTATGATTCATCTCAGATCCTGAAAAGGGAAGGGAGCAAGGCAAGGAATGCCGAACTAAAAGTTTATGGGAGAGGAGGAGAAAGGGTTAACAAGCAGTGCGCCTGCGCACAGAGGGGGCCCGGGGTGGGCGGGGACGGAAAGACGACTCCCGAGAGCCGTGTTTTCCCCGGAAGTGCCTTCCCTCCTCCCGGGTCCGCACGGACGCTGCCGCCTTACCTCATTTGTCCTCGCCCCTCCCCGTCCGTCTACGCGTTTTGGTTCCTGGTTGGTGCTTCCTGGTCGCAGCCGCGGCAGTGAGTATGTGTGTGACGGACCCCGAGCTGCCCGCGGCCCGGGGACCCCTGCTCGTGCTCCGCCTCAGCCGCCGGGCTGTGGAACTAGCGCGTGCCCCCTCGCCGGCCCCCGCGTCCTCCGTCGGTCCCCCTGCGTGTGGCGGGGCGCCCTCACGGCCCCTCGGCCGCCCCACGCGGCTCGGCTGAGGTGGCCGCGGCTCCCTGTCCCTTCCAGGCCCGAGGCCGTGGTTCAGGAAGGGCTGGGCGCCGGTGGCCCCGGTGGCCCCAGTGGCGGCGGCGGCGGCGTCTCTGCCTCCCCGACCTGCCGCCCCAGGCGTCTCAGGTGTTAGAGAAGCCGCTCGGTCTGTTAAACGCGGAGGTCCCGCCGCGCCGAGGAGGAATCCGGCCCCTGGAGGAACGGACAGCCTTGGCTGTCGGAAGCTGCACCTTGGAGACCAAAATTTCGGGAACCGTGCCCCTTTCCTCGTGCCAGACCAGGAGACGTGGACTGTGTTCCCTAGGACTCCCTCTCGTCCTCACGTCCTGTCAGCTTCGGGCAGTGAGGAACCTGTGGCTGGGAGGCGGCGGCCTGGGTCCCAGCCCCGGGGCCGCCTCTGGCTCGCTGGAGACTGCAGACGGCCCTTCCCGGGGCTGGATGCGCGCTAGGCTGACTGCAGGGTTGAGTGAGGAGAACTTGGAGGACCTTTCGAAGCTCAGGGACCAAGTTTCCCCGAGCCCTCTTCTCCAGGTCTGAAGTGAGAGCGTTGGATTTGCTGACTCTGGGGCCTTTTGGGAAGCTCCTGACTGCGTTTTGAATACGCAGGCGGTCATATACAAGGACTTCTAAGTGGACTAAGTGTGTGTTTAAGACGGTGCAATGCCTTGGGGACCACTTTTTAATTTTATTTAAAATTTTTATTTATTTTTACCTACCTTGGGGACCTCTTAGTGCAGTTTCCGAGGGAATCCGAAGGTGGAGAGTGAAGGGTGAAATAATTGGGAGGGAGAAATTTTATGGTAAGAGACTGCATGACAAAAGGGAAACGGGCCTGAGCGAAAGGTGCAGGAAGTAGTTCCAGATCGGATTTGTTCCTATAAAAAGCCTTTTGTATCCCAAGCACAGCTGGGGCTTACCTGAATAAATTTAGCATGCTTTTCTTCTATCAAGATACTGTGTTCTGTCTTCCTCTGTTTGTGAGCATTGTTTAGCATTAGATTTGATCCGAAGTAACAATTACATTTGAAAAACAAATTTTAACCCTATAGTTAATTGTGTTTCAACAGTCACTGTCAGAGCAGCGCACCAAGAGTAGGTCAGAAAATTTCAAGTGCAAACAAGCTATGTATTAATCACTTCCCAATGAAAACCATGCATTTAAACATCAGGCTGTGTGTTGGATTTAAAATATAGCCGAGGTGGACACCAAGTCATCAAGAAGGAACATCTAGGCTAAAAGTGCTTTGGGTGGAAATTGGAGCAAAATGTCTGAAATAATCAGTAGAGACTCTTAGCGCAGGATTGGCTTTAGCGGTTGTAAAAGTAAACTCTGAGAGCTTAAATGAGCCTTAAGTTGTCTACTTAAAAAACAAATTCGTTGAATGAATGCTGCTCCCTCTTTGGAATGGTGAGCACCTCTGCAGCTATTCTCTGTGGCTGTTTTAGATTTGCTAAGCCATTTAAATTCTTAGGTGACTTTCTTGCTGCCATATTTTCAGTGCTCAGCTTTTTTTGGTCACTGGGTTGATAGTCTTGAGTACCACTTTGGGAGGTTCTTGGATGGTACACTGACAGATTTAAAAGTCCTTTTCCTTCCTTCTAATTAAAATGCTTCTTTGATAGTTTTTATAGTCCACTGGAAATGAATGGATGTTTGTGAGGTAAATCTAGGTGTTAGAAACCAGTGCAAATATAGCAGTGAAGGGAGTTTTAAAGCATCTTTATATGAAATTATTTGTTTTGAAAATCTTATTTTTAAAATCTTAACACTTGATTGAGAGTCAGGAAAACAGGCCAACATTTGTAGCCATTTCTTAAACCAGCTGCATATCCTCAGATAGGCTTCATTATCTTTTTGGGCCTCAGTTTCCCTGTGCTTGATCGATTCCATGTTTAGGATTTTGTGACTGTCAGGGATCTTCTGTTATCTAGTTAATAAGTATGCATGGGAATTGTTTACAGTGATTAAAGCTGAGAAAGCCTTCCCAATCAAGGAGGGTGTACGTGTACATATTTATAAAAATTTGTCCTCTGAGTACACACTTTTTTTTTTTTTGAAGTAAATTAAATGCATTTGAATGTAATTAAAGTAGTAACATAAACCAAAACAGCCTCGGGCAAACCTTAACCCTGGCATACATAAGCTACATAAATAGAAGAGAGTAGGTTATGCTGAGCACAATTTTCAAGTACAGAAGATACAAAATCCTCTTAAAGGCCATAGGGGCTAAATTGTTAAATTCATTTTTCTACATTTCAGGGAAGGAGATAAATCCTTAGACCCAAGGAAGTCAGTTTTCATTATGGTTCTGTAGTTTATTTTTGGCATACATTCACAGGTGTGCCTATGGCTCTATTCTTAATCCTTTTCCTTTGGGACGGCTCCAAGAGTAGTACAAATTTGTAACTCTGTAATTTAGCTCTTTAATTTTTTCTGTGCTGCACTAGATTATGTTTTATCTTAAGTCCACACTGGATCCTCAGGATGGATCCAGTGAGGATTTTGAAGAAAGCATAATTCTTTTGACTTTTTTTAGAATTAATTTACCTATTAAATATAAAGGACAGGATTCTTCTTTTATTTGAATTCCTCTGAGGCTAACATTTCAATATAAACTGATAAATGCTATGAGTATTATTCAGTCAGCCACATTCAATCCGTATGACAATAATAGCATAGCAAACTGAAGGACAGTACAGCAAGGGAACAGATATATTGTACCTTTTAGAAAAAGAGAAAGACATTAAGAGTTGCTTTCTTTATTTTTGGAAAACGAGTCCGTTTTGACTCTTGTTCATTTGACTTTTAGGATCAGCTGTTTGTATTACCAAAACTATCATTACAACCTTCCAACATTTTGGACAGAAAATTGGGAAACTAAGAAAATGATTGGATGGAGGGAACATTTAACCTGATGATTGAGAGCTGGTTGTGTGCCTGCATCCTGTGTCAGTGTGCCTGGATTAAAGTTGCTGGCTTTAGCTCCTGACTCCAGCTTCTTTCTGGTGCAGACCTTGAGGGGTAGAAGTGATGGCTCACGTGGTTGGGCTGCTTCCACCCGCACAGGAGACCTGGATTGAGTTCCTGTCTCCTGGTGTCAGCCCTATCTATTGCAGGCATTTGGAGAGTGAACTGGCAGATGGGAGCTCACTCTCTCTTTCAAATACATACAAATAAATAAATAAAATAAAATAAAATGGCTGTTAATTAGATCTGTATAGCTAAAAGTAGATAAAAAATATATTGGTGGTATTAATGTTTTCTAGGCTGTTCCTGATTTTGAACAAGCTACCATGTAGATTTTTGGCTGCCCGTGGGAGAATTTAAGACTTTCAAATAGGTGAAGACAAGTGAGAAATTTATCAACCATAGTTTCTGTATTTTAGGCACATACTAGATTTACCAGGACTAAAAAACAAATGTCTGGTGATATGATGCATTCATTCATTCATTCATTCATGCAATCAATAGGCCTTTACAGAAGTCTCCCTAAACACTCTGCTTGGCCTTGGTGATCCGTTTGCCAAAGTACATATGCATCCTGCCCTCCTGAGGTTTGTGATCTGTGCTTCTGAGAGATGTACATTGAATAATAGAGATGTGATGAGTGTTTTGAAAAGGTAAAGTACGATGGAAGTTTAAAAGGGGCAGTTAATTTAGTCTGGTGGGAAGTATGTTTAAGGTCAGTTGAAAGATGAGCAGGATTTAATAAGCTTATGTTAGGAAAGTGAAGTGTTTCTCTTTATGTATTTTTTTCTCCAACTTTGCAGTTTTGCCACAGATTTAGATCTTTAGTAAGTTTATATCTCATACATATTTTTATAACATTTTACTATGGAAGTGAACAGTTTTAGTAAATATTTGTATGTATTATTTTGGCCAAGAATCAGAAGGCATTGAGAATAATTCTAATTGAGACTTAACATCTGCACCCAAAAAGTAAACCTAACAGTGATTCCCTGTTGTGGTTTTTAGTCATAACTGATTCAGTATTTCTGTGTGAGAATGTGTAACTGAAAAGATGATATACAGAACCAAAAGGAAAGAAAAGATGAATGGAAAGAATAGTCAAAGCTCTTGAAATTGTCTTGCGATGTTTAACATTTTAGAGAACAATTACTTGGTGTCAAGCAGTGCATCTCAACTTGTTTTTCCTTTGCAGTGTATGTATGAAATATATTTCCATTAATACCTGTAATTCAAGTTGTTGGTAATAATTTCTCATTTGAGAGCGGTGGGTGTTGTTATAGTAGGTCATAAAAAAGGTACTGTAAGAGAAAAAATATTTTAAAAATGTGTTTATTTGAAGGCCGGCGCCGCAGCTCACTAGGCTAATCCTCTGCCTGCGGTGCCGGCACCCCAGGTTCTAGTTCCGGTTGGGGTGCTGGATTCTGTCCTGGTCACTCCTCTTCCAGTCCAGCTCTCTGCTGTGGCCTGGGAAGACAGTGGAGGATGGCCCAAGTGCTTGGGCCCAGCACCTGCATGGGAGACCAGGAGGAAGCGCCTGGCTCCTGGCTTCGGATCAGCACAGTGCGCCGGCCGTAGCAGCCATTTGGGGGGTGTACCAACAGAAGGAAGACCTTTCTCTCTGTCTCTCACTGTCTAACTCTGCCTGTCAAAAAAAAGTGAGAGGCAGAGAAAGCGAAAAACAGAAAGCTCCCATCCCCTGGTTCACTACCTCCAATGCCTACAAGAGGACTTGGTCTAGATATCACACATGGATGGTAGGAACACAGTTACTTGAACCATCACCTGCTGCCTCCAAGTGTCTATATTATCAGAAAGCTAGAATCAGGAGCTAGAGCTATGAATTTAACCCGGGTACTGCAGTGTGGACTATGGGTGTCCTAGCAGAGCATCCTAACTGTTAGGCCAATGCCTGCCCAAGAAAAAGCTATTTTAATGTATCTGAAAAAAGTGATGACTTTCACATAGTAGTGGGTTCTAACAGGTGAAACTGTGCACTAACCAGACAGATTAGAGTTTTTAAAATATGTTCTTTGTATGATTTTCTCTTTTACAGCATCAAAGTTACTTTTCATGATGTTTGGTGGCTATGAGTCTATAGAAGCATATGAAGATGACCTTTATCGTGAAGAGTCGTCTAGTGAACTGAGTGTTGATAGTGAGGTGGAATTTCAGCTTTATAGCCAAGTTCATTATGCTCGAGATCTTGGTAATGCCATCAGGGAGGAAGAACATGAAGAAAAGAACTCTGAGGATTCTGAATCATTGAGTAGTAAACCAAATCAGAAGAATCTAATTGTCCTTTCGGATAGTGAAGTCATCCAGCTCTCCGATGGGTCAGAGGTGATCACTTTGTCTGATGAAGACAGTATTTACAGATGTGAAAGAAAGAATGTTAGAGTCCAAGCACCAGGAAAGACCCGTAGTTCTCCTTCTTCTCTTCCTTCAAAGGAGTTGGCTGGTAAGAAATGCAGGAGGAATATTGAGAAGCCTAAACCTGAAGAGAGATCAAATGTGATCCAAGAGGTCATGGTTATAGAAGTCAGTTCAAGTGAAGATGAAGAGAGCATCGTTTCAGAAAGTGATAATGTGGAAAGCTGGATGCTACTGGGATGTGAAGTGGATGATAAAGATGATGATATCCTTCTCAACCTTGTGGGATGTGAAGACTCTGTTACTGAAGGTCAGTATCATACTGGCAATTTTGAAATATAGTATCATCTTTAATAAGGAGAGAGGATTGCTTTTCCTAGATGAAAGACCAATAGGGTCTGCTCCATGAGATTCCTTACCTTTTGGTCTTGTTTTTTGGCTTGTTTCTCATGAGACTTTCTTATCATTGGGTGTGCTGATGGTGGTCTCTGTGATCATCAGAAAGTGTCTGCTTCTTCTGTAAGCAGATTCATAGCTGCTTTTTCCTGTTTGGGTAGAGCCAGTTAGGGACCTGAAATCTTAGTTCCCCTTTCTGTGTTTGGTACCGTAGGTGAGTACTCTACCCATCTTTGATGTTGCCCTATACTTTAATTTGGCCAACTCTTTGGGATTGCTGCTAAGTGATTTGCTTCCTCTGAAGTTAACGAGATACCAAGGATAGGGAATGCCTGGTACATAGAAGATATGAAATTAGTTGTTAGAATTTTAGGAACTCCACAGACATAAGACAGGAAAATATGAAGAGCTGTAAGTAAGTCTAGGTAGATTGTAGGAGAGAATGCAAATTCTGAGGGCCACATCACTAAGGATTTAAATTATATTAGTCTTGTCTGTATTATCTGTAGTCATTTAGTCTTAATGGTTATTCCTTTAAAAAGTTCCTTTGTTTTCATTTCCTTCCCTTCATGCCTAATGCTTAGTGTCTTGTGATAGTTTTCTAAATGGTCTTCATTTCTATTTGTCCTGCATGCTGTTGTTAAACTAATAGTCTTGAAATGCACTTTTGTTCATGGTACTTTTTGTTGCTGCTCCAGAACCTTTAATGGCACCCTGATGTCCTCAGGAAATTATGACATTGAATGTAGATCATGCTTGGATCCCCAGAGATCAACAAAAATTTTTTTTTTTTTTAATTTATTTGAGAGGTAGAGAGAGCACATTCCCATTCTTGTTCACTCTGCATATGCAGTGGCTGGGGCTGGACTGAGCTGAAGTCAGGAACCTGAATACCATCTAAGTTTCTGGTGTGGGTGGCAGGAAGCCGATTACTTGAGCCATCACTGCTGCCTCCAACTCTCTGCATTGCCTGGAGGAAGCTGGAGTCAGGACCCAGAGCCAGTAATGGAACGTAGGCCCTTGTATGTGAGATGTGGGCATCTTAACTGCAAGGCTAAACCCTACTCATGTAAACTTGAGCCAGATAAGAAACATTTTAGGCTTTCAGACATAGAATCTCTTAATACTCAACTCTGCCTTTGTAGGAAAGCAACTAAAGAAAAGGGGAGTGCCTGTTCCAGTAAAACCTTATACTGGTTCAGGTTGTAGTTTAATGATCCTGAGCATTTGACAGCTAAAGGAAGAAAAGAGAGTAGAGTAGTATTTAGAGCAAAGAGCAGAATCAAGTAAAGTTTTGTCTCAATAAGGGAGTTCTGATAAGGTAGAAGAGAAGAAACTATTGAAGTTTATTGAAGACTAATCTCATTTAATGGATTGAGGTAGGGAAGGGGTTAAGTATGTATGTTGTTGAATTAGTTTCTTTTTTTTTTTTTTTTAAGATTTATTTAGTTATTTGAAAGGCAGAGTTAGAGAAGCAAGTTTATTCCCCAGATGGCCACAACAGCTGGAACTGTGGTAGGCCAAAGCCAGGAGCTTTGTCTGGGTCTTCCAAATGGGTATTGGGGTCTTTTCCTCCTGCTTTCCCAGGTGCCTTAGCAGGGAGCTGGACTTGAAGTAGTGTACTTGAGACTTGAACTGTCATTCATGGGATGCTGGAGTGACAAGCAGTGGCTTAACCTGCTGTGCCACAATGTTGGCCCCTGAATTAGTTTTAAAAAGCAAGAGACACACTACTGATTGATAAATCATCAAGTACTTATAAAAGTGGAGAAGAAAGGATAAATTCAGATGAATTGAGATGGATAAAGAAACATATCAGATGTGTTTAATTGTCTTGGTAAAGTGAAAGCAGAAATTGGAGTAGGCAAAGAATAATTAGAACTTAGAGAATGGAAAGGATGTTTAAGTGTTTGCTGCAGGAAATACGCTTAGGCAGTAGTTCCCAATATGTTGAAGGTGACAGCCTCCTAAACAAGGCATTTAGCCTTTCAGTTAAGGTGCCTGTATCCCACATCAAAGTGTCTATGTTTGAGTCCTGTCTGTGGCTCCTGACTTTAGCTTTCTGCTAATGCAGACCTTAGAAGGCAGAGATGATAGCTCAAGTAATTGGGCTCCTGCCACCCATGTGGGATGCATTCTGGCCCTTGCCTTTGGGAAGTGAACCAGCATTCTCTCTTGCTATCATCTCTCTGCCTCCCAAATAAATAATTTTTAAAAAACCCCAACAGTTTGTAAACTCCCCACAGGATTTTAGTTACATTTTTAGTGTTTGTTAATTGAGAAAATGCATATTAGTGAAAAACTATTCAGTACTCTCCTATATGACTTTCTGTTTTACGAACTACTTCATCGCACATTTGAAAAATGTTAATACATGTATGTAGGATATAGTTTTTATATAATGTATGCTGCTTGATGTCCTTTATAGTAACTAATTCTACAACTTCACAGGAATCCAGAGCTGGTAGGTTGGAAAACATTGTGTTAATGAATATATAATAAGAGAATAAAAGGATTGCTTGGAAGTAATACTCAGTCAAAATTAAAATAATATGAACTTGTAATGAACTCACTTTGAAAATTTCATAAATTTTTTCAGTAATACTTGGCATTTTAGAGCAAAATGACAGAAACCACGTTATCCAGAGTTAGCTGTAACATTATAGAAGGTCAGCTTAATAGGGAGTGTCTTCTTTGTCTAAATGCCTTCCTCTCAGATTACATGTAATATCATTAATTGAGTCTGTATTTATGATGAACAAATTGGCACCTCTTTTTTGTAATGATTTTCTTGAATTCAAGTTCCCCATGTGTATCTTGCTGAATAATTTTTTGAGTATATAAGCTGTTGTTTCAGGGTTAACATACTGAAAAGAAAGCTTGTTATTTTTTTCTTTGAAACCAGTTCTTTGCTGGTTTAGGAATCTAGAAATGCTGACGTTGATAGCAGAATATATGTAGGTTGGGAAAAATGTGAACCAAGTGTTCAATTCATTAAGCAACTTGGAACTGTGTTGTGATTGTGGAAAATTATGGCGATAAGAAAGGAAGAAGTTGATTTAACTGGACCTGAAGGGAAAGAAGAATGTTGATATATGTTGGACGTGTTGGGTTGTGGTGTGGGGGGCATGGCCATTCTCCTTTTTGTTGACAGACAGGGGAGCCAGTTGCAAAAGATAAGGTTTCTGTGAGATAGGGTTATTAGTACTTGATGTTCTTGGCAAAAGGCAGGTTTCATTGATAAAGGACATATGGAGGAGGCTCATGTGTTAAAGTTTTATTATGTTTAGTTTTGGGTCATGGAAAGGAAAGGCGGTCTTAAAGGAATTAGCTGTAAAGTGTGGGGAACCTAAGAAAAAAGTTTTAAAATACAGAATGGCAGAGCCGATGTGGCCTAATGGGTTAAGCCACCACCTGCAACACCAGAACTCGTATGGGCACCATTTGAGACCCTGCTGCTCCTCTTCCTATCTAGCTCCCTGCTAATGTACCTGAGAAAGCAGTCCCTGGCAACCACTACTCTCCTTTTTGTCTTTATGGGTTTATCTGTTTTGGATATTTCACATAAATAGAATCATCCAGTACATGATCTCTAATGTCTGCCCTCTTTGACTTAACATAATGCTTTGGAGGTTTATGTACATTAATTGTATGTCAATACTTAAATTACTTTTAAGGGCTGAATAATATTCCATTGCACGGATATACTGCATTTTGCTTATGCATTCATCAGTTGATATTTGGGTTTTGTCCACCTTTTGGCAATTGTGAATAGTGCTGCTGTGAATGTTTGCGTGCAATTCTTTGAATATCTGTATTTTAGTTCTTTTTTTTTTAATTTTTATTTTTTGACAGGCAGAGTGGACAGAGAGAAAGAGACAGAGAGAAAGGTCTTCCTTTACCGTTGGTTCACCCTCCAATGGCCGCTGTGGCCGGTGCACCGCACTGATCTGAAGCTGGGAGCCAGGTGCTTCTCCTGGTCTCCCATGGGGTGCAGGGCCCAAGCACTTGGGCCATCCTCCACTGCACTCCCTGGCCACAGCAGAGGGCTGGCCTGGAAGAGGGGCAACCAGGACAGAATCCGCTGCCCCGACCGGGACTAGAACCTCGTGTGCTGGCGCCGCAAGGCGGAGGATTAGCCTATTGAGCTGCGGCGCCGGCCATGTATTTTAGTTCTTAAAGATTTATTTATGTTTAGTTTTTAAAGATTTATTTGAGTTACAGACAGAGAAAGGGAGAGACAGAGAGGTCTTCTATCCACTGGTGTACTCCCCAAATGGCTGCAACAGCTGGAGATGGGCTGAACTGAAGGCAGGTGCAAAGAGCTTCTTCTGAGTTTCCCCATGGGTGCAGGGGCCAAAAACTTGGGCCATAATCCACTGCTTTTCCAGGCACATTAACAGGAAGCTGGATGGGAAGTGGAGCAGCTGGGACTTGAACTGGCTTCCATATGGGATGCTGGCACCTCAGGAGGAAGCTTAACCTGCTATACCACAGCACTGCTCCAAGCATTTTTTTTTTTTTTTTTAAGATTTATTTTTATGAAAGGCAGAGTTAGAGATCTTGCATCCTCTGGATCACTCCCCAGATGGCTGCAATTTCTGGAACTGGGCTGATCCGAAGCCAGGAGCTTCATTCGGGTCTCCCTTGTGGGTGCAGGGGCCCAAGGACTTGGGCCATCCTCTACTGCCCTCCCAGTCTATAGCAGAGAGCTGGATTGGAAGTAGAGCAGCCTGGACTCAAACCTGTGCCCATATGGGATGCCAGCGCTTCAGGCCAGGGCGTTAACCCGCTGTGCCACAGCACTGGCCCCTGTAATCCTATTTTTTTTCAAAAATTAATAATATATTCAATACAGATGCCTGTTTGTGTTTTTAGTCTCTAATGATCATTCTTTTCATAGGTAGTTCTATTTTATGTAATAATCTTCAGAGAGAAGGTTTTTTCATGCTAATGGAAGTTTGTGGAGATTTTGGCATACTTTAGGAATGCTAATTGTTAAGTAGCATTGATAACTATTTTGTATACCATTCCCCCTTCCTTTTGCCAGTTCCTCAAATTATGGCTTTTTAAAATTTTTATTTTTTTTAAAGATTTATTTACTGGGGCTGGTGCTGTGGCCTAGGGGGTAAAGTCTCAGACTGTGGCACCAGTGGGAGCCCTGGCTACTCTGCTTCTGATCCAGCTCTCTGCTAATGTGCCTGGGAAAGCAGCTGAAGATGGCCCAAGTCCTTAGGCCACTGTACTCACATGGGAGATTCAGTTGAAGCTCCTGGCTCCTGACTTCGGAGAGGCCCAGCCCCAGCTGTTGTGGCCATTTGGGGAGTAAACCAACAGATGGAGCATCTCTCGGTTTCTCCCTCTATCTCATTGTAGCTCTGCCTTTCAAGTAAATAATCTTTTTTATTTTATTTTTTAAGATTAACTTATTTATTTGAAAGAGTTACAGAGAAAGAGAGGCAGAAGCAAAGAGAGAGAGAGAGAGTTTCTATCTGCTAGTTTACTCTCCAGATGGTCACAGTAGTTGGGACTGGGCCATGCTGAAGCCAGGAGCTTCCATCCGAGTTTCCCATGAGGGTGCAGAGGCCCAAGAATTTGGGCCATCTTCTGCTGCTTTCCCAGGCACATTAGCAGGGAGCTGGATCAGAAGCAGAGCAGCCGGGGCTCCAACTGGTGCCCATATGGGATGCTGGTGCCCAAGGCGGCAGTTTTACCTGCTGTGCTACAGCACTGGCCCCAGGTTATGACGTTTGAAACAGCAATGTGATAAAACAGAATGAATTATAAATACCTTGATGGCCGATCTTTTCCGTACTCATAAGCCTTCTTAAAATATTTAGAGTAATTCTTTCGCATGTACTCATATATTTCCCATTAATTGGTAATTTATCAAATATTTACTGAGCATCTGTTCTATGTATACGAAATACTAATGAGGATTTAAAGTGGTAAAAGACAGTTTTAGCCTAAAGTGAGGTAGTATTTCATTGAAAAGATACATAAGTGAATTAATTTATGGAAGTACCTTCTTTGCATGAGAGTTAAGTCTGTCAAAGTCCTGGTGATAGATGTGGTTGAAAACAACACTTTTTGAAATAAAATAGGGTAGTGAATTTGAAATAGTACATACATCTGTGAAAGACAATATAATACATATATATGTATTTTGCATTGACTATTATAAAATCTGTAGTGATGAGTTCAGCATTACTTATTGCTCTGTGGCAAATTCAGGTTCTCTTCTCTTCAGTTTTAATGAGATGCTTTGCACATTTGTTTGCTTTACTGACAAATCCACTATTAGGAAGCATTTTCTTTTTGTTTGGCCTCTAAATGTTCAATGCTTTTCTTGTTTGAAGTTGTTGATTCGCTTCCCAAGGTTCTGTTGAGACATAGATGTGTGACTCTTATTTTTTTTTTTTTAATTTATTTACTCAAAGGCCAGAGTTACAGAGAGGGAGAGACAGAGATCTTCCATCTGCTGGTTCACTTATTGACTGCAATGCCTAGGGCTCGGCCAAGCCAAAGCCAGTTGCCAGTAGCTTCTTTGATCTTCCCTGTGGGTGGCAGAGGTTCAAGCACTTGGGACCTTGCTTTTCCCAGGCCATTAGTAGGGAGCTTGATTGAAAAATGGAGCAGTCTGAACATGAATTGGAGCCCATATGGGATACTGGTGTAATAGGTGCTGGCCTTATCCACAACATCATAATGCCTGCCCTGTGATTCTTAAATATTCTAGCCTTCCTTAGTACATCTGGTCATATGATGGTGGCTCTGCTTGTAATAAATTCATGCCAAAACATAGACTTTCGGTGCTTATTACATAGGAGTCTCAGGAGTTTCTTTCTTTCTTATTTTAAAAAGTTTTATTTAATGATTATAAATTTCCAAAGTACAGCTTATGGATTACAATGCCCTCCCCCCCCCAGTAACTTCCCTTCCACCCACAAACCTCCGCTTTCCCGCTCCCTCTCCCCTTCCATTCACATCAAGATTCATTTTCAATTCTCTTTATATACAGAAGATCAGTTTAGTATATATTAAGTAAAGATTTCAACAGTTTGCCCTCACAGAGCAACAAAAAGTGAAAAATACTGTTGGAGTACTAGTTATAGCATTAAATCACAATGTACAGCACATTAAGGACAGAGATCCTACATGATATTTTTTTAAAAAATTGATTAATTTTCTATGCAATTTCCAATTTAACACCAAGTTTTTTTTCATTTTCAATTATCTTTATATACAGAAGATCAATATAGTGTATATTAAGTAAAGATTTCATCAGTTTGCACCCACACAGAAACACAAAGTGTAAAAATACTGCTTCAGTACTAGTTATAGCGTTACTTCACATTGGAGAACACATTAAGGACAGATCCCACATGAGACGTAAGTACACAGTGACTCCTGATGTTGACTTAACAATTTGACACTCTTATTTATGGCGTCAGTAATCTCCCTAGGCTCTAGTCATGAGTTGCTGAGGCTATGGAAACCTTTAGGGTTCACCGACTTCGATCTTATTCCGACAGGGTCATAGTCAAAGTGGAAGTTCTCTCCTCCCTTCAGAGAAAGGTACCTCAAGAGTTTATTTCTAAGATCTGATCTTCATTTCTGTCTGTTACTCTTCTCTATGGCTTCTTTGTAAGAACTATGTTATGTCATTTGTTTTCCTTTGAGAATTCCTACCCTTTACTTATTCTTTTATTGTCCCTAACAGAAGTGATTTGAGTTTCTTATATATTAGAAAAGCAGATCTCCTAGTTGAAGAAAAGGAACAACAAAGAGAGCATAGTTTTTAATTTGTGAGGGAGTGAGGGATAGCTTGAGTTTGAAAAGGATTATTATATGAGACAACAAAATAATGAGTGCCTAGGAATTACAGAGTAATAATTAGGCACTGTTTGCCTGGGTAGATAAGTATTATTAGCTCTAAGCATAACTGTTAACCCTTTTTTATGAATTTTTATTATGAAAATTTTGAGAGTATACAAAAAAATAGCATGCTATAATAGACTTAAGTGTCCCATAAACCAGCTTTAACAGTTATCAACTTATGACTACTCTTTTCTCATCTGTAACTCCATGCCCCTGGAGTTTTGAAGCAAATCACAGGCATATCATGCATTCATTCATATATAAACATACACACATACATATATTTCAGTATATATTTCTGAGAGATAAAGTTTCCTTTAAAAAAAAAAGTTGTGTCATTATTACACCGAAACAAATTACCAATAGCTTTATTATCAGATATCCTTTTTTTATTTTTATTATTTTTATTTTTAATTTTTTTGACAGGCAGAGTGGACAGTGAGAGAGAGAGAGACAGAGAGAAAGGTCTTCCATTTGACGTTGGTTCACCCTCCAATGGCCGCCACGGTTGGCGCACTGTGGCCAGCGCACCGCGCTGATCTGAAGCTGGGAGCCAGGTGCTTCTCCTGGTCTCCCATGGGGTGCAGGGCCCAAGCACTTGGGCCATCCTCCACTGCACTCCCTGGCCACAGCAGAGAGCTGGCCTGGAAGAGGGGCAACCAGGACAGAATCCGCTGCCCCGACCGGGACTGGGACCTGGTGTGCCGGCGCTGCAAGGCAGAGGATTAGCCTATTGAGCTAAGATATCTAAGGCCTAGATATCCTTTTAGTGTTCATCTTTTCCATTTTGGCTTCTAATATTTTTTCTTGTAGTTTACTTGAATCAGAACTGATCTTGTATTATAATTGGTTATAGTTAAAGTTCCCTTTAATCTACAGGTTCTCTCTCTCTCTTTTTTTTTTTTTTTTGACAGAGTGGACAGTGAGAGAGAGAGAGACAGAGAGAAAGGTCTTCCGTTGCCGTTGGTTCACCCTCCAATGGCTGCCGCGGCCGGCGCGCTGCGGCCGGCGCACTGTGCTCATCCGATGGCAGGAGCCAGGTGCTAGGTGCTTTTCCTGGCCTCCCATGGGGTGCAGGGCTCAAGCACCTGGGCCATCCTCCACTGCACTCCTGGGCCACAGCAGAGGGCTGGCCTGGAAGAGGGGCAACCGGGACAGAATCCGGCGCCCTGACCGGGACTAGAACCCGGTGTGCCGGTGCCGCAAGGCGGAGGATTAGCCTGTTGAGCCACGGCGCCGGCCCAGGTTCTCTCTTTATCACTGTGTTTACTTTTTATTCCTGGCAATTTAATTGTTGTACTAACTGGATTCTTTTTCCTGTAGAATTTCCTGTAGCTTGAATTTTATATTATTATTATTTATATTTTTACTTGACAGGTAGAGTTATAGACAGAGAGAGACAGACAGAAAGGTCTTCCTTCCGTTGGTTCACTCCCCTAATGGCCGCTATGGCAGGCACTGTGCCAATCTGAAGCCAGGAGCTGGGTGCTTCTTCCCGGTTTCCCATGCAGGTGCAGGGCCCAAGCACTTGGGCCATCCTCCACTGCCCTCCCGGGCCACAGCAGAGAGCTGGACTGGAAGAAGAGCAACCGGGACTAGAACCCAGGGTGAACTGCAGGTGGAGGATTAGCCAAGTGAGCCATGGCGCCGGCTGAATTTTATAGTATTATTATTTAACATGTTCTGTCCCATGTATTTCCTGTGCATTAGTTAGATCTGGAAGCTTAATTAAATTCAGTTTTTTTCTCCTTGTAGTTATGTCATCAACTTGATACACTGTTAGGTTTATTTGGCTTTTATTAAGTTTATTTTCCAGGATTCCCTTTCTAAAATTTTATAGTTAAAATATATAAGATTCTAAGTTCAAATCAACAAACAGGGTAAAAACTATTCAGAGAAGTCTACCTTGTGTCTAAGTCTCTACCCTGTATCTGCCCTTCCCCTTATGAGTAACCATTAAAAGAAAATTGATAGTTTGTCATTATATATATAAAAAAAATGGGGCTGGAGTTTTGGCGCTACAGTTTAAGCTTCTGCTTACAATGCTGGTATCCCATATTGTAGTGCCAGTTTGAGTTCTGGCTGCTCTACTTTCAGTGCAGCTTGCTGCTAATACTTCTGGGAAAGCCGTGGAAGATGTCCAAGTGCTTGGGTCCCCTGCTACCCGCGTAGGAGAGCCTGATGGAGTTCCTGGCTTTTGGCTTTGACTTGGCCCAGGCTGGCCCAATGTGGCCATTTGAGGAGTGAACTAGTGGTTAGATCTTTCTCCTCTGTCACTCTGCCTTTCCAATAAATAAATACATGTTTAAGAAAATATGAACAAATGTGCATATATCGCCATATTGTAATTTCCTCTTTCTTAAATAGTAGCATATGATCCACATGTTGATCTGCCTTTTTTTTTCTGTTAATTAGAGTGTCCTGGAAATAAAACCATAATATTGTATAAAGATATTTCTAAGAGTGTAGAATATTTTTGTATCTTCTATACTAATCTAAACATATTAGATACGTAATAAATAACTTTTTGAAAATCAATGAAGAGTTATTTAAAATAGTTTGTGAGAATCAGGCATTGTGGTATAGTGCCTGTTTCCCGTATCAGAGTGCCTGGTTCAAGCCCTGACTACTCTGCCTCCAATCTACCTTCCTGCTAATGTATCCTTGGAAGCAGAAGATGAAGGTTCAGTAATGTGTCCCTGCCACCCATATAGGAAACTCTGATGCTAATGGAGTTTCTGACTCCTTGCTTGGGTCTGTCCCAGCCCCAGCTGTCGTGGGCATTTGAGGAGTGAGCTAGCAAATGGAAGATGTCTGTCTGTCTGTCTCTCCTCCTCTCTGTCACTGTGCCTTTCAAATAAACAAACAAACAAACCTTTTTAAAAGCTGATGAATAATTTGCTGGTTACAATCTTAAGAATTTTAAACAAATGAGCAATAGTCCAATTCCACTTTCAAAAGCATGCTTTATTGTTCCTGGATTTATGGTTTCTTTCTCATAGTAATTTTGAAAGATTTAGATTTAGCAAAATATCAAGTAGGTTTAGGACTTAAAAAGGTAATACCTTTTTTTAAAAAGATTTATTTATTTGAAAGTCAGAGTCACACAGAGAGAGAAGGAGTAAAAAAAGAAACGAATATATTCATATAAAAATTCTGTTTATAATTTCAGAGGAAAGTCTCTGGCATTTATTAGGAATTCAACCAGTTTGATAACTAATTATAGTTTGAGTAGAGTGAGTTGTCTGTTTGAATTTTTTAGTTTTTCCAATGTGGCATTTTTTATTGTATCTGAATCTTTACATATGCTGTTTTCTTCTTCTTCTTTTTTTTTTAAGATTTATTTATTTTACTTGAAAGAATTACAGAGAGAGAGAGAAAGAAAGAAGTCTTCCATCTGCTGGTTCACTCCCCAGTTGGCTGCAATTGCCGGAGCTGCGCCTCTCTGAAGCCAGGAGCCAGGAAGTTCTTCCCGGTCTCTCATGTGGGTGCAGGGACCTAAGGACCTGGGCGATCTTCTGCTTTCCCAGGCCATAGCAGAGAGCTGGATAGGAAGTGGAGCAGCTGGGTCTCGAACTGGTGCCCATGGCACTACAGGTGGCGGTCTTACCAGCTACACCACAACACTGGCCTGTTTTTTCCTCTTGGATCAGTTTCTCCCTTGCCTAGCTAATACCTACTCATCCCTCACATCTTAGTTGAAAGTTCACCTCTGCAGTTGGCTAGTCATGACATTAGGTAACTATTTTTATTTGATTTAAGTTAAAAAGCTAAAGTGAGACAATGGATAGACTTAAATAAAACACTTTGACAAAACTTGTAACTGCATGATAGATTGAGCCTATTGCTTCCAGCTACTTTTTTGAACTTACTAGTTTCCAGCCTGTTTTTGAACCTAAGTTGTTGTTTTGAACATATCTTTTTTTTTTGGACAGGCAGAGTGGACAGTGAGAGAGAGAGACAGAGAGAAAGGTCTTCCTTTGCCGTTGGTTCGCCCTCCAATGGCCGCCGCAGATGGCGTGCTGCGGCCGGCGCACCGCGCTCATCTGATGGCAGGAGCCAGGTGCTAGGTGCTTTTCCTGGTCTCCCATGGGGTGCAGGGCCCAAGCACTTGGGCCATCCTCCACTGCACTCCCGGGCCACAGCAGAGGGCTGGCCTGGAAGAGGAGCAACCGGGACAGAATCCGGCGCCCTGACCGGGACTAGAACCCGGTGTGCCGGCGCCGCGAGGCGGAGGATTAGCCTGTTGAGCCACGGCGCCGGCCTGAACATATCTTTAGTATGACACTTTACATATATTTTACTGGCTTGTTGATATTTTGTGGTCCACTCATATATGACATTAATTAATTCTGAAATCTTAACTCAGTGCAGCAGTTATTTACTGGATGTTTACAGTGTGCAAGACATTGTACCAGTAAAGTACTAGAATTGTCATGTATTCCCTCCCTTTAGAAACCTTAAAATGAGTGACAGTATGGAAATTTCACTGTAATACCAGAGCTGAATACATTTCTAGAAGTACAAGAGATGCCCCAGTATAATACTTAATCATTCCAGATGACTATAGTAGACTTTTTTTTTAATTTGACAGGTAGAGTTACAGACAGAGAGAAAGGTCTTCCTTCCGTTGGTTCACTCCCCAAATGGTGCTGTGCCTATCCGAAGCCAGGAGCCAGGTGCCTCTTCCTGTCTCCAATGCGGGACCAGGAACCCAAGCACTTGGGCCATCCTCCACTGTTCTCCTGAGCCACAGCAGAGAGCTGGACTGGAAGAGGAGCAACTGGGACTAGAACCGGCATCCATATGGGATGCCGGCGCTGCAGGTGGAGGATTAACCAAATGAGCCACAGCGCTGGCCCCTATAGTAGACTTTAAAAAAAAAAATTACTGTGGATAGGTAAAGTGTAACTCTGAATTGAGTAAGAGCTCTTTCAGCTGAGTCTTTTTTTTTTAATATTGATTTATTTTTTTGAAAGGCAGAGATTTTCCATCCACTGGTTCACTCCTCTAAATGGCCACAATGGCTTGAGTGGGCCAGACCAAACCAGGAGTTTCATGTGGATTTCCCACATGGGTGGCAGGTGCCCAAGCAATTGGGCCATCTTCTGCTGCTTTCCCAGGTGAGTTAGCAGGGAGCTGGATTACAAGTGGAGCAGCCAGGACACAAACCAACACTCATATGGGATGCCTGCATTGCAGGTAGCTTCTTACCCTGATGTGCCACAACTCTGGCCCCTGGGATGAATATAGAAAATGTGTAAAGTTCATATTAAATGCAGGGAGGAAGAATGAAAGCTGAAACCTGTGCTAGAAATTGCAGACTGTATAGTGCATACATGTGACTGGATACAATTAAAATTTTTTTTTTACAATTAAAAATTTTAATAGCAAATCTTTTTAGCAGTTACCTCAACCTAAATGAAAAAGACGACGTTCAAAATGCTATTATTATAATTTTGTTCCATTGTCTTCTGTTTCATGCTTTTATATATATTCTTTTCCTTTTTCAACATAATTGGAGGGGTGGCATTTGGCCGCCTAGTGGTTAATGTATCCTTTTTCCATGTTGAAGTGTCTGGGTTTGATACCCACCTCCAGCTCCTGATCCGAGCTTGCTTCTGATGCATATTCTGGGAGACAGTGGTGATGGCTTAATAATTGGGTTCTTGCCACTAATGTGTATGACCTGAATTTAGTTCCTGACTCACAGCTTCAGCCCCCTGGCTGTTGCTGGCATTTGAGCAGAGTATCAGCAGGGAAGAGGCCCCCCCCAAATTAAAAATTTTTTTAAACCTCCAATATAATTAGATATTTTATGCAATTTTGTGGAAGACAGAAAAGTTCTCATGGACCTGTTAGTCAAAGGATATGACCCGCTGTTGAAAGTGTTTTACCCAGGAATATTCAAGGTAGAGCATGTCGTAGAGTACAGCTTTGGCTCCTCAGGGTTTGTGTTCTTCTTTATAATCTCTTAACACAGGAAAGGAACAGGTTTTGATAGTTTGGAAGCAATAATAAACTTGCTTTTCATAACTCCTCAAATTGTGCAGATGGTATTTCCCCCCACTTATGCATTCATCAGCTTAATTTCAGTTATGTTTTGCTTCTCATAGCACAATAGGTCTTTTTAAAAATCTTTTTTAAAGATTTATTTCTTGTCCGGTGCTGCAGCTCACTTGGCTAATCTTCCGCCTGCGGTGCTGGCACCCCGGGTTCTAGTCCCAGTTGGGGCTCCGGAGGCTGTCCCGGTTGCTCGTTTTCCAGTCAAGCTCTCTGAAGTGGCCTGGGAAGGCAGTGGAGGATGGCCCAAGTGCTTGGGCCCTGCACCCCATGGGAGACCAGGAGGAAGCACCTGGCTTCTGGCTTCTGGCTTCCAATCAGCACAGCTCGCTGGCCGTAGCAGCCATTTTGGGGGTGAACTAACGGAAGGAAGACCTTTCTCCCTCCCTCTCTTTCTCTCTCTCTCTCTCTCATTGTCTAACTCTGCCTGTCCAAAAAAAAAAAAAAAGATTTATTTCTTTATTTGAAAGTCAGAGTTACACAGAGAAGGAAAGGCAGAGAGAGAGAGAGAGAGAGAGACAGGGAGGGAGGGAGGGAGAGAGGGGTCTTTCATCCACTAGTTCACTCCCCAGTTGGCTGCAATGGCCGGAACTGCACAATCCAAAGCTAGGAGCTTCTTCCGGGTCTCCCACGTCGGTGCAGAGACCCAACGACTTGGGCCATCTTCTGCTTTCCCAGGCCATAGCAGAGAGCTGGATCTTAAGTGGAGCAGCCAGGAATTGAACTGGTGCCCATATGGGATGCCGGCACTGCAGGCAGCAACTTTGCCAGCTAGGCCACAGCACCAGCCCCGCCTAACATGTCTTAAGAGTGGATTTCTGGTTGACATGTTTTCCTTGATGTATGGTTTAATTTTTTTCTTCTTTTTAAAATAAAGATTTATTTGTTTATTTGAAAGTCAGAATTACACAGCGTGAGGAGAGCCAGAGAGAGAGAGAGAGAGAGAAAGAGAGAAAAAGAGAGAAAGTCTTCCCATCCTATGGTTCACTCCCCCATTGGCCATGACGGCTGGAGCTGTGCCAATCCGGAGCCATGAGCCAGGAGCTTCTTCGAGGTCCCCGCTGTGGGTACAGGGGCCCAAGGACTTGGGCCATCTTCTACTTTTTTCCCAGGCCATAGCAGGGCTGGATCACAAGTGGAGCAGCCGGGTCTAATTGGCACCCATATGGGATGCTGGCGCTTCAGTCAAGGGCTTTAACTCACTATGCCACAGCGCCAGCACCTAACTCTTCCTTCCTTCCTTCCTTCCTTCCTTCCTTCCTTCCTTTCCTTTCCTTTCCTTTCCTTTCCTTTCCTTTCCTTTCCTTTCCTTTCTTTCCTTTCCTTTCTTTCCTTTCCTTTCTTTCCTTTCTTTCTTTCCTTTCTTTCCTTTCTTTCCTTTCTTTCCTTTCTTTCCTTTCTCTTTCCTTTCTTTCCTTTCTCTCTTTCTCTCTCTTTCTCTTTCTTTCTTTCTCTCTTTCTCTTTCTCTCTTTTTCTTTCTCTCTTTCTCTCTTTCTCTCTCTCTCTTTTTCTTTCTCTCTCTCTCTCTCTCTCTTTCTTTCTTTCTTTCTATTCATTTGAAAGACAGAGTTACAGAGAGAGGTAGAGACAGAGAGGTCTTCTGCTGGTTCACTCCCCAGATGGTGAAGCCAGGAGCTTCTGCCAGATTTCCCATGCAGGTGCAAGGGCTCAAGGACTTGGGCCATTTTCTATTGCTTTCCAAGCCATAGCAGACAGCTAGATTGGAAGAGGAGCAGCCAGGACTAGAACTGGCGCCCATGTGGGATGCCAGGGTTTCATGCCAGGGCTTTAACCCGCTATGCCACAGCGTTGGCCTCTAATTTTTTTTTTATAATTGGAAAGTAGCCATGTGCTAGAGATTGAGTGACAAAAGCATTGGGAAGTCTCTCCCTGATGTTTTCAGCTTTTGTAAGCTTGTATTATCCATTTCCTAAAGCTGCATTTGAACTGTCTTGAGTTGTAGCATGTCACCTTACACGTAACTACTGTAAAGGCATCTTTTTATTTAATTTCTAATTAGCATAATGACTTGAGCTCTGTTATTCACTGTTCCATGGTGAAGTTGTTATACAAAGAGAAGAAATAAAGATGTTCAATTTGAACTGTACTTGTAAATGGAATGAAATTTGAAAGCTTTTTATGGTCATTGTTCAGCAGCCTAAAAATCTTACTAGAAACCCCAGAAATCTTACTAGAAACCCCTAGAAATATTGGGTTGGATTTTAATAACATGTTGGGATATTGATGTTGTATGTTGCTAATTTCTGCAATTTCATTGTAGATTAGCAAATTAGTGTGCATTCTTCTGAAGTCAATTTATAATTTTTTTAAACTTATTTTTAGCACTTATTCCTACTTCTTAGAATTTCAGTTACTTATATTAACTTTTTTTTTTTTCCAAGATTCACCTTATTATTTATTTGGAAGTCATAGTTACACAGAGAGAGAGGCAGAGAGAGAGAGAGGGAGGGAGGGAAAGAGGGAGGGAGGTGTTGTCTTCCATCCAATGGTTCACTCCCCATTTGGCTGCAATGGCCAGAGCTGCGCCAATCTGAGCCAGGAGCCTCCTGGGTCTCACACGTGGGTGGGTGATCCCAACAAGGGATGCCGGTGCTTCAGGCCAAGGTGTCAACTTGCTGTGCCACAGCTCTGGCCCCCCAATTTATGATTTTTAAACTAAATTCACTTATAGTAGCTTTTCTTTCAAAAGTGTTAAGTACTTGAGGAGATAATTTTGTTTTTTAAATTTTTTAATTTTTACATTTCATTTACTAACTGGTTTGATTTTTGTGTAAATACATTGGAAACTGCTTAATAATAAAATACCATGATGTGTATTTAACTTAGTATAGTTAGGCTTAATATAGTTGCCACTAAAATATCACCTTATCTATAGGTTTGTATATTTTTTTTTTTTTGTAATGAAGAAGCATAAAACTAGATGGGCAACATTTTCATTCTTCTAAGGCTTGAAATTTGGTATCTTTCTGGGTGGAAGAGTATTTTCATGTAATTTTTTAATAGCTGTTTGCTAAGTAAAAACAATCAAACCTGATAGAGTGATCACTTCTCTGAGAAGATAAGTAAAATTTGTAGACAGTGTGTTTTTACGGACAAAAGGTAAATTTGATGTGAACTATTTATGATTAGATTGTGAAAGTTTTTTCAAAGAGATATGAAAAGAGAACATTTAATCCTTCTTTTCTTTCTTAAAGAGTAAAAGCTATTCACATGTTTCAGATGTCCTTTAGTAGGAGATCCTGTTCTTTAAAATTTTATATTTAATGTCAAAGTAATTTATTAGTCTCTTAATCACTTAGTGTTAATATTTACTGATAAACGTGTTAGCTTTTCAGTCTAAAATTTTTGATCTCTCAAAATCTTTTTATTTTTAAAGATTTATTTATTTATTTGACAGGCAGAGTGAAAGATTTTTCATTCACTGGTTCAATCCCCAAATGGCCAAATGGGCCAGAGCTGGGTGACCCGAAGCCAGGAACCAGGGCTTATTCCAGGTCTCCCATCAGGGTTTAGGGTTCCAAGAAGTTGGGCATCTTCCACTGCTTTTCCCAGGTCATTAGCAGGGAGTTGGATTGGGAAGTAGAGCAGCACAGGACTCAAACTGGCACCCATAGGGATGCGGACGTCACAGGCAAATGCTTAACTTACTAACCACAGCACTGGCCCCTATCTTTGTTTTATTATAAATGAAAGGTATTCTCATTGTTAAGTTTTTGGATTTTGAGTTACTTCTGATTGTTACTGATTCTGCTAATGAATGAAGAGATAATATTTAATTGAGGCATCCACCATGTATAAGATCACATTTTCTTTCTAAATTATAAGATATGTTTAATAATACCTCCAGGAGTAGATTTTGACTTTACATTTAACTTGAATCTTGATCTAATTACATTGAGATGTGTTTCTAGGAGTAAAATTATTTTGCAATATATGTTTGGATTCCATATATAAGTATAAAATTCAATGTAATAATGATTATTAAAAAGTGGATCTTACTGCTAAATATGTGACATTGATTTCTATGATAAATTCATACCTTAGAATTTCAGCTTTTGTCATAGTTTTGAAAATTAGTTCACAGCAGACTTGCGACTTCTGTTCTTTTTTTTTTTTCCCTAAAGATTTATTTATTTGAAGCAGTCAGTTACAGAGAGGCAGAGGCAGAGAGAGAGAAGAGGAGGTCTTCATCCTGCTGGGTTCACTCCCCAAATGGCAATAAACTGCTGGACCTGGGCTGGATCTGAAGCCGAGAGCCAGGAGCTTCTTCCAGGCCACCCATGTGGATGCAGGGACCCAAGGGACTTAGGCCATTGTGTACTGCTTTCCTAGATTATACCAGAGAGCTCGAATGGAAGTGGAGCAGCCAGGGACCTGTGTCAGTATGGGGATGCGGGTGCTGCAGGTGTGGCCCCAATTGCATCTGTTCTTTTTATAGTCTGTTCCCAACATGCTTTAAGGGAAGTTGGCATAAATCTCTGATGCAGGACCATTTGTACTTTCTCCTTTGTTTTCACTTCAAATCTGTAGTTTAACTATAACTGCCTCAAGAGGAAAAGCTGTCAAGTAGCTTAAGAAGTTACTTGTTAAGGTAAAATGTTTTTATTGGCAATTCCCTTGAAGTGAACAGGTCACACATTAATTTTTGCTTTGTAACTAGTGCTTGTGAGTTAACTACTCTAGCAGAAAGCACCCACTCTAGAAAACTTTAAATATCCTTTCTGTATTTTGCTTCAAAAAATGTAGGGGAACATGGCAAATAAATTCAATGAAAGAAAGAAGGTTAATTTGAAGAGATGATGTGCAACCATATTAATCCTTAAAGTTTTTCCCTATACTGCCCATGGCTTTTTTTTTTTTTTTTTACTTGTTAGGTGGTCTGATTTAAATCTGAATGAACTTTTGGTCAGTGGTTTTATTAAGAACTAGCACTGCTTCTACTTTTAAGGAGGGGTTTAATTATCAATAAAGTTTCTTTGTTGTTCTAACAAGAACTTGAAAGATGATCTCATTCTTATATAATTGAGTACTTTGCTCTTCATTCAGCACCTTCTACTCCAAAGATTATTTAGATTTGCTTTAAAAAGAATTGAATGTGTGAGAGAGTAAACACAACTTAAATATGCTGTTGGTGTGTGCTGTGTGCTTATTTTAACCTGGTGTGTGTGTAGTGAGTAATTCTTTAAAGAAGTTCAAAATGTTAAATTTCAGTGTTATTCGGATAGGTATATTACTGGTAAAAAAATCCACTGAGTTTTAAGTTGTGGAACACTTATATTCTTCTTAATACCATGACATTTTTGTTGTGTAAATTTTTTTATTTTCTATTTGAGATGTTGCTAGTTTGGGAATTTCCTTTGTTAACAGAGTAAATGAGGAAATGTAATGATTATACCATAGATCATCTAATTTTTAAACTGCTGGTTTGTTAGACTAACTTGACATAGGAGGGATCCTTGAAAGGTTCATGGAAAAATATATAATGAAAACAGAATGAATATATATGTGTGTGTGTATGTATATATATTTTGGCAGGAAAATAAACTTATCTATTAATTCCATTTCCACGAACTTTTTAAGTGGCCTGTAGTTCTTTACAGGGTGTCAGAGGACTTGTGTTTAGTTGAATGGAGCTGCTACCACTTAGGTTAACTTAGCAGCAAAAGGTTTTTTCTTTATTTTGTTAATTTTTAAAAATTTTCTTTAAAACTTCTTAAACATAGAAGGATATTTATGAAGTTTCTGAAGCAATATTTACAAATGGGAATCCTTTGTTTGTCTTTAGATATATCACATATAAATTTGTATTTTGATTAAGAGAAAAAATTTAATCTTTTACATTATATTGTGGATACAGTTATTATTTCTTATTTTAAAAAATTAATAAAACTATTGAACTTTGTTTGGAAATCTCAAAAGATCTTTGGTGGTATACCTGCAACCTCAGCACTCTCTTTTTATCTATACAGATTTCCCTGCCTATTGTGGCCGATTGCTTCAATTTAAATTTCCCATGGCTTTGGGTTGCAGACTTGGTTTTCTGCAAGAGTGCCCATGCTTACATGGTCATATATTCTGGGTGACTTTTCCACTTTTCTTTTTTGTTATTTTGTTGATTACTAAAGGGAAAGAGGATTTAAAAAGAAAAAAAAACCCACTTGTTTCTTTGTTTTGCTCTTTTTTCCTTAGCGCATCTATTTGTATGTTGTTTTGAAGATTGGGAAGAATTATTGTGTGGTACTTAGATCCATAGGGACTAGAGAGAAAAAAAACTTTATTTTGTTCTTGGATTTTGTTTTCTTTAATAGCAGTAGCAATTTCGTTTTTGAGTCATTGAGAAGCTCAAAAGATACCAACTTTATGCATGAAATTGATGGAAAATTATTAATTCTGAAAATTTCCATTCACAGTCATTTTACTGTCAGGATAAAAATGTTATTTTATAGTTGAACCAGATTAATGTTAGGGATACTAATTAACAGTAAGTGGTACTATTATAGATTTTTAATTTACTATATGTTAAAAAAGATTTTCATAAGAAATTAGTTGTAATCTGGTATGTGATTTCTCTTATTCAGTTTTTGTGGTCCAAGGTATGTATATATTCCTGTAGACATTTGAATATATATTTCATTGAGCAAATAACATTTTTACCTTGACCAGATCTTAAAAATTTTCCTCTTCCTGCAAAACACGTTTATTTTATATAAAGATTTTGTTATATAGAACAACTTTGTTGCTAGATGTTAAGTCCATAGGGAAATGTTGTGGCACTTTAAATGTTAACTATTACAAGGGAAAAGTTGAGGCCTCTAGTTCCGTCATCACTTTAGAAAAAAGCTAATAATGTTTTAAAGCTGTTTTGTGAGGATAGCGTCACACAGTAGCATATTAAACTGAGTTTTATATTCATTAAATTAATATAGAATAATAAATAATCCTTTTTACCATTAAAATAATTCTAATAGTTTCCTAATCTACCAAGAAAAATGATACTGATATACTGTTAATTAGCAGGCTAAAAATTTTCTAATGTTGATAAATAGGGAAAAGGTAATTTTGGCACCTTACAGTTTAGGTATTTTGTTTATACATCATGGCAATGAGATCTCTAAAATGCTCTTTATAGATGTCTGTTAAATACAGTGGAAAACTGGATAGGGGCAAACCTTTCTGTCACTGTTGATTAAAGGTTTTTATTGTGGATTTGAGTGCTGTTAGAATGTGCAATTGAATTTGTGATTACCAAGAAACAATTAGTATTATTGAATTTTCATTTTCTTTATTTTTATTGTTTTCTAGTTACTGTTTGCTTTACATTTGGATTTCTATCATGTGACTTCTCAGGAAGCAATTTCTTTTAAAATCAGTATGAGAGTTCCAAATTGAGAGGAAAATGTATTCATAGTCTAGCTGCTGTTTGTTAATGGAAATTTAAATAATCTTTTTAATTTCTACTCTGACCATAGTTGTATAGGTTTCATGAGTTTGTAAAATTATTTTCCCTGAGGTACATTAGTATTTGCAAAAATACTAGTTTATACTTCATGTTTATATATATAATTACTGAGAAAGACAATAACCTTTAAAATATATTTCTAGTATTCAGCACATTAAATTAGGGTGTAATCTTTAATACGAGAAGTGATTCAGCTATGAAAGCATGCAACTTTAAAAATAATAAAGAATTATGTTAGCAATTCTTGTTACCAGTGTTTTTGTGAACCGTTATCATAAAGCTTGTAGCATGGATTTTATTGTGTGTGACCTTAGTAGGAGAGCGATGTAGAGCTGAACTTGAAATTTATTAAGGGAAGAAACTGGTGAAGTGCTTTTTATGCTATTAAGAAACTTCAGACAATTGTCACACAATTTTTTTTAAAAGTTCATTATAGCTTAATGTCTTTTCCAGTCTATTCAAAATTCTCATTTTGTGGGATTTCTTTTTTGTTCTCCATTTCTCCTTTTTCTTTTGGCAGTGGTGGAAGATTCTTTGAAACTGAGTGACCAAACGAATATATTAACTATTAAAATATAATGGAAATACTTTTGTTCATGTTTTTTTTTTTAGGCCAAAAGATGTTGTCGAGATAAGCCAATGAGAATAAAATTATTTTATGTGGTGTTAAAACTGTAGAGCTTTTGAGGTTTTCTGTTCGAAAAGCACATTCTGAATTAGAGCTTTAAGTTGGAGGTGTTTGTGAAAATTTTGCAGATCTCTTGTTGCTTGGTGTTTGTGTTTCACTGTTCTTGTTGATGGTTGGTATGTCCTAAAAATATTCTGTGTATGAGAGAAAATGGGGAAGGGGCATGAGAATAGAAGGTGGCCAGGAGGGAATTGTCCTAAAATGTTGCTACCTGTCGGGAAGGGAGCTGTGCCATTACAGACTGTCAAAACAGAGTGCCTAAATTCTCTTTTTCTAAGAGTTTAAATTTTGATGCGTTTTACAAAGTTTGATCATGATAAATATTAAGGTTTTAACTCTGATCTTTATCCTAAATTAATTTAAGGCTTTACAAATTAGCAAAACAGTGCTTTGAAACTAATTACTATTCAGTTACTTGCTCTGTTAAGTAATAATTCTTTGATTATGGTATTTGATTAATTTTATTAATATGAACAACTAAAATGTAAGTACAAAATTATATATGCAAAAGTTGAATATATGCAAAAGTTGAATTTTTAAAAATGATTTTGATATTTTGCTACAGAGGCTACTTAGAATTAAAATATACCTTGGTGTATAATATTTCTATTTCCTAGGGCTATAAAGACATCTGCTGGCTTTCAGTATTCAGAAAATTTGGACCCTTTAAATTTAAATAAGGATGTAAATTAACTGGAGCCATATTTTTTGAATTATAGGAACTTGAGGCAAATACATAATATACTAGTGGTTGACTTGTTTAAATTTTCAGTGATTAGATTTTGAGAACTAGGAATAAGGTCTGGGATTTTATTTTATTCAATAAATAATAATTTAAAAGTACTAATACTAGAACTAGAGAAATAGGGATAACAATTTCATATCCATAGTTATTTTCAATAACTAGTTAGAAGGTATAAGTTGCTAATATATTTTTTTTGCCTTAACTGAGAAATTATATTTTGAATAGGGCTAAAAGAAAAAAACAGTTGCTTTTAGACAGATATTATCTTGATAGTGTGTTATTTGTGGGTTCATGTCACAAAAGCATGCAAAACTTCACCAAATAGAAATGTTTTAATTCAGTAGGATGGCGGAAAGCTATTTTATGATTAATCTAGAAAAATTTATATGTGCAAGTTTTCTTTTTTCAAGTTTCTTGATTCATCTTTTCGTTCTTTGTCTCAATTTTAATCTTCTTTTGTTAATTTGGATAAATTCATTTTAAAAAAAATTATTTCTGGTAATGTTATTGCTTGGATAACTTCAAACTATTCTAATTATATTTCATCCATTTATGACATATTATCAGCCAACTATTACTATTTTATTGTTATTTCATACATTTTTTGTAGGGTGTGGACTTCAATTCTAAAGTAAGAGCTAGTATATATTACAGTGTATATGACCATTTCTAATTTGACCTATTACTGTAAAGAAGGCTAACAAGTGTGTATGATTAGCCCACCCCTTCTGGAGCAGTTGAAAACAGGTCTCAGAAGACTCAAAGGAATTCTTTTAACTCCTAGCAGGGCCACGGGGTCAATGTCAGATTTAGTCATGCTGTTATTTTAGCCCAGTGGTCCAGAGAGATGACTGAAAAGTGAGTCTTTTATTTCTTTTTTTGTGTGGTTATTAACAGGATTAAATGTAAGCCATTGTGTACTTAGTACCAATTAGTTTCTCATCTGAGAGGTTCATTATGATTTTTTGTCAGCCTTCGTCTTGTAATATTTGTTTCATTGTTTGATTAGTTAAGGGGCTGAATGGACTAAAGAAAAATTTATAGCAGTGCTTTTAAATTCATTGAGAATTTTAATAATCGGTCAACTTTTTAAGATACATAGAGATTTAAAAATGAAAATTGGTATGGAAAATTATGAACTAAATAAATTGTTTAGATTTCTTTTCCGTGTTCTATTTTTCCTTAGTCTTAAAAATACACCATATTTATTATATCAGTATTTTTGTTTTTAGACGTATACTTCAGATTCTTATTCATAGTTCTTAAAATGATGTTCAGTTTGTTGTGAATATGCGATTATTGTTCACAAAATACAAAAAAAAAACCTCCAAAATTTAAAATCTCTTCTAATTTCTAGGTTAGAGACATAGATTGAGCGAATATAGTTGTCATGTGTAAACAAGCCTTAATTTGAAAGAAAGGAGCCTGAAAGTTGATCTCTTATGCTATTATAAATAGGTAAAAATGCAGTCTTGTGGATTTAGAGAAGAGGAGCATACACAGCTTTTAAATTGCTTACTAAACTGGTGTTGCTTTAGAACTTCGCCTAAAACTTTTTTTGGTGTTTAAAGTGTTTGAGTAACACTCATTACTTAATACATTGAAATGCCCCAGTAAAATTTTGGAAAAAAAGCGAAGAATGTAACTCCAAATTAAAATATGATTTATTTTACCAGTACATAATTAACAAGGACAGTAGGTCTTATATTCTGTTTTTGAAGTGTTATAGAACATATATAGTCACATGCATTCAGCTTTAACTGAATTTGCCTATAGGCTGATTCATGCTTGACACTGAAGTTATTTTTAAACATTAGAAATTAGAGATACTAATTTAAGTGAGTGTAATTGCCATTTTAATTTATTCTTTAAGAAGAATTGGTTAATTTCCCCTCAATTGACATATTGTATTTAGATTATATGATAGTACTGAGTCTTGTTTTCTGATACCCAGAATATTTTATTATGGACTTGGACATTCAAGATTTTATAATCCAAGTAAATATGAAGCATGTAGATTTGGTCATACAGTTTCTTTATTCCCTCCTCAGATTGGTTTCAGGCATAGTTAATGGGTGGTCTTTCCTTTTTAATATTTATGTATCCAGTTTTTTGAGAAACACATTTCTGTAAAGTATAAATACTGTTTTTTCTACTTTTTCTTTGATTATAACTTGAAAAAAACTTAGGTCCTCTAAACGAGAAGCATTTTTTTTTTACCTTAGAGTAAATTATACCTGCTTTATTATTTACAGCAAGTCTCCCTTTACTTGTCCCACACCTTTTAATTTGAAAATCACTTAGATCCTCCAAGTGAAAAATCTTATTTTTCACCATATAGTATACCTATTTATTATTATCCAGCCATGTCTCTCATTTCTTACTCCACCCCTTTTTTAAAAACTAACATATTTTCAAATAACAGGAAGCATGTGAGAAACTACTTCCTCTTGTGCTTTGATGTTCATGAAATAGGAAAGTAGTTTCTTTTGAGTTTCTCTTTTGAGAGGAAAAATGCAGTTTTTGCCACTCAACGTTTTCTCAAGATCTTTGGAAAATGACCTTGTAATATTGAAAAGGATAGATTTTTAAAATAAAAACTTGTTTCTCCATTTATTTATATTTGACTTAAGAGGAACCTGAAAGAATGGATGTTAAGTTGAAAATACAACAGTATCAGATGCTCATATAGTTAATATAATTAAATTAAAATTAGTGGATACTTACATTGATCAACTTGATATTTTAAAAATTTAGCAAATAACATCAAATATTTGTAACTTTTCTCTTAAAATTCAGCTAACTTTAGGAATCTGATAGAATTAAGTCCAGAAATCAACAAATAACTGTAGGAAGTATAAGGTATGAAGAACAGACTATGCTAAATATGATTCATTAGGGTTTCTTTTTTTTTTTTTTTTGGCATCTCTCATGTTATAGTAACCATTGTGAACAATTGAGTGATATATGTCAATTTAGTAAGTAATCAACTGTTAATAATTTTCTATTAATATTCCTTACAATTGCTGTTTCTACACTTTCAAATTATGCTACTTTAAAAATAATTCAGAGGAAATTTATGAATTTAAAGCAATACTGTTTCATTTTAGGGCCATTACAGAGTCTCTTTCCATTTATTAAGTGAGTTCTTGGGATAATAAGCATTGTAATATAATTGAAAAAGTTTCATCCTATAACTATATTTATTTAATGCTTTGTTTTTCTGTCAAATCAGGTGAGGTCTAACAAATTTAGCAAAAAAGTTATTTTGGCAGTTCCTAATACTGGCTAATGTAGAGATACAGGTTTGTTTTCTTATTTATTCCATAAGATTAAAATATAAAGGTGGGGGAAAAACCTTCCGAACAAATTTCTAAATCAAATAAAATAAGTGGATGTTGAGTGAAAGGTAAGTAGAATAAAAATAGAGATCCAGTATTCAGTCTACTAGCTTTATTTTATATCCAAAGCTTTTAACATTTTGGCCTTTTACATTTCTTGCAATGCAAATAACTTTCTTTTGTAAAAGGTTTAGCAGTTATGTTAAGATTAAAACTAACGCTAGTCTAGCAGAAATTAAGTTCAATTAAGTTTAAATAGTAATCACACTGAAGTTAATTTCTAATGTTTAAAAATAACCTCATATAGTGCTTCTTATTAGCTTCTAACAAATCATCAGAATTTGAGTATATAGTAACTTAGAGTTGTTTTTTTAAAAAATAGCTTTTTGGTTCAGGCCAAACTTTTATGGCATGTGAACAAACAGTAATTGTTTTTACTTATTGTATTTGATGAATTTTATTTAATTTTCTTAGTGTTTTTAAAAGATACCACACAGAAGAGTCTTTTTTATATTTTGATTTTATTGGTTCAGCCAAGTCTTGCTAATATTCTCAACTGATATTTTACTGGGGTTATATTTATTACACATATCTACATTGTGACTTATTGGAGCTTGATTAAGAAGGAATGGTTACCTCTATGTAACAAAGATGTACTAACAGGAATTGTAATAATTGTGTCTTCCTCTAACTTCAACGTGATATCTTAAACTCACAGTAATAGTGGGCAGAAAAATAAAAAACTGCACTTGCCTCTGTTGTTTTTAACTTGTAGGCATTGAATTGAAAAGCGTGTAAGCTGGTTTTCTGTGATATTAGGAACAGACATAGCTGATCTAAGATAGCAAATAATGGCCAAAAATACATTTTATATCCACTTCACTTAGTCAACAATAATAGGGCTTAAGGGGAGTCACTGTGTAAGGTGTACTGGTACATAAAAAGATGAAACAGGTATGGGCCTCACAGGTCCTATACTTTAATGGAAGATATAAGAAATGAGTGGTATAAGAGTGTGATGGGTGTGATGGGTGTGTGGGATAGGAAAGACACTGCCTTTGTGAGCTGCTGAGATGTGTGGGTGGATAGACTATATGTCATGTGATTGGGGGGCAGCAGGCTCTTTAATTTTATTTTGAATAGAGTAGTACTTATCAGACTGGGTTCCTCATACTCCTAGTATGCATTTTAAAGGGAATATTTTGAATTCTGTAACAGTTGTTAATTTTGTATTTTTTATTTTGATGTAAAAAATGTTCTGTATTTGTTAAAAAGAAATTTTGTGATATTTTGTGGTTGAAGGACATTTGTAACAGAATGAGACTTCAGTTACTTAAGCCAGTGTTCCTCAGTTTGATGTTTGTGAAAAGATTAAATAGTCAAGGGAAGTTTTCTTTTTCTCCTTAAAAGGGTTCATGCTTTTCTTAAATTTGAGAAACAAAGTTTAGAAAGTTTAGGTTAATATTTTAAATTACTTTGTACTTTGAACCGTATTCACATACATGACAGGAAGTAGGTGGCCCTGAAGTTTTGTAGTAGCAGGGGTATCCAATTTGGGATTAGATTTTTTTCAGGAGACAGGGCAATTTCAAGAGGTTTACTGTGAGTCCCAGTTTTCTTTAAATTTTTTATATGTTGCCATCATTTAGGATTTCAGTGGCATTGCTGACGAATGGGTACAGCTTACGTGATTTAGATATTTATTAAATAGAGAGTTAAATTTCTAAATTAACTAGACCTGTTAAAATAGTTTTTATTAGAGCTGTCTATAGCATCCAATACAGAAGATAAAACTAATGTGTAATTTATAACTTTTGGAGTCCCAATTTTACTTTTGCTTGTAGCTTTGCAATAAATTAACAATTTAATTTCTTTAAAGTGAATTGAGCCTAGATCATTTTGTATAATATGGAGGGGATTTTTGTTTCATAAATTAGGGGAAAACACATAAGAATTAGTAGATCCTTGAATTTATATTTTATTGTATCTGAAGAAATTTGGATTTTATTAAGTCAGTTCATGGGAAATTTAAGAATACTTATATTGAATATCCTGAACATTGCAGTTTTGGGGAAAAAGCACTGAAGAATATTTTATTTTCTCCTTCTTTTCCTTTAAAAGATTTTTTTTCAAGGAAAAAAGTCCTCATTCCCCCAACAAACCACAGTGACCAAATTAAGAATGAAATGATGATTTTCAGCTCCTTATATTTCCCAAATTTGTCAAGCTTTTAGAATACGGAATGCCTAGGAAGTACTATTCTTACCTGAGGGGATACTACTTTGGTTAGGCAGAAGTTAGGGTAACATTTTTGCTCACATCATATATAGAATAGAATAATTTGAGTTCATTTATATTCTTATTTTTACAGTACTTTGCATGTAATATAGCCTACTTTAAGGATAATATTTTATTACTGCTCGAGATTCTTAATAGTTCATGTGTCAGCTTGCCTTTATACAAAAGTATATTTAAGTTGCTTTGACAGACTTTAAATAGCAAACGGGAAACACATAAATACAGCATTGATGTATTCTCTGTTGTCTTTTTTTTTTTTTTAATCCCTGAGCAGTTGCAAGCATTTCTTACAATTTCTTATGCACAGAAATTCCCCCAAACACTGAAAAGCGGCTAAAAGCCTCAATCTCTGAAAGAAGCCCCAATGATACATCACTGAAAACATTTTTTAAAGAAGTCACTGATTATAATGAACACAGCCTTTAATGGCAGTTTTCGCTCTCCTTTTCAGGAGAATGTGACAGAGTGTCATTAAGGTTTTAGGAGTGAATGCTCCTGAGGAAAGGAGGATCCCTAGGACTACAATGATGCCCAGTATGTGGTCGTGGGATTCTCAGTTGGGCTCTTTTTAGGTTTTTAATCAGGTTGGAGAAGTGGGATGAGAGGAAGGGAGTGGGAATAGACAAGAGCTTTGGGACACCTGTACACCAGAGAATTTTACTTTCTCATTGATTTTCCTAGATGTTGAATTTGTAGGATCTAATGTAGCAAGGCAAACCAAAGTCTAAATCTTTTGAGAGCCAATAAACAAAATCATCCCTAACTATTTATGTTTGGAAACACATACTTCTTTTTTTGCATTTAACTTAAACTGTTTGGATATATTAAATCTGAAATTTCATTTAAATTGTAATTCCACTTCTCTGGGAGTATTGTTTTAACCTATTGTTGTTTTTATGGTGACAGTAATTGCCCTTGATGTATTCTGCAGGCCAATCAGATTGTATCACAAAAGAGGGCAAATAATAAATGTGTGCCAGTAACAGCTATGTCTTAGCACAGGAACAGAAAAGCTTATTTTTGCATCAGACATTGAGGTAACATTCAGAAGACATTACATCATATATAAAGACAGTTCTTTTGTAGTGGGATGTAAGATAGGAACAGGTTATTTTTATGCATTCAGCCAAAATTTCCTACTTTTTGTTTCTTGAAAGGAACACTATAAACCTCATATTTAATAGCTAACAACATCTGTGAAGTTTCTCTTCTTGATTTCTTGAAATTACAGTTTGTGTACAATGCTTGAAGTTATTTTCCTGCTTAGTAAGTCATAACAGTGCTTCTGAGCAGGTGTTCTTTCCTGTAAGTTGCTGTAGCGTTGGAATTTTTGAGATGTGATTTATCTGTTTGAAAATCAGAAAGAAATTGCTAGAATATTTCAAATCTCTTTCTCAGTGAGAATAAACCCTTGTTTTTTACGTCAAATGATCATTCTGTTCTTCATGTTACTTGGGATTTTTTTTTAACACTCTTAAAGATGACATTGGTAAAGATAACTTTACTTTTTGACTTAGCTACTTGCATTTTATGAAAAATTCTAACATCTTTATTGTTAAATCTCTAAAAATTCTTTTTCCTTTGGCTCTAAGATGGTGATGGTGCTTTTTGAGGTCTGAATATAAATTTAGTACCTGTAGATTGTTTTTTGATAGACTTGCTGGAAGCTTAATGCTACAGCAACACTTTATTTTGTCATTTTATTTTTTTTTATTTTTTTATTTATTTATTTATTTATTTTTTTTACAGGCAGAGTGGACAGTGAGAGAGAGAGACAGAGAGAAAGGTCTTCCTTTTGCCGTTGGTTCACCCTCCAATGGCCGCTGCGGTCGGCGCGCTGCGGCCGGCGCACCGCGCTCGTCCGATGGCAGGAGCCAGGAGCCAGGTGCTTTTCCTGGTCTCCCCATGGGGTGCAGGGCCCAAGCACCTGGGCCATCCTCCACTGCACTCCCGGGCCACAGCAGAGGGCTGGCCTGGAAGAGGGGCAACCGGGACAGAATCCGGTGCCCCGACCGGGACTAGAACCCGGTGTGCCGGCACCGCAAGGCGGAGGATTAGCCTGTTGAGCCACGGCGCCAGCCTATTTTGTCATTTTATACCCCACACAAATGAAAACCCCTGTGAACCCTTGTCCCTTTTTTAAAATGAAAAATTGAGACCAGCAGTTTATCAATCTGTGCAGGGAACCTGGGATTAAATCAGAACAAGGTAACGGTGATGGTAGTATATGCTGGAAAGGGTTTAAGAATTTATTTCCCAGGTGCTGTAAAGAAAGATTACACCGCCTTGCGGCGCCGGCACACCAGGTTCTAGTCCCGGTCGGGACTCCAGATTCTGTCCCGGTTGCCCCTCTTCCAGGCCAGCTCTCTGCTGTGGCCAGGGAGTGCAGTGGAGGATGGCCCAAGTGCTTGGGTCCTGCACCCCAAGGGAGACCAGGAGAAGCACCTGGCTCCTGCCATCGGATCAGCGCAGTGTGCCGGCTGCAGCGCGCTGACCGTGGCGGCCATTGGAGGGTGAATCAACGGCAAAGGAAGACCTTTCTCTCTGTCTCTCTCTCTCACTGTCCACTCTGCCTGTTAAAAAAATTAAATAAGTAAAATAAAATAAAATAAAAAGATTACAAAATTTGAAGGTCTTCAGAAACTTTATGGAACACATCATGAAAAATCTATACATAGATTTCAAATTTTTTGTGCCAAAATACAATTATCTTTTAATTTAATTTCCATGAACTTTTTTTTTTTTTTTTGACAGAGTGGACAGTGAGAGAGAGAGACAGAGAGAAAGATCTTCCTTCTGTTGGGTCACCCCTCATTGGCCACTGCTGGCGCACCATGCTGATCCGAAGCTAGGAGCCAGGTGCTTCTCCTGGTCTCCCATGTGGGTGCAGAGCCCAAGCACTTGGGCCATCCTCCATTGCCATTGGGGGGTGAACCAACGGAAAAGGGAGACCTCTGTCTCTGTCTCTTTCTCTCTGTCTCTCTCTCTCTCACTGTCCACTTGCCTGTCAAAAAAATTTTTTAATTTTTAATTTTAGAATAATAATTAGGTTTACAGAAAAGTCACAGAGATAGTACAGAGTGTTCCCATGTGCCCCACAGTTTTCCCTGTAAGTTATATTTCTCATAATTGATGACTCTATCCAGATACTTATTTAACTAAAAGTAATTTATTCAGGTTTCTTAGGTTGTTACCTAATATTGTATTCTGGTCTAGGAACCCATCCAGGATGCCATATTATATTTAGTTATCAGATTACCGTGTAATCCTCTTGGCTGTGACAGTTTCTCAGACCAAACTTGTTTTTTGGTAACCTTTTCAGTTTTGAGGTGTATTGGTCAGGTATTTTGTAGAATGGTCCGCAGTTGTGATTTATCTGAATTTTTTTTTTTATGGTTAGACTTGGATTTTGGGTTTTTAGAGGCAGACCGCAGAAATAAAGTGCCATTCTCATCACCATCTTACCAAATGTGAGTGCTGTCAGTATAACTTATCCCTAATAATGTCAGTCTTGATCACTTAGCTAAAGGGCTGGGTTCCTTTACTATAAAGATACTCTTTCCCCCTTTTCTTTCTTTCCTTTTTTTTTTTTGACAGGCAGAGTTAGACAGTGATAGAGACAGAGAGAAAGGTCTTCCTTCCGTTGGTTCACCCCCAAAATGGCCGCTACGTCTGTGGTGCTGTTGTTGGCATGCTGTGCTGATCCGAAGCCAGGAGCCAGGTGCTGCTTCCTCCTGGTCTCCCATGTGGGTGCAGGGCCCAAGCACTTGGGCCATCCTCCACTGCCTTCCCAGGCCACAGCAGAGAGCTGGACTGGAAGAGGAGCGACCAGGACTAGAACCAGTGCCATATGGGATGCAGGAGCAACTGGAACAGAATCCGGCACCCTAACTAGGACTAGAACCCGGGTGCTGGCGCTGCAGGTGGAGGATTAGCCTAGTAAGCCGCGGCATTGCCCCCCCCCCCTTTGTTTCTGTACTGTGCTTTTGGAAGGAAGTCACTGTGCACATATTGTACCCACCCTCCACCCCTCCCACTCCCACTCCTGCCTTAGGTGATGTGCCCCACCTTCCTGAAGGTAAAAAATCTACAGAAAGTATCTGGACTACAAAAAGTATCTGGAATTCTTCTACATCTGTGATTGTATGTTCTTCCCCAGTCATTTATTATCTGTGTGGACTGGTGGTTTATAATCTAGTAATACTTTGGTCATAATCCAATAATGTTTTATTTTGTTGCTTAAATCATTACAGCTTTGATCTTCAGGAGAGCTTTCAGTTGCCTCCTATATTTCTGTGACATACTGCCATTTTTTTTAAGCAGAAAGGGAGATTTTCCATAAAAGTTAGTTTGCTCCCCAAATGGCTGCACTGCCTAGGGCTGGGCCAGGCTGAAGTCAGGAGCTCTGAGTTCCTGCTGGGTCCCCCACATGGGTGGTAGGGGTCCAGTCACTTGGCCATCTTCCACTGCTTTCCCAGGCGGATAAGCAGGGAGCTGGATCACTGCTCATATTCCTGTTGTGCCACAGTTCCTCATCCCCATTACCCCTTCTTTTTTTAGATTTATTTGAAATGCAGTTACAGAGAGAGGGAATGTCTTTCTTTTAATATAGATTAATAGCTATAATAGATTGAGCCAAATTATAGACATATTTGAATGATATACTTCTTACTAATATTGTGCACAATTTGGATGGCTAATTCAGAGTATAGCCATGTCCCATGATTTACAGGGAAAATTTTGTCTATTTAGAAGTTGATCTAGATTTTTGTATTGCTACGTCAGTTTTAGCCTCTTTTTTGTATTAGGCTTGTTTTTGTTCTTCCCAGAGGTCTTTCAAACATATTTTGCTAGTAAGGGAACTTACTTTATAAATTTATTTGGTCTTTTTTGATTACTACTACTGTTATTATTGTTACTATTTATTTGTTTATTTTTTTGGGAGGTGAAGAGAAGAGCTCCCATCTGTTGGTTCACTCCCCAAATACCCAGAGCAGCTGGGATTGGTCCAGGCCAAAGCCAGGATCTGGGAACTCAATCCAGGTCTTCCAAATACTTCAGCCATCACCTGCTCCCTCCCAGACTGTGCATTTTCAAGAAGCTAGATTGGGAGTGAAGGCAAGACTTGAACTCGGCCACTCTGATAACAGTATGTGGGGCCCTGAGTGTCATCTTAACCTCTTGGCCAGCACCTGGTTTTATTTTTTTTAAAAAAGATTTTTTTGGAAAGGCAGAGTTACAGAGAGAGAGAGAGACATAGAGATCTTCCATACACTTGTTCACTCCCCAAATGGACCCAACGTCCAGGACTGGGCCAGGCTGAAGCCAAGAACTATGGGTGCAGGGGCCCAAGAACTTGGACCATCTTCCCCTGCTTTCCCAGGCCATTAGCAGGGAGCTGGATCGGAAGTGAAGTAGCTGGGTCTCAAACCAACACCTATATGGGATGCTGGTGCTGCAGATGAAGGCTTAGCATACTATGCTGCAGCCCTGGCTCCTTGACTGATTTCTTTTATTTGCTTATTTATTTATTTATTTATTGGCAGGCAGAGTTAGAGAGACAGAGAGAAAGGTCTTCCTTCTGTTGGTTCACCCCGCAAATGGCCGCTACGGCCGGCGTTGCACCGATCTGAAGCCAGGAGCCAGGTGGAAGAGGAGCAACCGGGACAGAATCCAGTGCCGCAACCGGGACTAGAACCCAGGGTGCTGTCGTTGCAGGCAGAGGATTAGCCTAATGAGCTGTGGCACTAGCTTTAACTGGGGAGGTTACCTAAACCTTTAGTGTGATTTCCCCCCATTAATTATTGCAATGGTCTTTTTTTTTTTTTTTTGAAGTTATATGCAAAATGCATTGGGAACTAAGATTATGGAAAATGTTATTTAACATTTTTAGGTAAACTGCCACAAAACAGAGAGTTATTAATAACTAAGCTCATGGAAGGTATTGTAACACAGCCAGTGAGCTCCTGCCTCCCTTATTTGAGTATCAGTTTGAGTCCCTGCTGCTCTGTTTCTGATCCAGCTTCCTGCAGATGCATCCTGGGAAGCAGTGGCTGATGGCTCAGATGTTTGGTCTTCTACCACCAGTGTGGGAGACTCATAGGTAGGTCTGGGTTCCTGGCTTGTCCTTTCTTATCCCTGGCTGTTAAAAGCATTTAGGGAGTAAGCCAACAAGTGGAAGATACAGTGTTCTGCACCCATGGTCTTCCTTCCTCCATCCTCCCTTCTCTTTTCTTTTTCTTTCTCTCTTTTTTCCTTTCTTGCTTAGTTCCACTTTAAAAGTTAGTTGAATGGTTACGGTGCTTAATGAAATATTCTTAATCAGTTGTGCTGTTTAACCTTGTCAGATTTAATTAAAGAATAAAATATTTAGAGTTAAAACAATTTGTGTAATATGTGTGGTTGATTTTTGGAAAAAATGGTATTTATGTAATTTTAAGATGCAGTTAGGTATTTAATATTCTGTGGTTTCATAATTGTGAGTGTTCTGGCTACACTGAATATTTGATGATACATAAAAGAAAGCAGTTAAGTTGACATTTATATAGTTCATTTAACAATAACCTAATTGATTTTAAGTTTATAATAGTAATGATTAATTTTAATAGCAGTGTTTTATTGAATATGTTCTGATAGTTTTGAATTCTAATTCTTTCTGTAAAAAGAGTGCTTATAAAATAGAAATTTAAATTCATTAATTAGATATCATGTTATCTAATAAGAATATTTAATCCTTGAAAACTGGCCATTGGTGTTCTGAGAAGTTGAAATTTACAGTTTTGAAAAGTCCTTGTTTTCAGATAATAGCTCTGTGAATTTCACCACATTTCAGATTCCAATCCATATATCTACCTAAAATGTACTCTTTGTTCCCTTTATATATACTTCAAGTATCTCATTAATTGGTGTGAGTGCAAGGAATATTTATTTCACTGCCCCATCAGTTTATTCAGTGCTATTCTTTGTTAGGCACTGAGTTACATACAAAGGTGCATAAGATTTATCCTGACCCATCAGAAGTATCACCATTGGTTCCATTTGTTGATAGCAAAGTAACCCTAACTTTTCTTTGCATTTTGATTCTCCTTTTTGGTAGTTTGGCCATGATACTTCATGGATATTACTTGTTACTTTTTCTTCTTGCTATATTTTGCTGGCAGGCTTGTTAAATATCTTAGGTAGGCTAAACATTGTAATTAGCTTGGTTTTGTCCTCAGATCTGTTGATATATTTTTTTGGTTTAAGCTATGACTTGCTTCGTTTTCTCCTTCCCTCTCTCTGGATTTTTCTGAATATTTATTTGAATTAAATTTCCTTTTTCTTTTGATTTATACTATTTTCATGAGTTTTTCCCAAATGTTTAGATTAACATTAGATACTTCATTTCTTTCTTTTTAATTTAATTTTATTTGAGCAGCAGCGAGAAGGAGAAAGACCTCTCCCATTCATTGGTTCACTCCTCAGATACCTGTAACAACTGGGCTGAAGAGTCAGTCCGAGTTTCCCATGGTGGGTGGTGGGAACTCAGTTATCTGAGCCCTCAGTGCTACTTCCCGGAGTCTGTATTAGCAAGATGCTGCAGTCAAGAGCTGGATCCTGTCATGGAATGCAGATACTCTGATGTGGGTCACTGCTAGGCTCAATGACTGCCCTACTTATTTTTTCCTTCTTTTATTTTTTAATGACCATTGTGGCTTAATGTATTTTGTCTATAAAACAGACTGTTTGTTTTCTTGAACTTGTCTCCTAAAGGGAGAGATTATATTTTTTGTAAACTCTATAAACATAGAGTACCTTATAGATTATTGTAGAGGTCTTCAGTAATATTTGCTGGATGGATTCTCTTACGGAGTAAAATTTTTTAAAAAATTCTTTATCATACCATAATAGGTAACCCAGACAACCATAAAAGAGGTTTAAAAATGTGGAGTCTTAAAAGTTCATGGAAAATGCTAGTTGTGAATAAATCGTGCATGGATTTCCAAAATTAGTTAGATCAGGATCCTGTGTTGTGGTCCAGCAGGTTGACACACTGCTTGCAATATCAGTATCCTGTAATGGAGTGCTGATTTGAGTCTTGCTCCTGTGCTTGTGAAGGTAGCAGATGGCGACTCAGGAATGGAGCCTCCTGGCTTTGGCCTGAGGCAGCCCTGGCTGTTGTTTGGGGCGTGAATCAGTGGATGGAAGATTTCTCTCTTTCTCTGTCACTCTGCCTTTCAAATAAATAAATAAATATTTTTAAAAATTTGTTGCACCAATATACATTTTAATTACATTTTCCATGGCATTTGGAAGTACCTTTATATCTCACATAAATAAAATTCAATGGATTAAATCAAAAGTCAAAAACACTTTAAAATAGCTCATTGTTAAAATGATGGCCACAGTTAACACTAAGATCTATTGCTAAGATCTATTGCTCTGGTAACTTAAAAGTTTATGAACTTTTTAGTTAATTGGAATATTTAGATAGATATGACTTTACTGTCATCTTTTTTCTCTGCATTTGTTAAAATGGTAATACTGTCTCTTTCTTGCGCCTTCAGATCAGTTGGTATGTATTTACCCACTTTACCAGTGTTCTGTTGTTAAAACATTCATTCATCCAATTTTAACAGCTTTATTATACTAAAGCATTTTGATAGCTAAATTAACTTCCTGGCCCAAGGAGTTTGTAATACACTATAATGTTTGTCAAAATGTGGTCAGTGGACCCCTGTGGGTGCTGCATGGTCAAAACTACTTTCATCATAATAAGATAGTATTTTCCCTTCATTATGTTGACATTTGCACTGAAAGTCCAGAAGCAATGGGGGGTAAACTACTGATGCCTTGGCAATAATCAGTGCTATGGCTCCAAACTGTACTAGTAATCATTTTATTCTTCACCTAAAAAGAAGAAAGCCAGTTTTTGGATATTGTATAATGAAACGGGTCAGTGTTGGAAGATCTTTATGATCCGTGAACTACCAATTTCCATGACCAATGCATGATGTTACAAATTGTTTCAAGATACAAGTTAGACTAATTGATTTTTAATGTTAACGGAACACATAAAATTTCATTGATATAGTTGCATATTCTATATTTTAAGTTATAGTAGAGTATTAAACAAGAATATTCAGTTATCTGAATAGCATATTAAAATGCTCTCTTTTGCAGCTACATGATTTTGAAAGCAGATTTTCATCACATCAGAATGACATTTCATCACAGACTGAATGTAGAAACAGAAACAAGAACCCAGCTGCATTTTATTAGCCTAGTCATTAATGATTAGTTTCTAAAAATTAAAACAATGCCACTCCTACTAAACATTTTTTGAATACTCATAAAAATATTTACATTAACCTAATGAGTTTATTATTAAATCAATTAATTTATGTTCAAAATTACTTTAGTTTTTTTTCATGTGGTAAAATCTTGATAATTCACATAAAAAAGACTTGTGGGGGCCGTCATTGTGGCACAGCAGGTAAAACCACCACCTGGGAAGCCAGCATTCCCATATGGGATGTGTCCCAGCTGCTCCACTCTCAATTCAGCTCCCTGCTAATGACCTGGGAAAGTAGTAGAAGATGGCTCAAGTGTTTGGACCCTTGGCCACCCACATGGGAGACCTGTAAAGGCTCCTGGCTCATGGCTTTGGGCTAGCCTAGCCCTGGTCATTATGTCTATGTGGGTAGTAAACTAGTGAATGGAAGATCTCTTTCTTTCCATCTCTCTCTGTAACTGCCTTTCAAATAAATAATCTTAAAAAGAAGACACTTTTGGGATACTTAGGTTTTTTGTTTGTTTTGTGATCTATTTTATTTATTTAAAAGAGAGTTACAGAGAGAGGTAGCACCAGAGAAAGAGAGAGGTCTTCATTCACTGATTCACTCCTCAGATGACTGCAATGGCCAGAACTGGGCTGATCTGAAGCCAGGAGCTTCTTCCAGGTCTCCCACGTGGGTGCAGGGGCCCAAGGACTTTGACTATATTCCATTGCTTTCCCAGGCCATAGCAGAGAGCTAGATCAGAAGTGGAGCAGCTAGGACTCAAACTGGTACCCTTATGGGATGCTAGCGCTGGAGGCTGGGCTTTAACCTGCTGCTCCATAGCGCCGAGCCCTACTTAGTTATTTTTAAGAATGTGGAAGGGCCCTGAGATCAAAAAAGTTCTATATCCAGTAATCTAGTATATGCACATAGGCCCCAATACAGGATATTTGAATACAGTAATAAATTGAATACGATAATAATTATATAATTTTTTGTCCTCAGAGAAGAGGGAGTTTATCTCTTGAGAGGAAGTCAAAATTTGCTGAGATAAGTAAATATTAACCTATGGCATTTTTGAAGATAGGGAGGGGAGAATATTTTAAGATAGAATTGAACAAATGCTGTTCTTTGCAAACGATAAAATGAGTAGACAATACCAGTTATTCTCAAACTCTTCCAAAAGACAAGAGGGGATACTTTTAGATTAATATTATGAGATCAATATTACAAACCCAGACAAGCAAACTAAAAGACAATGTTCCTGATGAACATAACTGCAAAATTCTCAACAAAACACTAGCAAACCAAATCCAGTAACACATTTAAAATATTATACTCTGTGATAAGGTGGGAATTTTATCTGGTATGCAAGAATGGCTCAACATATGCAAATCAGTAAATAAGATATACAACACTAATAAAAATTACATCATCATCTCATGCAAAAACCCCTCACATTTGATAAAATCCAACATCTTTTTGTGATAAGAATTCTCAATAATTTAGGTATAGCTCAACTTAGGTATTAGCTCAACTTAATAAAGGTGTTATATGACAAGCCCAGAGCTAATAGTATACTCAGTGGTGAAAAGCTGAGCACTTTTTCTATAAAATTAGGAACAAAACAAAGTCACCACTTCTGTTTAATATGCTACAGTTCTTAGAGCAATTAGTTAAGAAGGAAAATGTGTTTAAATTGTGAATAAGTAAAATTATCTGTTTGCAGATCTTGAGTCTTGAAAACTATGATGAATCTACCACAAAACTGTTAGAAATAATAGATGAATTCAGTAAAATAGCAGGCTACAAATCATTATATAAAAATCAGTTGTTTCTGTACAATAATTATCTGAAAAAAATTGAAACAGTTCTATTTATAATAGCATCAAAAAGAATAAAATGCATAGCAATAAATTTAACCAAGGAGATAAAAGATCTATACACTGAAAAATAAACCCCTGGTGAAAAAACTGAAGAAGACACAAATGAATGGAATTATATCCCACGTTAGTGGATTGGGAGACTTAATTTGTTGCAATGTTCAAAATTCTTAAATTATTCCATAGATTCAAGGCAATTCCTATCAGCCTGCCAATGGCGTTTTTCACAAGAAATAGAAAAAAATAATATAGAATTTGTGTGCAATAACTAAAGACCCAGAATAGTGCAGGGTCTGAGTCCACCCGTGCAGGATGGACTGGGTCCGAGGAAAGGTGAGTGCGCCGCTCGCCCGTTCCCCAGCCTCCCGATCCCGGAGACAATCAGACGCAGCGGGGAGCCAAGTCTAGCAAGGACTCATTTATTCTGTGCGTAACAGAACCTTTTATAGCACAAAACTGCAGAGTCATTGGGGCAGGGCTAAGAACCAACCAATCACTTAAACGGTCACCTTACAGGGAGATTTCTATAGGACTAGCCATATGTTTATACACTTGTTACTAGTTTTGTTACCTCCCCTGATGTTGCGTAGCCAATCAGTTTTAGTGGTAAACAACTTTGGATTCCGCCCACCACCTTACTTCCTCTCGGCACCATCTTTGAATTGCTTCGTGTAACTAATTTCCCCACAGAATAGCCAAGCTAATCTGGAGAAAGAACAAAGCTAGACAAATCACACTGCTTGACTTCAAATTATGGTTTAAAGCTATAGTAATAAAAAAAAGTATATGTTAGCATAAAAACAGATGCATAGAGAAGTGGTATGCAAAGCTCAGAAATAACCCACTTAAATAGTCAAATGATCTTTGACTTTAAAGGCACCAGGATTGCTCAATGGGGAAAGTAAATAGTAAATAGCGTTGGGACCACTGGCTTTCCACATGCAAAATAATGAAAATGGACCCTTGTACCATATCCAAAAGGTAATTCAAAGTGAATTAAACTTAAGACTTGAGACTAAAAATGTCAGGAAAGGCTCCTTGACATTGGTCTTGGTGGTGATTTTTTTGGATATGACAACAAAAGCAAAGATAAAGTAAGTGGAACCACATGAAGCTCAAGTTTTTGCTTTTTAAAGATTTACTGATTTATTTGGAAGTCACAGTTACAGGGAGTGAGGGAAGGAGAGAGGGAGAGAAATAAATCTTGCATCCACTGGTTTACTTCCCCAATGGGCACAATGACCAGAGCTGGGTCAGGCCGAAGCTAGGAGCTCCAGGTCTCTCATGTGGGTGGCAGGAGCTAAACACACAGGCCATCTTCCGCTGCTTTTTCCCAGGCCATTGTCAGGGAACTGGATCAGAAGTGAGAAAGCCAGGAGCAATACGGATGCTGGCATCATAGGCCGTGGCTTAAACCTGTTACATCACAGGACCAGCCCCAAAGCTCAGGTTTTTGCACAGCAAAATAAATAATCAACAGAATGAAAAGTTAATCTGTGGTATGGGGGAAAATAGCTGTAAATAAGAGGTAGGGGGCTAATATTGGAAATATGTAATAGACTCATAGACCCCAGTAGGACAAATCAGATAACCTGATTTAAAAATAGACTAAGGACCCTAATAGACACACAAAGAAGATATAGAAATGGCTAAAAGATATATGAAATCACGAATCATCAGGGAAATGCAAATTAAAGCCACAAGGAGATACCACTTCACATATGCTAGGATGGCTAGTATCCAAAAGTTAAATGGTGTTACGATGTAGAGAAAAGAGAATGTTTGCATATTGTTGGTGGCATTGTAAATTGATAAAGCGATTATGGAAAATAGTATGAGTATTCCTCACAAAACTAGAACTACCATATGTTCCAGCAATCCCACTTTGGGGTATATATTCAAAAGAAATGAAATTACCATCTTCAAGAGATAGTTGCACTTCTGTGTGCATTGGAATATATAGCACATACTTTGGCAAGCATGTATTTCAAGTGAAGTGTAAATAAATGGGTAAACTCCAGCATGCCTACTAATGATCATTTACTGTTCTGTGACATCAATATGCTTTATACAACAAATTGAGAATATTGTTCACTTAAATTAGTAGATTAAGTAAAGATTTGTTCAGAAAGTCTTTATTTGAAATTTTGAGAGTCTAGGCAACATCCGTGGATAGAAACTAATAAAAATGCTCCAAGGAGTGGAGTGTGTGTGTTTTCCCCACTTTCTATGTCCCAAATATTTAGGGGTGTTAGAGTCCCAAGAAATTTTTTTGGTTTTGAGCACTTGGCATCCCATTGAATAAGAATGGGTAAGACATATTTGATGAGTGAGTCAGTTTGGGGTGGGGGTAAAAACTAAAAATGGATTGTTTATCAGTGGTGGTGGTCAAATAATGCACAGTGTGGGAAAAATGTGTAAGGAGTATTTGGCAGGAATATGGAGGGGAGTAATTGTGTAGAACATGTTTGAGGGACTCATTTATATGACATTTCCCCTATGAGATTTGTACCTTTTATCTTGAATCTTTTGTTAATAAACATAGCAAATGAATATATTTAGTTAATGTGGAATAAGTATTTTCTCTTTCTGGAGTAGACTAACATGTTATATACTATATTGATACATAAATTATAAAATGACCCATCCTTGGATGAATGCTTTTGTACAGAATGTATGAAAGATAAGAATATGGGCAGCCAGTAGTTTTTTGCCATCTTGCTTCAAATGGCAACAAAATAGTTTAGTGAATAAAATTAAGCTACTTTTCTTTCTGTAGCATATTAATTGTATTATAGTGTGGCATAACCACTTTCAGTGCAATCCTCCTAGTTTTGGAACAGCAGCCAATTCCAGGTATTAAGAGAATTAGGTTACTTTGCCTAGTGGCACAAAAACTACCTAAGGTATTAAATCATTGGCTTGTCTATTTGGAGCTCAGTCAGAAATAAAGTTTAGAGATAAAAGTTGATTTGCATGCTGTTCACATTTATTTATGATTTAACAGGTGAAGTTTTTCTCTTTATTTCTGATTGATGTAATCCTTTTTGAAACAGATTTTTCATTTGCTGTTATGTCCAGAGGAGCAGAATTTTAATAAAATTTGGGATAAATACTAAATTCAGGATTCTACTACAATAACTTGATGCTACTGGCTGTGAAAATGTTTTAATCTGTTTGCAAAGTATTTAAGCAAATATTAAAATGTGGTTTCCTAACAATGATATAATTATATAATTATATCAAGTAATAATAAGAAACTAGTTTGATCAGTTAGCTATTGAGATGATGTTAGTATAGCAGTGATTTTTTTTTTTTTTTTTACAATCTTCTGGAGGAGTTTTCATTTTTTTCTCCCAAGCTCTGATGGTCTCACGAAAATCTTTGCTTTTTTGTTTCAGTGCCCATTGTTGTTACATTTTGAAGCTGCAAAAATGGGGACATTTTTGGCTCTGTAGAGTTTCTGTAAAAGCATGCTCTACAATTTCTGCCAACATTATGGGGGAAAGAATTGTTTTAGAGTACAGAAAACAGAATCATTTCTTAGGGTTTGTGTCTTAGACAAGTACAAAATGGAGTAAAGAATGCAAAAATTAACTAGAGGCAACTTATTTGTGATGTGGACTATGTTCAGAACTTAATGTTTAACTAAAAAGTTTAAATGTCTTTTAAATCAGTAAGAGATTCCTTAAACATAAAATATTAGAAGTGCCTTGTGGCAGGTGTTTGGGCTAGAGATTGCGATACTGGTTGGGATGCCTCTATTTTTTACAAGAACATGTCAGTTCAGGTCTTGGCTGTGTTCCTGATTCCAGCATCCAACTAATATGCATTGTGGGAGGTAGCAGGTGATGGCTTAAGTAAAAGTTGAATCCCTACCACCCAGATAGGAGACCTGGATTGATTACCCAGCCTTTGACTTCAGCCTGGCCCACTCTGGCCACTGTAGACTTTGAGAGACTAAACCAGCAGTTGGGATAATTCTCCCTCTCTTGATCTCTCTATGACTCTCAAATAAATAAATAAAAATTAAAAGCAATTATGGTCTTCTGTGGTATACTTTACAAAGTATCACTGTGTAAGAATGTGGCAGTGAAAAGACCCTAAAACATTATCTATTCCAGAGTTTACCAAATTGATTCTGTATCAGATTTAACAACCTGTTTTCTTGATCTATCCCAGACCTGATGAATTAAAAATCTGTTCAGGTAAAGCCTTGGAATCTGTATTTTAACAAATCTCTCTGTATTACACTGGCACAGATTGATTGGAAACCACTCCTCAAAGCTCATGCTCTCATTTTCTAGTTGAAAAATCTTAGGCCCTACGGAGATAAGTGACATATCAATGTACATTTAGTACAGTTCTCTTTGCATTATAGCTGCAATTTACAGAGTATTGTGAGCTCAGATCATAATAGCCACAAAACTCTTTTAACTGGTGAAGCATGTGAAAATGCCTCTAAAAGCAAGTATTTCTGCATGTGACCCTTCTAGACATTGCCATGGCAGACAGCATTTCTTGAGCTACTTGTAGCAGGTGGACATTAAATTCATAATAAGAAGGGTAAACCAGGCATTTCTTCTTTAACATTAATATCTTTTTAAAAAAATCACCTGGAGGAGTGGTGCTGTAGCATAGTAGGTAAAGCCACCACCAGCAGTGTCGACATCCCATATGGGCACTGATTTGAGTCCAGAACTGGCTGCTTCACTTCTGATCCAGCTCTCTGCTATGACCTGGAAAAGCAGTAGAGGCCGGCGCCGTGCTCAACAGGCTAATCCTCCGCCTTGCAGCGTCGGCACACCGGATTCTAGTCCCGGTTGGGGCGCCAGATTCTGTCCCAGTTGCCCCTCTTCCAGGCCAGCTCTCTGCTGTGGCCCAGGAGTGCAGTGGAGGATGGCCCAAATGCTTTGGGCCCTGTACCCGCATGGGTACAGGATAAGCACCTGGCTCCTGCCATCGGATCAGCGCTGTGCGCCAACCGCGGCGGCCATTGGAGGGTGAACCAATGGAGAAGGAAGACCTTTCTCTCTGTCTCTCTCTCACTGTCCACTCTGCCTGTCAAAAAAAGAAAAAAGAAAAGCAGTAGAAGGTGGCCCAAATCCTTGGGCCCCTGCGCTCATGTAAGAGACCAGGAAGAAGCTCTGGGCTCCTGGCTTTGGATGGACTCAACTCAGGGTGTTGCAGCCATCTGGGGGTGTGAACCAGTGGTTGGAAGACCTCTTTATCCTCTCTACCTCTCTGTATTACTCTTTCAAATAAATAAAATATATCTTAAAAAAATCATCTGGGGTGCTTTATTATTTATTTATTTTACTTTGAAAGAGTTACAGAAGGGGAGAGACAGATCTTCCATCCACTGGTTCACTCCACTGATGGTGGTAATGGGCAGCGCTGGGACAGGCTGATACCAGGATCTGGGAGCTGCATCTCTGTCTCCCTTATGGGTGCAGGGACCCAAACATTTGCTCCATTTTCTACTACATCACCTGGCAGCTAGATCAGAAGTAGAGCAGCCAGGGCCCAAACCAGCGTCCATATGGGATGCCAGCATTGCAGGCTACAACTTTACCCAGTACACCCAACACCGGTCCCTAGCATTAATATCTTATGAAAAAACATGATTAGATACTTCAGAATGTTGTAGCATTAATATGAGAAAATAGCTCTGAATGAAAACCTAGGAGTGAAATGTGTAGATGGCTGTTAGCAAAGTGGTAGTACTATAGTAAACAGCTTTAAGGTGTAACCGACATACTGAACACATTTAAAATGTGTAATTTGATTTATTTTGAAATATGTATATATAAAGGAGCCCATCAACTATAACCAAAATAATGAACATAACTAAAACCTCCAGAAGTTTCCTTAGACCCTTTTGTGATCCTTGTCTCTTGCCTCTCTACCCTCCTTCATCCCAAGAAAAACTTGTTTTTATTATGATATGATTTCATTATATTTCAGTGGAATCATACTTAGGAACTCTCTTTGGAAATAGAGAAGGGCTGGCTTTTTTAAGTCAGGATAATTTTAAAATTCAGCAAAAAGGTAGCAGCTATAAATACTTTTTACTTGCCTTACGTCGATTGCATATATACCCGCTTGTCCATCGACTGTTGATGTACATTTGGATTGTTGCCAATTTTTAACTTATAAATGCAACTACTAAAACATTTTAGTACTAATCTTTGTATGGACATTATACTTTGATTTTGAGTAAATAACTTGGAGTGGAATGACTGAATCAAAGGTACATGTAAGTTTATATGTTGAAGAAAATATCAGTTGCTGTTTTCTGAAGTGGTTTTACTTTTTAAAAATTTCTTTTACCTTTGCGCTGATAGAGAAGTATACGAGACTTGAGTTCTTCCATCATTGATGACACTTGTTATGGTCAGTCCTTTTTTTTTTTTTTAAGATTTATTTATTTATTTGAAAGAGTTACACAAAGAGTTACACAGAGAGAGGAGAGGCAGGGAGAGAGAAAGAAAGGTCTTCCATCCGATGGTTCACTCCCCAATTGGCCACAATGGCTGGCGCTATGCCGATCCAAAGCCAGGAGCCAGGAGCCTCTTCCAGGTCTCCCATGTGGGTGCAGGGACCCAGTAACTTGGGCCATCTTTCACTGCTATCCCAGGCCATAGCAGAGAGCTGGATTGGAAGTGGAGCAGCCGGGTCTTGAACCCGTGCCCATGAGATGCCAGTGCATTAGGCCAGGTTAACCCGCTGTGCCACAGTGCTGACCCCTATGGTCAGTCTTTAATTTTAGTCATTCTAATACTTTCGGAATGGTTTCACATTGGGAATTTAATTTATATTTCATTAATGATCTGCTCAGACTGTGCTTTGGCTTTTCATTCACTTAATTGTGTCTGAAGAACAAAAGTTCATAATTAAAACCCAGTTTGTGGGGCCAGCACTGTGGCGCAGTGGGTTAATGCCCTGGCCTGAAGCGCTGACATCCCATATGGAAGCCGGTTCATGACATGGCTGCTCCTCTTCCGGTCTAGCTCTGCTGTGGCCTAGGAAAGCAGTAGAAGATGGCCCAAGTCTCCTTGGGCCCCTGTATCTGCATGGGAGTCTGGGAAGAAGCTCCTGGCTTAGGATCGGCGTAGCTCTGGCCGTTGCAGCCATCTGGGAAGAAGACCTCTCTCCCTCTCTTTGCCTCTCCTCTCTCTGTGTAACTCTGACTTTCAATTAAATAAATAAATCTTAAAAAAAAAAAAAACAACCCTAGTTTGTTATTGGATCATACTTTTGTTATTGAATCAGCAATCTTGAACCAACAAGTGGTCATAAATGCTTTCTATTTTCAATTATAGAATTATAGTTATAGGTTTAACTTGTATGGTGTGAGATATATATCAAAGGACCTTTTTTGCAAGTATTCTACACCATTTGTTGAAAAATTATACCTATTCTACTGAATTACCTTTGCATATTCTGAAAATCAGTTGTTCACATATGTGTAAGTATTTTTGAAGTCTGTTTCGTTGATCTATTTGTCTTATTGCCAGTACTTATATTTGCTCTGGTGATTCTATGGCTCTATAATGTCTTTTTTTTTTTAAAGATTTATTTATTTTTTATTTGAAAGTCAGAGTTACACAGAGAGAGGAGAGGCAGAGAGAGAGAGGTCTTCCATCTACTGGTTCACTCCCCAAGTGGCTGCAACGGCTGGAGTTGTGCCGATCCGAAGCTACAAGCCAGGAGCTTCTTCTAGGTCTCCCACGCGGGTGCAGGGACCTAAGGCTTTGGGCCTTCTTCTATTGTTTCCCAGGCCATGGCAGAGAGCTGGATAGGAAGTGGAGTAGCCAGGTCTTGAAATGGTGCCCATATGGGATGCCAGTGCTTTAGGCCAGGGCGTTAGCCCACTGCGCCACAGCACTGGCCCCTATAATGTCTTGAAATCAGATAGTCTTAATTTTGTGACTTTTTCTCTTTTTTAAATTACCTTTGGCTATTCTAGGTCCTTTGCATTTCTATATGAATTTTAACACCAGTCAATTTTTTGAGAAAATGTAGTGGAGATTTAGTTGGGATTGTGTTGAATATCTGTATCAGGTATCAATTGAGAATTGACATGATAAAAATATTTAGCATTCCATCCCATGAACAATATATATTTCTATTTAGTTAGACTTTCTTTAATTTCTCTCAACAATATTTTGTAGTTTTAGTGTACAGGTCTGTCAAATTTACCCTAAAAGATTTTGTGTTTTTGATGCTATTGTGAATGATGCAATTTAAAAAATTCAGTTTCCAATATGCTAATATACAGAACTATAGTTGTGGTTTTTTTTTTTTTTTTTTTTTTTTTTTACAGGCAGAGTGGACAGTGAGAGAGAGAGACAGAGAGAAAGGTCTTCCTTTTGCCGTTGGTTCACCCTCCAATGGCCGCCGCGGTCGGCGCGCTGCAGCCGGCGCACCGCGCTCGTCCGATGGCAGAAGCCAGGAGCCAGGTGCTTTTCCTGGTCTCCCCATGGGGTGCAGGGCCCAAGCACCTGGGCCATCCTCCACTGCACTCCTGGGCCACAGCAGAGGGCTGGCCTGGAAGAGGGGCAACCGGGACAGAATCCGGTGCCCCGACCGGGACTAGAACCCGGGGTGCCGGCGCCGCAAGGCGGAGGATTAGCCTGTTGAGCCACGGTGCCGGCCTTATAGTTGTTTTTTATATTGATATTGGTTGCTGTAACTTTACTAAAATTACAAGCATATTTCAAAAAGTTCAAGGAAAACTTTACATGGAATTTTAAAATTTTTGCACCAAAATAGACATTTTTTTCAAGATTTTATTTATTTCATTTGAGAGGTAGAGTTACAGACAGTGAGAGGAAGAGACAGAGAGGAAGGTCTTCCTTCCATTGGTTCACTCCCCAAATGGCTGTAACAGCGGCTGAAGCCAGGAGCCAGGCGCTTCTTCTCAGTCTCCCATGTGGGTGCAGGGGACCAAGGACTCGGGCCATCTTCTACTGCTATCCCAGGCCATAGCAGAGAGCTGGACTGGAAGTGGAGCAGCTGGGACTAGAACTGGTGCCCATATGGGATGCCAGAGCTGCAGATGGAGGATTAGCCTACTGTGCCCCCCAAAATTCTATTTTCCTATCAACTTTCTGAGATATTGTCATATTATAGTTCCTGTTGTTATTTCTTCAAGTTCATTTTTCTTATGTCATGTCTTATCTCGTTAATTCCATCCAGTATTTTTTTGTTTTTTTTTGAGAGGCAGAGAAAGGGAAAGAGAGCCCCAATCTGGTTTACTCTCCAAATGCCTATGATTGTTGGATCACACCCCTTCACCCTCATCTCTGTTACTGTGGCCGTGTCTGAACTCAGGCTGAAGCCAGGAATCAAGACCTCAATTCAGATCTTCTGTGTGGGTAGTAGGAACCCAGTTATTTGAGCCATCACTGCTGCCTTTCAGCATCTGTATCAGAAAGCTGGAGTCGAGAGGTAGATACAGGCATGGAATCCAGACACTTCAATATGAGAAAAAGATGTCTTAACTACTAGGCCAAATACCTGCCCCCATTCAATGTTTTTTATTTCAGATTTTATTTCAGATATGTGTAAAGTTTCAGAAGTTTGATTTGGGTCTTCTTAACATCTTCCATGTCTGTACTTTACTTTTTGATAATAAAGAATACAGTTACAACAATTTTTAAATTGTTCTTGTCTCCTAATTTTAGCTTTTGTGTCAAGTCTGGGTTGACTTCAGTTGATTGATTTTTCTCCTCATTATGAGTCATATTTTCCTGCTTTTTTGCTTGCCTTGCACTTTTTGAATAGAAGTCATACATTATTAATTTTAGCTTGTTTAGTGATGGTTATTTTTATGTTCTTATAAATCTATTTGAGTTTTATTCTGGGATAAAATTAAATTACTTAGATATTGATATTTTGGGTCCTGCTTTTAAGATTTGTTAAATAGGGGCCGGCGCCGTGGCTCAACAGGCTAATCCTCTGCCTTGCGGCACTGGCACACCAGGTTCTAGTCCCGGTTGCCCCTCTTCCAGGCCAGCTCTCTGCTGTGGCCTGGGAGTGCAGTGGAGGATGGCCCAAGTGCTTGGGCCCTGCACCCCATGGGAGACCAGGAGAAGCACCTGGCTCCTGCCTTTGGATCAGCGTGGTGCGCTGGCTGCAGTGGCCACTGGAGGGTGAACCAACGGTGAAGGAAGACCTTTCTCTCTGTCTCTCTCTCACACTGTCCACTCTGCCTGTAAAAAAAAAAAGAAAAGATTTGCTAAATAGAAACAGGAATGTGTGTTGCTAATTATTCCTCACTACTGAAGCAGATTCTTCTTAGTCTTCTATATAAAACACCATGAATTAAAGAGATTTAATGTCTGATTGGTGGAAAGAAGCACTGTTTCTATCCTTGTGTGAATGCCTGGTAACTAATCTTTTTTTTTTTTTAAGATTTTTTTATTTATTTGAAAGAGCTAAGAGCTAAGAGAGAGGAGGAAAGATGATGAAAGATCTTTGATCTGCTGGTTCACTCACCAGATGCCCGCAGTGGCCAGGGCTGGGACACACTGAGGCCAAGAACTTCTCCTGGGTCCCACATTGGGTGGCAGGGGCCAAGCACTTGGGCCATCCTCCTCTGCTATTCCCAAGCCATCAGTAGGGACCTAAGGAGCAACTGGGATATTAACCGGCACCTATATGGGATGCTGATGTAACAGGTAGCGGCTTTATGGGCTATGCTACAGTACCAGCCCCGAAGTATTTAGTACTTTTGGATAATTCTTTCCCTATCCTCAGCTGATTTTCTTATACCTGTACTGAATACTCATGAATATTCAGTGAGGCCTTTTGGAGATCTGTGGGATTGTTGCTGTGTGTAGTTCTCTCCCCTTCATTACTGAATCTTTCAGATTAATTTGCCTTGGATTCTCTCTCTGTTTAAATGTAGGCTATTTTTTTTTTGAAAGCTTTGTTCCTTGTTTTCTTTTTCTTTTCTTTTTTCTTTTACATTTATTTTATTTAGCTGAAAGGCAAAGTTACAGAGAGGGAGAGAACAGAGAGGGAGCAATGTTCCATCTGCTGGTTCACTCCCCAAATGGCCACAACAGCTGATCGGATCTGATTCTAGGAGCCACGAGCTTCCTCCAGGTCTTCCATGTGGCTGCAGGGGCCCAAGTATTTGAGCCATATCCTGTCACTTTCCAGGGTGCATTTAGCAGGGAGCTGGGTTGGAAGTGGAGCAGATGAGACTCAAACTGGTGCCCATATGGGATGCTGGCTGCAGGTGGAGGCTGTACCAGCTACACAGTGCCAGTTCCTGGTCTCCCTCCTTCTGCTAAACTGTAGGAGTTAATCAGTCAGCCTGGGGTCTTGTTTCCTATTCTGTTGCCTGGAAATTCTGGAGGTGGTAAGCAGAGGACAGTGGTAGGGTTGATCTTGCTTTCTCAGGTATGATTGTTGTCTATTACCTGATGTCCAGTGTCATAAATAGTGTTGTTTTTATTATTTTTTATAGTTTTTTAATTTAATGTGAATTTACAAAGTGGAACTTTTGTATTGTTGAGGCTCCACCCCTCCAACCTCTCTCCCTCCCTCGGCCCTCCCATCTCCCACTCCCTCTCTCATCCCGCCCTTCATGGAGTTTCATTTTCAATTACCTTCATATACTTAAGATCAACTTAGTATATACTAAGCAAGGATTTCAACAGGTTGCACTCACACAACTGCACAAGGTATAGGGTATTGTTCGACTAGTAGTGTTGTTTTTAAGTTTCATAGTAAAACACATTAAGGACAGAGATCCTACATGGGGAGCATGTACCCAGTGACTCCCGTTGTTCATTTAACAATTGGCACTCTTATTTATGACGTCAGCAATCACCTGAGACTCTTGCTATGAGCTGTCTAGGCTATGGAAGCCCCTTGAGTTCACCAACTCTGAACTTGTTTAGTCAAGGCCGTATCACAGTGGAGGTTCCTTCCTCCCTTCGGAGAAAGGCACCTCTCTCCTTGATGGCCTGTTCCTTCTGCTGGGGTCTTGTTCACCAGGATCTTTCATTTAGATTGTTTTTTGCCACCGTGTCATGGCTTTCCATGCCTGTGAGACTCTCATGGACCTTTTAGCCAGATCTGAATGCCCCCAGGGTTGATTCTGAGACCACAGTGCTGTTTTGGGCGTTTGCCATTCTATGAGTCTGCTGTGTGTCTTGCTTCCCCCGCAGGATCATTCTCTCCCTTTTAATTCTATCCTTCATTGTTTGCTTACACTGGTCTTATTTGTGAAATCTCTTCGAAACATACCCTATCTTTTTGATCGGTTGTGTATTTATACTTATCACTTCACCAAGTGCACTGGCATTGGTACCTGCCTCTTTGATAAGATTGGGTTGAAATCCCCTGGCACATTTCTAATTCCACCATTGGAGGTAAGTCCAAGTGAGCATGTGCCAACCTATATATCTCCTCCCTCTCTTATTAATAGTGTTGTTTTATATGTTTTGTCTGGTTTATTTTTTTGGTGGTTTCAGATGGGGCCAGAAATCTGATCGCTGTTAATTTATCTTTGCTAAAAGTGGAAGTCTGGTAAATATTCCATTAAAAAATTATTTATTTGAGAGAAAGGGAGAGAGCACCCCTACCACCAGTACCACTGGTTCACTCCTTTAATGCCTATAACATCTAAGACTAGACCAGGCTGAGGCTGGGAGCTAGAAACTCAGTGTGGGCCTCCCACATGAGTGGCTAAAGCATCACCTGTTGCCTTACAGGGTATATATTAGAAGCTGGATTCAGAAGCAGAGCTGAGATTTGGACATTGCTACTCCAATATGGTATTACAGGTATCTCAAGCAGCCTCTTAACTGCTAGGGCAAACACCTGCTGCTGGTCCTTTCTCTCTCTCTCTCTCTTTTTTTTTAACAGGCAGAGTTAGAGAGAAAGGTCTTTGTTCTATTGGTACCCCCAAAATGGCCGCTATGGCCAGAACTACGCTGATCTGAAGCCAGGAGCCAGGTGCTTTCTCCTGGTCTCCCATGTGGATGCAGGGGGCTAAGCACTTGGGCCATCCTCCACTGCCATCCCGGGCCACAGTAGAGAGCTGGACTGGAAGAGGAGCAACTGGGACTAGAACCAGTGCCCAAATGGGATGCCGGCACTGCAGGAAGAGAATTAACCAAATGAGCCACGGCGCCAGCTCCTGGTCCTTACTCTTGATTTGAGTATAGTAATTTCTTGAGGTTTTATTTTGTGTTGTAGGTGGCATTAATTATTTTACTGAACATTTATATATTTGTATGCCTAAAAGCTTAGTTAAAAAACTACTTACCGGGAAAAAGGGAATTGACTGCATTTGGGATCCACTTATGTGTTCAGTATGTTCTCCAAATGCCTAGTAATATAAAATGACAAAGAATTTGTACATGTTTGAAGAATCAGTTCATTTTTAGTGGCACAGTACCCTTCTTGTATCCTGAGACATCACTCTGATCTTGCGCAGTTTATGTAGCAGATTTTTGAACTATTAAATTCAGACCCCTGAATTATGTTGTGAGAATTGAGAGCCCCAGCTAGACTTTGCCAGATTCTTATTTTCCTGCATGTAGGGATACAAACATGAGATCGATAGAGATAAACAGAAAAGCAGGATTTATTGTAAGGTGAAGGAATAGTTACACTCAGGCATGTGGTGGGGTTTTGTGGGGAGCAACCTTAATAGAGTGAATTCCTCCAACCTAGACTAGGGTTGTCCTTTTTTTGGGATGAGGGGTGAGGCTGCAGCATACATGGTATTCTCAAAGAAGGTGGCATGACACATGGTACCTAATGGAAAATGAGATTTAGTGTCATGATGAGTGGCTGTGTCATCTTCAGCCATGTTTACTCTGTATGGAATGTGATAGGATTTGGGTAGTGTGCATGGGTGTTGGTGATCCTTAGCTCCTTGTCCTTCACTGACTCCCTGCATGTTCCACATCAGTCAGGATACTGCTTAGAGTATATTTAAATGTTTCTGGGTCTACTAGGATGTACTCTTCTTACATTCTTTTTTGAAATTTATATCAACTCAAGCAAAGCAGTCCATTGATGTCAACTATTTTTTGGCCACAATTCTGTTACTCTGGCAGAAGCTTTTCCCAAAAACCCACAATTTTTTTGCTATGAGAATGGGACCTTACTAGGAGACCTCCCTGCTAGGGGTCAGTGGTCATCTTGACAGGTGTTTGGAAGATTTTTGAGATTCGTACGTCTTTTGCCAACAGATGTCTGTCAGCTCCTCTGTTGGTGTAGCTGGATGTAGCTCCAGTGGGAATTTCCCTATGGATGCTTGAATCTTAACTGTGATTCCCCTGGTAATCCAACATTGCTGACTTTACAATTTAAGAGTTTTCTGAAATTCTTTAATATAAATTTGCTATTTTTAAGGTGACTTTTATAACATGGGGTTTTTATTTTGTGTATATACCTGCAATCTTTGGGCACAATAAATTGTAAAGAAAATTTTTAAATTCTGAAAGTTATTTCTCATTGATTTCAGTTAGAGATATCTTTATCTAGAGAAATTTTGAAGGAGTGGGGTCTGGAGCAAAAGTCACTGTGGCTGCTGATCCTTCAGTTTGTCTTGTCATGCCTTGGTGCCCTGCTAACTTCTTGCCATATTTAATGATGAGAGTGTATTAGTAAGCAGTCTGTTACGCACTCATGTTTCTGTGTCTGCTTAGGGTATACATTTGCAATATTGGGCACTTGATGAATAAAGAACTAATTTGTTTATTAAGGAAATAAAAGACTATTGTGATGCTTAATTTTATGTTGTCAACTTGACTGGGCTAAGGGATAAAATGACGGAGGTCTACTGTATTTCAGGATGTGGCTAGGAGTGTTTCCAGAATATATTAGCATTTGAATTTGTAGACTCTGCAGAGATCACAGTCATCTATGTGGATGGACATCCTCCCATCTCCTGAGGGACTGAATAGAACAAAAAGATGGGGGAAGGGTAAAATTAACTTTCTCTTCTGGGCCTGGAGCAGCCTTCTGCTACCCTTGTTGGTTTTGAGCCTTCCCTTTTGAACTGGGGCTCACATCATTGCTTGCTGACTGTTTCCCTCTCTCCCTCCATCATTGTACTATTCTTTGTAATTTTCTACATTATTGAAAATTTTCATAATGTTGGGAAAAGAAATATAAACTTACTATTTAACATTTTTTAAGAGTTGCTCTTTTAGTGTTCATATTTTTAAAATAGTTTAACCAGTTATGCTGGAAACCTTTCTCAAATACCATCACATAATTATGCCAATAATACTAATATTTGTGAACATTCATGGATAAATTATTTCCAAGTATTTTTTCTTTTTTTTTTTTTTTTTATATTTTTGACAGGCAGAGTGGACAGTGAAAGAGAGAGACAGAGAGAAAGGTCTTCCTTTGCCGTTGGTTAACCCTCCAATGGCTGCCGCGGTCGGCGCGCTGCGGCCGGCGCACCGCGCTCATCCGATGGCAGGAGCCAGGTGCTAGGTGCTTCTCCTGGTCTCCCATGGGGTGCAGGGCCCAAGCACCTGGGCCATCCTCCACTGCACTCCTGGGCCACAGCAGAGGGCTGGCCTGGAAGAGGGGCAACCGGGACAGAATCCGGCGCCCCGACCGGGACTAGAACCCGTGTGCCGGCGCCGCAAGGCGGAGGATTAGCCTGTTGAGCCACGGCGCCGGCCCCAAGTATTTTTTCTTAATTAAAAATACAGAGTGAGAGTGTTTTAGTGGTTCATGAAATACTAAGGGCATTGGTATTGTAATTTTTTAAAATGGATTTATTTATTAAAAGGCAGAGTGACAGAGAAGAAAGGAGGATAGGAGGAAGTAGGGGGAGAGAGAGATGGATATATATATATATATATATATATATATATATATATATATATATATAGATCTGTCACTGGTTTACTCCCCAAATGATTTTGGCTTGGCCAAAGCCAGGAGCCAGGAACTCTGTCCTGGTCTCCCATGTGATTGCAGGGGCCCAAGTACTTGGTCTGATTTGGTACCTTCTCAGACATGTTAGTAGGAAGCTGCATTGGAAGCAGAGCAGCCAGAACTCAGACCAGCACTCCAATATGGAATGCTGCATTGCAAGTGGTGGTGGCTGAACCTGCTGTGCCATGCCACTGGCCCTAGAAGTTTTTTTTTTTTTTTAATGAGCGGTGACTTGAATGAACAGTGTATTTTAATGGTATAATAAGTTTTATTGTAGTTGAGACTTCACTGTTCATTTTAAAAATTTTTTTTCTTTAGAGAGTCAGAACCAAATGCCCTCAACTGCTAGAGTTTGAGGCTGAAGCCAGGAGCTGGCACACAGTCCAAGTCTCCGAAGTGGCTGACAGGGTCACAATTACTTGAGCTATCACAGCTGTCTCCAATGTTGCATGAGTAGGAACCAGAGTCAGGAGCCACAGCTGGAAACAGAACCAGGTACTCTGATGTAGAATGCAGGCATCTTAACCACTGGTTTAAATGCCCACTCACTGATTGTTCACTTTGAAGATCTAAAAATTTTTTTCTGAGTACCTTCTCTTTCAACTTGTCAAAACTCTGCAGAATAATTATGAAAGTTTCCATTAAGCAGAATAAGAAGAAACACATGCAGTTTACAGTAATTTACTGTTTAAATAGTATTTTGTCTTGTGAGTACTATGGAACTTTATAGAAAAATGTGATACAAAATTAATATTTTTTAAGGTATTTGCCATAAAATTCTTCTTAAAAAGATATCTCTGGGGTCAGTGCTGTGGTGTAGCAGGTAAAGCCGCTGCCTGCAGTGATGACATCTCTCATGACGCCAGTTTGAGACTCAGCTGCTCCACTTTGGATCCAGCTCTCTGCTATGGCCTGTGAAAGCAGTAGAGGATGGTCCAGGTCTTTGGGTTCCTGTGCCGTCGTGGGAGACCTGGGCGAGGCTCCTGGCTTCGGGTCAGCCCAGCTCTGGCCATTGTCTCCATTTGGAGAGTGAACCAGCAGATGGAAGACTTTCTCTCCCTCGCTCCCTCCCTCCATCTCTCTGTAACTCTGCTTTTCGAATAAAAATAAATCTCTGATGTTTGGAATTAACCTATAAGTCTTTACTAGATAACTGTTTTTTAGAAGTAAATCTGTTGTAAATAGCCAAGTGCAACAATATTCTTAGAGAATGATTTTCTTGTTCATTAAAGGACATCTAACTTAGCCACATATATCAGATTGAAAATTTCTTTCTCTCTTTTTTTGACAGGTAGAGTTATAGACAGTGAGAGAGAGATAGAAAGAAAGGTCTTCCTTCCGTTGGTTCACTCCCCAAATCACCACCACGGCCGGCGCTGGGCTGATCTGAAGCCAGGAGCCAAGTGCTTCTTCCTGGTCTCACATGCGGATGCAGGGGCCCAAGCACTTGGGCCATCCTCCACTGCCCTTCTGGGCCACAGAAGAGAGCTAGACTGGAAAAGGAGCAATGGGGACTAGAACCCGGCACCCATATGGGATGCCGGTGCCACAGGCGGAGGATTAACCAAGTGAGCCATGGCGCCAGCCCCAAAATTTCTTTTTTGGTCTTTGAAGTATCTCACCTGTAACCATCAAACAGATAATCAAAACTTCTTATTAACAACAGCTAACCTGGATCCACTATAAACCTAGGGAATAAACTTGCCAATGGTCCTTGTCTTTACTTAATAATTAATAAGCCCATTAGTGGTCATGTTATTTATTCATCTAGACAGAAAACCTGCGTTGTTGCATTGTGTAGTGGCAATAAACTTGATGTTTAGGATCAGACTTGGTTCAGATACTGCCTACATTTCCTAGTGCAAGTCATAATATCTCTAAGCTTTACTTTCTTCAACTGTTCAGAGTAAAAAAACTACTTTATAGAATTATAAGAATTAGAGGAATTATATCTTGGTAGTCATTCTGTATTAGAATATATGGAGCGCTCTCTCTCTCTTTTTTTTTTCCCCCTAAGATTTATTTATTTATTTGAAAGGCAAAGATACACGGAGAGAAGGAAGAGAGTGAGAGAGAACGAGAAAGAGGGGATCTTCCACCTACTGGTTCACTCCCCAAATGGCTGCAATGGCCAGGGCTGGGCCAGGCTGAAACCAGGAGCCAGGAGCTTCATTCAGGTCTCTCACATAGATAGCAGGGGCCCAACCACTTGGGCCATGTTTCACTGCTTTGTCCAGGCCATGAGCAGGGAGCTAGACTGGAGGAGGAGTAGCCCAAATGGGATGTTGGCATCGTGGCTTTATCCACTATACCACTGTGCTGGCCCCAGCACGTTCTTGCTTACAGTTGCTGTGATAACTTATTACGAAAAAAAGGGGGCTGTCACTATGGCACAGCAGATTATAGTTCTGGCCTCCTGGCCTGCAGTGCTGGCATCCTGATTCAAGTCCTGGCTACTCCACTTCCAATCCAACTCCCTGCTAATGCACCTGGAAAAGCAACAGAGGATGGCCCAAATACTTAGGCCTCTTTACCCACGTGGGAGACCAGAAGAAGCTCCTGGCTTCTGGCTTTGGCCTGGCTCACGCTGGTTGCAGAGTGGACAGTGAGAGAGAGAGACAGAGAGAAAGGTCTTCCTTTTGCCGTTGGTTCACTCGCCAGTGGCCGCCACGGCTGGTGTGCTGTGGCCAGGGCACCGCGCTGATCCAAAGGCAGGAGCCAGGTGCTTCTCCTGGTCTCCCATGGGGTGCAGGGCCCAAGCACTTGGGCCATCCTCCACTACACTCCCGGGCCATAGCAGAGAGCTGGCCTGGAAGAGGGGCAACCGGGACAGAATCCGGTGCCCCGACCGGGACTAGAACCCGGTGTACTGGCACCGCAAGGCAGAGGATTAGCCTGTTGAGCTACGGCGCCAGCCACATGCAGTTTTAAGAAATAATCCAGAGATCCACTGTGCTTTTTACCCAGTTTCCCCCAATAGTAATTGCTTAAAAAAATATAATATGGTCTCACAACAAGAATACTGATACTGATTAAATCAAGATACAGCCCAGTTCTGTTATGGATCTTTCCCAATGTTGGCCTTTCATAGTCCCCATCTCCCCCTCTCATTTGTGATCCCAGGCAACCACAAAGCTCTTTCCATTTCCATCATTTTAAGGAGATTATATAAGTAGAATCATACTGTGTGTAACCTTTTAGCATTGACTTTTACCATTCCCTAGATGGTCATCCAAGTTGTGTGTATTATTAGTTTGTTACTTTTTACTGATGTGTTATACCCCATGATATGGATGGACACAGTTTAACCGTTCACCCATTGAAGGACTGCTGGATTGTTTCCAGTTTTTGGCTAATATGAATGAAGCTGCTATAAACATTCATTCACAGATTTTTTTTCTAGGTCTCCCATGTGGAGGCAGAGACCCTACTACTACTACTTTTAAGATTTATTTATTTTCTTTTTAAGGCAGAGTCACAGAGAGGCAGAGGCAGAGAGAGACAGAGCGAGGTCTTCCATCCATTGGTTCACTTCCCAGATGGCTGCAATGGCTGGAGCTGTGCTGATCCAGAGCCAGGAGCTTCCTCTGGGTCTCCCATGCAGGTGCAGGGGCCCAAGGACTTGGGTCATCTTTCACTGCTTTCCCATTCTATAGCAGAGAGCTGGATTGGAAGTGTAGGCTGGACTCAAATTGGCACCCATATGGGATGCTGGCACTGCACGCGGCTGCTTTACCCACTACACTACAGCGCTGGCCCTTCATGTACAGATTTGTGTCAATGTTAAGTTTTTATTTTTGTGGAATAAATTTTTCCAGTAGCTGGGGCATATGGTAGTTAGACATTTTTTTTTTTATAAACTACTAAATTTTTCTAGGATAGCTGTTCCATTTTACATCTCCATCATACTGTATGATTGTAAATGTGTTTATCGTATTTTAAAAAACAACATGAACATCCAGCAAAAATGGAATGATTAGGGGTGGTTGTTGCAATGCAGTAGGTTTTTAATTTTCATTTTATTTGAAGCACAAGCAAAGATCTTCCAGCCAGTGGTTTACTCCCCAGATGCCCTCAGTAACCCAAGTTAGGCCCGGCTCTACCCAGAAACTCAGAACTCAATCCGGATCTCCTACATAGGTCACGTCTCATATTGGAATAACTGCTTCCACTTTCCATCCAGCTTCCTGCTAATGCATTTCCAGGGAGGAGGCAGATGATGGCTCAGGGTACTTGCGCCCTTGCCCCCTATGGGGGAAAGCCAGGAAAATTCTTGGATCCTGGCTTTGGCATGACCCCGCCTCAGCTGTTGTGGGCATTTAGGGGGCAACCAGCAGATGAATCGATCTCTCTCTGTCTCTGTCCCTATCTTCTGCTTTGTGCTTTACTGGTCAAATAAAATGAGCTTAAAAAAGGAGTAATTAAGAGTGCTTTTTACAGCCACATTGTGGAATACTGTGTAGGTCATCAGAAATGTTTATATGATGTTTTGTTAATATTGGAAAATGGTTAAATAAGGTAGAAAAACAGAATCTGAAACACTATTATCTTAAATAATGTATAAGAAATAGAAAAGTGCCTCGTAACTGATAATTTAAATAGTAAATGTTTATGACTAGTTATGTTGAAGGATATTTATATTTATCTTGATTTCTTTTTTTTTTTTTTTTTTGTTTAAGAATTATTTCTTTGAAAGACAAAATTATAGAGAAAGAGGTAGAGCCAGAGAGAGAGAGAGGTCTTCCATTCGCTGGTTCACTCCCCAAATGACCACAACGGCCAGAGCTGAGCTGATCTGAAGCCAGGAGCTTCTTCCAGGTCTCCCACACAGGTGCAGGGGCCCAAGGACCTGGGCCATCTTCTGCTGCTTTCCCAGGCTTTAACAGAAAGTTGGGTTGGAAGAGAAGCAGCCGTGACTTGAACCGTCGCCCGTATGGGATGCTGGTGTAGTAGGCTGGGGTTTTAACCCACTGTGCCACAGTGCTGTCCACTACCTTGGTTCTTTTTTTTTTTTTTTTTTTTTTTTTACAGGCAGAGTGGACAGTGAGAGAGAGAGACAGAGAGAAAGGTCTTCCTTTGCCGTTGGTTCACCCTCCAATGGCCGCCGCGGTCGGCGCACTGCGGCCGGCGCACCGCGCTCGTCCGATGGCAGGAGCCAGGAGCCAGGTGCTTTTCCTGGTCTCCCCATGGGGTGCAGGACCCAAGCACCTGGGCCATCCTCCACTGCACTCCTGGGCCACAGCAGAGGGCTGGCCTGGAAGAGGGGCAACCGGGACAGAATCCGGTGCCCCGACCGGGACTAGAACCCGGTGTGCCGGCGCCGCAAGGCGGAGGATTAGCCTGTTGAGCCACGGCGCCGGCCTACCTTGGTTCTTAATGTCACTTCTAGGAGCTGATGGTATCCTTCAGGCAAAAAAGAGTGAGGGTATGTTCTTCTTTAACTAATGCTTCTTCATGGCACTATTGAAGGGTTTGGTATATTCACTATATAGGACAGTAAGTCACTTTTCCCTTAGTGTTCTATTTGGCAGGTGCTTTATGAAAGTTCACATAGTAGCTGTAAGAATACCCGATGCTGTGATTTACTGGATATAGTCTAGGTACCTAATCCAGCCTGTCCATCTCATCATCCTACTGAGAGAACATATATAACTCCTCTCATTCCTTAAAGCTCTTAGATTCTCTTCTTAAAATTGTAAAACACATGTGTATAAGCAAAAATCTTACTCGGAATCACATCTCCAAACTAAGGACTCTTTCCATTTTTCTATTGTGATTGCATGAGCTTTCATTTATTTTCTGTGATTCTAACTGATGCTACCTCTGCTAGTTCATCCTCTCTGCTAGACGTTCTTTTCTCCATTTTAGAACTTGCATCCCCATTGCCCATAAAACTAATTTGTTCTTTTCATTATTGTCTGTCCTGCAGAAAATATGATCTGGCCAATCTTTCCCTCAGGTACTAGTATTTAAGACTAAACAAATTTTCAAAAATAATTTCCTAGTTCTGTTTAAATATTCTCTTATTGAAAATGTAAAATATTAGATTGAACATACCGAAATTGATAAAATGATTGCATATAGAAATTTCATATGCTTCAAATATTTCTTTAGCTTTATGGATTAATTACATTTTTATTAAAGTTAGCCTGGGTACTCAACCATCTCATAGATTGTTGCTTCAGTACAAAAATGAGCCCCAGGTTTTAAAGAACATTCCATCACTGTTTGTGGTAGGTTTTTGTGGTCTTCACCTGGAAGGTATGTACATTTCTTCTTCAGTAATGCATGCAAATGTCAGTAGTTGCCTTTAGCCTTTGATTGTGATTACTCTACCAGTGTAAATAGCATTGCAGTGTCTGCTATTTAGGTCACATAGAGTTCACTTAAGTCAAAGCTGTTGAGGCCGGCGCCGTGGCTCAACAGGCTAATCCTCCGCCTTGCGGCGCCGGCACACCGGGTTCTAGTCCCGGTCGGGGCACCAGATTCTGCCCCGGTTGCCCCTCTTCCAGGCCAGCCCTCTGCTGTGGCCCGGGAGTGCAGTGGAGGATGGCCCAGGTGCTTGGGCCCTGCACCCCATGGGAGACCAGGAAAAGCACCTAGCACCTGGCTCCTGCCATCAGACGAACGTGGTGCGCCGGCTGCAGCGCGCCATCCGCGGTAGCCATTGGAGGGTGAACCAATGGCAAAAGGAAGACCTTTCTCTCTGTCTCTCTCTCACTGTCCACTCTGCCTGTCAAAAAAAACAAAAAAAAAAAGCTGTTGAGAGGAAGAGCTGAAAAGACAGGAAATATAAGCCTCACACAGTATAGCATGGCGATGAATGCTTGAAGTGGAAAGAAAACCAGCCTACAGTGCAGTGATTGATAAAGAGGAAAGAGGAAAGACTTTGGTGTTCCTCCACCCAGGCTCTATTTAGGATAACTTGGATTATTATTTTTTTTAATTGTCAGTGTTGGGGCCACTTCTGTGGCACAGTGGGTTAAACTACAGCTTATGACTCCTGCAGTACCAGTTTGATCCCCGGCTACTCCACTTCTGATCAAACTCCCTGCTGATGTGCCAGGGAAAGCAGTGGAAGATGGCCCAAGTACCTGGGTCCCTGCCACCCATGTGGGAGACCCAGATGAAGCTGCTGGCTCTGGCCTGGCCCAGCCTTAACCATTTGGAGAGTGAACCAGTAGAAACAAGATCTCTTTTCATTTCTCTCTCTCTTTATGTCACTATCACTACCAAATAAATAAATAAATCTTTTTAATGCCCAAATTCTACCCCAGGAATTCTGATTAAATTGGTGCCTAAGCAACAGTATTTTTATCTGTGATTTTAATGGTCACCTAAAGTTGAGAACCTTATGTACTGACTTTGAAAGCAAGAAACCAGGTCAGAAAACCTACAGATTTGGAACAATCACTACAGTAGTGACATTAAAACTAATCATTGCACAGTCTTGGAAGCAGAACTGGATTATTTCTTGTTTCCTTCCGCCCTGTTGAGCCACACCTAAAGACAACAGCTGTTGAAATGTTGTACTATCTTCACAATTTCTTTCTATAAACCTATGAATGTTCTAACTCTAAGCCTAACCAGTAATTTACTGAAAATAGTCCCTTTATAGTTAAGACACCATGCTGATGGGTATAGGATTTTTAGCTAGCTTTATTTAATAAACCTACCACAGGTTATGGTTATTTGTATTCAAATTGTCACTCCTAATGGAAAATCATGGGAGATTCACTCCATGTTCTATTAAGAATAGAACAGCAACTTTGTTTATCTTTACATTTTACAGAGTTATATTCCAATCATTCCCACAAGGCACTCGCTCCCTTCCTCCTTGCTATCCCACTCCACTCCGCCCAGAAAAAAAAGGAAGGGGAAAAGGAAGGAAGAAAAAGAAAGGTAAAACTGAAAAGGGAGGAAGGAAAGGAGAAAAATAGGAAAAAAACAAAACGAGGAAAGAGAAAAGGCACAGTGGGGGCAGGCACTGTGGCATAGTGGGTAAAGCCGCTGCCTGCAGTACTAGCATCCCATATGGGCCTCAGTTCGAGTTCTGGCTGCTCTACTTCCAATCCAGCTCTCTGCTATGGCCTGGGAAAGCAGTACAAGATGGCCCAAGTGCTTGGGCCCCTTTACCCACATGGGAGACCTGGAAGAAGCTCCTGGCTCCTGGCTCTTGGCTTTGGATCAGTGCAGCTCTGGCCATTGCAGCCATCTGGGGAGTGAACCAGAAAATTGTGGGACCTCTGTCTCTGCCTCTGCCTCTCTATCTCTCTGCCTTTCAAATGCATACATAAATCTTTAGAGGCACAGTGTTTGGCACATAGTCCTGTGTATTTCAAAGGTTGTTGTGAGAAACTAAATTAGAATTAGGCCATAAAAAATGTGGCATGGCATTTGTATATGTTGGGATTATTCATAATTAATGTTATAAGTATTGATAGGAAGTTCAGTTGTGACATAATTGTTTTTGCATTTACAGATACTAACCAGTGAATGTAAATTTTGGATTTCCTTTGAAGCAGGCAACTGAAATAGCTTTTAAATTTTTTTGATATTTATGAAAATAAATTTTGAAGGCACTTTAGAAATGTTAACAGTTATTTAAAGTGAATGACTAAAATGAAATGGACTTTTTATATATATAGGGCTAATTAATGTTTTTAAATGTGGTATTCTATATGAGATTGATTTGTATCAATGGGTGATAGAGTCATTTTGATTTGCAAATCAGTGTAAGGTAATTTTGCTTGCTCCTGTTAAAGTTTATTTCCCTTGCTTGTATTTCTTGTTACTGTGTGGTCATTGTTTCTTTGCTTTTTGTCATGTTATAATGTTTGCTGCTTTTTCTTAGCCTGGTTTGTATCTTGATCATCAAAATAACTAGGCATGCTATTTACCTGAAGCAAATAAGCATAACCCATGTAAATCTTCATTGAATCCCTGAGAGATGGAGTGTATTTTTCCCCTTTTTTCTTTAAAAAATTATTTATTTATTTGGCTGGCAGCTTTAATAATGTTTTCATAAAATATGATCGATTTATAAGTCTGTTTAACATGCCTCTTCCTTTTTGTCTTAGTGCTTTGCTTCTAAGTTACAGATGCAGTGGCTGAACAATACGCTGTGTGGTGTGACAGGTGAATTTCCCAATTTACCTGCTGTAATAGTGTGCTGTGTAATGCCATTCAATCATCTCTGAATTTTACTTGCCTGATTAGTTGAGTGAAGCAGATTTTCAATTTAAATGTAACTTCATCTGCTTGATTAAAAATGTAACAGAACATTATCTGCTGCAAATAAATTTTAGTGGAAGAGATGATTTTGCCTGTTTAAAAATAACATCTGTTTATATTGGCTGGAAGCAGACGATTAATACCTCTCTAATTTCGAGGTTTACCAGTCCAGCTCACCTGTCTCTTTGCATGGATAGTTGAAATTGATGGCTGTCGAGTATAAACATTTACCTGTTGATGTTTAGTTGATGGATTTCTTTTTTAAGGATAATACAGAATCCCATCATTGGGCATTCATTTATTTGCTGCTCATCAAGATGATTGACAGTTTTGCCAACAACATGGAAAAAGGATCTTCCTTCATGATGCATACAAAAAAAATTTTACCCCTCAGTGATGAGTGTCCTACAGAAAAACAGATTCTGTGTATTCTTTTTCATAGTTGGTATTTATTTGAATTCTGAATTTAGAGTCCATGAGTATAAATTTAAGTCAGGTGTGTACTAAATGAGGATAGTAGTCCCCTGCTGGCATCTTTCATCAAGTGATTATGTGTGTAGACTATAAGGACAAGGAAGGAGAAAGATAGGAAAAAACACAATGGTTATTTTTTCCCCTGTGCTTAGTGTACTGTTAGGAATGTAGGAGACTACTCAATAAATATTTCTTGAATTTGAATTAAAAACTATACCTACAGTGTATTTTATATTCTACACATGTAACAAATTAGATTTAATTATTTAAATTCGTAGTTAAAAATTATAGACTAACTTGTCCTTTTATTTTTTAAAGTGAAAACTTTCCTTTAGGAGCTTATTAAATGTAGATTTTTAAGTATTGAATTTTTGTATAAATGTCCTCTAGAGGAGGAAAGGGAATGTTCGCTATTTGATTTTTCTACACAATATGTAAAACTGTGACTTGAAAAATAGATGTAAAAATTCTAATACTGCTAAATTAGGAGTGCAGTTGAGTTTTTAGTATGTAGTTATTTTTAAAGATTTATTCATTTAAAAGGTAGGAGTTGGGTGGTGAGTCAGAGAGAGATCTTCTAGAGAGAAAAAGAGATCTCTGATTCCCTGGTTCACTCCCAAATGCTGCAACAGCTAGAGCTGGGCCGTCTTGAAGCCAGGAGCGTGAGACTCCATCCGGGTCTCCCATGTGAGGGGCAGGAGCCCGAGCACTTGGGCCATCTGCTGCCTTCTCAGTCACATTAGCAGGGAGTTGGATCAGCAGTAGAGCAGCTTGGATTCAAACTGTCTCTTAGATATGGGTGACAATATCCCAAACAATGGCTTAACCTGCTGTGCCACAGTGCCAGCTTCACTGTAGTTATTTTTTAAAAATTGATATAGTTCTGCAATCTAATATATATATATATATTTTGTTTTTAAAGATTTATTTGTTTGAAAGAGTTACACAGAGAGAAGGAGAGGCGGGGAGGGGGGGCGGGGAGGGAGGGATCTTCCATCTGCTGGTTCACTCCTCAGTCAGTCACAACAGCTGGGGCTGCGCCAGTCAAGCCTGGAGCTTCTTCCAAGTCTCCCACGTGGGTGCAGGGGCCCAAGTATTTGGGCCATCTTGTACTGCTTTCCCAGGCCATAGCAGAGAGCTGAACTGGAAGTGGAACAGCCGGAACTCGAACCAGCATCTATATGGGATGCCGGCACTGTAGGCAGTGGCTTTACCTGCTACGCCACACCACTGGTCCCTAAAAAAATAGTCCTTAAAAAAACTTTAAGATGGTGTGCTTATTATTATTTTTTTTTTTTAGGATTTATTTTATTTGAAAGGCAGAGTGAGAGAAAAAGAAAGAGATTAATCATCCATAAGAGATCTTTGATCCTCTGGTTCACTCCCCAGGTGGCCACAACAGCCAGGACTGGGCCAAGCTGAAGCTAGGAGCCCAGAATTCCATCCAGGTCTCTTCTGTGGCTTGCAGGGGCCCACTTGTGCTTGGCCCTTGTACCCACGTGGGACACCACTATTAAGCTCCTGGCTCCTGGCTATGGACTGGCCCAGCTCCAGATGTTGCAGTCATTTGTGGAGTGAACCAGCGGATAGAAGATCTCTCCCTCCATCTCTTCTTCTCTCTTTCCATAACTCCACCTATCAAATAAATAAATATTTTTTAAAAATAATTAAATAGTAGTCATAGTTGTACAACTTGTGGATATACTAAAAACCACTCAAATTTGCACTTCAAAAAAGGTTTTTTTAAATTTTATGTGAATTATATCAGTTAAAATGAGGTAAAAATATATAACTTGTTGTTTACTAGAGAGATTATTGCCAGAAATATTGGTCTTTTTTATTTTTATTTTTTGGTATTAGGCTTTGGTCTGATGCTAAAGCACTGAAACTGTGGATAGGGAAATGGGCTGGAAAGAAATTTGCCAGCCTTAAAAAGTTATAGCTATCAGTCTTATAAAATCTCAGTAGCACTGTTATTTTATTAATAATACAGGTATATTCTTACGAATAATTTTACTTTTGCTGTGTGTGTGTGTGTTTTTTTTTTTTTTTTTTTTTTTTTTATTTTTGACAGGCAGAGTGGACAGTGAGAGAGAGAGACAGAGAGAAAGGTCTTCCTTTGCCGTTGGTTCACCCTCCAATGGCCGCCGCGGATGGCGCGCTGCGGCCGGCGCACCGCGTTTGTCCGATGGCAGGAGCCAGGTGCTAGGTGCTTTTCCTGGTCTCCCCATGGAGTGCAGGGCCCAAGCACCTGGGCCATCCTCCACTGCACTCCCGGGCCACAGCAGAGGGCTGGCCTGGAAGAGGGGCAACCGGGACAGAATCCGGTGCCCCGACCGGGACTAGAACCCGGTGTGCCGGCGCCGCAAGGCGGAGGATTAGCCTGTTGAGCCACGGCGCCGGCGTGTGTTTTAAAGATTTAAAATTTAAAAGGCAGAATGACAGAGAGTGAGAGGCAGAAAGAAAGATCTTCCATCCATGGTTCACTCCCCAAATGCCCACAATAGCCAGGACTGAGCCAAGCCAAAACCAAGAACCCAGAACTTCATCCATATCTCTTGCATGGGTGGCAGAAAGTCAATTATTTGGGCCATCATCAGCTGCCTTAGCAGGAAGCTGGGGTGGAAACAGAGTAGCCCTGACATGAACCAGTGCTCTGATAAATGGTTTAACCCACTGTACCACTATGCTTGCCTCTGCTTCTATGTTTTCATGTATCTTTTAAAAACCATTAGGGATGGAAGTAATTTAAAGGTAAGTATAGACAACTTTGTAGAAAATCAGAGTATCTTGAAATTATGCCATCAATTTTTGAGATTTCAGTGTACTCTAGTTTTGTTTGGTTTTGTTTTTTATTACCTTTAAGATAGGTTGTAGATACTTTGTTAAATTGGAGAAACTTCTGCAAGTATTGAGGAAGATAAGAGTAATTTTATATAAATCAAAGTAAATATTTGTGAAACAAATATATTTTAATTATTGTATTAATTGAAAACTTTTCTTTGCACGTTTTATATTAAAATCTAATCAACATTGGCATTGTAAAACATGCATGTGATCAAAATTAGGCATGTTTTAATTTAATAAATAGTGTAGTTTGTACCTTTTGGAATCTGAGAACATTATTTTATGATCTAGAGGAGAGATGATAGGTAACTTGAATGTAAAATATTAGTTCAGCTTTCAAAATCAATCCAGTGTGAAATATTGGTTGCCTTAAAAGTCAGTCACACTGAATTGTATACACTTTACTGTTTGAAATGCAGTTTGTTTTCAGTCTCCTGCAGAAATCCCTTTCCTGCAGTTAGATTTTAGAGCTGTTTTATGAGTGCATGCCTGTCTTAACTCCAGCTTTTTATTCATTTATATATTTTTTAAAGATATATTTATTTATTTGAAAGTTAGAATTACAGAGAGAGAGAGAGAGAGAGAGAGAGAGAGAGAGAGAGAGAGAGAGGTCTTCCATCCACTGGTTCACTCTCCAAGTGGCTGCAACAGCCGGAGCTGTGATGATCTGAAGCCAGGAGCCAGGGCCAGGAGCTTCTTCCAGGTCTCCCATTCGGGTGCAGGGTCCAAAGACTTGGGCCATCTTGTACTGCTTTCCCAGGCCATAGCAGAGAGCTGGATGGGACGTGGAGCAGCTGGGACTTGAACTGGCGCCCATACGGGATGCCGGTACTGCAGGTGGCAGCTTTACCCACTACGCCACAGCACCAGCCCCTACTCATTTTTTAAAAATGATTTATTTATTTATTTGAAAGGTAGAGTTGAGAAGAGAGGGAGAAAAAGAGAATGTGAAAGAGAAATCTCTCATCCACTGGCTCACTCCTCAAATGGATCTAATGACTGGGTTTATCCAAGTGGAAGTCAGGACCTTAGATCTCCATCCAGGTCTACCACGTGGGTGACAGGGTCCCAAGCACTTGGGTCAACTGCTGCTTTCCCAGGCACCTTAATAGAGAACTGGATCAGAGGGTGGTGCAGCTGGGACTTGAACTGGAGTGCATATGGGATACAGGTGAAGCAGGCGATGGCTTCACCCAGTGTACCACAATGCTGACCCGACTGTAGCTTTTTAGGGGCTTAGAGTCTGTAAGCATTTTTTTGGGGGGGGCAGGCAGATTTAGACAGAGAGAAAGTCTTCCTTCCGTTGGTTCACCCCCAAATGGTCGCCATGGCTGGTGCACTGTGCTGATCCAAAGCCAGGAGCCAGGTGCTTCCTCCTGGTCTCCCATGTGGGTGCAGGGCCCAAGCACCTGGGCCATCCTCCACTGCCTTCCCGGGCCACAGCAGAGAGCTGGACTGGAAGAGGAGCAACCAGGACGGAATCTGGCACCCAACCGGTACAAGAACCCAGGGTGCCGGTGCTGCAGGTGGAGGGTTAGCCAACCGAGCTGCAGCACTGGCCCGTAAGCATTCTTAGCAACACATTTCTCCCTCTCATTTCTTTTATATTCATTTGAAAAGTGTTGATGTTGAAAGTATTTGACCTACAAAATATAGTAATTGTGTAAGGTTCACACTAACAGTAGTTTACCAGGCAGGTAGGAATACAGTTATGATACTAACAGCAAATAGTGCTGTACATGTCTTAATTGATTTAATCTTCACAATGACCCAATGAATCAGTACTATGTGGGAGACTCAGGATTTGAACTCTTATAACAGTCTTGCTCCAGAGCCCACACTTAAGATGACAAAACTTGGTACTCTGCATTGCCTTCTACTCTTCTAGTTTCCTTTTTACCCTCTGGTAGTTTTGTAAATTCAAGCCCAATTCCTTCTCCTGCCTTGAACCTTTCTTCTTTTCCTATACAGTATTAGTGAGGTATTAGGCTTTTATTTTATTACCTGAGTTTTAACCTCCCTTTTGTTTCTGTGTGAAAACCTTAATATACGTTTGGGCTGGACTGATGTTGTTAGCAGTTTGTCCAGGTATACTTACTGGGAAGCAGTTGCTTGCATGTCTTCCTATCTTCCCTCCCTCCTTCATCTCTCTCTACCTCTACCTCTACCTCTCTACCTCTCTACCTCTCTACCTCTCTACCTCTCTACCTCTCTACCTCTACTTGGAAAGATGAGTCTGTTCTAACTTCTGAAAGGTATTATTTTTACATATGAGTATTTCTCTAAACTTCATTCTAAATGATCATAAAAACATAAGGATTTGTATTTTGGAATGACATAGGACTTCTTTGGATTGTTTCAGACCTGTATTTCAGGTTAGTGGTTTTCTAGGACTCCTTGTGAATCTTGTATTTCAGTCTATGTGATTAATGGATCTCCCTGTGCTTATTGGTGGCATCCTGCTGGTCTTTTTTTTTCCCCCTTAGCATGAGTTGTCCCCTTGCCCCAGACTTTTAAAACTTAGCATAATATTTATTTGCCTATACTTTGGGAAGCAGCTGACAGAGACAACGCTGAAAGTTTCTAGACATTTTGACAGACATGTATAAGTAGCCAAGGTGTTTTACTGTGGTGGGCTTTATGGCTCCAAAAGTAAAGCCACAGCTTGGGAAGCCCTCATTTCATATCAAAGTGCCAGTGTGAGTCCTGGCTATTCCACTTCCAATCCAGCTCTCTGCTGACATGCTTGGGAGGCAGTGGGTGGTCACCCAAGTACTTGAATTCCTGCCACCCACATGGGATGCCTGGATGAAATTTCTGGCTCAGTTCAAGTCTTGATTACTCCACTTCAAATCCACCTCTGTTAATGCACCTGGGAGGCAGTGAATGGTGACCTAAGTTCCTGCCACCTGCTTGGGAGACTCAGATGGAGTTTCTGGCTCCGGGTTTTGCCCTGTACCAGCCTTGATTATTGTGGGCATTTGGGGAGTGAACCATCAGATGGAAGATCTCTCCTTCTGTCTCTCCCTCTCCGTCATTCTTTCAAATAAAAAAAAAAAATACATCTTTTTAAAAAATCCCGTACTATAACTTCCATTCTTAAAAAGACCTTTTTCTTTAATGTTCAGGCTGTGGTCACTTACTATTCCTTACAAGTTGGTACTTGGGCATTCACATTCATTTGGAAATTTATTTGGCAAAAATTTCTGATTTGGAATATTTAATTTAATTTGATGTGGAACATTATGTTATAATTTGGAGCCTTTAAATAAGCATATTAGTATATTATTTTGTATGGAAATGTAAACTGTTGTTTCCTACTTGGCTTAAGGGAAGATTTGTTAACTGGGAGTGCTGTAACAAATTACTACAAACTTCGTAGCTTAAAACAGCAAAAATTTGGGGACTGGCATTGTGGTATAGCAAGTTAAGCTGCTGCCTTGCAATACCACCAGCTCCCTGCTGATGTGCCTGGGAATGTGCCTGGGAAGGGAGCTGGAGATGACCCAAACACTTGGGCCACTGTCACCAACATGAAAGACCTGGATGGAGTTCAAGGCTCCTGGCCTCACCCTGGTGTGGTCCCAGCCTTTCTGGCCATTTGAGGAGTCAACTAGCAGGGAGATTTCTCTCTCTTCTTTCCCTCTCTTTCTCTCTAACTCTGCCTTTCAAATAAACCAAATTTTTCTTTAAAAAAGAAAAACCATAAAAAAAGTATTGATTCATAGACTTGGAGGCCAGAGTGTGTTGGCAGAGTTAATTCCTTCTGAAGCTTGGAGGTTCCTTGCAGCTGCAGTCGATCACTTGGGGAGTGAACCAGTGGATGGAAGACCTCTCCCTCTGCCTCTCCTTCTCTCTCTGTGACTCTGACTTTCAAATAAATAAATAAATCTTAATTAAAAAAAAAAGGTTCCTTTGAAAAAAGAAATTTGATGCAGGAAATGTGGAAGAGGTTAATTTATTTCTAAGGTTTAACATTTTCAAAGTAATTGATTCAAGGATGAGAAGAATATATTTTATTTAATAACTATGAAAGGAGAATTTCATAAACTTTTATCCAAAGTTACTGGAGTCCCACATTCAATGTGAATCTGTTATGAAAATGTAAACTTCATTAATATGCTGTACGTTTTTATCCCCTTGAATGTAATTTAGAGATTATATACTATAATAGGATTTATGACATTATATTGTTCAATCTTTAGGGTATTACAAACACATCAAGGACAGTTGGCAGTCACTGAGGTTTGCCTGCTTTTAAGAATGTATTAGTTGTGACTATAGATTGTGTTAATATACTTTGTACTTCTGTATTTAAAAAAAAAAAAACAAAAACCTGAAACTAGAAGATAGGATTTTGAATGTTGTCAGCACCAGGAAGTATTGAATGTTTAAAGAAATATATTTACCCTGATTGAGCATTATACCATGTGTAAATATATCAGAACATCACATAGCACATCATAAATATGCAGTTTTTATATGTCAGAATGTTTTTTCAAAAATTTAAAAGATATGTTAGTATTATTGAATATCATGCTTCTTACTTAAAAGTAAATAAAATCTATAGACTTAGAATATTTACAGATTGGGGGCCAGCACTGTGGCATAGAAGGTTAAGCCTCTGCCTACAGTGCCAGCATCCCATATGGATGCTAGTTTCAGTCCCAGCTGCTTGACTTCGGATCTAGTTCCCTAATGATGTTCCTGGGGAAAGCAGCAGAAGATGGCTCAAGTCCTTGGGGCCCCTACACCCACAGGGGAGACATGGAAGAAGCTCCTAACTCCTAGCTTCGTTCTGGCTCAGCCCTGGCCATCGTGTCCATTTGGGGAGTGAAACAGCAGGTGGAAGATCAATGTATGTCTCTCTCCTTCTCTCTCTGTATCTCTGCCTTTTAAATAAATAAATAATTCTTAAAGAATATTTACAGATTTAAAGATAGGCTTTTCCTCAGGCCAAGAATAAATGTTTCTTCTTTTCTTTTCTTTGTTTCTTCCATTTCCTTTTCCATCCCTCCCTCCCTCCCTCCTTCCTTCTTTCCTTCCTTTCCTCCCTCCCCCCTTTCCTCCTCCTCCTCTTCTTCTTCTTCTTCTTTTTTTTTTTTTAAAGATTTAACCCACTATTGTCCCATAAGTTTCTGGGGTTTTGTTCTTATTTTTTTAACTACCCTTTTTTTTTTCTGATTTCTGTACTTTTTATTAATCAGTCTTCAAGTTTACTGACTCATTCCTCTATCATATTTGTTCAACTATTGTGCCTGACCAAGGAGATTTATCTCCTTCCCTTCCCTTCCCTTCCCTTCCCTTCCCTTCCCTTCCCTTCCCTTCCCTTCCCTTCCCTTCCCTTCCCTTCCCTTCCCTTCCCTTCCCTTCCCTTCCCTTCCCTTCCCTTCCCTTCCCTCCCCTCCCCTCCCCTCCCCTTCCCTCCCCTCCCCTCCCCTCCCCTCCCCTCCCCTCCCCTCCCCTCCCCTCCCCTCCTCTCCCATCCCCTCCCCTCCCCTTTGCCGTTCTCTTCCCTCACTCTCCTCTTTTCCCCTACTTTTTCCCCTTCTCTCTTCCACCTTCCCCTTCCTCTCCCCCTCCCTCCTCCCTATTTAGTTTGATAGCAGAGTTAGAGAGAGCTAGGGTGAAACAGATCTTCCATCTGTTGGTTTACTCCCCAAATGGCTACAATTGCTAGGGCTGGGCCAGCAGAAGCCAGGAACTTCATCTGGTGCTGGTTAAGGATAGTAGGAGCCCACGTACTTAGCCCATCTTCTGCTGCCTTCCATTTGATCTTCATTTTATTTTCTATTTTTTTCTTAAGAAACTTTCCATCTTTCCATTCATTTTCAATGTGTGTGTTCTTGTTGGATAAATACATCATCTGCGTTGTTTCAGTGTTGACATTTGTTAATTCTCTTTTCTCATAAATTGAGATTTTTTTGATTGTTCACGGGTCAAATTATTTTGGACTGTATCCTTGACAATTTAAATATTATGAAACTTTGCCTTGGTTAAATCCTACGGCGAATGTGGCTATTTTTGTTTAATAGCCATTATTCTGGTTGATTTCAGGTTACAAGTTCTAACCAGCATTCTGTAAATTGTTGCTCCAGTGCCAGATCCATTAATGAAAGCTTTGCAGTTCTAGTCACATCTTACCTCCATGTGTGCCAAGCACTGGCCTTTTGGGAACTGCGTAGTTGTCTAGCTCATAGTTCAAGTCTTAAAGTCTATGAATGTTGTGTTAGTAGTAGCTTCATGCATCCACAAGCTTGGTGGAGGAGTGTGAACTTGCAAGTTTATACACAAATTTATGGGTACCACTTTCCTGTGCTTTCCCTCTTTGTGTTCTCCTTACTATTTTTTGGTGGCCTGGGCCTCCCTTTTTGAGTCTTTAGCCACAGAGCTACCCTCTTCTGTACACGTCTTGAAACTATGCCTACATTTATGGCCAAGTAGAAGAGAGGAAAGAAAAACAATTTGTGTCATACTCTTGAAGAGGAAGATTTTTCCTTTTCAATTTTAGACTCCCACTGCTGCAGTCACTGTCTTTCCATCATTACAAATTTGGTTGGGGAGTGGAATATAAGAGAATATTGAAAAGGAGAAAAAACAAAAAACCACTGAGAAATTTCTTCTACTCACTTGAGCATTAAGAGATTTCTTTTCTGCCCCTTAAGCCAGAACTAAAAGGCTTTTCCTGGAGTTCTCATCTGCCCCCGAGTGCCCATTCCAGGGTTATATTGTGTTGAGTTTAGACAGGAGATGCCAAAGGGGGAAAGTGGTGAACTTGCTACCAATTTGATGGTAATTTGAATTCTGATTTTTCCTAATCTGCCTTCAAAAGCTGTTTCATGCATTCTTTTCAATTTTTTATTCATTTATTTGTTTTCATTTTATCTGAAATGCAGGGAAGCAGAGAGAGAGAGAGAGAGAGAGTGAGCGAGCTTCCATTCTCTGGTCCACTCCCCCAAATACCTTCAACAGCTGGGACTGTAACAGGCTAAAGCCAGGAACCCAGAACTCAGTCCAGGTCTCCCACATAAATGTCAGGGACCCAAGCACTTGAGCCCTCATCACTGCTTCCTAGAGTGCACAATTAGCAAGAAGGTGGATTGGAAGTGGAGCTACAACTTCCAATATATAGGATGCCACTATTCTAACTGAGTCTTAACCACTGCACCAAATGCCTGCCCTTGCATTATGCATTCTATCCGGGTTTTATACCAATATTCAATGGAAAAGGTAGGGTGGAATGCGATTATTCTATCTTATTTGGAAAGGGATCATTTCCTGATATATTTTTGAAATCAGAAGTTTAAAACAAGTGAAGCAGTTGTGAGTTTTCCCTCACTCTTTGATTTCATGTGTTGTGTTTTTGTTTTGTTTTTTGTTAATGATGTCCCCTTTTTGTATAACTTTTTTTAAAAAAAATTAGGGGCTGGTACTGTGGTACAGTGAGTTAAAGTCCCAACCTGCAGCCCTGGCATCCGATATGGTCGCCAGTTCAAGTCCCGGCTGCTCTTTTTCCAGTCCAGCTCCCTGCTATGGCCTGGGAAAGCAGTAAAAAATGGCCCAAATCCTTGGGCCTCTACACCCGGTGGGAGACCTGGAAGAAGCTCCTGGGCCCTGGCTTTGGGTCAGCGGAGCTCCAGCTGTTGCAATCAATTGGGGAGTGAACCAGCAGATGGAAGGCTTTCTCTCTCTCTCTCTCTCTGCCTTCCGCCTCTCCTTCTCTCTCTGTAACTCTATGTTTCAAATAAAAAATAAATAAATCTTTTAAAAAAAGAAAAGAAAAGAAAAGAAAGGCAAAGTGAGAGAGAGAGAGAGAAAGATCTTTTAGATTCATTCCCCAAATGTCCGCAACAACTAGAGCTGGACAAGGTAGAAGCCAGGAGCCCAGGACTCAGTTTGGGCCTCCCAAATGGGTGCCAAGGATCCAAGTTTTTGATGCCATCACTTGCTGCCTCCCAGGGTGCACATTAGCAGGATGATGGATCAGAAGTGGAGCTGGAGACTCCCAAAGATACCCCAATATGGGATGTGAGCATCCCTAGCAGAATCCTAACCATTGTGCTAAATGCCCTCATCAGTGTCTCATGTTTAAGAATGCTTGTGTCAGAACTCATGTAAGGAAACTGGCCTGTTTGTGGGTACATTCAGTGTATTGTCTGTAAAACAAATTTAGGGAAAATGTTTTTCAGGTAAGCAGAGTAAAGAAATTTTTTTCCCAAAGAAAAAATAATTTTTCTCTTACTTTTATGTCTTTCTAGTTGTCGTAAGTAAGGTTCCAATTCTTATGGCTTAACAGCTCTTTTCTGGCAAGTGCTTTCTGTTTGTTGTACTTATTAGAAATGCATTAGGTTTCTTTCTCTCTCTCTTTTTTTTTTTTTTTTTTTGCGCCAGTACTATATAAAATTATATTGAAAAAACTTCTTAAATTTTGTCTCTTCCCTTATTTCTTATCTTTCTGTCCTTTGTGTTTTTATTATCATATTTCTTCAATTTCTTCACCACCATCCCCCCACTTCTAAAATGGGTGGGTAAGGAATTATTTTGGGGTGCTAATGTGAGAGTAGAACTCAGTGAGAATAACAGCCCACTCCCCAAGCTATCTGCTTCACCTGTCCCCCTGGCTGATTAGAATTCCAGAGGGCATTAATAACCCATTTAAATTAATCCGATTACACCTGCAATTGCTAAAGGTGAGGTTCAGGCTGTTTAACACCTTGTTAATGAACACAAGCATGAATCAAAACTAGGTAGAAATTTTACATTTTATTTTCATTTCTGCCGAAAGGAAGAAAACATTTCACCTTCCCCTTTGCAGCAGTCAAGTTTCCAACAATGCAAGGAAGCCCTACTCTTATTTCAGCTTTCATTAGGAGAACAAAGCTAAATAACTTGATTATTTGTTTTCTTTGGTTTTACCCCTTCAGCCAGAGAATTATTTCAAAACAGTTCATTTTCCCCACTATCCATTAATGAACTCTGCCATATTCTTTTGATCAGGTATATATTATAACATATTTTTGAAATTTAGAATTGTTTTGACACAAATGTTTAGTGAACATGGTCATAAGAAAGTATTCTTCACACATGGCTGAAGTTGAAAAATTTCAAAGAAAAAGAACAGAGGAAATTCGTGTGTTTCTTTTCATGTAATAGATTGTTTCTCAAAGAATTATCATTTTCACTGCTTGTGTGTGTGTGTGTGTGTGTGTGTGTATTCACACATGTGTGCATGCATATGTATATGCTATGGAAAAGTCCGATTTGAAGAACTAAGAAAAATTAGTTGATTTCAGAAATAGACATCTCCTGGAATCTGTATAGCACTCCTTCAACAAAGATATCTTTTAGTCAGTAGATGTCATCCCCAACACCTGTCTAAAATGACTCATTTCTTTTCCTGATTACCACTTACAGATTTTTCTCTTTTTCAAAAAAGTTTACACAAAATTTAAACTTCATACATTGGGATTATTCTTTGGTTTGAATCTTTTCTTTGAATGAAATAAGCTTTGGGATGCTTATTTAGATGTTCAATGGAACAGTGTGGAGAACAGTAATTGTGTTTGGGCTAAAGAATTAATCCATTTAGTCATGGGAAGCATTACTTAGCTTTTACTTAGCAGCTGAATTGCGGTGCAACTTAAGGACTATTTTAGGATTTTAGGCTCAAATAGAAACTTTCACAAATGAGAATTTATTTGTTGGGATGAACATGTGCTTTTGCATAATGTATCATTGACTTGATTTCAGTGAAAGTGAAATTTTTTTTCAATTCACAGTTTTGTTTAATCATGAATTGAAAGCTGTGTCTTTATATTATCCACATATAAAAATGTATTTAAGTCAGAGAAACATTTTCTAATAAAGTTGTTTAGTAAGTTATAATTGAGTAATTAATAATTAAGTAGTTGAGTAAGTAATTAAGTAATAATTGAGATAATTTCAGAAAGGAATTGTAACTTTAAAATTTTTCTGATTGTTTCAGTGAAATTCCTTTTATTAACTGTAATTATCTTGTTAAAATAGATAATTTTTCTGTATTTTGACATCTGACAGGACAAAAATGTATTCAGAAAGTCTTCCTTCTCAGGAATAATTGTCACATGTTTTATGGAAAACATTCTTTAAATTTGTTAGTTTAAATGATTGGATAAAAGGAAATTTTCTGATGAATAACTACAATCTGCCATAATCTAAGCCTAAAGAAAAATTTTGTAACATGTTTTAAATCTTGCACTGGGGCAGGCTTTTAGCCTAATGGTTAAGATGCTGTGTCTCCCATCAGAGTGCCTGGGTTCATCTCTTAACCCTACTCCTGACTCTACCTTCCTGCAGACCCTGGGAGCAGACCCTGGGAGCAGCAGCAGTGCCACCTATGTGTTAGACCTGAATTGAATTCCTAGCTCCCAGTTTCAGCCCAGGCTCAAGCCCTGCAGTTGAAGGCATTTGAGACCATTTGAGACGTGAACCAGCTGATATGGGAATGTTTCTCTCTCCCTCCCTCCCCAAAATATGTAAAAATAAATATAACAAATTTTGTACTTATCATAGCCTGTTTGTGTTGTTGAATTTTCTGTTTTTCCATATATAATTTTATACACATTACCAATCAACAAATAATCATTGAGCATTCACTATATGCGTAGTACCAGGGGAGAACTCTACTGAGATGCTTGGGTATAGACTAAGAAAAACAAACAAGTTCTGGGACTTTTGTTTTTTATTTAAAGATTTATCCATTTATTTGAAAGTTGGAGAGATCTTCCACCTGCTGGTTCACTCCCCAAATAGTTGCAATAGCAGGGGCCCAGGCTGAAGCCAGGAATTTTCATCTGGGTCTCCCATGTGGTTGCAGGGGCCCAAGTACTTGAGCCATCCTCTGCTGCCTTCCCAGGCACATTAGCAGGGAGATGGATGAGAAGTGGGGCCGCTGGGACTTGAAATGGAGCTTACATGGGATGCCCGGCAAGTTCTGGTTTTAACCTGCTTATTTTTCTCTTTATGGCTTTGCCTATTCTGACATAATACGTGGTTGTTTGTGACTAGCTTCTTTGACTTAAAATGTTTTCAGGGTTCGTGGGTAACAGAGCATGGATCAGAACATAATGCAGTTCTTGATGACTAAATAATACCCCATTGTATACATAATAGATATAGTACTTTTGTTCATCCATCCGTCAGTTGATGAACATTTGGGTTGTTTTTACTTTTTGGCTATTAGAAGTAATGCTGCTGAGGACATTTGTGTATAAGTTTTTCATTGACATTTGTTTTTAATTCTTTTGGGTATATTCCTAGAAGTGGAATTGTTGGTTGTTACTCATTTTTCTTTTTTTAGAATGCATGATTTATTGCTTGCCTAGTGTGTCCTTCTTGTTTTCCCACCTCACAGGATTTCTCCAAATCAAGCCTCATTGCTTCCCTAACCATCCCCCTGTCTCTGAACAAATTTTTAAGGAATGATTCAGATGTAAGATCTTTTGTAAGACTTTTTGGATGATCTTTTCCAACCCTACTCACTGAATAATTTTTGTATTGATGGTTAGTATTTGGTTTATATTATTATATCAGATATATATGACAGTTATATAATGTAATTATGCATATTAGTATCATTAGATTTTAAGTTCTTGAGTGTAGGGATTGCCAGAAACTTTCATTTCTGTGACAGCTAGGAAAATGATTGGCACACAGCACTTAGTAGGGTTTTGTTGAGTTAACTTTTCTAGTCTTTTTGTTTAGTTTCTCCATGCTATAAATCCATTTTATATTCTGCTCATTTTCCTACTGCTCAAATTGGCATTCAAAACCAAGTGTCTAATACCCAGTCAACCAAAACACTCATTGCCCCAGATTCCCAAATTCTTCCAGTTTCTTTATTTCTTCTTGCCTTTCTCTCTGTGCAGGATGTTCATTTCCATCCTGTCTGAAACTTTTGATATTTCCTACCCTTCAAGCCATTTGTGAATCGGCATATTCCTGAATGACATTTAAAAATGTTTATCTATATTTTATGCATTTATGTTCTCTGAGGGTTGGACAAAAAAAAAAAAAACAGGATGTATATTTAGGAAGTCTCTGGTTTTCAAAACCTGCTTTACAAATCACTGATACACATTACCCAGCAACCTCTTAATTTCTAACTTCCCAGCCACCCCAAACAATTATTCTCTATTACCCCATACCACTATTCTTTTTTTTTTTTTTTTTAAGATTTATTTGATTTATTTGAAAGAGTCACAGAGAGAGAGAGAGAGATCTTCCATCCACTGGTTCACTCCCCAGATGACTGTGACGGCTAGAACTGAGCTAATCGGGAGCCAGGAGTTTCTTCCGGGTTTCCCACGCGGGTGCAGGGGCCCAATAACTTGGACCATCTTTTACTGCTTTCCCAGGCCATAGCAGAGAGCTGAATAGGAAGAGAAGCAGCCGGGACTTGAACTGGCGCCAATATGGGATGCTGTGCTTCAGGCTAGGGCTTTAACCTGCCAACCCCTACTGCTATTCTTAAAATTCTGGTTAAGGACTTCTTTTTCCCTGGTAGATACATGACTACCTTTTCTGGTAGCAGTAGAGCAGAATAACTCCCTCGTTTTTGCTTCAGACAAGCCGGTGGATAAGTTATTTCATGGAAGCCAATCATCTGAATAACTGTTTTTCAGAGAGGCACACAGGTAACTCAGTAGCTTTTGTGCCAGGTATTTCCTAGACATGTCGTATTGGATTTCTCCCTTTCAGAAGGGCATATATTTATTTGGCAGTTTAGGGATACAATTTATTTAGTTTGCATTGATAAAAATAATATTAGGAGGTAGTCAAACTCGGTAAACTGATGACAGTGTGACAATAAAACCAGTCTCACTTTAAAAAGAGACTGGTAGTTTCATGTAAATCTGTGTCAGAAATGTCAGTTAACATGTCTATCTATATATATACATAAATTATTTGAAAGGCAGAATGACACAATGACAGAAAGTTAGCTTCTATCCTCCAGGGCTAGGCTGGGCCAAAGCCAAAAAATAGGAATTCCATATGAGTTTCCACCATGGGTGGGAGAAACTTAAGTAACTGCTTTCCAGGTGGGTGAGGGAAGCTGAATAGGAAGCAGAAACAGGATTTGATCCCAAGCAACAGCTTACCCCACTGCACCACAACAGTTACCCTGCTGATTTTTATTTTGGTAGCATCACTTTAGGAGAGTGATAATGATAGGGCATGAGAATTCAAATATTTTTTAAGGGCCCAAGGCCAGTTCAAGAGTAGACAGCATATAGAAAAGGTATAGACTGGTGCAGTCATTGTGGTGCTGTGCGTTTGGCACTTGGGATTCCTACATCCCATTTGGGAGTGCCAGGAATTAAGTCCTGCCTCTATTTGCAATCCAGTTTCCTGCTAATGTGCCTAGGAAGGCAGCAGATGATGACCCCAGTTCTTGATTTCCTACCTGCTGCATGGGAGACTCACATGGAATAACTGGCTCTTGGCTTCAGTGTTCCCCAGTCCTAGTTGCTGCAGGCATCTGGAGAGTAAACCAGTGGATGGAAAGCAAACCTAAAAAATAAGAGTATAGGCTTTGCATTCAGATAAAGCTGAGTTTTCTATTTCAATTTCAACACTAGGGGCCTCAATTTCTCTGCTGTATGAAGTGGGTATGCTAATGTAAAGGTTATTTATTAGGAGTAGATAAAAATCTATAAAGGCCACATAGCATGGTGCCTGATACATAGCAGCTATATGCCCTCCTGCCTCATCAGTCTAGATCTGTCTGCATTCACCTGAAATTATCTGTTCAATGAAGCTCTTTTGGTATGACTTCTGTGACCTTATTTCTCCATCTTTAAAATGCAGGATTTGAATTGAATGCCTGGCCCTTTGCTGCTGCTATTCATTATGACTTACAGGGCCAAGCTGACGCTGAAACTGTTCTTTGAATCCATCTGGTATTTACATGCCTATGCCACATAACTAAGTACTCTGATCTTGTATTTAGGATTAAATTTTCATATGTCTGTAGATGTATTGCGGAATGCCCCAAAATATTATATAAATGCTATCTATCTGTATTTGTCATCTGTACCATAGTGCCATTTGAATACATAGAGGAATATTACTCGTTTTGTTGGATCAGTATTTTGTGGTTTTTTTTTTTTTTTTTTTTTTTGGACAGGCAGAGTTAGACAGAGAGAGAGAGAGACAAAGAGAAAAGTTTTCCTTTTCTGTTGATTCACCCCCAGATGGTCGTTACGGCCGGCGCGCTGCGCCAATCTGAAGCCAAGAACCAGGTGCTTCCTCCTGGTCCCCCATGCGGTGCAGGGCCCAAGCCCTTGGGCCATCATCCACTGCCTTCCCAGGCCACAGCAGAGAGCTGAACTGGAAGAGGAGCAACCCGGACAGAATCCAGTGCCCCAACCGGGACTAGAACCCGGGGTGCCAGTGCTGCAGGCGGAGGATTAGCCAAGTGAGCCGTGGCTCTGGCCCTCTTTTTATTTTTAAGAGTTTCTTTTTCTTAAGATTTATTTTATTTGGCTGAAGGGCAAAGTAGCAAAGAGACAGAGAGACACAATGAAAGAGATCTTCCATCGACTGGTTCACTCAGAACCAGATGGCTGTAACTACTGGGTCTGTTGCTGTTCCAGGCTGAAGCCAAAGCCTAGAACTCCATCTGGGTCTCCTACGTGTGTGACAGAAGCCTAGGTATTTGGGCCATTTTCCACTGCTTTCCCAGGTACATCAGCAGGGACCTAGATCGGAAGCAGAACAGTTAAGACTAAACCTGCAATATAGTATGCTGCATCCCAGGTGGTGGCTTAACCAGTTGCGCCACAATACGGGACCCTGGAATTTAAATATCTTGGATGTTGGTATATTTTATTTTATTTTTAAATATTTATTTATTTATTTGAAAGAGTTACAGAGAGGCAGAGGCAGAGGCAAAAAGAGGTCTTCCATCCACTGATTAACTCCCCAATTGGCCAGAATTGCTGGAGCTGCGCCAATCTGAAGCCAGGAGCCAGGGGCTTCTTCTGGGTCTCCCACTCAGGTGCAGGGGCCCAAGGACTTGGACCATCTTGTACTGCTTTCTTAGGCCATAGCAGAGAGCTGGATTGGAAGTGGAGCAGCCAGGAGTTGAACTGGCGCCCATATGGAATGCTGGCACTGTAGGCAGTGGCTTTACCTGCTATGCCATAGCGCCAGGCCCCTATATATCTTTTTCTTAAAAAAAAAAAAAAAAAAAAGAAAAACCCTTACAAATGCACCTAATTGCATACTTAAGTACCTAAATGGTTTTGTTGAAAAAATTCAGCCAACAAATTTTTATTGTGTTATAAACCACTATGGGCATTACAGAAAAAAATGCAAAATCATTTTCTATTTGTTTATTATCTCCTTGTTTATTATCCTTGATCTCCTTCAAGTATATATATAAAAAACACCAAAAAGTTATATTTTGTGATAGGATCATGTAAAAACCCATGTTTTGTGTTTCTAATAGTGAGGGGGAAGATGACTATTCTGGGGTAAATACTGAATGCTTCATGGAAAAGGAAATGACTGAGTTTGGATCCTAGAGAATCTGGAATAGGGAGAATTTATGTAGAAAAAAAGAGAATGATATTTTCAACCAAGAGATTAAAAAAATGGAAGAACAGAAAGACAAATTGCTTTTGGGAGAATATTTAATGTGGTGGTGACTTAGCAAGGTAGTGATTTAATGTAGTCTACTGTGAATTAAATAATAGAGATACTACTTTCAAAGTCTGATGAGTAACTTAAGCTAGGTCAGTAATGACAGTATTGAAAGTAAATAATTTTGGGTACTAACGCTGTCATGAGAAGGTTAAACCTGTGCCTGCAGTGCTGACAACCCATATGGGCACTGGTTCATATCCTGACTGCTCCCCTTCCCATCCAGCTTCCTGCTAATGTACCTGGGAAAGCAGCAGAAGATGGCTCAACCATGCACGTGGGAGACCTGAAAGAAGCTCCTGGCTCTGGCTCCTGGCTTTGGCTTGTTCCAGCCCAGGCTTTTGCAGCCATTTGGGGAGTGAACCAGATAGAAAAATCTCTCTCTCTCTGTCTCCCCCCCCCGCCCTCATTTCTCTCTCTTATTTCTCTTATTTCTCTCTGTATTTCTGCCTTAAGAGTCACCAAGACCTTATTACCTGAAAAAGTTTGATGGAGAGAAGAATGTGAGTTTTGAGATTGTAAGTTGGTATGGTTTTTACAATGATTTTGCCACTACAAACATAGGAAAGTTGAGAGAAAGAACTAGTGTAATTTAGTTTTAGCTAAGTTTGAATTATCTGTATTTGTTCCAGTAAAGGAATTATGGGGATACTTCAAGAAATACAACTAGAATGTTTGTGTCAGGCCTGGAAATATAAATATGTGCAGTTTTTTGAGCATACAAGAAATTTCAGAAATATAATCCACAGATTTATGATTTTTGGCACATCCAAATTCCTGCTTTTTGTTTCTCTGGGTCACACTGTTCACTGCAGAAGTAGGTTTGATACATATTTTGAATGAAAATGAAAGAGTGAACTGATTTTTTTTTTTACCAAGCTATTTATTATAGTGGACTGTTATCTAAAGATGTAACCATTTGGGGACCAGCGCTGTGGTGCAGCAGGTTAAAGCCCTGACCTGAAACGCCTGCATCCCATGTAGGCGCTGGTTCTGGTACCAGCTACTCCTCTTCTGATCCAGCTCTCTGCTGTGGCCTGGGAAAGCAGAAGATGGCCCAAGTTCTTGGGCCCCTGCACCCATGTGGGAGACCTGGAGGAAACTTCTGGCTTCTGGCTTTGGATCGGCGCAGCTGCGGCCATTGTGGCCATCTGGGGATGAACCAGCAAATGGAAGACTTATGTGTTTCTACCTCTCTCTGTAACTCTTTCAAATTAATAAAATAAATCTTAAAAAAATAATAACCATTTTGCCAGATCTCTGATGAGATTAGCAATAGTATTTTCTGCTTAGTGTAATTCCCTTGCTAACATTTTCCTCAAATGAACAAACATAACTTATTCAGTAGCAGGTGAAAGGAGAATATTTGAAATGAATTGCAACTTAATTTGAACAGTCATATTTTCAACGGTATGGTGATTTATCTATTATTTTAACTTTTGTTTAATAAATATAAATTTCCGTAGTACAACTTTCGGATTATAGTGGCTCTTTGTCCCCTATTTTTTTTTTAAAGGTGTATTTATTTGAAAGGGAGAGTTAGAGAGGGGGTGGGGGGAGAAACAGATCTTCCATTCCCTGGTTCATTCCCCAAATGGCCCCAGTGACTAGAGCTGGGCTGATCAGGAGCCAGGAGCCAGGAACACCTCTGCATCTCCCATGTGGATGCAGGGGTGTGAGCAAATAGTTCCATTTCCACTGCTTTCACAGGCCATCAACAGAAAGCTGGATTGGAAGAGGAGCAGCTGGGACAGGAGCCAGCATCCATATGGGATGTCAGTAGCCCAGGCAGAGGCTTAACCTACTACACCACAGCACTAGCCCCAATATGGTGATTTAGGGTAGAATTCATGCCTTATAAAAATACTGCTTCATTTTTTCCTATTGTATTTCTCTTTAATATCTAGCTCTGTGTTTCATTATGACCATTTTTAACACTATAAATTTTAGCTGTAGTACTCAGTTTTAGCAAAATAACTATTTAGAAATCAGAATTTAAAATTATTTCCCCTAGGCCGGCGCCGTGGCTCAACAGGCTAATCCTCCGCCTTGCGGCGCCGGCACACCGGGTTCTAGTCCCGGTCGGGGCGCCGGATTCTGTCCCGGTCGCCCCTCTTCCAGGCCAGCCCTCTGCTGTGGCCCAGGAGTGCAGTGGAGGATGGCCCAGGTGCTTGGGCCCTGCACCCCATGGGGAGACCAGGAAAAGCACCTGGCTCCTGGCTCCTGCCATCGGAGGAGCGCGGTGCGCCGGCCGCAGCGCGCCGACCGCGGCGGCCATTGGAGGGTGAACCAACGGCAAAAGGAAGATCTTTCTCTCTGTCTCTCCCTCTCACTGTCCACTCTGCCTGTAAAAAAAAAAAAAAAAAAAAAAAAATTATTTCCCCTAGTGTGTACATTTTTGAACCCCAATTTCTTTTTGTAGATATTTCTTGGAAATTTTCTGTTTAAGGGCCAGTGATTTGGCTAAGCAAGTTAAGCCTCTTACTGAAGAAGTGTCAGCATCCCATGAGGGTGGCGGCTCAAGCTGGCTCCTTCATTTCCGATCCAGCTCCCTGCTAATGTGCCTGGGAAAACAGCATGATATGGCCCAAGAACTGGAGCCCCTACACCCACATGGGAGACCCAGAACAAGCTCCTGGCTCCTGGCTTTGGTCTGGCCTAGCCCTGGCTGTTGTGGCCATCTGGGGAATGAACCAGCAGATGGGAGGTATCTCTCTCTCTCCCTCGTCTCTATCTCTGCCTTTCAAAAAAACAATAACTTTTTTAAGGAAAGTTTTCTGTTTAATAAAATTTAGTATTATGACTATTTTACTGTTTTTTTGAAGATGTAAAAATTCCTCTCACAAATATATAGGCTAGTTATATGATTGAAACAAAATCTGTAGACTTCACTTCTATATAGGTATTAAAAAGTTGGAATATTCACTTTGCTTTTTGAAAGATAAATCTTGATGACATCACCAGGTAACAATTGGTTAATTATTAAATTTCATATTTATTGTAACATGTTAACAAATACTTCACTGCATGGTGAGTTTATTATTTGCATACATAAAGACTTTTAAATTCACTGTCCTTTATGAAGATGAGGTCACTATGTTTTATTTTATTCTTATAAGGGGTGAAAGAATGATCCAGAACCATAATCAAAGCCAAGGTAGAGCAACTTGTTAAACACTTTAGAATTAAGCCCCCCCCCCCCCCCCCCCCCAATGTGATACTCTGAAGGCAGCTGCTACAGATAAACTCTGGAGCCCCAGATGGTGGTTGCCTAATCCTCATGAGAATTCATGTCCTGGAAGCAGCCCTTATCTCTCCAGACCTGACATTGTCTGTGAGCTTTTGCTAAGGAGGCAATAATATAAACATGCTATGCATGAGTTTCACTTCTTGAATATGTCAAAGACACAGGAAGTTATAGTAAAGTAAAACAAGAACAGAGTTCACATTATTGAAAGTGTTATTATTGAAGGCACTTGATACTACCTTGTGATGAGTGATGATGTGTAGTCTGAGAGGAAAGCCACAATGAGCTTTTTTTTTCTTTAAAGTGCCACTCCTCCAATATCATTAATTCAGTGATACAGATTTATTATTAAGTGTATCATACCCAGAAGTTACTGTTACATGATTTGGGCTAGTATAACAATTGCAAACAGTCCATCTTGTAAAACAATATTTTGGTTTTTTTTTCCACCTAGTAGTTCTCTCTGAGAAGTCAAAACACTTCTGTTATTCTGGATTTATTGTTCAGAATTTTTCCAGGAGTCTGATCTGTGAGAGATGAGTCAGCGATGACTGTAAATGGTTGTCTCTTTAGCATAGCAGGCTAGGAGTTTTGTGGAGACTATCTACTAGAGGCAATATCTCATTTAACATGTGAACAGGGATGTTGACACTGTCTTCATGAATAATTTTGAATCACTTGCCACTTGATGATATGACTCTATAGGCAGTAAAGAGGATTTCTTATTAATAAAATTTGTAATCAAATGAGAAACTATAGTGTCCCTTATAATAAAGCCTGAGTCTGCCTTTCAAATCTTATCTCTTTGCTCTATGTACCCTGTTCTGCAGCCACTCTGGGACCTCTCACTAGTCCAGAATCTGTCTCCTATTATGTTTTCATACCATTTCTAATTTTATTTCTTTAATCTCATGTAGAACTCTTCCTTAAAGAAGCTACAAGTCATCGTCAGCTCAAGTATTGCTTTTGTGAAGTCTTACTCAGAAATTTCATTTTCTTTTCTCCCATAGTATCATTACTAGAATATTCTTTCTAAAACAAGGATTTGATTGTGCCTCAAACACGTTTTAAGTGTAATTAAATTTCATGTTAAACTCAGGGTAGCTGGTGATCTCTGTTTTCCTTTGTTTGGTTCACATCTTAACCGATCCTCCGCTCTTTCTTCTTGGCTACTGTACTGTCACAGAGTGACTTGCTATTGTTCATTCTTTCTACTTTATCTTCCTCCTTTGCGTTGGAGTGCCTTTATGTCTGTCCATTTTAGTCTTTCTCGTTTTTTAAGATCTTTCCAAAAAGCACCTGCTTTCCCAGTTAGTCAGCAATCATAGCACTTTTACTTTATCACAGCACCATTGAACAATACTGTGTATAATTAAAAAAAAAAAAAAGGAAGAGAGAGAGAGAGAGCTTGTCCATCCTCTGGTTCACTCTCCCAGATGGCTTTAATAGCTAAGACTGGACCAGACCAAAGCCAGGCACCAGGAATTCCATCCGGGTCTCCCATGGGGGCCCACATACATGGACCGTCTTCTGCCTTCCCAGGAGCATTACTGGGTAAAGCTGTTGCCTGCAGTGCCGGTATCCCATATGGGTGCAGGATTGGCGCAGCTCAAGCCATTGCGGCCATCTAGGGAGTGAACCAGGAGATGGAAGATCTCTCTCTCTCTCTCTTTCTCTTTCTGCCTCTCCCTAACTCTGCCTTTCAAATAAATAAATTAATTAAAAAAAAAAAAAGTGGAGTATCCAGGACTCCAGCTGTCACTTTTATGTAAGATACCAGTGCACTGCAAGCATCTTGAGAGAGTACTGCTTTTTTTTTTTTTTTTAAGATTTTTTTTTATTTCAAAGGCAAAGTTAGAGAGAGACAGAGATACCTCCCTCTGGGTCTCCCATGTGGGTGGTAAAGTCCCAAGCACTTGGATCTGCTGTTTTCCCAGGTGCATCAGCAGGGAATTAGATTGGAAATGGAGAAGCTGGAACTTGAACATGCACCCATATGGGATGGCCAGTGTCAGAGGCTTAACCTGATGTGGCGCATAATCAGCCCTGAGAGATTACTTCTAATTAGCATAGTTTTGCAAGGTATATTTGTGTTTTCCTCCTCTGCTCAACTTGGAGCTGCTGATAATATAGCCAGGTTAATCAAACTTTGTTTAATTGCAATATGTGGTACAGTATCTTAGGGTGGAGATAAAGACGGAGACAGATTTGAAAAGATTAATAGGAAAGATTTAAGTTAAAACCTGGACTTGAGTTAGACAAGATAGATGATAGGGTAAAGGAAGAGACATCAAAGACCTATGTTGAATATAGTATGTTTTACCATGAATTAATTGATGATTGACCTTTTGTGTGTTATATTTTCCATCACAAAATTCTTTTGCCTTCAGTGTGCTAGAGCAGCCTGAAATGTAACTGCTTACCTCCTGTACCCTTTAACTGTCTAACTACTGAGCTGATATTCTATTGCTTCCTGTTTCTGTCACATTTGCCTCACCCTCCCCACCCACATTCTCTTTTTTGAGGTTTCTTGCAGTACATTAAAAGGCCAATGAAAACATGCTCCAGATGGTGCTGTTCTTTATCACGATTCTCACTACTTTGTGTTCCTATTTAAAAGAACAAACAAAAAGACACATGCTGCTGGTTTGTAACCCAGCTGGCTCTGATTTCTCTCATTCTTGGTTTTTACTGTTTCTTTCTCTTACCTTACTCTGCTTCTATTTCTGCCCTCCTGTGTGTGTATCAACATTATAAAATCATTTATATTCCCTCTCTGATTGGATTATGCATTACATTATTCTTCCCATTCTTATTCCTCTATTTTCTGTTTTTCCTAGTTCCCTTTCTGTACATCTTTTTTTTATTATTTTATTTTATTTTATTTTTTATTTTTTGACAGAGTGGACAGTGAGAGATAGAGAGAAAGGTCTTCCTTTGCCATTGGTTCACCCTCCAATGGCTGCCGCGGATGGCGCGCTGCGGCCGGTGCGCTGCGCTCATCCGATGACAGGAGCCAGGTACTAGGTGCTTTTTCCTGGTCTCCCATGGGGTGCAGGGCCCAAGCACCTGGGCCATCCTCCACTGCACTCCCGGGCCACAGCAGAGAGCTGGCCTGGAAGAGGGGCAACCGGGACAGAATCCGGCGCCCCGACCGGGACTAGAACCTGGTGTGCCGGCACCGCAAGGCGGAGGATTAGTCTGTTGAGCCACAGCGCCGGCCCTTTTTTTGTTTTCTTATGCCTGTCCACTTCTACCATTATTATTATAATCCTTCAACTCCTTTTCCCATTCTTCACTGTTTCTCATTTAAAAAATCAACCAATAGTACTAGAACAAAACAAAGAAAAAATACTAAAATGGATAAAGTATTACATTGTACATCAATAGGACAAGGACTAATCAAGTCACTGTTTCTCATAGTGTCCATTTCACTTCAACAGGTTTCCTGTTGATGTACAATGTAATACTTTATCCATTTTAGTATTTTTTATTTGTTTTGTTCTAGTACTATTGGTTGAACTCTGTAATTAACAAACAATTATTCTTAGGTGTTTAAATTTTAACTAAAAAGTGATCCCTGTTAAATATAACAGTGGGAATAAGAGAGAGAGGAGATGTACAATTTGGGACATGCTCAATCGGACTTGCCCCAAATGATGGAGTTAGAATCATGCCACAGGATTCCAATACAATCCCATCAAGGTGGCATGTACCAATGCCATCTTACTAGTCCAAGTGATCAATTTCTGTTCACAGTTGATCACACTGATAGGTCTAAGAGTCAAAGGGATATCACACAAACAAGACTAGTGTCTGCTAATACTAACTGATAAAATCAAAAAGGGAGAGAACGATCCATCATGGGAAGCGAGATACACAGTACACTCATAGAATGGCAGATGTCCTAAATAGCACTCTGGCCTCAGAATCAGCCCTTAAGGCATTCGGATCTGGCCCAAGAGCCCATGAGAGTATTTTAGGCATGGAAAGCCAAGACACTGTGGGAAAAAAAAAAAAAAGAAGAAGAAGACCTAAATGAAAGATCTCTGCGAGTGAGATCCCAGTGGAAAGAATGGGGCCATCAAAGAAGGAAGTACCTTTCTCTGAAGGGAGGAGAGAACTTCCACTTTGACTATGACCCTGTCGGAATAAGATCGAAGTTGGTGAACTCAAAAGGTTCCCATAGCCTTGGCAACTCATGACTAGAGCCAAGGGAGATTACGGACGCCATAAACAAAAGTGTCAAATTGTTAAATCAACTTCAGGAGTCACTGTGTACTTACTTCTCATGTGGGATCTGTCCATAATGTGTTGTCCAATGTGAAGTAATGCTATAACTAGTACTGAAACAGTATTTTACACTTTGTGTTTCTGTGTGGGTGCAAACTGATGAAATCTTTACTTAATATATACTGTATCGATCTTCTGTGTATAAAAAGAATTGAAAATGAATCTTGATGTGAATGGAATGGGAAAGGGAGCGGGAGATGGGAGGGGTGTGAGAGGGAGGGAAATTATGAGGGAGGGGGAAGCCATTGTAATCCATAAACTGTACTTTGGAAATTTATATTTACTAAATAAAAAAACAAATTAAAAAAAATCTTTAAAAAAATCAAAACAAACAGTTTTGAAAACAAAATGTGAAACTCTCCAACTGTACCCAGGCTTTATTTTGTACTTTATTTCTGTATTCTCTATTGCTTTAATTAGTGCTGATTCCATGCTCTCCTCTTAATTTATTTTAGTTCTTCATATTCCTGCCCTTTATCTTTTTTTTTTAAGAGGTTTACTTTATTTGAAAAGCAGAGTAACAGAGAAAGAGAAGGAAAGGCCGGCGCCGTGGCTCAACAGGCTAATCCTCCGCCTTGCGGCGCCGGCACATCGGGTTCTAGTCCCGGTCGGGGTGCCAGATTCTGTCCTGGTTGCCCCTCTTCCAGGCCAGCTCTCTGCTGTGGCCCGGGAGTGCAGTGGAGGATGGCCCAGGTGCTTGGGCCCTGCACCCCATGGGAGACCAGGAAAAAGCACCTAGCACCTGGCTCCTGCCATTGCATGAGCGCGGTGCGCCGGCCGCAGCGCGCCATCCGCGGCAGCCATTGGAGGGTGAACCAATGGCAAAGGAAGACCTTTCTCTCTATCTCTCACTGTCCACTCTGCCTGTCAAAAAAAAAAAAATAATAAAATAATAAATAAATAAATAAAAGGAAAAGAAGGAAAGCCAGAAAGAGAGAGATCTTCCAGCCACTGGTTCACTCCCCAAATGGCTTCAATGGCCAGGGCTAGGCCAGGCCTTAGCCATGAGCCTGGAACTCCAACGGATACAGGGACTCAAACACTTGAGCCATTTTTTATTATTTTCCCAGGTGCATTATCAGGGAGCTTGATCAGAAATGGAGCAGCCTGGCCTTGAACAACTGCCTGTGTAGAATGCCAGTCTTGCAGGTGGTGGCTTAACCCCTGTGCCACAATAAGGCCCCTCCCCCCAATAATCTTGAGAAACAATAATTCCAGCTATTCTCTGTCACTTCTGTTCCCTACTTTATATGCCTCATTCTTTCATTATTTTCCCAGTGATTTTAACTGGTGTGTTTATTAAGGCCTTAAGATGAGGAAGATTTAGCTAATGTGTAGCTGTGACTTTTGCAATACTGGTGGTTCGACCTCAGAGACTCCTTAGTGGTGAGGTTAGAAGCAAGAGCCAGGGGCCGGTGCTGTGGCACAGTGGGTTAAAGCCCTGGCTGCCAGCATCCCATATGAGTGCCAGTGCTAGTCCTGGCTGTTCCTCTTCTGATCCAGCTCTCTGGTATGGCCTGGGAAAGCAGTAGAAGATGGCCCAAGTCCTTGGACCCCTGCACCCACGTGGGAGCCTGGAGGAAGTTCCTGGCTCCTGGCTTTGGATGGGTGCAGTTCCAGCAGTTGCGGTGGTGACTTTCTAGCCATTCCTTGAGTTGATGTGAGACAATCTGGATCGAAAAGGAAAAGGGAACCAATGGTAATATATTTATGTGCCCTTCTGCCTACTTATTCCTTTCTCCCTTTATTGTTAGCACATTATAATATTCTGAATTTTTATATATGAAGAGGAAATTCTACTTGAACACTAAGGATCTATTGATTTGCCTGTAGAAGATGGCATATAAAATAGTAGTCCTTTATTAAAAGAAAAATCTAATAAGATTTTTAAAAAATATTTCTGTACTATTTTATTTATTTCCATCTAAAGCATAGCTTCTGAGATAACATGATCACTTTTTGTCTAGGAAATCTGAATGGGTGGGAGGGAAGCCAAAACTAACTGGAAAATCAAGTGGTCCAGTATTACTTTAAAAAGTTGAATGTGTTTAAATCAGCAGCGCCCAATGATATGCATCATAGGGCACCTAAAGATTTGGCAGATATCATTGCAGAGGCACTAGCCATTTACCATACAGAGGAAGTGAAAAGGGCAGAGTAATGGTAGTGCTTCTGAGCACCACTTTTGTCAGTGTAGTGCTCTTCATCACTTCCCCTCAAAGCCAAACAAACAAAGAAGCTATACAAAATGCACATTATTTGCATTGCATTGGCCCTTGAAAACACCATTTACTCAGCCATATCCTATTTTCCTTTGGCATTTCCACAACTTACACATTATATTCAGTGCGGGTTTTGAGAGCTTGTATAATGCTGGTTATATTAATTATAAAGGAGTAGAAATAGGATTTCTAGTCACAAGTGTTTCTAGAATCCCAGTTTCAGAGTACTTTTCATATACTGCCTCATTTGATTCTCCAGCTAACCCAGAATGTCTGTAGTATACTTTGTAAAGATAAATGCAACTCAGTGTGCCACAGAAAAGTTTGAATTCTTTGGATTCAGTTTGTAATATTAATCCAGATCTTCTGTGTTTATGTGTTTATGTTGTATAGTCTGCCTGTTTCCACAAAAGGATTTGAGATAGATTGAGACTGTGGACAGTTAAAATCAAAGAGGAAATAAATCAAATGATGTTCCTTTTAGAATTTTGAGATGAAATGATTACTGTACTGAAGCATTAAATTTAGCTCTCAGCTTTGGCAGCTAAAGCAAAAGAAAATGTAATGAATGTGTGGAGGATTTGTTCAAAATAGCACATTACTCTTACCTTATATCATTGTTGTTTATACTTACATTGCATCTTGTCTGTAAATTCTTTTAGAGTAGGAACCAATTGGATTCATGTGTTAGTCCATTATAGTGTTTAGCACGAGTGAGCAAATGGTTGAATATGATATCTTTTGAGGAGCAACTCAAAGGCAACTTCTTTTGATGGTAGAGAAAATTTGTCATTTGAATTATTTTGAAAGAAATACTAAATAATGTAAATTATAGACAACTATTTCAACCAAGGGTTCATAAATGATACAAAACAGTTCTTAGTGGAGCCTTTGTTTTATTGACCCACAAAAATCGTAGGAGATAACTAGGAAAAACAGGAGGTTATCCTGAACAAATCGTGAGTTTTGGAGTATGATAAACCCAGGTCTAGTCTCAGATTTGCTTTGGGCTTTGTGACCTTAGACAAACTGCAACCTTGCTGAGTTTGTTTCCTCATTTGTGGAATAAAGCTGCTAATACTTTTCTCAAAAGGATTTTTAAAAAAGATTTATTTATTTGAAAGAGTTACAGAGAGAGAGAGAGCGAGAGAGGTTTTCCATGCGCTGGTTCACTCCCCTGTTGGCCGCAACGGCCAGAGCTGCACCAATCCAGAGCCAGGAGCTTCTTTTGGGTCTCCTATGCTGGTGCAGGGGCCCAAGGACTTGGGCCATCTTCTACTGCTTTCCTAGGCTATAGCAGAGAGCTTGATTGGAAGTGGAGCAGCTGGGACTTGAACTGGTGTCCATATGGGATGCTGGTGCTGCAGGTGGCAGCTTTACTTGCTACGCCACAGTGCTGGCCCCCCATTATTATATTTTTAAAAGCATGTTTGCATCTATGTTTGTGAGGAAATCTTTGCTGTACTATTATTCTGAGTGAAGTAGTCTCTAGATGTAAATTATATGTGGTTGATTGATGGTACTATTGAATTTAATCATGTCTGTACTGCTTTTTTGCCTGCTGGATCTGCACATTTCTGATAGGAGGGCAGTAAATTTTCTAATCATCATAGTGGATTCATCTATTTATTGTAGTTTTGTCAGGTTTTATCTCATGTAGTTTGAGACTCTTTTGTTACGTGTGTATACATTGAGAACTGTTATATCCTCTTGGTGAATGGACCTGTTTACCATTATGTGATGCACCCTCTTGATCTCTGACCTCCCTGGATCAGTGGTTTGGTGTCTGACATTAATTTGGGGAAAAATTCTCAGTCATTATTTCTTCAAATGTTATTTCTGTTCATTTCTCTTGGTATTTCTGTTGTGCATTTGTTGCCCCTTTGTAGCTGGCCTACAGTCCTTTTTTTTTCAGTCTTTGCTTTTCAGTTTGGGAAGTTTCTATTTTCCTTTCCTTTATCTCAGAGATTGTCAGTCATGTTCATTCTGTTAATGGATTCATCAAAGAAATTCTTAATTTCTTTTACTGTTTTTCATCTCTAGCATTATTTTCAGAGTTTCCTTTTGCTCAGCTCTGTGTTTCTGAATGATGTCTGCTTTTTCTACTAAAGCCCTTAAAATTATATTAAAAGCATATTATCCATAATAATAATTAAAAGAAAAATTCCTGGTCTGATATTTCCAACATTCCTGGCCATTTCAGACTCTGGTTTTGGTTCTTGTTCGATGTCTTCAAATTGTGATTTTTGTTTTTTATTGTGCTTTGTAATTTTTTTATTGCAAGATGTACATCATGTACTAAATAAAAGAACTACTGTAAACAGACCTTTAATAATATAGTGTTAAGGTGTGGAATGACAAGACATCCCTTAGTCTGTGATTAGATCTCAGTCTTTAGGGAAGCCCGTTCCTGGGGTGTGAACCTCACTGGTACATCCCAGTCCCATTTCCACACCATGGCTAGAAAGGGCTGGGAGAGGGCATGTTCCTTCTCCCTGGTGATTTAGGTTCTAATAATCCTGGCAGGTTAAGTTCTGTTAAAATAATTTCTCCTGAGAGAAGGTCTTGTTAGGAACGATGTTTTGGCTTATTTAAACTTGGTTACTTTTCTTCTCCCTCCTAATAAATTCATGAGAGGATTTTTCTCTGGTATTCACTGTTATGACCATACAGGTCTCCCAAAGATAAAACTTAAGGAAGTGTGGGGTCCTTCTTATGAGTGGGTCCCTCTGTAGTTTTTGACTCTCAGGTTTGTCTGTATTGAGCCTCTAAGAATTGATCAGTTATAGTTTAGGTTTCCTGTTCTGGCATTGGCTCTTTGGAGGTTTCTGCTGATGGGTTACTGTGCCAGTAAGTTGTGATTTGGTCTATCTGGTGGTCTGATTTTTAGGACAACAATTTGCCCTGTTATTTCATTTCTCTTGAATGATTTGATTAGATTTGCACTTGATTGTAGGACATAGAACTAACTTCTAAACTCTTTACTTTGGAAAATGGAAACCGTAAGTGTGCTTTGGTTTGAGCATAGTTATAACTCAGTCTTTGTATGCTAGTTACAACATGTTAATCGGGGGTCAGGGTCCATTGATCTTTCTCTAACATTTTCTGCTTTTTATTATATCTAGTAATTTGGGACAGTTTTGTTAGATCTAAGTAAAAGAAATTTATATATTGTAGAGACTTTAGATTCTGAATAGTATCTTGTATTTTTCAAAGTTGATAGTTAACTATATTTGCATTTAAATCTACTTAAATCTCGGAGGGTAATCAAAATACATAGTGTAGGATTTCCAAGAGATTAAAAATTAATGTATGTGAGACATAGTAAAAGCTATAAAAGAATTAAGAATTTGTATTTTTATAAAAGGGATGTTGTATTGCTGACATTTTAAATGTACTTTGTTTAGTTAGCATAATTGCATTTGTTATTGGTGACTAAACATCTTTATTTTGAGTGAGATTTTTTTTTTTTTTTAAGATTTATTTATGTATTTGAAAGGTAGAGTTACAGAGAGACAGAGATCTTCCATCTGCTGGTTCCTTCCCCAAATGACTGCATCGGCCAGAGCTGGGCCAGTCCAAAGCCAGGAGCCCAAAACTTCTTCCGAGTCTCCCAAAGAGTTGGGCCATCTGCTACTGCTTTCCCAGGCACATTAGCAGGGAGCTGGATCAGAAATGGAGCATCCAGGACTTGAACCCGTGCACGTATGGAATCCTGGCGCCTCAGGTGGCAGCTTTACCCATTATACCACAGTGCAGGCCCCCATGAATGAGATTCTTTATTAAATTTTTTGGTATTTTGGAAGCAGCTGAGATATTCTTAACTTTTGGGCCTAAGATAGGTGTTCCTCAAAGTACTTTTTTCTGATTTTTTTCTTCTGCTGTTTGAAGATTTTTTTCTTTCTTCTCTCTCTCTCTTTTTTTTTTTCTTTATTGTGTCAGTATATTCTTCTGTAGATTGTACTTGTTTTTGATTTCTTATTTGAATATTCTAATTGTTTATCTATAGATAAACTCCATAACTAAATCTGTTTAGGTAGGATTTAAAATAAGAATATATGTTAAGTATGTTATTGTGATTGAGTGAATCTCAGAAGCTACCTGTTTGGTTTGGGTTTTTTTTGGATTGGTTTATTCATTTGGAAGTCAAAAGAAGAGACAGACATCTTCCATCTGCTGGTTCACTCCCCAGATAGGTGCAGGCCAGGAGACAGGGCCTTCATCCAGGTCTCCCACATACATAGCAGGGTTCCAAGTACTTGGGTCATCTGCTGTTTTTCCCAGGCCATTAACAGAGAGCTGGACAGGAAGTGGGTGGAGCAGCTGGGATCCCATATGGATGCCAGTGTTGCAGGTGGTAGCTTTGCCCACTACGCCACAATGCAACCCCCCCAGTATATTTCTGTCAAAGGATTTCTGCACTTACTGTAAGTGTTGAGCACTTTTCCTTCAAGGTGTGCATGACTGTCACCCTCATTCCTTGAGACTTTTGCCCAAATGTCATCAGAGAATTTTTCTGTCCTTTTAAGATAGCATTTTCTCCTAACTGCATCATTCCCTATTCTCTTTTTTCCTATTTTTCTTCATAGACTGTATCACTACCATTATATTTTTAACATATGCACATATGTGTGTATATGTTTATGAATGTATGTATGTATGTATTAATGGTTTAGCTAAAGCAGAAACCTTTTTGTTTCCATGCTGCATCTCCAGATGCTATAAAAGTACCTGACTAGACACTGAATGCATTTCTTTTTTAATATATGATTGGATAAGTCAGATGTGGAAAGGCATGAAACAGTTATAAGGGAAATTAATGGGCATATAATGCCATTAGGACTCTGAAGGGTGTGGAGAGTGGTCAGCTAGAAACATCTTCAGGAGAGAAAGTATTAGACTTGGACATACTGGTACTATGGATTGTTTGACGAGCTGATTACTTGGGCAGATAGTAATATATGAAGCCAAAGATTTTCTGGATTATTGATCGCTTTGTATGACCACCAAGGAAAAGTTTATTTCTCTCCATTTGACCATATGCTATATGATTAATTCATTTTTATTTACCATGAGCAAGCTCTCACCCTTCCTTGCTTCTGAATTATTGTCATGGCCAGTTTCCAGTCCTTCCCTTCCAGCTTGATTGTCTTCCTTCTAGTAGCTGGCACTCCTCTCCCTGATGTCTTCTTTGTCAGGAAGGATGTTATGTATGTGCACTTTATCCCCGAATGCTAAGAGAATTCTTGTCAAACTGACAGTTGGTGTGACTGCTGGTTGCCACTTGACATGGAGAGCAACACCTAAAAGTCTGCACTTGCAGCTTTGGGCCTTCAAGAGACTCATGTAGGAGACTGTACTTTATCAAGTAGAAATAACCATATTGTAGCTATGATAGTAAAATGTATTTAGTATTTATGACATTAAAATATATCTTTATAAACTGTTCCTCCTTCATACTGTTAGATAATATCATAGATCTTTTTCATATGGTAAAGAAGAGAATATAAAAAACACTATGAGTTTTGGAGGCTAATGTCTAATAATGAACAAGGCTTATCATTTTCATTCATTTGTTCTGTACATCTTATCATTGATCTCCTTCCCCTGTTTTGACACTTGCATTGGCTTCCTGTTATCTATTAAATGTAACTATTTAACCACCATTTAAGGGATTTCATAATATACCTCCCCAACCTGCCAGCCTACCCTTTAAAATGCTGTTTCTTAGCATCCCCTCATATTCTTTCTATTCTGTTTAGTCCACTGGTTTTCATAACATCCTCTTCAGAACTTTTCAGAGATTTCCTGGGAGAGGAGAAGGTCAAATAGCCATGACTGCAGCGCTGGCATCCTATAGGGGTGCCGGGTTCTAGTCCTGGTTGCTCCTCTTCCAGTCCCGCTCTCTGCTGTGGCCCAGGAAGGCAGTGGAGGATGGCCCAAGTGCTTGGGCCCCTGCACCCGCATGGGAGACCAGGAGGAAGCACCTGGCTCCTGCCTTTGGATCTGCATAGTTCCGACTGTAGTGGCCATTTGTGGGGTGAACCACTAGAGGGAAGACCTTTATCTCTGTCTCTTACTCTCTCTCACTGTCTAACTCTATCTGTCAAATAAATTAAAAAAAAAAAAAAAAGCCATGACTCCTCTCCCTTCTTCAGACTCTTTCCTTTCTTCAACCTGATCCTGTGGGCTTTCATCTCTTTTGCACTTTGACTTTCATTGCAGTGGCTCTCTATAAGTAAAAGAGTGAAAGTCACTCCATTTGCCTGGAGAAATGATTATTCTGTGTGTCTGTCAAGTCTGTCTGTCACACACCCCACATGGCCACACAGCTTCTTAAAGACTTATACCTAGAGGCCAGCATTGTGGTGCAATGGGTTAAAGCCCTAGCCTGCAGTGCCTGCAACCCATATGGGCACAGTTCTAGTCTAGGCTGCTCCACTTCCAGTCAGCTCCCTGCTTATTTGCCTGGGAAAGCAGTGGAAGGTGGCCTAAGTGCTTGGGCTCCTGGACCTGTGTTGGAGACCCAGAAAAACTCCTGGCTCCTGGCTTGGATCAGGTCAGGTCCAGTCGTTGCAGCCATTTGGGGAGTGGACCAGCAGATGGAAGACATCTCTCTGTGTCTCTACCTCTCTTTGTAACTCTGTATTTCAAATAAAAAAAGTGAATCTTTTTAAAACAATGCCTTATGCTTACACTTTCTTGTAGGTTTGCTTTTATTTGTAGTTCTCTCTTCTAGGAATGCCAATGTCAACAGTTGATCAATATAGTGAATTTTGTTGATTACTTGGAATAGTGTGACATTTTAAAACATTTTGTTTCTAAAGACTTCCAGTAAGTTAGGAGTTAGTATTAGCCAATTTTACATGATCAAGATCTTTAGGGATGAATATATATTTTGTTAACTTAGACATTGTATGCATGATGGGCAAAGACAAACACTTCTAAATATTACAAATATTAAGTCTTGAGTTTGGAGCAGAATTTTTCAATGTTTGTTAAAATATTGATGAAGTTTTGTAGGACACTGTGATTTGGCATACATAGGGTAATTTTACTTGTAGGTTGCTGGTTTAAGTTTTTTTTTGTTTTAAATAATGCAAACTGTATATGAAGTCAAGGTAGATACTTTTTCTGGTTTTTGTTAGTCTGAATTTACAGAAAAGTTACATTTATACCCCTTGGACCTTGGCAAAATGGTCACTTAGCTTTTTTTTTTTTTTTTTTTTTTTTTTTTTTTTTTTTACAGGCAGAGTGGACAGTGAGAGAGAGAGACAGAGAGAAAGGTCTTCCTTTGCCGTTGGTTCACCCTCCAATGGCCGCCGCGGTTGGCGCGCTGCGGCCGGCGCACCGCGCTCCTCCGATGGCAGGAGCCAGGAGCCAGGTGCTTTTCCTGGTCTCCCCATGGGGTGCAGGGCCCAAGCACCTGGGCCATCCTCCACTGCACTCCCGGGCCACAGCAGAGGGCTGGCCTGGAAGAGGGGCAACCGGGACAGAATCCGGTGCCCCGACCGGGACTAGAACCCGGTGTGCCGGCGCCGCAAGGCGGAAGATTAGCCTGTTGAGCCACGGCGCCGGCCCACTTAGCATTTTTTAAAAGTTGCTGAAAAATTTTGGAATTAAAATACAGTTTTTATTTTTCCCCAGAAAGCTTTTACTTAAGGTATACAAACTTTATGCATTTCATAAATACAACTGTAGGGACATAGCGATTCTTCCCACCATACTTGCCCTCCTACCCCCCTCCCACTCTTCTTCCTCCTCCTTCTCCTTTTTCCATTATTATTTTTAACTAAAATCTATAGTTTTTTTTTTTCTTTTTTTTGACAGATAGAGTTAGACAGTGAGAGAGAGACAGAGAGAAAGGTCTTCCTTCTGTTGGTTCACCCCCCAAATGGCCGCTATGGCCAGAGCTTTGTCAATCTGAAGGCAGGAGCCAGGTGCTGCTTCCTGGTCTCCCGTGTGGGTGCATGGGCCCAAGCACTTGGGCCATCCTCCACTGCCCCCCCGGGCCACAGAAGAGAGCGGGACTGGAAGAGGAGCAACCGGGACTAGAACCCGGCACCCATGGGATGCTGGTGCTGCAGGCGGAGGATTAACCAAGTGAGCCACAGTGCCGGCCCCTGTAAAATAGTTTTTTAAAAATATACATTATTTTTCTTCCATCTTACTTATAACGTTGATTTCTCTGAAGGTACTTTGTATCATGTGGGATATTTTTATTTGAGGATTTACAAGACAGGTAAGAAATATATTTTATGATGATAATTCTTTAATTGCCCAAGGTTGTTTCTAAAGTTTATAATTTTTTAAAATTTATTTAAAAGGCAGAGATAGAGAGAAACAGAGACAGAGATTTTAAAGGTTTTTTTTATTTCTTTGAGAGAGAGAGTTACAAACAGTGAGAGGGAGAGACAGAGAGATCTTCCATCCGCTGGTTCACGCCGCAAATGGCTACAATGGCCAAAGCTGAGCTGATCCGAATCCAGGAGCCAGGAGCTTCTTTCGGGCCTCCCACACGGGTGCAGGGGCCCAAGCGCTTGGGCCATCTTCCAGTGCTTTCCCAGGCCAAGGAGAGAGCTGGATTGGAAGAGGAGCAGCCAGGACTAGAACCTGCACCCATATGGGATGCTGGTGCCACAGGCAGAGGATTAACCTGCCCCACAGCGCCAGCCCCCTTCCCTGTGCTTTCAAAAGTGAAGCTTTTATATCTCAGAAGTAGGATATTAGTGATGTGAAAAGCCATGGCTAAAGCAGTAGTTGCCAACTACCGTTACTACTTCAGTAGTCTCTATAGATATTTCTGGTTGTCACAACCGAGGTGGGAAGGCACTACCGGCTTCTAGTAAGTAGAATCCAGGGATGCTGTTAGACATCCCACAGAGTACAAGATCCCTGCATCCCATATCAGAATGCCAGTTTTTGTCCTGACTATTCCTTACTTCCAATAGAGCTAGCTTTCTGCTGATGTACCTAGAAGGCAGTGAATGGTGGTCCAAGTACTTGGGTTCCTGTCACCCATGTGGAAGATCTTGATGGATTTCCTAGTTCCTAGCCTTGGCTTGACCTGTGCCTGACTGTTGTGGGCACTTGGAGGGAGTAAACTAGTGAATGAGAGATCTCTTTCTGTTTCTGTCTATCCCTGTGTCACTCTGCCTTTCAAATAAATCTTGGAAGAAAGGGGAGAAAAGGTTCATAGAAATTGGGATTAAAACATAATGCACAGGGATTGGCATTGTGGTGTGGCGGGTTAAGCTGCTGCGTGGGATGCTGGTATCCCTTATGGATGCCAGTTTTTGTCCCTGCTGCTCCACTTCAATCCAGCTCCCTGCTGATGTGCCTGGGAAAGCACCCACATGGGAGACCTGATGAAGATCCTGGCTCCTGGCTTCAGAATGACCCAGCTCCAGTTGATGCTAGGAGCTTAGAACTCCATCTGGGTCTTGCATGTGGTGGTAGGGGCCCAAGCATTTGGGTCTCCTTCCAGTGCTTTCCTAGGTGCATTAGAGAGGAGATGAGTGGGAAGTGAAAAAGCTTAGATTTGAACCACTGCTTCTATATGGATGGCAATGTCACAAGTGGCAGCTAACCTGTGTGACAGTGCCAGTCTCATGAGTAAGTATTTTAGGTTCATTGGTCTGCAAGGCAGACTGATAAGAATTGATAGTTGGGGCTGGTGCTGTGGCTCACTTAGCTAATCCTCCGCCTGTAGCACCAGCATCCCATATGGGTGACAGGTTCTAGTGCTAGTTGCTCCTCTTCCAGTCCCGCTCTCTGCTGTGGCCCAGGAAGGCAGTGGAGGATGGCCCAAGTGCTTGGGCCCCTGCACCCGCGTCGGAGACCAGGAAGAAGTACCTGGCTCTTGGCTTCAGATCAGCATAGCTCCAGCCGTTGCGGCCATTTGGGGGGTGAACCAATGGAAGGAAGACCTTTCTCTCTCTCTCACTGTCTAACTCTATCTGTCAAATAAATTAAAAAAAAAAAAAAAGAATTGTTAGTTGCATGGATTCTAGTTTTAGCTGTGTTCTTGTTGACCAATTATACACCAGATTTTCACCTCTGGTTTTCTTTTCTTATAAACATCTTTGTAAACCTTTTTTTTTTAAGTTTTAAAATATTCTGATTAATTTTTTTGCATATTTGTTTAATAACACTGTTGTCAAATTTTAGTTTCCATGACTCACTGAAGAGTAGGTCAGCAACACTGAAAAGCCAAGTGGGAACCAGAAGTGGCAAACACAAATAAAAGTTTTTTAGGTTCTTAACCAATGCTTCATATGAGATTTCTTGTTTATGTGTGTGTTAGAATTCATTAGCAGCAAAATTACTTTCTATCATAGATATTTTATAAAGAATCATTATTCTCAGTTTTTCTCCCCCCAAATACACTTGAAACCCCAATTTGCATATGTAAGTGGCAGAACTCTATAAACTTCAATTATCCAGTAGTTTAACATAAAATCGTACTGAAACACTCATTAACACGTTTGAGTGTACCATATAACTTCAGAATATGAATTACCTAGTGGTGAGCAATGCTGCATTAAGTTAATCTTTATGTTGTTGGAATGTTTTTGTATTATGAAAACGTTTTCAGATATGATGTTTCTAGTAGTCCAGAAGGGAAATAGTGAATACTTTTATTACTTTGAATGAGCTGTGCATTTTGAAGCTGTTATCCTTATGAAACATTTTTATGACAGTTATCATTTTCAACTGATTTCATTATGTTGTATGTTCTGGAAGTCTAATCAGTGTATTTTTCATGACTTAACCAAGAGAATACAATGTTTAAGCTTGTATTTCTAAGTAACCTGCTATTGACCAGATAATGTATAAGCATAATTAGTTATCTGGTAACAGAATACCTCTGTGTGCCTCTGCCACCACAAAATTCTTATTTTTACCTCTAGTGTTAATTTATCAAGCTAGACTTTATTTTCATAATTATGTCTAATAATTCTGTACAGTAATTGTTGGGGAGATGTAGTTAGTGAAAACAAATTTATGGTGGAGAAGGTGTTATTCTCCCCAACCTTAGTGATAATGAATTTGAATTTCAAGTCATAGACTTTTTTGTAGCTATTTGGGTGTTGAATTATCAGTCTTTGTGAAGGTAGTATTGAAACCTAGGCAGTTGAAGAAAGATATTTTTGAGGCAATTTTAGAAACTAGGGTACAGGAATACAAAAACTTTATAGATTAAAGTACCTATATGTTATATTAATTTTTAATGACATTGATATTCTGCTTGCTTTATGAAAGCTTTTGTTACAAACAGTTATGAATATGAACATCTCATTTGACTACTGATGAACAGAGGGAAAAATCTAAATTAAAACTTTAAATACCACTATTTAATTACCCAAATGGCTTTGACTGTGTTAAAGAGTGCCTGGGATTATTCTGTTTTTCAATTTGTTTTAATGCTTCCTTGGTAAAAGCTGATGGATTCCCAGGCCCATTGCTGTCACTGATGAACTATATAAAGATAAATGACATTATGGTAAATTCCACTTAATGACACATTTTTAATTTTCAGAACACAGACATTTTCAGGCTAGTGAATGAAGGCTAATTACCTCAAGATCAGAACAAAATAACTCCTCATTTCGAAAGATAATAGAAAAGAAATGTTGCAGATTAATGATGCTATTTATCTTTAAAGGAAAAAAATTTTATCTTTATCCAGATAGCATAGCTCCCTGAGGAGCATGGTTATAAAATGAATCTGAAGTCGCAACTTAATAGGTTATTAAAATTGTGAGTGCAGGCTCTTCTGCTTTAGTCTTTCCATAAATTTAAATTGAAGGTCTGCTGTATTCAAAACGGTGCAGCTTGTTTATGAGGCCAGAGGGAGCAACATACGTTACTGACAAAAGATGCACTTAACCTCATTCTAATAGCTGGCTCCTTTATTTCTCTGAATGAAGCACAACTATCTGAAAAACTGTTTTGAAATTTTGCTCCCACTCTTAATTGGTAACCTAAGTGGAAGGACCACACTTGGACTTTAAGATTAAAGTGAAAATGAAAACTATAAATGCTGAGAGGTCTTCTCAATACATATAAATCAATTTGTAATCTGATTTCAGTGTGTGTGTATGTATACATATGTATTTTTAAACATTTTAATTTGTTATCAAAGAGGAAAATATCTTGACCTGTGATTTTGTGGTCACAGTTGGAATTTATATAGCAATCTTTATTCACAGTTAAAGGATTAGCAATAATCCTTTTGCTACACTCTTACAAGTAACAAAGTAGTGACTCAGAGAATATGACTTGATTGTGGAGGCTTTAAACTGTTCTTGGCATTTACACTTTTCATCTCAGTAGTACAACTATCATTTTCTTTATTAATGAGGTCATATAACATTTTCTGTAATTTTTGTTCTTGTCTCTTAGTATATTATTTGCGTATATATTGATCATATTTCACAGCCACAAAACAATGTGACTATAAAAGGAAAAAGTGTTTCTTGCATCTAGTAGAAAGTTCAGAATATTAGTCTGAGACATTATTTTATTTTACAACTTTCCAATTATATGTGCCATAAATAGTTAGAAAACAAATGTTTTATCTCATAAAGGCAGCAGTGTACTGAATATCCACAGCATCATTTTGACATGAAATTTTCTTTTAAGACATTCCTAAGATCAGTCAAGGAAAGAATTTCTTTTGTACATATAATTCTAATGTACATGAGGTTTTGTGGTAACTGTTATGAAATCCTCTTCTTATTTTAAAAATGTTCTTTAAATAGTTTTGACTTGTGTAGGTTAGAGATAATTTCTAATAAAACAATTTTAAATTATTCAATCTGAAATGAGATAGTCATTATTATTAAAAACTGAGCGAAAGTATTATAAAATGAACTTTGTTTTAAATCCTCAATCTTTCTGTTCTTAATATTAGTATGTAATCATTATTATTTACTTTACATTTCTAAAAATATTCTCTACCAAGCTTTATTTTCTATAGATATATCTGTGTGATAGTGGCTTAAGCAAAGAAACTGATAAGAATTTAGATTAGATTTTGTTTTGTTTTAAGCTTTTTAAAATTTATTTGAGAGGCAGAGAGAGAGAGGGTGGTGGACAAGGTGGAGGTGGGGGGCGAATGATGTAGGGTAGAGAACTCCCTTGCCTGGTTTCATACCCCAAATACCAACAGTGGCTAGTGCTGGGCCAGGGGAAAGCCAGGAGCCAAGAATTCAATCCATGTCTTCCATGTGAGTGGCAGGAATCTAACTACTTGAGCCATCAACATTTCCCCTTAGAATGTGTATTAGCAGGAAGCGGAATTATTAGAGAAGCGGGAACTTGACCCACTATAGGATATAGGTATCCCTACCCATATCTTAACTGTTAGACTGAATGAATGCCTACTCCTGAAAGTTATGTTTTATAATTAGAGATAATCACACTGTAGAAACAAAAATGAGGCATTTTTCTTAATATTAAAGTAATAATAGCAATCTTATTCTTAATATCTCTGAAAATGAACAGAAGTATTTCATGCATATGAGAGAAATTTTAGTAATTCTTCATTTGTATTCTCTAAATTCATTTTCAAATGTAGAAAGCAATAAGTGCTGTAGGCCTATGGGAATTTTCTAATTTACTCCATCTCAATAATTTATAAAAGTTACACACTTTTTAAGGGATTTAAGAAACTTCTATCAGTCACAGAACTCTGTAGCAGTATTTATTGTAAAGACAGGAACTACAGTATTTTGGCACATTATAAAATTTTACAGGGCTTGTATCATGGCATAGCAGGTTAAGCCACCACCTGCAACACCAGCATCCCAATTCAAATCTTGGCTTCTCTTCTTTCAGTCCAGCTCCCTGCTGATGCACCTGAGAAAGCAGTAAAAGATGGCCCAAGTACTTGGGCCACTGCCACTCATGTGGGAGACCCGAATAGAGTTCCAGGCTCTTGGCTTTGGCCTGGCCGAGCCCTGGGCATTGTGGCCATTTGGGAGGTGAACGAGCGGATTGAAGATTGACATACATAGGTCTCTCTATCTCTAACTCTGTCTCTGTCCCCCCCCCCCCGTATCTCTGCCTTTTCAAATAAATAAAATAAAATAACTAAAAACTTTTATTTAAGCAAAATTTAGTTGATTAAAATGAGTATTTGTTAGAAAATATGTGACACCTGTTATATACCTAGTTCTTAGGCTCAAAAAATGGTTGTAATTACTATTAATTATACACCCTGGAATTAGGCTAAAGCAATAATAATATTATGGGGGCTGGCACTGTGGCGCAGTGGGTTAAAGCCCTGGCCTGAAGCTCCAGCATCCCATATGGGCACCGGTTCTAGTCCTGGCTGCCTCTCTTCCAATCTAGCTCTCTGCTATGGCCTGGGAAAGCAGTGGCGGATAGCCCAAGTCTTTGGGCCCCTGCACCCGTGTGGGAGACCCAGAGGAAGCTCCTACCTCCTGGCTTCGGATTAGCGCAGCTCCGGCAGTTGACACCATTTGGGAATGAACCAGCAGAGGGAAGACCTCTCTCTCTGTCTCTCCCTCTCACTGTCTTAACTCTACCTCTTAAATAAATAAATAAATAAATAAAATCTTTAAAGAAAAAAAATATTATGCCCAGGCTCCTATTTTGTTGTTCTCAGTTACTGCTATTTATTTTAAATTTCCAACGATGTCTCCTATCTAACCTTCTTCAGTAAAGGTGAGTTGATTGAGGATATTTACATGCAAGTTAGGCAGAGAAAAATATCAACAATTGTGAGGAATATATTTTAGAGAAAGAGCTAGTCTTACTAGGGATATGAAAATAAATCTTGGAAGCTGGTGTAGAGGCACAAGTCAAGTGGCTGCTTGGAATGCCTGCATCCCATACTGGAGTGGCAGTTTCAAGTCCCGCTGCTCCAATTCTGCTACAGCTTCCTGCTAATATACCTGGAAAAGCAGATGATAGCCCAAATGCTTGGGCCACTGCCACCATGTGGAAGACTCAGATGGAGTTCTTGGCTTTATGGCACAGTCCTGGCTGGTGAGAATAAACTAGGGGATGGAAGATACTAATCTCTCTCTTTCTCTTCCCCTGCCCCCCACCTCTTTCTCTTACACTCTGCATTTTAAATAAGCAAATATTTTTAAGAAAAGAAAAATAAATTTGAGTGTGTGTGTGTTTATGTGTTTTCTCTTTTCATGATGATGGTCTTGAATGAATATTCTCTTTGTAAAATCTGTGACTTTTCCTGTGATCCATAGGTTAAAAATTTGGCTTTAAAACAAGTCATTGATCCTTCAGACTTAATAGTCTTCTAGTTCATTTTGATAGCTTCTGATTTTACAGTTGAGCAGTTTGCTATAAAAAATCATGTTAAAGTAGACATTCAATTTTATGGTTTCATAGAAAAGATCACATAATAGTCATTGTTATACTTTTTATAATAAGTAACATGCATCTAAGTAAAAAGATTCTTCACAGGGCAAAAAAGATGTCTTTGTGGATTTAGTCCCTGAGAATCAACCCTAATTAAATCATAAGGTCCAATCAGAAGTTACAATGAGTGTCTGCACAGTGATTCAGACACCACTTGGTGTAGCTGTAGCTCATATTAGAGTACCTGATTCAAGTTCTGGCTCCTCTGCTTCCCCTCCAGCTTCCTGCTAATCCGTGTCCTATGAGCCAGCACATAATGGCTCAGATACTTGGGTCCCTGCCACCCATGTTGAGAGCCCTTGCTTTTGACTTCCTTGTTCTTGACTTCTGCTTGACCCAGTGCTGACTGTTGTGAGACATTTGGAGAGTAAGCCAGCAAGCCAGTGGAAGATTCTTTCTCTCTCACAAATAAAATGAAAATAGATAAAAATTAAAAACACCATAAAATAAAAATTAAAAACACCATAGTAGGTGCTTTACTTTCCCTCTTTTTTCCTGACTGATTCCCAAGTTAACTAATTGTAGTTTGATGGTTAGGGCATACAATTAGGAGCGAAAATCTAGATTTTTAAATTTAGTACTGGCTGTAGTTTTCTTTCTGATAGTATGTAAATTCTTTCCCCCTCTGTGTCTATTTACATATCTATAAAAATTAAGATGCCTGCACCACAGCTCACTAGTCTAATCCTCCACCCGCAGCTCCAGCACTCTGGATTCTGTCCTGGTTGCTCCTCTTCCAGTCCAGCTCTCAGCTGTGGCCCGGGAAGGCAGTGGAGGATGGCCCAAGTGCTTGGGTCCCTGCACCCACATGGGAGACCAGGAGAAGCACCTGGCTCCTGGCTTTGGATTGGCGCGCCGGCCGTAGTGGCCATTGAGGGGTGAACCAACGGAAAAGAAAGACATTTCTGTCTGTCTCTCTCACTGTCCACTCTGCCTGTCAAAAATTTTAAAAATTAAGAGTTTAAAAGGAAGGAAAAGAAGATGTTAGGGGAAGCTCTAGTGGATCTCTGTACAATCTCTGGTTTTTGCTTTGTTTAGATTTGTTTGAGAAAAAGGTTCCTAAGAATGGCTTAGCTTCTCTCCTTCCCAGATTGCACACCAATTCTTGGGCAATTCTTTTTGTTTTAAAGGCTTCTTACTGACTAATCCTCATGAATCCATAACCATTCAAATGTTGTACTCTCTAGCACTCTTTTTAAAATTGTTGTTTGTTCTTATTGTTTATTCTAAAAGATGTAAAAAGAAATAATGTTACAGGAAATGCTTCATAACTACTAGCTAACTGAATATATAAGATTAACACACCTGAAATAATTAAAGGACATTTTAAGATGTAATATGCTAAAATTACAGATTACTTTAATCTGAAAGTAAGTTTAGTGGGAGTTCAGAGAAGGGGTGACACAAATATTCTGTTAAGATTTTTTGATTATTGAAATATTATGACTTGCACTGGTCTCTGAAGGCTGGGCAGAATTTTAATAGATACCAAAAAAGTCAGAAGGACCTTCCTTGGGTGAGGAAGATATAATAAAATGAATGAACTTAGGGGGCAATGAAGGTTATTGGGCTTATTGGAGCAGTGAAAATGAGAAAATGAGGTTGTGTTAATAAGGAAGGAAAGGCAAATTACTAGATGACAAAGTTTGATGTGCAAGATACTTGTAAATCATGTTATGTTCCTGAGTAAAGACATTAGGAAATCTCTTTATGTATAAGTAATCAGTAAGACGTGTTAGGAAGCTGTTCATCAGTGCTGTGCTAAATGCTTCAGAAGCTGTGTGGAATTTATAGTGTGACAACACGTTTTCAAGAAACTGATATTCTGAATAGATTGTTACAATAATCACAAAATGGAAGGACGTCGCATGATAGTGTCAATTTTAAGTTATTGAGACTAATGTAGGAATTTAAAGGAGGAAGAAATTAATATGGCAATCATGAAAAGATTTTTGTAAAGCTGACATTTTTGCTGGGTCTTGAGGGGTGGGTAAGTGGGATGATAGGTAAAATTCATACAGAGAGAAGAAAGGGTATTGTTGGCGGGGAAAGTAAAATGAACAACGATGTAGATACAAAACAAAGTTTTATGTGAAAAAATAATGGGGAGAGAGTTTGACAATTTGAATATTGATTGTAAGATAAAATGATATAGTTGTAAAATTGAGGAACTCTTAGGCATGGCTTATGAAGACTGAGTGCAAGTTGAGTAAATTGGATTTTTTAAAATTTATTTTATTTATTTCAAAGGCAGAGTTATGGACAGAGAGGAGGAGCTAGAGATCTTTTTTACACTGGTTCACTTCTCAAATGACCACATCGGCCAGGGCTGGGACAGGCTGAAGCTAGGAGCCGGGAGCTACATCCGGGTCTCCCTCGTGCATACAGTGGCCCGAACACGTGGGCCACCTTCCACTGCTTTTCCAGGTGCATTAGCACAGAGCTGGATTGGAAGTGGAACAGCTGAGACTCAAAACTAGAGCCCACATGGGGATGCTGGCCTTATAGGCAAAGGTTTAACCTGCTGTGCCACAACACCAGCCCCAAATTGGATTTTTTCCCCCCTCTTAAATGGTTTCAATCTGTTCTCTCTACACATAATAGAAATGTGTCTTCAAATGGAGTGTTGCTAGTAACCTCCGTGGGTAAAAGAAAAAAGTATAGTTGCAGGCCTTGTCTCAGGTATTGGAGAATGTGGTGTTTTTACTTACCAGGTACCACCAGGGTAGGGGTAGATCAGTGGCACCCTTGTTATCCTATGTAACACAGTTTGAGAACGTAATTTAATAAGGGGCTGGCACTGTGGCATAGTGGGCAGGGCTACTGCCTGCAGTGTTGGCATCCCATATGGGTACCAGTTTGAGTCCTGGCTGCTCCACTTCCGATCCAGCTCTCTGCCATTGCCTGGGAAAGCAGTGGAAGATGGCCCTAGTCCTTGGGCCCCTGCACCCTCATGGGAGACCCTGAAGAAGCTCCTGGCTCTTAACTCCTGACTTCGGATTGGCCCAGCTCCTGCTTTGTCAGCCATTTGGGAAGTGAACCAGCAGATGGAAGGTCTCTCTCGCTTTCTGCCTCTGCCTCTGCCTCTGCCTCTCTGTAACTGCACCTTTCAAATAAATAAATCTTAAAAAAAAAAAAAAAGTACTATAATAAGTCATAGTAGAAGCTGTTAAAAATTTTGAAGGGGGCCTAGTAAACTGTTAACAATGTGATCAGTCCTCTGTCATGCAGAATACAATGGGGGAAGACGTGGGAGAGGAAAATTATTATAGAGATAGAAGGACCTAGTAAGGATGGTGGTATGAGATTAGAAAGGGAGAAAGAGGCATGGGGTTTTCTTTGTTTAGTTTATTTAGGAGACGGAAAGCTCCCATCCCCAAATGTTCTTAACTTCCTGACATGGGCTGGAGCTGGAGCCAGGATCTCAGAACACAATCCAGGTCTCCCTTGTGGGTGACCAGAACCCGATTACTTGAGCCATCAACGCTTCCTCCCAGAGTAAGCATTGGTTGGAAACTAGAATTAGGAGCTGGGGATTGAACCCAAGCACTTCATAGTGGGACACGGACATCTTAACTACTAGGCTAAATGCCCACTCCCTCAGCATGGTGTTCAGTTACCATTATAAATGAGGTCTTTAACATAAAATATGTTAATAAAGAAAAGTTAAGGAAAATTGCATAGAAAATTGGCAGTAGAGAAAATTGCAAACAAGAATATATTAATAGGCAGGGATAATATATAGAGACAAAGTGAATTGTTTCAAGGCAGAAGTAGTCAATGTTGGAGTCTACAGAAACCATGGAAACAATGTTGATATGAGTCATTGGTGAGTGCAGTTTCTAAAAATATGAAAATTTAGTCTGAATTGAGGATAATAATGAGCAACTAGATGCAGGTAAAAGTGAAATGGAGTAAACTGAAAAAGTCAAAATAATAATGGGGGGAAATATTGAATAGGAGGAAAATGAAACATGACCACTAAAACTGATCGTATTGAACTGTAAAAACTTAGTTTATTGTAAACTAAAGGTTTATATTATATTTAAATATAAGACCAATAATCATTTATTTGCGCATTAACAATTAATGTTGTTTGCTCCGTGTAAGGCATTGAACTTCTCACATCATAATGTGTCTAATTTTCAATGCAGAACAAACTACAGAATCTCAGAATAAATAATAGGAAATGTATAGACTCTGGGAAGAATGCTATAAAAATGAACAGAGAGGATAGGGGATGGCACTGTGGTATAGTGGGTTAAAGCCCTGGTCTGAAACGCTAGCATCCCATGTGGGCCCCGGCTCGAGTACCGGCTGTTCCTCTTCCGATCCAGTTCTCTGCTGTGGCCTGGGAAAGCAATAGAAGATGGCCCAAGTGCTTACTCCTTGCACCCATGTGGGAGGCCTGGAAGAAGCTCCTGCCGTCGGATCGGCGCAGCTCCGGTTGTTGTGGCCATCTGGGGAGTAAACCAGTGGATGAAAGACCTCTCTCTCTGTCGCTACCTCTCTCTGTAATTCTGTCTTTCAAATAAATAAAAAAATAAAAATCTATAAAAAAATGAACAGAGGGGATATTAAAACAGAGTTGACTGCATGTAGGCATATAAATTAAAAGACCCTATTATTAGGGCTGATGTTGTGATGTAGCAGGTTAAGCCTCTGTCTTTGACGCGAGCATCCTCTATGGGTACTAATTGGTCTCCGCTGTTCCACTTCCAATCCAGCTCCCTGCTAATGCTCCTGGGAAATCCTTGGGCCCCTGAACCTACATGGGAGACCTGGATGAAGCTCTTGGCTTTTGTTGCCACTCAGGAGTGAATCAGTGAATAGAAGATATCTCTGGAACTCTGCCTTTCAAATAAATAAATAAATCTTTGGGGTGGTGAAAAAAAAAAGATCCTATTATTATGCCTGCTTTACTTGGATTGACCTATGAATATGAAAGCCTTGGAAGATTTTTGATAAAATGATCTTAATATTGGCCTGCACCGCAGCTCACTTGGCTAATCCTCCGCCTGTGGCACCAGCACCCCGGGTTCTAGTCCTGGTTGGGGCCCTGGATTCTGTCCCGGTTGCTCCTCTTCCAGGCCAGCTTTCTGCTGTAGCCAGGGAAGGCAGTGGATGATGGCCCAAGTGCTTGGATCCCTGCACCTGAATGGGAGACCAGGAAGAAGCATCTGGCTCCTGGCTTCGGATCGGTGTGCTGGCCGCAGCGGCCATTTTGTGGGTGAACCAACGGAAAAGGAAGACCTTTCTTTGTCTCTTTCGCTCATTATCTAACTCAGCCTGTCAAAAAATGATCTTAATATTTAGAAAAATTAATGGGAAAAGCATAGAAAATTCAATTTTTAAAAAAGTGATGATGTATTTTCCCAGATTTTAAACTTACTTGTAGGCCTGTCAGATTTAAAATAATATAGAATAGGCTTAGGAAAAAACAGAAAGATAATGTTAACAGAATATATCTATGTATTGAAGTATAAAAAATAATTTAGCATATTGTAACTATGAGGTGACATTTTTAATTTGAGGAACAGAGATATTAGTGATACTGAGAAAAAGTAACATTTTTACTGCATACCATACATCAAAATAAATTCTAGATAATTTTTAATTTGCTATTAAAAGTACATGAGGGGGGCCGGCACCATGGCTCACTTGGTTAATCCTCTGCCAGCATCCCATATGGCGCCAGGTTCTAGTCTCGGTTACTCCTCTTCCAAGTCCAGCTCTCTGCTGCGGCCCGGGGAAGGCAGTGGAGGATAGCCCAAGTGCATGGGCCCTGCACCCGCATGGGAGACCAGGAGAAGCACTTGGATCCTGGCTTCGGATCAGCGCAGCGCCAGCCATAGCGGCCATTTGGGGAGTGAAGACCCAATGGAAGGAAGACCTTTCTTTCAGTCTCTCTCTCTCTCTCTCTCTCTCTCACGGTCTATAGCTCTACCTGTAAAATAAAAAATAAAAATAAAAAAAGTACATGAAACCATGAATTGCTAGAAGAAAATGTAAGTGATATCTTTTTTTTTTTTTTAAAGATTTTATTTATGGCCAGTGCCACGACTCACTTGGCTAATCCTCTGCCTGTGGTGCTGGCACCCCGGGTTCTAGTTTCAGATGGGGCACTGGATTCTGTCCCAGTTGCTCCTCTTCCAGTCCAGCTGGCCCAAGCACTTGGGCCATCCTCCACTGCTATCCCAGGCCATAGAAGAGAGCTGGACTGAAAGAGGAGCAACCAGGACTAGAACCTGCGCCCATATGGGATGCCGGCGCTGCAGTTGGAAGATTAATCCAATGTGCCAAAGCGCCGGCCCCAGTGACTATCTTGTATCACAGGACTAACTAAATATGCCACAAAAAGTTAGAATCCTGTTACCAAGATGACTAGAATGTGTAGAAAGATGGTAAGGCATAACTGTATCTGTGTGAACAACTTTTGAAGGTCAATGGACATCAAAAACAAAGTTGAGGCCGGCACTGTGGCTCCATAGGCTAATCCTCCACCTAGTGGCGCCAGCACCCCGGGTTCTAGTCCCGGTCGGGGCACCGGATTCTGTCCCGGTTGCCCCTCTTCCAGGCTAGCTTTCTGCTGTGGCTAGGGAGTGCAGTGGAGGATGGCCCAAGTGCTTGGACCCTGCATCCCATGGGAGACCAGTATAAGCATCTGGCTCCTGCCATCGAATCAGTGCGGTGCGCCGGCCGCAGCGCACTGGCCACGGTGGCCATTGGAGGGTGAACCAATGGCAAAGGAAGACCTTTCTGTCTCTCTCTCTCACTGTCCACTCTGCCTGTGGGTGGGGGGGGGAGTTGAGAGCAAACTGAGAAAAAAAAAAACAGAACCATGTGATTAAAAGAAAAAAAAATTCATCTAATTATATAAAGTAGTCTTAGAAACAAGTAAGGAAACACTCCTGTAGAAAAGTGTGCCAAGAATGTGAACTGGTGGTTACTAATAGAAGAAAAGTGTGGCAGATATGTTCCATCACTGTTATTAAAAATGTGAGTACTGGAGCTGGCATTTAGCTTAGTGGTTAAGACGCCTGATTCCTAGCTCTGGCTCCCTACCCCAGCTTTCTTGCTAATGCAGACCTTGTGAGGCAGTAGGTGATGGCTCAGGTGATTGGATTCTTGCCATCCATGTGGGTGACCTGGGTTGTGTTTCCATTTCCTGACTCTGGCCTCAGCCCGGCCCTGGCCTTGGTGGGTATTTGAGGAGTGAATCAGCATTTAGGAGTTATGTTTCTCCTGTCTTCTCTGCCTTCCAAGTAAGTAAGAAAAATTTTAAAGTACCATTGTCATGTAAGTTGGCATATTGTGATAAAACAGGCATTCATGTTTATATGACCAACTTGAGTTTTAATGTTTTTTTTTTTCTTGCTGAAAATAATTAGGATAGTTGTTACCAGCAAGTTTTTTTGTTTGTTTAAAAATTTATTTCATTTATTTGAAAGGCAGAGTTACAGAAAGGGGAGACACAGAGAGATCTTGCACTGGTTCATCTTCAAATGGACACAACATTCATTGCTGTTTAAGGGTGAAACCAGAAGCCAGAAATCCCATCCCAGTCTCCCAAGTGGATGGCGGGGGCCCAAGCACTTGGACTATCTTCTGCTGCTTTCCCATGCCCAGTAGCAGGGAACTGAATCAGAAGTGAAGCAGCCAGGACTTGAATTGGCACTCACTGGGGATGCTAACATTGCAGGCAACAGCTTAACCCGCTGTGCTATGACACTAGCCCCACCAACAAGTCTTTTTGTTTTTGTTTTTTTTTAAGATTTCTTTATTATTATTTATTTGAAAGGCAATGTTAAATGTTGCAGAGAGGCAGAGGCAGAAAGAGAGATAAAGAGAGGTCTTCTATCCACTGGTTCACTCCCCAGATGGCTGCAACAGCCAGAGCTGTGCTGATCCAAAGCCAGGAGCCAGGAGCTTCCTCCGAGTCTCCCACATGGGTGCACTTGGGCCATCTTCTGCTTTCCCAGGCCATAGCAGAGAGCTGGATTGGAAGTGGAGCAGCTGGGACTCTAACTGGCACACTGGCACTGCAGGCTGCATCTTTACCGGCTATGCCATAGCGCCGGCCCCGAAAAAGTCTTAAATGTAACAGATGTTTGCACTTGAATGTTTGGATTAGTGTTATTCACGGTAGCCAAAAGGTCAAAGCAACCCAAGTGTCCATTAAAAGAGGAGTAGAAAAAGAAGGTGTAGTGTCTTCACACAGTGGAGTGTTATTCAGCCATTAAAGAGAATGAATTTCTGATATACAGCTCACCATGGATGAACCTTGAAAACATTATGTGAAGTGAAATAAGCCCGTCATAAAAGGACAAATATTATATGATCTCACTTAAATACCTACAACAGACAAATTCATAGAGAAAGAAAATATATTAGAAGTTACAGGGTGAGAGATGGAGGTTAAAGCCCCCAATAGGATATTGCACTGAAATTGTACGAGCAATATAGATTAATTTGGTATCTTTCTATGTGGAGTTTATAGAACATTTGAAATGACAGAATGAATTGTTTAGATATTCCTTTATGTCCTTCAATAATTCCTATGGCTTTTTAAATTTAGTTGGCTTGTTACTGAATATATTTATAGATGTGTTTTTATTGTTGGTATTTTGAATCCTAGTTTCTTTTATACTTTAAGTATTTTTCTGATATATAAGGTATGTTGTTGAAGTTTGTATATTTATCCTTTGTTACGTTGCCTTACTAAAAATTTTGTATAGCATTTACATAGATAGTATTTAAAAATTTAAATTCACCATTAAGTTGCTTAATGAAGACCAAAATTAATATATGTGTTTTTTTGTGTTAACTATTATCCATTTTCTCACACGAATTGTTTACAGCTTTCTAGTATGATGGTCAAGTATTCATTATTTAATACCCCAAATCCTGAATTTAAATAGCTATATGGTAATTTTGGGAGGGGGAGCATTTCACCTGCCCCAAGCCTGTAGGCAGAAACCCTAGAGAAGCTTGAAGAATCAGTACAGTCATCTTTGGTTAGTAAGTGATTGTTGTCAAAATTAACAGATGAAGGAGATGATCTCAATGTTTAGCGCCTTTTGTCAAGTAGTAGATAAATTATTCCTAGTGTCATTTTATTGTTACTCCCTTTTTAGTTTAGTTTCCTAGATGGGATGCTGGTTCTGCAGAAGGCAGGTTAACCCACTGTGGCACAGTGCAGGCCCCACTGATCCAGCATTTTATAACAGGGACACAGTGACTCACCAGTTTTTCTTTCAATATTTAAATGCAATCTATCTATTCTGATATCTCTTTACTTTTGTTAAACCTGTAATAGCTTTTTATCTTGCATCCTACTGTATATTTATTTGAGAGATTGCACACCGTCATGTGGGAATGAAAACAAGCACACACGCACACACTTCATTCCCACTGGTTCACTCCCCAGATTCCCACAACACCCAGGATGGACCTGCCAAAAGCTAGGAGCCAGGAACTCATTCCAAGTCTCCCATGTGAGTGGCATGAACTCAACTATATGAGCCATCACCACTGCCTCCCAGAGTCTCCATTAGCAGGAAGCTAGAGTCAGATGACAGCCAAGAAAATCAAATCTAAGTACTCTGATGTGGGACCATAGATGTGTTATTTGGAATCTCAGACCCTAGGCTGATCACCCAATCTTGCATCCTATGTTCAAATATATAGAAGTGTATTTCAAAAAGTTTATGGAAAAATAGAATTTAAAGATATGTTTGGTTGCAAAAATTTTGTGAATATTCATAATTGGCATTACGGCATAGCAGGTTAAGCCACTGCCTGTGATGGAGGAATCCATGTGGGTGGCCAGGTGGTTTCCTGGCTGCTCCACTTTTAATCCACCTTGTTGCTAATGGTCTTGGAAAAGTAGCAGAATATGATCCAAGTGTTTGGGCCCCTGCCACCCACATGGGAGACACTGATGAAGCTTTTGGCTTTGGCCTGGCCCAGCCCTAGCCATTGCAGACATCTGGGAAGTTGAACAAGTAGAAGGAAGATATCTGTTTCTCCTTCCTCTCTCTGCAACTCTGACTTTCAAAACAATAAATAGATAATTTTTTTAAATTTGTGAATATTGAAATCTATGCGTAATTTTATAATAATTTGCATTTTCTGTGAATTTTCTGAAGACCCTGTATATGTAGACATTTCAGAAGTGTATTTATACCAACTTCATATATTTAGATTATTATGTAATCAGTGTTCTCATACATTGCCCTGCAGTCCAGTGTTTTACTTCATTTTGCTGCCTCTTTCTAGTTCTGTTGTACGGTAAAGTGAGAAAAAGCCTCCTGAGTGTAATATGTTCACCTATATAGGGTAAATTACATCTGTGGTAATTTATATCTATGAAAGAATTCAGTTCATGTGTAATTAAGTTTGATATCAGGCTGTACTGCAGTTTATAGATATTCATGTGATCAGTTCTATTCATTGTCATCTTTTATATAATTTATATTCATTTTTTTTAAAGATTTATTTATTTATTTGAAAGTCAGAGTTACACAGAGAGAGGAGAGGCAAGGAGAGAGAGAGGGGTCTTCTGTCCCATGGTTCACTCCCCAGATGGCTGCAACTGCCAGAGCTGTGCTGATCCTGAAGGCAGGAGCCAGGAGCTTCTTCTGGGTCTCCCACACAGGTGCAGGGGCCCAAGGACTTGGGCCATCTACTACTGCTTTCCCAGGCCTTAGCAGAGAGCTGGGTTGGAAGAGGAACAGCCAGGACTAGAACCGGTGCCCATATGGGATGCTGGCGCTTCAGGCCAGGGCATTAACCCGTTGTACCACAGCGCCAGCCCTATATATTCATGTTTTTAGAAATAAGAATTTAAACTGCATTCATTTTAATTAGCATTAGCAAAAATTCCTAAGTTAACTACATTGCAAAAAAAGCACATACAAATAATTTATGTCTTTATTATAAATATCACAAGTGTTTTAATCAGTGTTTGAAAATGTATATTCTCACATTGGTGATTTTTTGTTTTAATGGTTACTGGATATGTTGTGTTATTGGCATACAGCATAACTTTTCATTAGATCTGAAAGTAGGTCATTTTGTGCCTTGATCCCTCTTGAGATCAAATGTCTAATTCACTAAATTGTGTTTTGCTTAATATTATACTTAGAATATTTCAGATTTATAAGACACAAGAATAATACATTGGATACCATTATATTCCTTATCTAGAAATTTAATAATTAAAATTTCCCTAATTGCTTCTTTATTTACCTTTTTTTGATGAGTTAATTGAAAAACTTGCAGATGCAATGCCTCTTTACCCTTAAATATTTCAGAAAATACATCCTAAGTACAAGATACTTTTCTTACATAGCCACAATAGAGTTACCAAACTGAAGAAATTTAACATTGATAAAGTTGTTATCTAATGTATAGTTAAAGTTAAAATTTCTGCAGTTGTCCCAATCATGTTTTTTCGGTATAAATAAAGAACAAATACTTATTAAAAGGTAATACAGACATACACATATAATTTTAAATCAATCATTTCTAATATTGAGAAATTCTCAAAATCTATACATAAAGGAAAATTATTGGATTCCCAGTCATGTCTTTTTATATGTACTACTCATTTCCCAGTCTTTGCCCCCTCCCTGCTTCAGACCGTAGTTCAATCCAAGAACAGGCTTTACATTGTTTTCTTTTGAGTCTCCTTTCATCTTCAGTGGTTTCACTTTTCCTTTGTTTTTCATGTCATTGACATTTTTAAAGAGTATTAGAAAATTATTTTTGTGGAATGCTTTTTAATTTGAGCTTATCATTGTTTGATTCAGTTACGTATTTTTTGATAGAGATACTATGTATGTGACACCATGTTCTTTTCATTGCATTACATCAAGATTGCTCTCTTATTGATGTTAGCTTTGACCATTTGATTTCACTAGATTTCTTGACCATAGAGGTGCAGTTTCCTTTTGTAAGTAGTCAGGAGGGAGATACTTTGAGAAGGTGTAAACATGCTGTTTTTCAGCTAGTATAATGATTTTTGCCTGAATCAATTAAAATTATTGTTTAGTTTGACAAATTATGCATGTATGATTGTTAAAGACTTCTATAAAAATACTGTGTACTTGGGGCCGGCGCTGTGGCTCAACAGGCTAATCCTCCGCCTTGCGGCGCCGGCACACCGGGTTCTAGTCCCGGTCGGGGCGCCGGATTCTATCCCGGTTGCCCCTCTTCCAGGCCAGCCCTCTGCTGTGGCCCGGGAGTGCAGTGGAGGATGGCCCAAGTGCTTGGGCCCTGCACCCCATGGGAGACCAGGAAAAGCACCTAGCACCTGGCTCCTGCCATCGGATCAGCGCGGCGCGCCGGCCGCAGCGCGCCATCCGCAGCAGCCATTGGAGGGTGAACCAACGGCAAAGGAAGACCTTTCTCTCTGTCTCTCTCTCTCACTGTCCACTCTGTCAAAAAAAAAAAAAAAAAAAAACTGTGTACTTGGATAATATCACTTGTTATTAAAATTAAGGATATGTTGAATATGATCCTTGTATTACATTTCTCTGCCTGTTATGTAACAAATTATTGTAAATTTAGTAACTTAAAACAACATAAAGTTATCTTTTCCCAACTATGGAAGCTTGAAGTCCAAAGTCAGTAGTATCATTGGGCAAAATTCAAGTTGTTGGCCGGGCTGTACTCCTTTTGGAGGCTCGAGGAGAAGATCTTACAGCTTAGGTGACTGCCAGTATTCCTTGGCTTGTGACCCTGTCACTCCTTTTAAGTTTAGCGTCATCAAACATCTCTCTGTTTTACCTTTGTATTGCCTTATTCTTTGTGTTTCAGATCTTTTTCTGCCTATTTCCTGTAAGGATACATGTGATATTCCAAATGTTAGATTTCCCTTAATGCAAGCAAAAAGTTCTTAAAACGTATCTGTCCATTTGTATTTTTGTTTAGATTGTCACATATTGCTCTAACTTCTAATAATAGAAATTTAAATAATTCTGACTACTGTCCTTTTTGTCAGCAAGTGATCTTGAGATATACATGGACTGTAACAGTATTTTTTCTTGGCTTTTGGACTTCCTGTTGGAGGTTTTTTTTTGTGTTGTTTTGTTTTTTGTTTTTGACAGAAAGAGTGGACAGTGAGAGAGAGAGACAGAAAGGTCTTCCTTTTCCATTGGTTCACCCCTCAATGGCCGCTGCAGCCGGCGCACCGTGCTGATCCAAAGCCGAGAGCCAGGTGCTTCTCCTGGTCTTCCATGCAGGTGCAGCTGGTCTTCCATGCGGGTGCAGGGCCCAAGCACCTGGGCCATCCTCCACTGCCTTCCCTGGCCACAGCAGAGAGCTGGACTGGAAAAGGAGCAACCAGGACAGAATCCGGCACCCCAGCCGGGACTAGAATCTGGTGTGTCAGCGCTGCAGGCGGAGGATTAGCCTATTGAGCCGTGGCCCCAGCCCCCCCCCCGCCTTTTTTTTTTAACAGGCAGAGTTAGACAGTGAGAGAGAGAGAGACAGACAGAAAGGTCTTCCTTTTCTGTTGGTTCACCCACCAAGTGTCCGCTACGGCCAGCGCATTGAGGCCGACGCGCTGCGCTGATCCGAAGCCAGGCGCCAGGTGCTTCCTCCTGGTCTTCCATGTGTGTGCAGGGCCCAAGAAATTGGGCCATCCTCCACTGCACTCCCAGGCCACAGCAGAGAGCTGGACTGGCAGAGGAACAACCAGGACAAAATCCGGCATCCCATCCGGGACTAGAACTCGGGGTGCCAGTGCCGCAGGGGGAGCATTAGCCTGTTGAGCCACGGCGCCGGCCATAGTTGGTGGTTTAATAACTTATAAAGATTGGTTTTTATTTCTTTTAAATATTTATTTATTTATTTGAAAGGCAGAGATACAGATAAAGAAGGAGGAGAGAGGTGGGGGAGGGAGAGGAAGGGGGGGGGATAGGAAGGAGGGTGGAGAGAAAGAGGAGAACCTTCCATCTGCTGGTTCACTCCTGAAATGACCACAGAGGCTGGAGCTGAGCTGATCTGAAGCCAGGAGCCAGGAACTTCTTCTCTGTCTCGCATGTGGATGCAGGGGCCCAAGCACTTGAGCCATCTTTCGCTGCTTTCCCAGGTGCCTTAGCAGGCAGCTGCATTGAAGTGGAGCAGCCAGGACTGAAACCAGTGCCCATATGGGATGCTGGCATTGTAGGCTGAGACTTAACCTTCTGCGTCACAGAGCCAGCCCCAGATTGGTTCTTACTAATTGGATTTCTTATGGAGAGGGCTTTCTGTAAATACTGCTTTTCTGAATTGTAGAGAAGTGTTAAGTATGGAATTGTAACTTTGGCCTTTTAAGGGTTATGATCTTCAGAACTGGTATGGTCTCTGTCCATAAATACTGTCTCACTCAGTGGTGAGGTCCAATAACAATATATCCCAACTTAGGCATTTGTCTACCATCTTTTAATACTGCAGTGATTTCAGAGAATTTTGGGGGGGAGGGGCTGAGAATGGTACCACATAAGGAATGATAGGAGACTACAGGATCAAGAGAAAGTGATAGATTAAATAATTGAGGCCTTTGGTTGCAAATAACAGAAATCTGACCCAAAGAAAAGATGAAAAATAAATAAGGATGAAAGATTTATTGGCTTACATGTAATTAGGAAATCCAAGCATTTATCTGCCTCAGCATAACTGGATCAATCTGAATCTATTCTCAATGCATTAGTTAAACAAGCTCACCCTCATTTCTCAGTTCTAGTTTTTGTGCTGATGGGCTTCATTTTCAGGTTGGCTCCATTTTCAGGTTGGCTCCATTTGGAGGAAAATGATCCTAGGCAGCTTCAGACTAACATGATCCTTAATACCTATATCTCAGCGATAGTGTTTTGATAATTCTGGTAAAAGTTCTGAGAAGTTCTTTCGTTGTCTCAGATGATGTTATTCCTATCTAGTCATTGGATCTGAAGGATGATTGTCCAGGTTTGAATCATTTGCTCACCCCTCTAATGGGGTGATGGTGGTGATGATGGTGTTTGTGTGTAGGGAGGACTATGAGTAATCATGACTTACCACCATCAAACCTTTCCTATGAAATGCTTTTCCAATAAGAAATATTGTTCTGTTACCAGAAGAAAGGGAATAAATAGATGCTGAGGGGGCAAAACAGTTACCTATTACAAGGCCCATACCTAGTCTTTTTTGAAAGCTTTGGAGATTCTTTCAGGTGTCTTGTATTTGTCTTTTTTATTTTTTTTAATAAAGATTTATTTTATTTATTTGAAAGAGTTACAGAGAGAGGTAGAGAGAGAGAGAGAGGTCTTCCATCTGCTGGCTCACTCCCCAGATGGCTGCAATGGCTGGAGCTGCGCTGATCTGAAGCCAGGAGCCAAGAGCTTCTTCTGGGTCTCCCACGTGGGTACAGAAGCCCAAGGACTTGGACCATCTTGTACTGCTTTCCCAGGCCATAGCAGAGAGCTGGATCAGAATAGGAGCAGCTGGGACTAGAACCAGCGCCCATATGGGATGCCGTTGCTTCAGGCCAGGGTGTTAACCCACTACGCCACAGCGCTAGCCCCATATTTGTCCTTTTACTCTCTCATTGAAACTATATGTACATAGTCTAGCCATTCTTTGAGCAATTTATTGACTGTATGCTGTGCTATGTCATTTAATCTTCAAGGGTTAACAATTTTTAAAATAACTTTTGTATATAGAATTAGATTTCAAGACAATTTTAAAGTGAGTTTTTTTCCTATATTTTGTCTCCACATGTCAACTAACTGGTCTAAGGGATTTATGCAAGGCAAAATACACCAAGTTATATTTTAAAACACATTTTAACCAAGGCTCACAGTGTATCTCCCTCCTTTTTATTTATCTAAAGTGCTATGGGATTTTTAATGCCTACGCAAAGCATAGAGTAAGCCTCATCTGGAAGACCCATGCACGACACAGTGCAAGCTACTCAATTTATCTACCTTGGAAGGATGAAAGGCTAAGTTGAAAAATCATTTATCAGTTCCACTCCAGTTGCTACATTTTTGCTTCAGAAACATCCTTCATCTCCTGAGTCTCATAATCTCTTGCCTTTGAGGTTGTTTCATAGACATGCTTTCACTCAAACGCTTTCAATTTGAACTTCTTCAAGAGAGGTGCCTATCTCCCAGAAGTTGCCTCTAGGGACTATTTTACAGCTGTTATTTCAGCTCCTCCTACCCTAGCTTGTTGAAAGTCCTCTAACCAAAGGCATTTCTAATAGGAAACCCGTATGAGTCAAGCTGTACAGCAGCTTCAGGAAGACTCAGCACCTATTCTGGAGTTCCTTAAAAATAAGAAACAACAGCAACCCCCACCATCCACCCACCCAGGGAGGTCCAAGATACCTTCAGAATGAACTTCAGTGCCTCCTCTTTCATGGCTTGAATCAGTGAATATTTCTCACTAGAACAAGCTTATACTTTGGGTTTTGCATGAGAATCATTCTCTGAGAAAGATGTTATTTCACCATATTTGTTTTAATGTCACAAGACCTAATTATTGTTACTCCCCAGTCTTTTTGTTTGTTTGTTTGAGCCAGATTTAAGTTTTCATGAATAATGATCTAATACACAAGTTCTGTCTTCCTACTATATGTTCCTTCCCCTTGATGTTTATCATTTAGAAAACTGAACTTTAAAATTTTGTGGTTTTATTATTTACGTGTTCCAGCTCCTAAACCATGCTGTAGACCTATCTGAGTCAGGGACTCTATGTCCTGTGTTTATTTTGTATTTTCACATAAAGATCAAGTATGTGTTATTTGGGAATATGGTATGTAGTTCAAATAATCTATAAAATTTTAGCATCTAGGTATGGCACATACAAAGAAAAATAAGACATGGTTTCTGCCCTAAAAGAGCTTTTAACTATATAGAAGAATTGGGACATGCAACTGACATGTAAGTGGATCATTAAGGAGAGAGCAGTCACCTTCTCAGGAAAACAATGAAGGCAGGTTTCATGAACAAGATGGTATTTGAGCCAGGCCTTAGTAGCCCTAGATGATTACAATATTTAATTTAATCATCAATTTGCTGGATTACAATGTTTTAGAAGAGATGTTTATAGGGAAGCAGTAGTGATCGTAATCCCTCACATGAATAATTCTTGGTGATTGGCATAATTTTTTTCACAATTATATATCATCTGTGCTTCCTAACTCTATGAATCAACAGATTTTATTTGTTGTGGGCATGTAAAAATCTCAATTATTTAACTTTCGTAGTTTAGTTTTCTGATTGCTTTGATGATCAGAAAACAGAATTATCAGAGTCTTGACTTCTCTTTGCCATGGTCTTTTGTGTTGAGATTAGCACTCTAGAAGAAAGGAGAGATTTCTTGTTTCTAGCATCTGCTCTGACAAGTCAGAACTGATCCTATCCTGCTTGACTGGATTTGTTAGTGACCTTCTTATAATACTATTATAAAGTTACTTTTGAGTCCCCCCCCCCAAAAAAAAACCAAAACAAAACAAAACAAAAAGCAAAGGAAAAAGAAGTACGAACTGCTCAGTTTGAAGTATTCCTGGATTTTCCCTGTGGTGATTTTGCTTTTTGGGACAGTGTACCTGTTAACAATATGTAAAAAATTAGATTGTATTATCTTGCTGAATAATTCTTCTCTTCTTTAGCAGAAGTATATTTTAACTATTTGCTGCCTTTTTTTTTCCTCGTTCTTTGAGGGGAAAGGAAAATGGAAGAAGAAACATTAGGAACTAATAAGGTTGTTTTTTTTTGTGTGTTTCAAAACTGTTAAATAAACTTTATCCATAATCTACCTGTTTTGAAACTGGCCTTTACTGAAGGCAATATTTGTATTTGATTTTTCTAAAATCAAATTTCATTCTTTGCTATTATCCAGAAGCCTGGGTTTCACCTGGTTGATCATTCCAACTATTTCTCTCTCTGACAGATCATCAAAATTCCATTTGCCCCACTGCAGGGTTGGCATGAGAATGAATGTGATGGTAGCAATTAATATCATGATTGCAATGAAAACTTAAAAAGGAAGTAGCTTCATTAATATCTGTCATTTCTTTGTCCACAGTTATAGAATTAATGAAAAATGGTAGTAAAGAAAATAAAAAATAGGAAAAGATGTATTTTATAATTAATTATGAAACTTTTCATTTTTCCCCGCAGGATTGGAAAGGAAGCAAATTATGGTTATTTTCCATGTTGATTGTTTCTGCCATGTGACTTAGGACTCTTTATAGTTGTAGTTGATTTTACTTTTAAATTTTAAGAATACAATAAATTGGAAAAGTCAGTATTCTGTATAGATTAAAATAAATTTACTATTAATTAGAAAAAGCCAAAGGACTTACAGTATAACTTCACTCATATATAGATTTTGGCATAGTGTTTCTTAGTAGGTCATTGTGTGTTACAGAACATTTTTAACTTGAATTTGAAAACAATTGTTTAATGGCTATTGTTTCAATTCTTATTAAAAACATTATCTAAATATTTATATAAAGCAGAAGCAGCCATCCATGGCATCTCCAGTATTTGCTGTTTTTCATAATTATGACTGTTTTATATAGGCTTCATTGGAATTAGATTCATATTGTAATGTGTTTCTTCTTTGTCCTGTAATGTTGCTTTATTGTCTTGTTCATCTACCTTGTAGACCTTGATGACCCTCATGTTCTAGTCCTTTGACTTTATACTAGGCTGAACCAAAAGAAAGCACTTGCTTGCTAGCAAAAGAGCTGAACAAAGGCAGGAAGGGAGGGTTTTAAGCATGGGATGCTGCCATAAAAAACAGCAAATATATTTTAGCTCGATCTATGGAAACCAGCTTCTATAAGGCTAGGCCACTGTCCTGTCATTTTTATTATTGGCCATTGCTTAGCTTCTGTACACTGTTGAAAAAGTTGTGTTTCATCATATAATGGCTTAAAAAAATTGCCCTATTCAAACCCTTTAAAGTCGGAGAAGTTGGTTTTTCTGTACCCCATAACCATGATGTCTATTACATGTGCATTGGGGGGCAGATTGCATATTCACAGCAGTGTGCTTCATCTGTATGTTTAGTTCCAGGTGAGATTATTTATTAAGCTTTTAAACAAAGGCTTTTTACTTTTATTTTTTATTTTAATATAAGTGCTGAAAATGAATAAGGAGCCATTCAGATAAGTTTAGTAGATATTAAAATACAGAGGGAAATATTTGACAGTTTCTGGGCATCATCATAGAAAGAGACGTGTATTTAAATGTGTTACCTGCACTCTGGAATGAGAGTAGTGAGTTCTTTTTAAAGACTGCAGGAGCTTGCAAATTTAACTGATAATTGTTTAAAACATAAGTTATCCAGGCAGTATATATGGTGAAAAGCCAATAATTAGAACAATGACTCTCATAAAAATTGAGCTAAAGTTTGTACAGCATTGTATAGGATAGCAAGTTGAGAATTTGGGGCTTATAGATTATGACTGTATCTTGGAGTATCACTTGTGAATCTCAGTGTTACTTCTTGTAAATTATTCACTATTGAAGAGAAGAAATACAGAAAAAAATCTTTAAAAACTCTACTTACCTACCTTGTCCATAATTGGGGTTTGTTTTTAAGGACTAGTTCAGGTCCTTTCTATTTTACAATAATAATATATATTTTTTTTTTGCTTTAGAGTATCACAGATTTAATATACATTTCCACAATATTAAATTTATATTTTTCCAAGTTTTATGTGTCATTTAACTATTAGACAATATGTTTTATGGAGGTTAAAATCAAAGTTACCCAAATTCTACCTTTGTTAACCTGATTCTTAAATTTAGTTAGTTGTGTGTTTGAAGGCAACTAAATAAAATTTCATTAATATCTATTAATGATGGTAAAATTCTGATAAAATGTTATAAAGGCCAAAATAAATGAATTATTGATGTTTTGAAGTTTATAAATAAGAAATCTTTAAAAATTACTTTTATGTCATTTAAGGATATACTAAAAATACTTTACACTCACTGAATAAATTCACTTAAATCTTTTTACAACATATTCCATACTTCACAACTCCTAAGAAAAGAAAACTGCAGGAGTATTAAAGGTTTGGGGTAGGATAGACAAACAATTTCTTCTAAAATGGATGTAATTGAACAGATTTGTTCTTCTGGCTAACAGGCCATCAATTTTTATTATGTTAAGAGCATCCAACTATTATTAAAAACATTTACTATAAAATATTGGTGCTAAGGTAATAGCCAAGAGATACATATTTACAAACAATTTAGAGACATTTTCAGATTTTTAAATCATTATTCCTATTATGGTATGTTACACAGTTATAAGATGTTGGATAAAATTTCACATTTTGAAAATAATTAATTTAACACAATGATTTCCAAAATTAATTTAAGTTTCATAACATACTTGGATCTCTTACTCATTTTTGCAAAGGATTCTTTAGAATATGTATACATGACAATTAACTATGTGGATCAAAGTGGTTTTTCTTGTTTTTGATTTTAATCACTTAGGAATTTTCCTTATGTGGCAAACTTTTAGTTGTTTAGATATATCCTAATGATAGCTAAGATTTTTACTTTGCAGTTTGATATTTGGTATGGTGTTGGCCTTGCTAATGAGAGTGTAACAAAAATGCTATAAATGGAAAGCTATTTCTGACTTAAACTCTTGATTCTTGTACATTAGTGCTAGTAAAATTGATGTATTTTTGGTTCTAAGTAGCAGTATTTTTATAATGCCATAGCAAAGCACAGTTGGAAATGTGAAGTGCTGTCTCTTAAAAGTTCTCTCATATTTCAGCTAAAACATACTCAGCAAAAAAGGTATGTAAATTAAAAGAAAATCTCTGATTTCCTATTCTGAGTAAAGCTTTGATTTTTGCTGATTCAGGAAGTAAGGTTGACATTGGAGCTTCTCATTTCATCTGGAATAATCACTTTTTCCTTTTGAAAAGTCTTTCATTTTAGCAGCAATATCTTCTAAAACAGTCCATTTTGCATGGATGAACCTGTTTTTCTCTAGATAACACAGAAAATACAACTATCATAAACGGTAACCTGCTTTCTATAGTATTGCTTTCCTGAGTGCCCAGTGAGATACTATAGTGACAGGCTGTTCATTCTGGAGATTTCACTGATTTTTCTTAGCTGCATCCCTACGCCAAACCCCAACAGAAGAATTTTATAACTTCCAAATTGACTACTTCAATAAAATATTTAACCCCAGGGTTAGATAAATAAGATGCTGACTACCTAATGAAGAAGGCTAATATCAATAGAGCCTCTCCCCTAAGCCAATGGCTCATTAGTTTAGGATCATTCAGAATATTTAATTCCACTTAATTCCAATTCAGGAAACATTGCATGGGGATTCTTTTTGTTTCTTTTTAAATAAATTTAAATAATCGAATTATCTTACTGATTCCAGTGTTTTCCATTAGCAATTTTTTCTCCCAAATATCAAGATATGCTTAAAATCTGAACAAATGATCTTGCTTTTGTTATAGGATAGGTGCAGAAGGAATCCAACTGCATTCCAAATATTTAGCTGCCAAATAAGGAAAGCATAATGGCTTATTTGTTTAAACTAGTTTTAAACAAAATGATTTTAAAAATAGGTTTTGATGTAATCTACATACAATTCATTAAAATTTCCAAACAGAGGTCAGATTATGTATTGGTTGGGTTTCTGCCAAATGATGCTATAAGCAAATTGAGTTTTTCTTTATCATCTGTGGTAAATGGAAATGTTTTTGTGATATTTTGCTTGATATTTAGAGTTTCACATAGAACTTTTGTGTTTCTGTTAGTAATTTCTGTGCTATATATGTACATTCTTGGCTCAGTGTTCTCAAAGAAACAAATGTGTGCTTACGCAATCCTAGATGGCATATGTATTTGCCTTGCTTTTGGACTGTTAATGCTATGTGATACTGAGTATTCATATCAAGTTTTGTATTCTATGTAGACAGCACTTTTAAACTTCTTTCTGATAGCACATTTGCTTATATTAATACAGTAAAGCCAAGATGATAGGATGACAGAGTGAAACTCTTATTAAAAACATGTTCTAATTGCTGCAGAGATATTAATGGAAATCTAGAGCTTGCTGCCTCGAGTTATTTCAAATTGTGTATTTTATATTTACAGTTTACATTTACATATTAATTTTATCTATTAAGAATTGCTTTCAAATTAAAAGATTTACATATGCTTAAACAAAAGCATGAAATTACATTTGAACTCAAGAAACCAATTCATTATATCAGCACACTAAATGGTTTCGCATTATGGAAAGCCAAATTTAATGACAAATTTGGCCCTAACAGTTGGAAATAACTATGAAGGAAAAACAATCATGGGAGTCATATATGTATACTTATCTGTTACATAAAAAGCATTTCCTTCATATTTAGAGAACTACTATGCTCTCCAGTTTTCCAGCCAAAGTATAGGGAAGAATTATGGTGGGAAATTTAGAATTATTTTTGAACAGAGTTCATGACATACAAATTATACAGCTTTTAAAGAAATGGACAGTGATTCATTAAAAATTATGTATATTTTATCTTGATGTCAAAGGCCTATATTACAAAATTTAAGTATGTTATGAGAATAAATTCTAAGTATTTAGTAAGGCTTCCTTGGAAAATTCTAAACCTTTGTTTTAAAATTGGCAGTAGTTCATCTGATCTTTCTAATACAGTGAAATTAAATATTTTATCATTATGTGTTGTAGTGTACTTGCTTGAACTAATTTGGGAGGGCAAAATATTACTTGCTATTTGAAGAGCATTTTTGTTGTTTTTATTTTTGTTCTTGTTTTGTTTTGTTTTGTTTTTGAGGAGACATTGCTTCCTCCTTTCCTCAGTTTAGCAGTACATTCTAATTGCTGCAGAAAGCACTATGCAGTGTTCAGGATCCATGCATTCAGGGTTCAAACTGAGTTTTTTACACACATACTACATACTGATAAAGCCATGGTGCAACCATTTTAAACTGTACTATACATGCTAACATGTAGCATACAGGAGTTAGCATGCTTTCTTTGCGGACATGGTTGATTTGAAAATAACTACAACAGAAAATTGTCCAGACAGGCTACTAAAACACTTTTCAATCTTTATATATAACTATCAGCAAATTGTTGATCAGAGTTCATATGAAAACATTAACTTGCTAGCTGGGCTTTCAGTGTTTTCATTAGTAACATTCACAAAGAGAATTGTACAATAGACTTGATTTTTGTGTGATTTTAATAGTTTGCTATAAAATTGTATGGCATGAGGACATGACCATAGAGTTGTCTGCTGTGTCTCTGAACTTCCCCTTGCATACATGTTGACTCTAATTCCTTTCATTTCGCACTCCATTAACCAATAAGGATTTACCTTAAGTTAAGCATTTGTAGGTATGTCCGTTTTCTCCCAGTGGTGCTTTGTAGTGCCATATGGTTCATGTTCAGCTAGACTTAAAAATCCTAGTCTTTTTGCTTCCACTGTTGTTGTTGTTGTCGTTGTTTTTCCAAAGATAGCCCCAGCGGCTTTATGGTACAGGTCAAGAACTTGCAGAGTGAAGCATAAAGAAATGAACTTAACGTTGTACTGGAGTGGCTTGGGGCAGGGACTTGCCCCAACTTTTGCTCGAAACATTTCTTATGGGGAACAACTTGAATTTTCTACAAAATATATGTTAGTATAATAACAGTTATGTTTTAGGTAGAATGGTTTTAAAACAGCTCCATTTGTTATTCAAATGAGTGTTTATTTAATGAAAAGATTACTTTTTAAATAAGTTACCCATGAGTTCTATAAAAGTCAATTCTTATGAGAGTATTTAAATATAATTTTATTTATAATAACCTCTTGGAAAGTGAGGGAGATTTTATTAAGAGGGAATGAGTGATAATTTTGACAAGATTCTTTTCTAAAATACAACTAATCATATTGTTTTCACTTTTTTCCTTTTCTTTAAAGAGGGGATGTTGGAGTTTTGTTGTGCTTGTTAGCTATGATTGTGCCATGCTTGATCTGTGAGGCCCACTGTGCTTCTTTATATATATTCACTTTGGAATAGAATCCAGTGTTGGATTTTGTTTGGTTTTGCTTTTAGAGAGTAGTGAAGAATGAGAAAAGTCATTTGTCCCATTGAATAATGTATAATAGTTAATTTCCCTGTAAGAAACCCACCAGGGCCTGCGCCGTGGCTCAACAGGCTAATCCTCCGCCTTGCGGCGCCGGCACACCGGGTTCTAGTCCCGGTCGGGGCACCGGATTCTGTCCCGATTGCCCCTCTTCCAGGCCAGCTCTCTGCTGTGGCCCGGGAGTGCAGTGGAGGATGGCCCAAGTGCTTGGGCCCTGCACCCCATGGGAGACCAAGGAAAAGCACCTGTCACCTGGCTCCTGCCATCAGATGGAAAAAAAAAAAAACACCAAAACATGATAGATAATATCTCACTTAGAAGAAAATTTTTCTGTCAAATGTATAAAATCCTACTTTGATGTCAAACCTTAAACAGAGTAAAATTAGAGATGCATTCAGATTGAAAATGACTGAGTTTTTAAGAAAATTAAGTCAGAGGCTGCTGATGTTGCATAAAGCCATCACCTGTGACAATGGCATCTCATATGGCTGCTCTGCTTCCTATGCAACTCCCTGCTAATGGCCTGGGAATAGCAGCAGAGGATGATCCAAGTGCTTGAGCCCCTACTGTTCATGTAAGTGACCTGGGTGAAGCTCCTAACTTTAACCTGTCCAAGCTGTGGCTATTGTGGCCATCTGGGGAGTGAACCAACAGATGGAAACCTCCCCACCCCCCTGTCACTCTTTCAAATAAATAATCTTAGAAAAAAATGTCAAATTTAAGGTAATTTTTTAGAATAGAATCATTTTTAGCTATAATAATACTTAAGACAGATTCTGAATACAAAGTGGAGACATACGTTTGGTGCACTTAAACTTAAATGTCTATAGCAAAATTGAAACCGGGGCTGGCACCATGGCTCATGTGGTTAATCCTCTGTCTGCAGCACCGGCATCCCATGTGGGCACCATTTCTAGACCCAGTTGCTCCTCTTCCAGTCCAGCTCTCTGCAGTGACCCGGGAAGGCAGTGGAGGATAGCTGAGCTACTTGGGTCCTGCACCCGCATGGGAGCATGGGAGACCAGGAGGAAGCACCCGGCTCCTGGCTTCGGATTGGTCCAGCTCTGGCCATAGCAGCCATTTGGGGAGTGAACCAATGGAAGGAAGACCTTTCTCTCTGTCTCTCTCTCACTATCTATAACTCTACCTGTCAAATAAAATAAAAAAAAATAAAAAAAAAAAAGAAGGAAATCAGTGATTTTCGGCCGGCGCCGTGGCTCAACAGGCTAATCCTCCGCCTTGCGGCGCCGGCACACCGGGTTCTAGTCCCGGTTGGGGCACCGGATTCTGTCCCGGCCCCTCTTCCAGGCCAGCTCTCTGCTGTGGCCCCAGAGTGCAGTGGAGAATGGCCCAAGTGCTTGGGCCCTGCACCCCATGGGAGACCAGGAAAAGCACCTGGCACCTGGCTCCTGCCATCGGATGAGCGCGGTGCGCCGGTCGCAGCGCGCCCTCCGCGGCGGCCATTGGAGGGTGAACCAACGGCAAAGGAAGACCTTTCTCTCTTTCTCTCTCTCTCTCACTGTCCACTCTGCCTGTCAAAAAAAAAAAAAAAAAAATCAGTGATTTTCAAATTCTCATCTTTTTGAAATGCTTCAACAGAATGTAGAGTTTTTTTGTTTTTGTTTTTTTGTTGTTTTTTTAGGATTTTGTTTTTATTTGAAAGGCAGTTACAAAGAGAAGGAGAGACAGAGAGAGATCTTCCATCTGTAGGTTCACCCCTCAAATGGCCACAACGGCTGGGGCGGGGCCAGGCTGAAGCTGGGAGCCAGGAGCTTTTTCCAAATCTCCAGCAAGGATGCTGGACCCAAGCACTTGAGCCATCACTTGCTGCTTTTCCAGGTGCGTTAGCAGGGAGCTGGATTGAAAGTGGGATATCTGTGACTCAAACCAGCACTCATATGGGATGCAGGCGCTGCAAGCAGCTTTACCCACTATACTGCCACATTGGCCCCACAGCTGTTCTTTAATGTTCAAAATTCTTCTAACATTTTAGAGAAGTAGCTAATTTTTTTAATTAGCAGATTTAAGTAGAGAAGAAATTTGACAAGTGAACTGTTGAAATTGCATTTTAAAATATAATAGCAAAATGTTAGATAAGCATACAAGTTCTTGGAAGACATTTAACAGTAAACCCAATTAAATTCAGCAAATTTGTTGATCTCATAGCTACCAGAGCAATGGACATGTGAAACAGTAGAAATATGTCATTGCCTTCAGGTAGCTAGCTCATAGCTTAATGGAGTCAGACACATACATGGGCACTTAAAAAGTGATAAGTACCTTAATAGATGAAAATATAAAACATTATGGGAAGGCACATAAGAATTATGTTTTGGGAAATTAAGCAAGACTTTCTAGAGGAAAGCTAAAGCAAAATCTAACAGGTAAGTGTGTTAAACCAGAGATGGGCATGGAAGGTTCAGGAAATAGTAGGTAAAAATAATAGGTAAAAATACACAACTATCATTGGTTTGTTCAAAGATTTATATACAATTAGATGTGGCTGGAGCAATAGAGTATAATGGAGAATAGTGAGAAATTAGTCTGGACTAGTCAACCGGGACCAGGTTATAAAGGGCTTTACAAGTGTGGTCAGAAAATTCAAGAGTTTCTAGAAAAGATTTTTAGTAATATAGTGATATGGCCAGATTTATAATTTATAACTCAGTTTTGGCGGGTGTTGGAGTATAACAGGGATTGGTCAGTTGAGGTTATATTCAAACTTAGAGATTGGTTGCTTTTGAAAACAGAAGTGGTAATACCATTATTCTGATAGTGAATTGTAGGAAATTAAACTTGGGAAATGGAAAAGTATGAGTTAAAGTTTTTAACATTTGAAGTTCCTATAGGCTAACTAGAGATATCCAGAAAGGAGTTGGATATGTGCAAAGCACAAGAGAGAACGAGGCTGGGTACATAGATGTCAGAGTTAATCTCATGAGAATGTTAACTGAAGCTTTAGGAGGTTGCAGGTCTTCAGAGATCTGCATCTTTTGTTTTTAATTTATTTGACAGAGTTATAGCCAGTGAGACAGAGAAAGAAAGGTCCTCCTTCCGTTGGTTCACTTCCCAAATGGCTGCCATGGCCGGAGCTGCTCCGATCTGAAGCCAGGATCCAGGAGCTTCCTCTGGGTCTCCCATGTGGGTGCAGGGGCCCAAGTACTTGAGCCATCCTCTACTGTCCTCCTGGGCACAGCAGAGAGCTGGACTGGAAGAGGAGCAACTGGGACTAGAACACGGCACTGGCCCCAGGGATCTGCATCTTTAGCCTTAACATATGACAGTGCTTCTGTTTTCCATTCCATTATGTGTCTGTGGCCACCTTGAAGATTTGACTGTGTTGTGAAATGTTTAATATACTATTATAGGGGCTAGTGCTCTGGTGTAGCGGGTAAAGCTGTCACCAGCAGTGCCGGCATCCTACATTGGTTGGAGTCCCGGCTGCTCCACTTGCCATCTGGTTCTCTGCTATGACCTGGGAAAGCAGTGGAAGATGGCCCAAATGCTTGGACCCCTGCACCCACATGGGAGACCCAGAGGAAGCTCCTGGCTCCTGGCTTTGGATCTGCGCAGCTCTGGCCGTGGTGGCCATCTGGGGATTGAACCAGCAAATAGAAGACCTCTCTCTTTTTCTCTGCTCCTGTTTCTCTGTAACTCTGCCTTTGAAGTAAAAATAAACAAATCTTAAATACATATATACTATTATAGGACATTATTTAATATACTAAAAAGTACTTTTACTAAATACATTGCCACAGTGCCATAAACCTGGTATTGTTTGAGGCAGGAAAATAATTTTGTTACAGTGAATTTTTTGCTGTAATGATATTTTTTTTTTTTGACAGGCAGAGTGGACAGTGAGAGAGAGAGACAGAGAGAAAGGTCTTCCTTTTGCCGTTGGTTCACCCTCCAATGGCCACCGCGGATGGCGCGCTGCGGCCGGCGCACCGCGCTCATCCGATGGCAGGAGCCAGGAGCCAGGTGCTTTTCCTGGTCTCCCATGGGGTGCAGGGCCCAAGCACCTGGGCCATCCTCCACTGCACTCCCGGGCCACAGCAGAGGGCTGGCCTGGAAGAGGGGCAACCGGGACAGAATCCGGCGCCCCAACCGGGACTAGAACCTGGTGTGCCGGCGCCGCAAGGCGGAGGATTAGCCTGTTGAGCCACGGCGCCGGCCGTAATGATATTTTTTAAAAAAGATTTGACCTCACTTTCTGGTTAGTGATTTAAGAATATACAAGTACCATAATAAGAAAGGAAAAATATCCCATTATTCTGTTCAGTGCACCAAAAATTTATTTTTAATTGACAAATATATATTTATCATGTACACATGCTATTTTAAAATATGTATATAGTATTAAATGGTGAAGGTAAACTAATTAACATGTATTAATTCACATACTGTACCTTTTTTTAATAGTGAGAATGCTTAAAATTTACTCTCTAGGGGCAGACTGTTAGTTTAGTGGATAAAGCCTTGGTTAAGATACCCACATCTCACATTGGAGTACCTGGGTTTGTTACCTGGCTCCAGCTCTTGATTCCAGCTTCCTCTTAATGCAGGCCCTGGTAGGCAGCAGCAATATCTCAACTAATTGGGTTCTTGCCACTCACATGGGATACTAAGATTGAGTTCCCAGCTATTGGCTCTTGGTTTCAGCCTGACCTAGCCTGGCCCTGCCATTACAGGCATTTGAAGCGAACCAGTGAATGGGATTCCTCACTCTTCCTTCCTTTCTCCCTTCTTCCCTCCCTCCCTCCCTTCCTCCTTCTCTTCCTCCTCCTCTTTTCTCCCTCTCCCTCTCCCATCCCCACCCCTTTCCTTCTTTGAAAGGCAGGGGCACAGAGAGGCAGAGGCGAGAGAGAGAGAGAGAGAGAGAGAGAGAGAGAGAGAGAGAGAGAAGCAGAGGCGAGAGAGAGAGACAGGTCCTCCATCCATAGGCCCACTCCCTATATAGCCATAATGGCCAGAGCCACACCAATCTAAAGCCAGGAACCAGGAGCTTCCTCCAGGCTGCCCATGTGTGTGCAGGAACCCAAGGACCCTGGCCCATCCTCCACTGCCTTTCCAGGCCACAATAGAGAGCCAGATCAGAAATGGAGCAGCCAGGACCCAAACTGGCACCCACATGGGATGCAGGCACCACAAGCGGTGGCCCCACCCATTCTGCCACAGCACTAGCCCCATAACTTTTTTCAATAGGAATTTTTGTTTGGGAGAATGAAACAAAATATTTTATTAGAAAATGCAGCTGCAGTTAATTTTAGTTTCCCACCCAATTGTGCTGTTTAGGAGCTAGGGATCTTTGGTTAGCTAAACCCTTGTTAAGTGTAGAAGCTACTTGGAGAGAATATGCAGTAACAAGAAGGAAACAAGTCCATTATTAGATACTTGCTGCATAAATCTAGACACTGCCTCGTGCTTTTATGTGACTCCATGAAGATACCATGATGGAATCAACTGGCATGTCATAATTCAAGCAAAAACTTGCTAATGCTATATTAAGTCATGTACTGAATACTTGACAGGTTTACTACTTTGACCATTACTCATATACCTCTGCCTGAAACTATGTCTCATTTCAATCTACCAGTAGGCAATTCAGCCACCTACAAAGAGGGCTCCACCAGTACTTGGTAAAGCTTTCCCAACTGGTCTCACAGCATTTGTAATACTGTGAACCCCGATGTCAAATCTTCATCAGTTTAGTTATTTGTATATATTTTACTTTCTTTGGCTTATTTTTTATAAAACAGTCTGCCCATAATCTTGAATATTGTCTTTTCCTTTAGATGTCTTGTTCTTTTCATTTCTTCCATTAGGTTCCACCTCTCAGTCTCCTATATGTCTACTTTATTTTTATATGGGAATAGATTGGGAGATTGTTACATCAGTCGGAATTTTGCTTTTTTTTTTTTTTTTTTTTTTTGGACAGAGTGGACAGTGAGAGAGAAAGACAGAGAGAAAAGTCTTCCTTTGCCATTGGTTCACCCTCCAATGGCCGCCACGGCTGGCGCGCTGCAGCCGACGCACCGCGCTGATCCAAAGCCAGGAGCCAGGTGCTTCTCCTGGTCTCCCATGGGGTGCAGGGCCCAAGCACTTGGGCCATCCTCCACTGCACTCCCTAGCCACAGCAGAGAGCTAGCCTGGAAGAGGGGCAACCGGGACAGAATCCAGCGTCCTGACTGGGACTAGAACCCGGTGTACCGGCGCCACAAGGCGGAGGATTAGCCTAGTGAGCTGTGGCGCCGGCCGGAATTTTGCTTCTTAAAATGGGCTTTTGTTAATGTGGGTCTTCTAGGACATGGCCTTTTTTTAGTTTGTTCACACCTGTAATTATAGATGGGTTATTTTTTCTGTTTGAGTTCAAACTACCACTTGTCCTTTTGGTCATATAGCTAAGAAATACTTGAGCCATTTTACCTGTAGTGTTTACCTAGAGTAACTCTTACAAGTGTTTAGCACAGAATATGAGAGAGATTGAAAATGAAATTTATATTAAAAGTGTTTGGAGGACATGCTCTATTATTTGTGCTGTTTTATGTTTATCATAGCCAAGTTAATTTTTTAAAACATTGCCTGAATATATTTTCTCCTATCCTGAAAGCCTTTAGTCATTTATTATTACCAAAATAATAAATTTTAGCATTGCTTGTTTAATCTATTAGTACTTCCTTGTATTATGGTTGGACTGTTTACTACTTCTCACCAATCTAGATCGTTTTCCCCATTTTTTTTCTCTGATTCCTTAGTTCTGTCTTCCTTTCAAGTTCTATAGAAGACTCCCACCTTTCCCCACTCCTGATTTTTCACTTTACTGGGCTCTTGTAATTTCTGGTTGTATTATAATGCTTTCCTTTTTGTTTCTGCCTTTTTATATTTCTAATTTACTGCTTCCCCATAGAATAAAGCTTCAAAGAGAGATACACATTTTATTCTTCCTTTCCATCTGCTCATTAAATGTTTGTTTAAAAGACAACATGATAGGGGGAAACATTTTCCATCTGCTGGTTCACTCCCGCCATGTCCATAACAGCCAGGCTGAGCCAGGAGTCAAGAACTCTCTTTAGGTCTCCCTCATGGGTGGTAGGGACTCAGGTACTTGAGTCATCATTTGCTGCCTTCCCAGGCATAGTTGTAGAAAGCCAAATCTGAAGCAGGGGTGAGAATTGAACCCAGGGACTGTGATAGGGGATTTGGACATCACAGGTGGTAGCTTAACCCTCTGTGTCAAATCTATCCCATATGCTCATTAAATGCTAGAAAGCAATGATGATGAGAAGGATTGTGGTTTTGTTTTTTGTAGGCTATCGAAATACTGGTAATTTGACTCAGTTATTGGAATGTCTGAGAAGCTTGGGTCACCATAAAACTACTGTGACATAATTGGGCTATTAGATAGCCTGTTTGAGGGGAGCAGTCTCTGGACTATTTGGCTAAGAGTAGACAGGCAGTAAGATAATAAGAGTAGGTAGGTAGTAAAAGTATGTTGGGTATTATAGAGGACATCAAAGAAATTTTAAAAAGGAAAATAGCTTTTCAGTGTTGTATCTAAATCTTGCTCTGGAACACATTTCTAACTGTTCCTTACCACCAACCCCAACATCTGTACCAAACATACACTTTACCTCATTTCTTAAAGAAGCCAATTCCCAACACTGTAAACCAGGAAATCCAGCAATAATTTTTCCCAGCAGTGTAGGAATGTTCTTATTCATAGATTTTATAAAGTATTCAGGACTTTATCAGCTCAAATGCCACCTTAACTCGTAGGAGTAATCATGCTCTGCTTGGTTTTTTTGTAGCTCTTTTGGAACACAGCATAATCAGGGATGTATAGCATATGGGCCTTCTGGGTTTGTGAAGTCCTGTTCTGAAGAAAAGTGGTGGTCCCATTCCTGTTCTACTTAACTCCCAGAGATGTAACATAATATGATAGAAATATGAGCTTTGGAGGTGAACTGACAGGTTCTAATTACTGGTCTTCTAACAGCACAGCTTTGTTGTGTTTACTTATCATCCTAGTTAACTAGATGTTTCCATTTTTAAAAAATCTTCATTCTGTTATTGTGAAGATTAAGTGCTGTAAACAAAAAGTCTAGTACAGGGCTTAGAATGTAATAATTTCTTTTTTTTTTTTTTAAGATTTATTTTATTTATTTGAAACGCAGAGTTACAGAGAGTTGGGGGGGGTCGGTCTTCCATCCGCTGGCTCACCCCCCAGAAGACTGCAATGGCCCATTGGAAGAGGAGCAGCTGGGACTAGAACTGGTGCCCACATGGGACGCTGGTGCTTCAGACCAGGGCTTTAACCCACTGCGCCTAGAATGTAATAATTTCTTCATGCATGTGGACTTCCTAGAGTGACCAACTTGTTTGTACTTAGCCATTTTCCCTGTTTTCACACTGAAATTTCCAAATACTCCAGGAATTACTCTCATTCCTTACTTGACATTTGTAACTTATTTGCCATTCTTTGAATAGTTATGATAAAGTGAAAGTAACACTTTTAAGCCTTTTAAGTAGACCTGAATCTAGTTGCTTAGGTTGTTGTTGTTTTTTTCATTTGAATGTTTAGTATTCACTTGCTTTGTTGATTGAGCCAGTTGGACCTTTCATTTATTAGTTGAACTGATAAGTAGGGTAGGAAGACTTACGAGTTACTTCATAAAGTGTTGGTATTATTAAAGGTGGTTATTTTGATCTCCTGCCCTATTCTGACTACCTTAAGAACTTGAGCTACATTATCAAGCTTCCATCAACCTAGGAATTTTAGAATGAGTTCTTTATGTTAAAAGTCCTTTAACACTACCTGTAAAGCCAGTCTTTTTAAATTGAAGTCTAGTCTAGACATGATGAGTTACAAAAATGATTCTTTGTAGAATGTTGATTTTTTTCTGCCATTATTCAAATACTTACATAAGCATTTAAATGTCAATTTAATGAGACAGTAAGCTGTAATTAAGATTTCTTTATATTTTTTTCTTCATTTCTCATTTTTTAATACTATCTTTCCTATCCTCAACTGTAAGCTTCCTTTTTAATTAAAAAAAATCAAGTTGAAAACAAATATCTGGTGTTTCTGTCAATGTCATGGCCTAATGTCAAGATGTTGAAAGGTATCTCTCCAAATTATTGTTCTGCTATAGTTATTTCTCTCAAAGAAGGCCTCTTGTATAGCTATTTGTTGAATTGTGTACCTACTGAATTAGTCAAAGCTCCAGCTAAAACCATTTTTTTCTTTACCTCTCCCCTCCCCCCAAACTTGCTTTTGTTATGTATTGGCTTGCTAATCCTTGTGTTGAGCAGTATCAGACATCACCTTTCTTGGGGGCAGTTAGTCCACTCTTCCGCTTTCTTTGTCAAAGGGCTCCCTTAATAGGAGAAGTCAACAGGGAGGACAAAAAGGATTGAAAGTTGTATTTAATCAGGGTCAGAGAGGTGGTGTTCAGAGTGACGGGCCCACAGGCAGGCTGGCCTTTTATGCTTGCCGACGCAGATGGTCCCAGAGCATTCAGCTAAGTGAAGAGAAAGCTGCCCAGTGAAAGCTATTGTAGGGTAGCATCGTTACAGTTGAGAAAGGTTGCCAGGGGTAACTAGAGAGTATCACCAGTATCGTGTGATCACTAGGCTGTGCCATTGAAAATGTTAGACTGAGGATTGTATTGGGTCCCTTGGCATCTTGATGTTCATATGTAAGCAGTATTAGCTTACATTAGTGTTTTTAATTTAATTTTTCCATTTTCTTCCCTTTGTTCTTGCCCTGCCTTTTTAGTATATAAAACATTTATTTATATTCATAAAATTTTAAGACTTCCTAAAATCATACTATTTAATAATATGTCTATTACATAGGCTTTATAGTTTGGTATAAACTATGCCAGTTTTTTGTGAATAAATTTGATTTATGAAAATGGAATATAATATTTGTCATTTGAAGAGCTTGAACTTGATTTCCCATTGCTCTGAAATTGCCTCAGTATATCTGAATATGGATTTTTTTCTTCTGTGATTATAAGTAATTTATAAAAGAATATGTTGCTATCTCTCTGAAAGCAGTAGATAAATATTAAGTGAAAAGTTGTGACCAAGAACTCCCAAATATTTGTGAAATCTATCTTTAATTTGTTATCCTAAGGCAAAAGCAAAAATATGCATCCCAAATGAGATAGAGTAAGTAGCATAACAATCATTGATCTTAATTTAATGTACTCTGAATATGATTTTAATAGCCAATTTTAGAATTCTTTAATTTCAGCCTTTTCCCTTGTCATCTGTGTATTTTAATAAATTACTTAGAGTCACATAAGAAATGTAAATACAGTAGCCTCCTGCTCTAGAAGAAAATGCATAGAAATTTCTGTTTAGTGGAAAGGTGAAATTTGAAGTGTAACTAAAAATAAAAGTGAAGTGATAATAACCTTGTAAATAATTGTTTTAACTTAAGAGTACCACTCAACCCAATTAAGTTATCCTCCTACCAGCCAGAGCTGATTTTGGTTTAATACCTCTTACTTACCTGTAGCTATAATATTGAACAAAATAAACATAAATATTGAACAAAAATAAACATAATGCCATACTGTAATATCAGCATTGGTGTTTGAAAGCTCAGAATCACCAATGGAATTATTTTGTGTTAAAGTTAGCTTTTTTTATTAGTGCATTTATTCAAATGGTGTCAGGCTTTTAAAAAGTTTTTAATACCCCCATCCAAAAGATCAAATTCTAGATTAGCAGAAAAATCTCAAATTGATATTAAAATGAACTGTTTCTCCACTTTAAATTTCATTGAGTCACTTTTATTTTAGACAAATAATCACTTCCATAAGTTAAAAGCATTTGCCATAAAAAATGAATGAATTTAGTGAAATTCAGAGCAAACATGCTAATACAATCATAAAGTACACACAAGATTACAGGAGGTCTGTAGATACGCTCCTAAAGCATTTCATTGGAAAATTCAGCTTTGTTATTAAAAATAACACAAATATGATTTTTCTTTACTTCCTGAAAAAAGTGAAGAATGATAACCAAATTGTGCTTTTTATTATTATAGTTCTTTTTTCTTTTGAAAATCATAGTATGACTGTTTTTATAAGCTTATGAAAAAATATGTCTCTTAGTTTGTCACTCATGGTAGAGATTGGCTTTCCAGGATTTATTAATAAAAATAGCAATGTCAAAGCAAAGTTTAATTAAATCACTTCTTCAGTGAACCTTGGTAAGTCAAAAAAGATGTTAATACAGTTTCTGGCCCTTTATCATTTTTTGTTGATCTACTTTTCCTTCTTTATCCATTTATATGATATAGATTTGATTGAACAAGTGGTAACCTGAGCTTGAAGAATAAAAGAACAAATTTAAAATTAATATTCCTTATATTTTCAATTAAATTGACCATTTAATATGAATGTCTATATAGTAGAACCAGAGAGGTTGACATCAAAAATTTACAATAAACCAAAACAGTGGTTTCTTGTCACTTTGGTACTTGAATCTGAGAGGAAATATAAAATATCTCTTTATAATTGTCTCAACAACAACAAAAAATTGCTTTTAAGATTCCCAACCAGGGCAATGCCAGGTCAAAACCAAGAGTCTGAAACCCAGTCCAGATATCCTATGAGAGTGGCAAGGACCCAAGTACCTTGAGCCACTCTTTGCTGTCTCCCAGAGTACTCATTGCAAGAAGCTGGATCAGAAGCAGAGTAGCTGGGACTCTGATACAGGATACTGATATCATAAGTGACAACTTATCCATTGTGCCAAGATTGCTCTGAAGGTTGACTTTATAGACAGCTTGCTTATTAAGTTAGACCATCCTGTCAATATATACTTTAAAAAATATAAATTGAGTTACTATATGTCCACTTAAATGTATAAGTTTAGAACAGAAAGCTGGTTTAGATTTTGCTGATTGTTTAAATTTTGCTAAAAAGTGAATCAAAATCTTTTTTGATTCCTTTGTAGTAACAATTATAAGGCTGCCATAAAATACACCAAACACCGGAGTAAGGGAAATGGTTTATTGGAAAAAACCCAATGGACTGGAGGGGAGGGGTGAAGAAGGAGAAAGAGAGAGCGCATGTCCAGGAAGCGGGTCCTAATATCCCTTTTCCAAGGGGCAGGTAGGGAAGTAGGAATCCCATTAGTATGGAGGTTGGGCTGACACCTGGCTTCCAGCAATGGTGACGTGGACTAGAGCCTAGGATGCTGTCAGGGTGTAGATAGCGGCATAGATAAGACTATGCCATTTTACTAACAACAATAATATATGTGATTGTAATTGCAACATAAATGATTGGAATGTAGAGCAGAATTCATGAATAACAGTGACATCAATAGAAGGGGTCTATCCTTATCAATTAGGTATATGGGGGTATGGTGAGAAAATACAAGAGTAATCACAGCTTACTCACCATAGTGAATGCCATTGTAGCAAAAGATGACAAGTTTCTTCAATCTAAACAATAGTTATACCAAGTAATTTACATAGTAAATTTTTGCTGAGTGTGTGAATTGGTTTTAAGACAGTAATTTGGAAACTTGGCTAACAAAGGATTGTCCTTAATAAGAAATCAGCATCTGCTGCTGAGATACACAGAATTGGAAATTTTTAAAATACTGTTAACCTTTCATTGTTAGTTTGAGTCTTATCTGGGCAAGTTCAGAGGCTCTTTGGAAATTTTGATCCTAGGCTCATCATTAGGGGTAACAGGTGTTTTTCAAAAGAAATGGTGAAGAGAGTGATCATGAATGCAGCTTCAAATGATAGGGGCTAGGAAAGAGCACTGAAAAAGAAGGCAGATAATGACACAAGCACTTAGGTCCCTGATGTGGGAGACCCTGATAGAGTTCTAGGCTTTTGGCCTTGGTCTGATCCAGCCCCAGCAGTTATAGGCATTTAGGGAGTGAACCAGAAGGTGGGAAAGTCCATCTGTTTCTTTGACTTCCAAATAAATAAATCTTAAAAAAAGAAAAAAGTGGTATGGCTCATGTACTTGGGTCCCTGCTACCTGGCTCAGCCCTAGCTGTTGGTGGCATTTGAGGAGTGAACTAGCAGATGGAAGATCCAGCTCTGTCTCTCTCTGCCTTTCAAATAAACAAAAATAAACTATTTAAAAAATTAATAGTTCTACCTTAAAAATTATTACATTCTTGAAATTAGCTAAAGTGTGTGAAAATACTTCTAAAACTGTAAAGTATGGTATACATAACTGGAAATTTTAAATTGCTGCCATGTTGCTGCCCTATACCTAGTGTCAGAACTGCCCACAGAAATGTTTGTATTTCAGTAGCTTCCAACATTGAGTATTTTTTTTTTTTTGACAGCCAGAGTGGACAGTGTGAGAGAGATAGAGAGATAGGGAGAAAGGTCTTCCTTTACCGTTGGTTCACCCTCCAATGGCTGCTGCGGCTGGCACACTGCGGCCAGCGCACCGCACTGATCCGAAGCCAGGAACCAGGTGCTTCTCCTGGTCTCCCATGGGGTGCAGGGCCCAAGCACTTGGGCCATCCTCCACTGCACTCCCTGGCCACAGCAGAGAGCTGGACTGGAAGAGGAGCAACCGGGACAGAATCCGGTGCCCCGACCAGGACTAGAACCCGGTGTGCCAGGGCTGCAGGCGGAGGATTAGCCTATTGAGCCGTGGTGCCGGCCAACATTGGGTATTTTAATTCAGCCACTTTAGGAAAATCAGTTATAAATAATCGAATCGATATAAACGGAAAAACATGATTAGTACTCCCTTCAGCCCTCTTGGAGCCTTTGGTTGTCTATCATATGATTTTAGCTTTGTCTTGATTTATTTTTTATCCAGATGGCACTAGATGATTCATGTAGATTCCAACACGCAAATAATGGAAGAAAAAACCATTGAGCTTCTTTGCCTAGCATACTCTTTTTTTTTTCTTTTAAGAATTATTTATTTATTTATTTATTTACTTGAAAGAGTTACACAGAGAGAGGAGAGGCAGAGAGAGAGAGGTCTTCCATCTGATGGTTCACTCCACAATTAGCCGCAACAGCTGGAGCTGCACCAGTCCAAAGCCAGGAGCCAGGAGCTTCCTCCAGGTCTCCCATGCAGATGCAGGGGCCCAAGGACTTGAGCCATCTTCCACTGTTTTCCCAGGCCATAGTAGAGAGCTGGAGCGGAAGTGGAGCAGCCAGAACTAGAATTGGAGCCCATATGGGATGCCAGCGCTTCAGGCCAGGGTGTTAACCTGCTGCGCCACAGTGCCGGCCCCAACCTAGCATATTCCTAACAGTGATGAGGCAGTTGTTCTGAGATCTTTGTAAAATCCTTAATTGAACATTACTATAATATATATTGCCTTCTTTCTTTTTTTTTTTTTTTTAAAGATTTATTTTATTTGAAAGACAGAGTTACAGAGAGAGGTAGAGACAGACAGAGAGAGAGAGGTCTTTCATCCACTGGTTCACTTCCCAGATGGCTGCAATGGCCAGAGCTGCACCGATTTGAAGCTAGGAGCCAGGAACTTCTTCCAGGTCTGCCACGTGGGTGCAGGGGCCCAAGGCCTTGGGCCATCTTCTGCTGCTTTCCCAGGCCATAACAGAGAGCTGGATCAGAAGTGGAGCAGCCAGAACTAGAATTGGAGCCCATATGGGATGCCAGCGCTTCAGGCCAGGGCGTTAAACCGCTGCGTCACAGTGCCAGCCCCTGTATTGCCTTATTTCTTCCCATACAGCACATGTTTCCTTCCACCAGGTTTTTTTTTTTTTTAAGATTTGCCTATTGATTTATTTGAAAGTGTGTTTGTGTGTGTGTGTGTGTGTGTGTGTGTGTGTGAGTGACAGTGACAGAGAATCATTCTCTGGTTCATTCCCCTGTGTGTGTGAGTGTGTGTGTGTGTGACACTGACAGAGAGAGAATCATTCATTCTCTGGTTCATTCCCCCAGAAGGCCACAACAGCCTGATCTGGGACAGGCTGAAGCCAGGAGCCATCTGGATCTCCCACATGCGTGTCAGGAACCCCCTCCCCTCAAGTATTTGGTTGATCTTTTGCTACCTTTCCAGGTACATTAGCAGGAAGCTAGATGAGAAGCAGAGCAACCAGGATTCAAATCAGTACTCCAGTATGGAGACTGCTGTCACAAGTTGCAGCTTAACCTATTGTGTTTATTATCAGCTTAGCCAGGTGACTTCAATAGGATTGCATTTTCACAAGGAAACATTTTAATCATTTCCATGGGAAAACCTTGGTACGATGCCACTACTATCTTACAAATAACAGCCATGTAGAATATGCTGAGTCAGCAGAAGCTACCAATTTTTGTAGGGTCATGGATCTTTGTGTTTCTCCCCACACTGTCAAAAACACAGGCCAAATATGGCTGATCTTTATAGACTCACTCTTTATACTAGCCAGCAGCCTACAACAGTGGTTCTCAAAGTGTAGTCTTCATCCTTCTGGCACTCTTCAAGTTCCTTCCAGTCTTTTTCTTCAAAGTCACATTAATTTTATAATAATACTAAGAAGCATTTACCTCTTTTTTAAAAAGATTTATTTATTTAATTTGAAAAGCAGGGTGACAGAGAATCTGCTCGTTCATTCCCCAAATGGCTAGGCCAGACCAAAGCCAGGAAGACAGGAGCTTCTTCAGGTCTCCTATGTGGATGCAGGGGCCCAAACACTCGGCCATTTTCTGCTACTTTTCCAGGTGCATTACCAGGGAGCTGGATCAGAACTAGAGCAGCCACATCTCGAAGCAGCATCTATTTGGGATGCTGGCATCCCCAGCAGTAGCTTAACCCACTAAGCCACAGCACTGGTCCCTCATTTACCTCTTTGTACTAACAATTGCACTGTTAGTGCAAAAGCAGTGATGAATAGAATTGCTGGCTGTTTGTTAGCATGACTAAAGACAGTTGCCACAAACTGTACTAGCAGTAATCATTATGTTGCCTTTTTCTGCATACCTTAAAGTAAAATCTTACAGTTTTGTTTTTGAGAGAGAATGGCTGTAATGGCTGGGGCTGGGCCAGTAGCCAGAAATTCAATCCAGGCCTCCCACATGGGTGTCAAGGACCCAGGTATGTGAGCCGTCACTTGCTGCCTCCTTGGGTACACATGAGCAAGAAGCCAGCATTGGAATTGGGATTGAGCCATGACTCAAACCAAGGTACTTCAATAAGGAATGCAGGTGTTCCAAGCAGTGTCTTAACCAATAGACCAAACACTCACTCCTTTGAATATGCTTGACGAAGCAATAAAAATAATCTTATTAAACTTTAGTACTATAATATGATAAAATGGGGAATATACACAAAGCATAACTCACTGAAACAATATTTTCCATATGACTATGATGTTACAAAATCATATAGAAGTGGAAGAATCTTTTCAAAATATGAGGTAGACCAGTTCAGGTTTTACACTATAACTAACCATTGAAAAAGTACCATTTGTTGTGTTTGATGTAATATCAAGACAGTAGTATCAATACTATTCCCTATTCCAACTATATAAATAACTATGTAAGACTAAATTATCATTTTATAGGGAAATGATTTTTTTCTTCAACCTTCATAGATTCTTAGTAACAAAATACAGATTAACAAGAAAAAACAAATTTATTAACATGTATTTCATCAATAAGGAAAATTTCAGAAATCCATGGAAAATGGAATTTAAAGATGGTACACAGTATATGCCAGTTGTGTGACGTACCTTCATATGCATGGGAGACATGCAGAGGGTGAAGGAGCAGTTCTGAAGGAGAACATTCTATAAAGAACAGTAAAGTTTGGGGCTGGCACTGTGGTGCTGCGGGTTAAAGCCCCGTCGTTCAGTGCTGGTATCCCAAGTGGGCACCAATTCGAGTCCTGGCTGCTTCATTTCTGATCCAGCTCTCTACTATGGCCTGGTAAAACAGTGGAAGATGGCCTAAGTCCTTGGGCCCCTGCATCCGCCTGGGGGACCCAGAGGAAGCTCCTGGCTTTTGAGTTCCTAGGAATGATAAGTTGTGAAAATTACTAATGTAGATTGCTCTGTACCATCTCTAGGCTGATGAGGGTCTAAAATTGTTAGTGGTTAACCTTTGTTCTCCCATTCTCCCTGATAGAGGATGGTAGGATACGCTTTGTCTTTGTCAATCTGTGTTCTGCATTTAGGCAACCAGAGAACCAGAAAGTTTTCTTTATCTGTCTCTTCTAAATTGTCCTGATTCAGCTCAGCGATCCTTCCTATTTTGAGATGGCATATTTGGTCTCCCTAAATTTGCTTCAACCAAAACAACATATCACATCAGATTAAATACAAAACCAGATATTAGAATGTATCTATTTTCTATTAAGCCAGGTGTTAAAAACTGTTTTAAAAATACAAAACTGGGGGCAGGTGTTTAGCCTGCAGTTAAGATACCAGTTAAGGTGCCCACATCCCATAGGTATTATAGATAGCTTGTGCTTGGGCCCTGCACCCGCATGGGAGACCAGGAGAAGCACCTGGCTCCTGGCTTTGGATCAGCACAGTGCGCCGGCCACTGCGCACCAGCTGCAGCAGCCATTGAGGAGTGAATCAATGGAAAAGGAAAACCTTTCTCTCTGTGTCTCTCTCACTGTCGAACTCTGCCTGTCAAAAAAAAAAAAAAATCACTGTGCCAAAATCTGTTAATAAAGGTGAATTAATGTCTTTGTGTTCATCATAGAAGAAATAATGTGTACACAAATGATTAGAATACAATGCAGACTGTAACAGGTTGCACTACAGATTTACAGATACATTGTTGGCTAGTACATGCCCACCCTGTGATATAATGATCAATTCATGTATGTATCTCTCCCATTTAGGTATAAGCCTGCAATGGATGATTGTTTAGTGACTGTTATGCTTTGACAGTTAGTAGTTTATATATTTTGTTACAGGAAAGAGCATTCTGTCATTACCCCTGCTCCATACCTAATATTTCTTTCCCCTTCCACAAGTTAATGTAACTGTTTTGGCTGATTCTTTTGGTGCTTATCTCTATTGCTTTTTGCTACAAGCTTATATAGCTACCTCTTGATTTTTCAGTTTTAGAATTTTCTATAGATTTCTCATTACAAAAGGTAAAGGTTGTATATTTCTACCCCCCTCTACTGTCACTGCATGCAGCTCTTCTTCCTGTCCTCCCTCTATAACGATACTTTAGTTAGATCAGTAGTCAGTGTCTGTATTATCCTGTCTATAAAGATGGTTTTGTAGAGCTGAATAATATAGCTAAATCAGGAATTGTCTCCTCTTGTACTTTTCCTACCTCCCTGTAACTCAGGTTGCTGTTTTGGTTTGTTGTCTTTGACTTAGTTTTCTAGGCACTCGCCACTGTATTAACCCAAAATTCCTTTTCATTGTCTGAATCTCCAAATCTGTTCAGACACTTCAAGGTTTTAATCTTTTGGGGACCTGAATCAGAAGCAAAGAAGCTGGGACTCAAACCGATACTCCAATACTGGATGCTGGCATCATAGGCAGTGACTTAACTAGCTATGCCACAATGCCAGCCCCAAGCATAAGATCTCAAGACATATAACTAATAATTATATCTCATAATAATAAATAATTTAAAAATAGCTTACATTCTGAAATTAAGTTTTGAAAGTAATTTCTTAGAAGATCTACATAATTTCACATTTATAGGAAAAGTTCAAGAATAGTACAAAAAATTCCCAAATGTTAACATTTTTTGATTATTCACTATCGCATGTATTTATATGGGTACAAATAAAATATACTTGCTTATATGTAAAAAAACAAAATTTCATCTTTTGGGGAAAATCTGGCTTTCATCCTGATCTGGTTGCCCTCTCTACTAATTGGTTCACAGTCATTCTGGGATCATTCTGGGATTTCTTTTCACTGTTACCTTAGGGAGTCCCTTTGCTTTTCTCCTGTGGTGGAGTTGCTGCCTCTTTCTTGGAGAATCAGATGCTTTCCAAGTTACAGCTTCATACAGCTGAGTATCTTTTCTCCACCCCAGCAAATACCTAGAAGTTTATTTTCTGAAAAGAATAAGTAAAACTGGTCTCCTAATTGGGAAATATCATTTTCTTTGCTTCCTCATTTTGAAAGAGTTCATCTCCAATAATGTCCTGAGAAAGGATACAAAGGGGTAAAACTCAAAGTTGAAAATTATTTTCCTTCAGAATCTTGATGACATTGCTTTATTGCTTGCTCTTTTCTGATATAGGTGAAATATCTAAAGCCATTGTGCCTCTCAAAGAATTTAAGACACCTACTTTGTACTTCATCTACTATGCCAAGTGCTTGGTACAGCTTTTCAGTGTGGAAATGCATGTCCTTCCTTTCTGAGAATGATTTCTTGATTATATCTTGGATGATTCTCTCCTTGCTTCTTTGTTCTCTCTTTCTGGAACACCTAACTTTTTTTTATATCATACTTCCTAAATTGATGCTGTAATTTTCTCACCTTTTTTGTCCTGTTTAACATCTCTTACCTTGTTTTGTTCTGCTTTGTGGGGTACTGCCTCAACTTTTTCCCACACATTTATTATACTTCTTAATTTTGAAGTTATATTTTTTATTTTCCAAGGATGAATGGTTGTTTGTGGCTTCTGTTTCTCTCATCTGAATGTTCTGTAAAGTAAGAGTGTATCTGTATGTGTCTGCATGTACAGTAGTCCCACCTTATCCAGGGGAGATACGTTTCAGGATACCCAGTGTGTAGTAGAAACTGCAGAAAGTACCAAACCGTGTTAAGTTTTTTCTTAGACATACACATCTATAATAAAGTATAATTTACAAAATAGGCATATAACAGATTAACAATAACTAATATTAGAATAATAATATATTATAATAAAAGTTATTTAAAATGTGTGATATTTTATTTCTGGAATTTTTCCATTTAATATTTTCAGACTACAGTTGATCATGGGTAATTGAAGCCTCAGGAAGTAAAACCACAGATAAGAGGGGGACTACTGGATATGTAAATGTATACATGTATGTCTGAGGCATCTAGGGACAAAACGCTGGTTGTCCTAGTAAGACGTCGATAAAAATTTAGTTTAAAAATGGTTGGAGAGACTTACAACTTATCATGGATCTAATATTTTTTTCTTTGACAGGCAGAGTGGACAGTGAGAGAGAGAGACAGAGAGAAAGGTCTTCCTTTGCCGTTTGTTCACCCTCCAAAGGCCGTGCTCATCCGATGGCAGGAGCCAGGTGCCAGGTGCTTTTCCTGGTCTCCCATGGGGTGCAGGGCCCAAGCACTTGGGCCATCCTCCACTGCACTCCCGGGCCACAGCAGAGAGCTGGCCTGGAAGAGGGGCAACTGGGACAGAATCCGGCGCCCCAACCGGGACTAGAACCCGGTGTGCTGGTGCCGCAAGGTGGAGGATTAGCCTGTTGAGCCATGGCGCCGGCCTGGATCTAATATTTTATCTCAGAGTGTTTATGATCATTTTATTTTAAACTTTATTATTTTTGGATAGTCCTTCCTCCAAATGGCCTTTTCTGGTTTTTGTTATTCTCTGGATTTCATTTTAAGCTTTTATTAAATAATTGTTAATCCTTAGTTATTTGGTCATAATTAAAAGTGGGAGACCACATAAGTGATTGAATGTCCAGAGCTCATGTTGGGTGTATTATCAACATGACCTGCATTTAGGAAAATTCAGCTCATTTTTTTCGTGGAACCCTCTTTTGTGAGTGCTTTTAGAACTTTGTTCTAGGTGGGTTAGAGTTCTTGGAAGAGAAAAAAGTATTTGAATCTTCTACCTAGTAGATGAGGGAGGGCCTGGTTATCAGTGTTTTGGGAGCCAGGTTGAGCCTATTTTAATTAATTTTTTATTTAGATAGATTATATATTAATAAAATATATAGTCATAGTCCAATTTGTGAATAGTTACTAAATCCTTTTATTTTAATTTGACACCCCCCCACACACCAGCCATGCCTGACATCTCCCAATCAGCAGACCTGTTTTAATTATTCTTTCCAGAAAACAAACTTCCAGTCATTTTCTGGGATAGAGAAAAGAGATACCCAGCTGTGTAAAGAGAGGAACTTTTTCCATCCCTTTACTATCATTTTACTGGGATTTTGGAAGTTCAGCTTTATATGCATACGTTTATCTTGAGTTCCTGGGCAAAGTAGCAGTGCCTCTTCAGTATTCAGCATGGTGCCAGAGTGTGGTAGAATCTAAATGTTGAACGAGTTGTGAGACTACCTGCATTGTAAAGGCTCAGTAATATACTGATTCATTGTTAATCTCCTGGGGCTATTAAAAAAGAATCTTTATGGAATCTCCCTTTAAGGTAAGGGTGTGGCATGTGCTGTATGAGCGCACCTATAAACTTAAGTAGAAGTTCAAATGAATGAAGAATTATTATTCTTTGATGGAAAGAACTGAAGGAGGGATCCTGAGAGAGGAACCATTTGAGTTGAGTCAGCATTTGAGAGGTACCATTTGAGTTGGACAGCAGTTAGATTTGCGAAGCTGGAAGAGGATTTGGCAACAAGAGCCTAAAGTGGAGAGAATAGTGTCGGAGTAATAGGAGACATATCTATTTGGGAGAGTAGAGTAGCTGCTCCTAAATTTTTAAAATTTTAAGGTTTAGAAACTGTAATTTATATTCAAAGGAATAGTCAGATAGAAGAGGTCTTGGATGAAAATTGATCTGATGAAAGTTTTATTGCAAATTATAGAACTCAAAAGACCAGATACCACATGCAGTGGAGATCTGATCCAACTCTTCTCTGTAGCTTTGAGCAGTTCACTTTTTTTTTTTTTTGACAGGCAGGGTTAGAGAAAGACAGAAAAGTCTTCCTTTTTCCATTGGTTCACCCCCTAAGTGGCCACTATGGATGGCACATTGCAGCTGGCGCGCTGCGCTGATCCAAAGCCAGGTGCCAGCCAAGTGCTTCCTCCTGGTCTCCCATGCGGGTGCGAGGCCCAAGAACTTGGGCCATCCTCCACTGCACTCCCGGGCCACAGCAGAGAGCTGGACTGGAAGAGGAGCAACCAGGACAGAATCCGGCGCCCCAACCTGGACTAGAACCCAGTGTGCCTATTGAGCCGCGGCGCCAGCCATGAGCAATTCACTTTCATCATGATTCTGAGCATTGTCCTTTACTTTGCTGTTCCTCAGTTTCTCCTGTGTAAATTAGGACTTTTCATATCAGAACCTCCTCTACCTGTCCTGGCAGTGCTTTTATGAGAATCAAATAAGGTTATTTATAATGTGTGTGGTGAGGTGTTTTTTCACAGTGGAGGGTTTTGAGGACCTTGTTTAGAATGATCACAGCAAGTATAAGGTTAAGTAAAGGAATTAAGAGGCATATCAAAGGAGATCTGATAAGATTTAATGACTGGTTAAATATAGGAGATAAACAGAAATTAATCCAAGATTATTCTGAGGGTTTAATTTTGGATATTTTTGTAACAAATTGGAGATATTGGAAAGAAAAGCAAAATGAATGAATTAATGAATGAATGAAAGGAAGGAAGGAAGAAAAAGAAAAAATGAAAAAGAAAAAGAAATAGGTGCTTAAAAACCAGAGCCTTAAAGATCAGGATTACAAGCTTGAAAATCAGCCCAGAATTAAAATAGAAAAAAGTGGCCAAAGATACAGGTGAGGATCAAACAGATGGATCAGGGATGTTGATCTTCAGGAAGCAGAGGAGTTCTGTAGACAACAGCCACACACTAAGAAGAAATTATTACTGGGTTGAGAATGGTTACATAATTTGTGGGATGTAATGAAAATCAAAAATGCAAATCTCCTATTTTTTAAAAGCAGGAAAAAAGTGCAGTTAAAGGTACTAGCATTCAAAGCATTTTCCTTTGAAGAAATAAACATATTTATTTATATATTTATATTTAAAATATTCTAAAATGTAGATGTAATAATATTATATGAATAACACAATAAACTTTAAAATTATAAAAATAGCTTGGGTATCATGATTTTACACAATAGCAAAAAATATCACTATGATTTAATCAATTTTAGCTTGTCTTCTTGTGAATCCACTTATTTCATCAGAATTTATACTTCTGTCAACTTCATTTTTAATTGTTAGAATTGAAAATCTTTTTTTACAGATGCAAGATTACAGATAATTTTTTATGAGTTTTAATTTGAGAAGAGTGCTGATAGAATTATTACTAGAGCTGCTAACATTTTATAGGGTGTGACAACAGTGGAGTAAATTTCTGATAAATTACTTTTACATCTAGAGTTACATATTTTTTTCAGAATAATTTTTGTAAAAATATTTAACTGTTTATACAAATCAGTTTTGCATGTGAATTTAAATTTAAATGTATACAATGGTATTTAAATATTTGTTCTGCCATTTCTTATAACCTTGTAATAGTTTACTGACACAGTAACAGACAGTACATAATATCACAGGGATGAATTCCATAGAAGTGTGTGTAGGCTGGGTTTCCACAGGACCAGAGCCCATTAAAAAGTTCATGGAAATGGATTAAAAGGATTTTTGGAACAAAAAATATTTAATTCATGCATTTGTGGGGTCTTGAAAAAGTTCATAGAAAATATATACTATGAAAAAACTATAGATGGATTTCAAAATTATATTATGCCCAATTTTAACTTCTACTTTCATTTTCCATGAACTTTTTAGTGGGTTCTGATAAAGTAGAATCCCCAATGCAGGAACCATTCCCCTTTTCTGAGACTGTTGCCACTGCCATTCTGGGCTCAGTCCTGGCCACAGTGCTCTGTAGTTGTTCCAAACTGCCACAGATACGGGCATTTAGGACAAACAGCCAGGCCAACTGCTTGGTACATATGCTGACAACTGTCATATTTCCTCTGCCTAATCCCATTACTTCTCTTACCACAAGTTCAAAGATGAAATCATCAATTTCAGGATGGTGACAATAAAGCATTAAACCGTGCATAGGCCCTATCTGAGAGCAAGGCCCTATGCAAATGCATAGTTACATACCCAGGAAGTTGGCTTTTCCAAGTTGTACTGTGAAAACAAAAACTACAGAGGCTGCCAAACTGCCTTTCTATTGAACTATTTTGGACTTCCCTAAGATGAATTAGTTGACCTTAATGGGACCTCTGCAGTCATAAGGGGCTGAGACTTGATAGTTTTCATGTGGTGGTCACCAATTTCGAAAAAAAAAAATGCGGGTCGGGCCAGCGCGGTGGCTCACTTGGTTAATCCTCCACCTGCGGCGCCAGCATCCCATATGGGTGTTAGTTCTAGTCCCAGTTGCTCCTCTTCCAGTCCAGCTCTCTGCTGTGGCCTGGGAGGGCCATGGAGGATGGCCCAAGTGCTTGGGCCCTGCACCGGCGTGGGAGACCAGGAAGAAGCACCTGGCTCCTGGCTTCAGATCAGTGTAGCGCTGGCTGTGGCAGCCATTTGGGGAGTGAACCAACGTAAGGAAGACCTCTCTGTCTCTCTCTCTCTCACTGTCTATAACTCTACCTGTCAAATAAATAAATAAATCTTTAAAAAAAGACTAATCACTTACATATTCTTCTAGCAATTCATAGTTTCATGTACTTTTTTATTTTTTTATTTTATCTTTCCTTTTATAACCACTTTTAGTTTATTATTTCTGATCTTTCGTTTTGGTTAAAGATAAGGAATCGAGGACCAGCACTGTGGCATAGTGGGTAAAGCTGCCACCTGCAATCGTGGCATCCCATATGGACACCACTTTGAGTCCCAGCTTTCTGCTAATGGCCTGGGAAAGCAGTAGAAGATGGCCCAAGTCCTTGGGCCCTACCCACCCACATGGAAAACCTGGAAGAAGCTCCTGGCTCTTGACTTTGGATCAGGATCCCCAGATGGCTACAACACCCAGAGCTAGTTACACTGAAGCCCGGAGCCAGAAGCTCCATCCAGTTTCTCCCACATAGGCAGCAAGAACCTGAGTATTTGGGCCATCATCTGCTGCATGTTATAAGGGAGTTGAATCAGAAGTGCAGAGTAGGGGCTGGCACTGTGGCGCAGCGGGTTAAAGCCCTGGCCTGAAGCGCCAGCATCCCATATGGGCTCCGGTTCTAGTCCCAGTTGCTCCTCTTCCGATCCAGCTCTCTGCTGTGGCCTGGGAGAGCAGTGAAAGATGGCCCAAGGCCTTGGGCTCCTTCCTGCACCTGTGTGGGAGACCTGGAATAGGCTCCTGGCTTTGGATCGGTGCAGCTCCGGCCATTGCGGCCATCTGGTGAGTGAACCAGTGGATGGAAGATCTCTCTCTCTGTCTCTACCTCTCTCTGTAACTCTTTCAATTAAATAAAATAAATCTTTAAAAAAAAAAAAAAGTGCAGAGTAGCCGGTACTCAAACCAGGGACTTTGATATGGGATGGGAGGAACCAAGCAGTGGGCTTAACCCATTGTACCACAGTGCCCACCCCAAGAGAGAGATTTTTTTTTAAAAGAACACTATAACATGAAAAGGGCTTAGAATAATGCCTTAATCCTCAAATAAAAAATTCACAAGGAAATGAAATTCCATATTTAAACACTTTTTAAAAAAAAAGAGAGAAAAAGTCAGATCTTCCATCTGCTGGTGCTAATTTACTCTCCAAATGCCCACAAAAGCCAGGGCTGGAACAGGCCAAAGCTGGGAACCTGAAACAATCTAGGTCCTCGTGTGGGTGACAGGAACTCCAAGTGCTTAAAGCTATCACCTGCTGCCTCTCAGAGTGCGCATTACTATCAGCCTTGAATCTAGGGACCCTGACAGAGGGTGTGGTTGCCCTAACTGGTAACCTAACTGCTGCACCAAACACCGACCTCTGAACAAGTACTTTTTAACAATTTATATAATCAGTATTTTTTCTCCATTTTAGTGTTTTCTCCAGTAACTTTTCTTCTAATTATTGTGCTAATAAAAACCTGACCTCGTTATTAAAGATTTACTTACTTATTTGAAAGGTAGTATGAGAGAGGTTCAGAGACAGATAGGCTCCACCTGCTCTTTCATTCCCCAGTTGGCTGCATTTACCAGAAGACAGTAGCTAGAACTCCAGTCTCCCACATCCGGTCTCCCAGGTCCTTGGGCCATCTTCCAGTGCTTTCTCAGGCACATTAGCAGTGAGCTGGCTCAACCCACACTCTAATGTCTGATTCTGGTGTCACAAAAGGCAGCTCAACCTGCTGCATCATGATGGCCAGAACTAGAACTCTTCATAAATGAGGGCTACGAGTCTTAAAAGATAAATTACTGTGGCCACCATTGTGGCATAGTGGGTTAAGCTGCTGCCTGCAATGCCGACATTCCACATGGGTGCCAGTCAGGTACTGGCTGCTCCACTTCTAGTCCCGGTTGCTCCTCTTCCAGTCCAGCTCTCTGCTGTGGCCCGGGAGTGCAGTGGAGGATGGCCCAAGTGCTTGGGCCCTGCACCCACATGGGAGACCAGGAGAAGCGCCTGGCTCCTGGCTTCAGATCAGTGTAGTGCTGGCCGTGGCAGTCATCTGGGGAGTGAACCAATGGAAAAAGAAGACCTTTCTCTCTGTCTCTCTCACTGTCCACGCTGCCTGTCAAAAATAAATAAATAAATAAATAATAAAAAAGAAAAGTTCCAACTGTTTGTCATATTTTTTATGAACATAAGGCAGCTCTGATCATTGTGGCTGATGTTAAAAATATTTAAATTTATGCTAGCAACAGATATTCATAGAGAATAATTCAAGAGGAAGCACTAGGTTTTGAAACTGGTCATTACACAGAGTCCCTACCCATCCTTTGTTGTGTAAACTATTATTTTTTAAGATTTATTTTTATTTATTTGAAAAGACAGAGTTACAGAGAGGAAGAGAGAGAGATTGATCTACCATCCTCTTGTTCACTCCTAAAATGGCTGCAGTGGTTGATTCTGAGCCAACCCAAAGCCAGGAGTTTCATCTGGGTCTCCCATATGGGTGTAGGAGCCCAAGGACTTTCCCAGGCTCTTTTGCCGGGAGGTGAATCTAAGCAGAACAGCCAGGATTTGAACTGGTGCCCATTTGGGATGCCAGCATCACCGGTGGTAGCTTAACCTATTTCACCATAACACTAGTCCCAAGTTTCTAAACGCCATTTGTTGTGTGTGTGTGGATTTATTTTGGTAAAGAATTTTGAATAACTGAAAATTTGGATTAACTGTGAGAAAGTTATTTACAAAAAGTATATTGGAGTATGAAAATATACTATACATTATTACCCATGCCAATAATTGCTAGTGTGATATGATTCCATTTATCCGAGAGGTAAGAACTTTAGTATTTTATTTTGTGAATTCCAATTTGCTTATCCAAAATTTTTCTCACTAGTTACTTCTTGTAATAACTTATACTATTATACTTTATATTTGTGATTTAGAATTTTTAGTGAAAGTATCTCCTTCAGTAATTGAATATGAAAAATATGAGAGGAGTATCCCCTTAATGGCAAAGCAAGGGATTCATATCTTTAGAGTTTACTCACAGCTGCAGTGGTGAGCTGCCCTCTCCTGGTCATCTGTGCCATCTGGAACTCCCATGTGGGCCCTAAGGAAAATTCGATGTTTTACTAAATAAAGATGGTGTAATTGTCTTTGATACTGTCCTTATCCTATTCTGTGACACTCCAGTCTAAAGCTCTTTTGTAGCTCTTCACTCTTCATGTCTTAAAACAATAATTTCTTGCCAGGAAAGATGAGCCAGGTTTTTCCCTCCCACATATTCTTGTAGTCATTCCAACTATTTGCGGTTTTCGCCAACTACTTCAGTTCTAATGGACATAGTTAGTTTTATCCTTTGCTTACTAAATTCTTGAAATTTTCTTTGAAGATGTTCTGTGGTATGCCTGTTCCCCTTGAGGAAATCAGACTTTCAGAACTCCCTTAAATAAATGGATTAACTAAGATGTTTTTACATAGAAGATATTTCTTGCCCTTTTTTTAAGATTGGCATCAAATTTTCTCTACTCTAACAAATAATGTCGTGTTGGATGTGAATTTACCAATGATTTTTCTTATATTCAGTGCTTATGTTTTTATTGTTTAATTCAATATTCTTCTTTATTTCTTATAAGCCTACCTTTACTTAGTTTTCCTATTGATGGAATTAACATTGCTTATAGTGATCAATAAAACTTTTTTTAAGATTTATTTATTATTTGAAAATCAGAGTTACACAGAGAGAGAATGAGAGGCAGAGAGAGAGAGAGAGAGCAAGAGAGGTCTTTCATCCGCTGATTCACTCCCCAATTGGCCGCAATGGCCTGGAGCTGTGCTGATCTGAAGCTAGGAACCAGGAGCTTCTTCTGGGTCTCCCATGCAGGTGCAGGGGCCCAAGGACTTGGGCCATCATCTACTACTATCCCAGGCCATAGCAGAGAGCTGGATTGGAAGGGGAGCAGCCGGGTCTTGAATGGGTGCCCATATGGGATGCCGACACTTCAGGCCAGGGTGTTAACCCGCTGTGCCACAGCACCAGCCCTAATAGTATTTTGTCTTGTGAGTACTATTACCAGAATTAGTAATTCTGAGTTAGAATTTTTGTTTTCAAGTTAAAGCTGAAAGCCTAGCTATTCAGTTCCATCCTGAGAGATCTTAAGACCCTGATGAATGCTTTAAAATTACTTATGAAACAAAATATTAAAAGAATAACTTTTAAATTTAGGATACTTAAAAATCAAGTAAAAAGGAAAGGAACTATTCATAACAGGACAGGACATACGCTTTTTCATCCTCCAGTCAATGTTTTGTCTTGGTAAAGATTTATTATTGATAGCTAAGATATTACCTGAACTTGTTGACATGGGTAAATAAGAGCCTAAGATTACTTAATTTGTAAATATATGCCTCACACTTACAAAATCTTTTTTTGACAGATAGAGTTAAACAGTGAGAGAGAGAAACAGAGAGAATGGTCTTTCTTCCATTGGTTCACCCCCAAAATGGCTGCTGCGGCCAGAGCTACACCAATCTGAAGCCCGGGGCCAGGTGCTTCCTCCTGGTCTCCCATGTGGGTGCAGGGCCCAAGCACTTGGGCCATCCTCCACTGCCTTCCCGGGCCACAGCAGAGAGCTGGACTGGAAGAGGAGCAACCGGGACTTGAACCCGGCGCCCATATGGGATGCTGGTGCCACAGGTAGAGGATTAACCAAGTGAGCTATGGCGCTGGCTCCACAAAATCTTTAAATTGATAAAAATCTCTCCATTTGTCATTGGCGATAAAATCATTTAAATGTTTCAACAATGGTTTTTATTTATTTTTTTTGTTTGTTTGACAGATAGAGTTAGAGAGTGAGAGAGAGAGAGAGAGAGAGAGAGAGAGAGAGAGAGAGAGAGAAAGGTCTTCCTTCTGTTGGTTCACTTCCCAAATAGCCACCATGACCGGAGCTATGCCTATCCGAAGCCAGGAGCCAGGTGCTTCCTCCTGGTCTCCCATGTGGGTGCAGGGGCCCAAGCATTTGGGCCATCCTCCACTGCCTTCCCCGGCCATAGCAAAGAGCTGGACTGGAAGAGGAGTAACCAGAATTAGAACCTGGTGCCCATATGGGATGCCAGCACCGAAGGCAGAGGATTAACCAAGTGAGCCACAGCGCCGCCCCCTCAACACCTGGTTTTGAGCTGCTGCTGTGTCCCCTGATAGTATGACAAACATGTCCAATTTTCTCTTTTATAAAATGGAAATAATAGCAATTCCCATACTGGAAACTTGGGAATATTAAGTTAAATGATTACTAAAAGCATTTTTATAGACTGCTGAGTAGCACACAAATGAAAAATGATATTACTTATAAAAATACAACTAAAGGTTTTTTTAATCTGATGTTACCAAAAGAAATAAAAGTATTATAGCCCATGTTAAACAAGGCTTAATTGAAAACTTGATGTTTCTTCTCATAATCACCTAACTAGGTTTCTGTATAAAATCTATGCACTAACAAAGTTTTTTTTTTAAGGTTTTATTTATTTATTTAAGAGGTAGAGTTACAGATAGGGAGAGGGAAAGATAAAGAGAAAGGTCTTTTGTCCTCTGGTTCACTCCAGAAATGGCTGCAACAGCTGGAGCTGAGCTGATCTGAAGCCAGGAGCTGGGAGCCAGGAGCTTCTTCTGGGTCTCCCATATAGGTATAGGGGCCCAAGCACTTAAGCCATCTTCCATTGCTTTCCCAGGCCACAAGCAGAGAGCTGGATTGGAAGAGAAGCAGCCAGGACACGAACTGGCACCCAGATGGGGTGCCAGTGCAGCAGGCGGAGGCTTAGCCTGGTATGCCACAGTGCTGGCCCTACCAATAAAGATTTTCAACTGGTCTTTTTTTGCAACTTTTATGCCCATTGTGTATGCAACCCATCTATTGTGTTCTGTATGCAGATCAAAGCAAGATTTAAATGTTTTTTTTTTTCTCATTAAATCTTGCCTTCCTGACTTATTCCAAACTGCAAAGGACTAGAAAAGTAGATATTTAATATCTTAATTTTACCAGTTTTGTTACCTGATATTTAAGTAATAGTTTCTAGATTTGAGGATAGAGCTAATGCCATTTACTTCAAGCTATAACCAGATCTTTATATTGCTTAGGAATTTTTCAGTATGTTTTAGGGTTTTGGTTTGGTTTGGCTTGGTTGTTGTTCCTCTCCATGGCAGTTAGACTTGAACTCTCATCAGAGAAGAAAATTCCTGTGGAAAGAGATGTTAAGAGCCGTATATTTGAGGTATAACCTTTAGGAGCTAGCTAGAACAAACTTTGATCTATGCATTCCTGCATTTGAGTTTGTGTTTCTGAATTTATGTGTGTCAGGTAGAGGATAAATTTGGTAGCCTAGGAAACCTGTGTCCCATCAGGAGAGAAAACAGATGTTCTTCCTCCTGGTAAAGAAACTACAGCTATCCAGTTAGCAATTATGAATCTCTTCCCTAGATAACACTCTAATGAAAGGAGTCTTTCAGCAGGCAGGATCAAGCAGCACATGACCCATGTTTTCCTGTATGAGATGGAATCCTCTTAAATTTTGCCTGCCCTTTGTCATGCCTTAAAGTAGGTACAGATTTCACTTTGAATCAGATGACTACCTTGTAGAACTAAAATCTGTTACTTTCTAGGATCAATGAGTAGGAGACATTGTCAAAGGTCAGTAAGATGTTCCCCATTCCTCCTATGCCTATCCAGTTCAGCCTGATTGTTTCTAGCCGTGTGTTTGTTCACCAGTTTCTGATTTTAACTTCTGTCGATTGAAATATTATCCAAATCTTATATATGTTTCCCTGGAAAAGGCTATATCGTGAATTCTGCTTAAGTAATTCCTTGCATCTTTTCCTTTCTGGTGCTACTACTGTAGTTCAAACTCTTATCTCTTACCTAAACCATTATAGTAATAATTCATTACCTTGTCACTGGGTTCTCTTTCTCAGTTCTTTCCATCTGCTGTTGGACTGATCTTCCTAAAATAGATGAAATGTCATGGCTTTCCCTTTTTCAAATATTTTCAGTGGCTTCCTACTAGTAGAAAGTTAAGCGCAAAGTCTACAATTGAAGCCTCTCTGGGATCTGCTCCTAGTCTGTAATACATAGTATTCCTTATGATGAGCCAAACTAGATGATTCAGTGTTCCATAATTCACGTCCTCAAATCAGTCTCTCTTTGCCCCTCTATCTCTCAATTAAAAAAAAAAATCAGGAGAGTTAGTTAATGCTTTAGAGTAAAAAAAATTGCAAAATGGAAGTTTATTCTCTTGTTCTATCTGTAATGTGCTCTTTATGATTTTGTGTTGTTAGTGCTTGACTTTTTGAAATATTTATCACGGATATTTGGAAGTAACATGAGACTTATCCCATGGATATTGAATTTAAGGGAAGTAAATTAAAATCTTTCTGTATAAACAATAAAAAAAATATATTGACAGAGAAATTCCTTCCAGAAAACAGTTCATGGAATATAGCCATACATTTAATTTATCCATTCAGACCCTGTTTCAAAACTTTTAGAGATAGATCGCAGGATTCATTCATCAACATTTTTTAGCTAAGATAGTTAATACAACACCAAAGAAGTCTGTGATTATTTTGAGACTGTGTTTTGATTCTTAGAGAAAGCACTGTGATTAAGGTGAGATGAATCTGAGGCTAATTCTCCACCTGCGGCACTGGCACCCCAAGTTCTAGTCCTGGTTGGGGCACCGGATTCTGTCCCGGTTGCTCCTCTTCCAGGCCAGCTCCCTGCTGAGGCCCGAGAATGCAGTGGAGGATGGCCCAAGTGCTTGGGCCCTGCACCCCATGGGAAACCAGGAGGAAACACCTGGCTCCTGGCTTCGGATCTGCGCAGCGAGCCGGCCGTAGAGGCCATTTGGGGTGAACCAACGGAAGGATGACATTTCTCTCTGTATCTCTCTCACACTGTCTAACTCTGCCTGTCCCAAAAAAAAAAAAAAAAAAAAAAAGTACGAAGAAGCTATTAAAATGCAGCTTCGTGTATCAGAAAAAAAAAAGGGGGGGTGAGATGAATCTTTTTTGACAGGCAGAATTAGACAGTGAGAGAGAAAGACAGAGAGAAAGGTCTTCATTCTATTGGTTCACCCCCAAAATGGCCACTACGGCTAGCGCACTGCGCCAATCCGAAGCCAGGAGCCAGGTGCTTCTTCCTGGTCTCTCATGCAGGTGCAGGGCCCAAGCACTTGGGCCATCCTCCACTGCCTTCCCGGGCCACAGCAGGGAGCTGGACTGGAAAAGGAGCAACCGGGACAGAATCTGGTGCCCCAACCTGGACTAGAACCTGGGGTGCCTGTGCCTCACGTGGAGGATTAGCCTAGTGAGCCGCAGCACCAGCCACATGAATCTTAACTTAATGGACAAAATGATGAACTCAACCTGAGAACAAAACTTCTAGTTTCTGGGGCCTGCGCTGTAGTGCAACAAGTTGAACCCCTGGCCTAAAGCACTGGCATCCCATATGGGTGCCAGTTCGAGACCCAGCTGATCTACTTCCTATCCAGCTCTCTGCTACGGCCTGGAAAAGCAGTAGAGGATGGCCCAAGTCCTTGGGCCCCTGCACCTGCATAGGAGACCCGGAAGAAGCTCCTGCATCCTGGCTTCGGATCGGCGCAGTGCTGGCCATTGCAGCCAACTGGGGAGTGAACCAGTGGATGAAGACCTCTCTCTCTGCCTCTTTTCTCTCTGTGTAACTCTGACTTTCAAATAAATCTTTTAAAAAAAATTTCCGTTTCTACCCCTTGAGTTTCACATTTCCTTTTGCTGGATATGTTCTCCTCTTTTTATTTTTTATTTTTTAAGATGTATTTATTTGAAAGTCAGTGTTAAGAGAGAGTAGGGAAAAACAGAGAGAGAGAGCGAGAGAGAGAGAAAATCGTCTATCCACTGGTTCACTACCCAGATGGCCGCAACAGCCAGGGCTGGGCCAGGCCAAAGCCAGTAGTCAGGAGCTTCATTCAGGTCTCCAACATGGGTGCCAGGGACCCAAATGCTTGGGCCATCCTCGTCTTTTCCCAGGCCATTAGCAGAGAGCTGGATGGGAAGTAGGGCAGCCAGGACACAAACTGACACCCATATGGGATACTGGTATCACAGGTGGCAGCTTTACCCACTATTGCACAATGCCAGCCCCTGTTTTATCTTTGATTATTATTAGTTAAATATCTTCTTGAAGCTGGGCCTTTCCTCTGACTACGTCAACCATTTCATTTAACTTTTTCATGTACTAGTTCTGTCCTTATCCTTTTGTGTGTGTGTCACTGTTTTCCCTAAATGTATTGTAAGTTCCTCAGAGCAGCAAATAGGTTTTTGCCTTTTCCCCGTGGTACTTAATACAAAGCCTAATATAGAAAACTGTGTAGTTTGTGAAAGTCCTTGGTATCTCTAAAGTGCCCTCTAAACAGACTACTCTTACAAGATAATGAGATTTTTTATTTATTTATTTATTTTTTGACAGGCAGAGTGGACAGTGAGCGAGAGAGACAGAGAGAAAGGTCTTCCTTTGCCGTTGGTTCACCCTCCAATGGCTGCCGCACCGCGCTGATCTGAACCCAGAGCCAGGTGCTTATCCTGGTCTCCCATGGGGTGCAGGGCCCAAACACTTGGGCCATCCTCCACTGCACTCCCGGGCCACAGCAGAGAGCTGGCCTGGAAGAGGCAACCGGGAGAGAATCCGGTGCCCCAACCGAGATTAGAACCTGGTGTGCCAGCGCCGCAAGGCGGAAGATTAGCCTATTGAGCCATGGCGCCAACCAAGATAATGAGATTTTACACACTAACCATATTTCTCTACTTCGCTAATAGTATGCAGAGGTTCCATACCTATCAGGTATTTATTTGCAAAGAAATAGAAAGTAGCATGTTTTCAGCAAGTCATGAACGCCCTCTTGAGCTTTGTCCTTTCTCCCATTAAAAAATTAATAAAATTTATCTGTTTTAACTATGAATATTAATTCTGACATTCAATTTTGAGTAGAATACCATCTCCTTCAGTGTCCTGTTCATTTAGTCTTGTAATAAATATGTTGAAGGCTGGCATTGTGGCTTAGTGGATTAAGTTACTATATGTGACTTTAGCATCCCGTGTTGGAGTGCCAGTTCAAGTCCCAGTTGCTCTGCTTCCAAACCAGCTCCCTGCTAATGCTCTTGGGAAAACAGCAGAAGATGGCCCAAGTGCTTGGTCCCTTGCCACCCACATGGGAGACCCGGATGAAGTTCCTGGCTCATGGCTTTGGCGTGGCCTGACCCCAGCTGTTCTGGCCATTTGGGGAGTGAACCAGTGGATGAAATATCTCTTTCCTTCTGCCTTTCAAATAAATAAATCATTTTTATTTTTATTTATTTATTTATTTATTTATTTGACAGAGTGGACAGTAAGAGAGAGAGAGAGAGAGAAAGGTCTTCCTTTGCTGTTGGTTCACCCTCCAATGGCCGCTGCGGCCGCTGCACCACGCTGATCCGAAGCCAGGAGCCAGATGCTTCTCCTGGTCTCCCATGCGGGTGCAGGGCCCAAGCACTTGGGCCATCCTCCACTGCACTCCCTGGCCACAGCAGAGAGCTGGCCTGGAAGAGGGGCAACCGGGACAGAATCCGGAGTCCCGACCGGGACTAGAACCCGGTGTGCTGGCACTGCTATGCAGAGGATTAGCCTATTGAGCCAAGGTGCTGGCCTTCAAATAAATAAATCTTAAAACAAATGGAAAATCTGTTGAGTACTACTAGGTGCTACAAATTGAATGCATCAGACTTTTAAGGAAACGATAAAACAGTAACATGAGAATTTATAGTAGGAGTCCTAACTTATTATGGGACCAAGGAAGGCTTCGTAGGTGATATTTAAGCTGAATTCTAGAAGACAAGTAAGATTTAATTAATTGAAATGGAGAGTTTGAATAATGTTTTGAGCCAAATAAATAACATGTGCAAGGGTCCTGTGATGGAAGGGGTAATGACTGTTTGCTGTCCTGAAGGGTAGGCAGTGTGGCTTGAAGGTAGACTGTAAGAGCATGTAGAGTAAGTTAAGCCTGCAAAAGCAAGTTAAGATAAAAACAAACAGGCATTAAGGTCCATTATATGAGTTTTAACCTTAATTTTTAGAACAATTGGAAACTATTAAAGTTTGTGAAACAGTGGTTATAGGATCAGATTTGCATTTTGAAAATATCACTAAGGTGCAAGATGGAGAATCATCTAAGAGCCTATAGTAGATGTAGAAAGGCAGGTAAGAGGCTATTAGAACAATTCCAAGATTAGCATGGTGTTGTCTTAGGTTAGTGACATTGCTATTGAGGGAACACACTGAATTTTTTATAATTTTTGAAAGTAAAATGACAGAACTTGTTAAGAACTTCTATATAGATGATAAAGAAGGAACAACAAAAACAACTTCCTAGATTTCTGGTTATGCCCTGCAGGTGTGAACGTGGCATATCTCGGAAAGGAAACACAGAGGCGTCAGCTTTAGGAAGATGAGTCTGTCTGTGATCATGTTGATTTTGAGACAGGTAGGCATTTGGATTTATAGAGTAGTCAGGGTCAAGAGAGTTTCATATGTGAATCCTGAGCATAGATAAGCAGTCTATAATTAAGATTTTCATTTATGAAGGGAAGGCATAGAGCTGTGTTACCTAAAACAGTAGTCATTAGCTACATCTGAGCCAGTTCTGTGTTGAGCACATGGAATGTGTTTGGTCTGAATTGAGATGTCCTAGAGTCTAAACACAGTGTGAAAAAGATGTAAAAACAAGTCAATAATATTTTATATTGATTACATGTTGAAATAGTATCTTAGATATATTATGCTAAATAAAAATCTAGCGTTTAATTTTGTTTACTATGCTTACTAGAAAATTTTAAATTCTCAATCTCACGATTTTTTAATGTATATATTTCTTTTGGACAGTGCTGGTATAGAAAAGCCAACTTTGATATTTACTGTTTTTTTATTATCACAATGGTAAAGTTCTTGACACTTACTAGAAAAATGTTCACACTACATACGCATAAAATCTCCACGCTGAAAACACCTCCTTGGGAATTTTACGTTCTTAAAAAAGTAAGAATTTTTTTCTTCCTAGCTTCTTTCTAAAGAGGTTATCTCTGAAACTAGTTCCTAGTAACCAAAATAATAATAATCATACAGAAGAGGTAGTGATTTCATTTCTGTTTGGTTCTGAAGAAACAGATGATGTTTTCGGTATGACTTGAATTTTAAAAACAAAGCCTCAATGTATGAGTATAATGTCAATACTGTGCACTGCCCATCAGGTACATAAAGAAAAGGCATTTGTTTACATTAAAGAGAACATATTTTTGTTTAGAGGAGTATAGAAGCTAACAAATGAAATAGGAGCAGTTTGAACACCAACATTTGGGACCGGCACTGTAGTGCAGAAGGTTAATCTTCCGCCTGCGGTGCCAGCATCCCAAATGGGCTCCTGTTCTAGTCCTGGCTGTTCCACTTCCCATCAACTCTCTGCTGATGGCTTGGAAAAGCAGTATAGGATGGCCCAAAGCCTTGGGCCCTTGCACCAGCCTGGGAGACCTGGAGGAAGCTCCTAGCTCCTGGCTTCAGATTGACCCAGCTCCGGCCGTTGCCACCGTTTGGGGAGTGAACCAGAGGATGGAAGACCTTTCTATCTCTCCCTCTCACTGTCTGTAACTCTTTCTGTCAAATACATAAAATTAAAAAAAAGGAACACCAACATTTTATAACTCCTAATGGAAAAATGAATTTTAAGAATTTTTTTTAAAGATTTATTTATTTATTTGAAAGTCAGAGTTACACACACACACAGAGACGTCCTCCATCTGATGGTTCACTCCCCAATTGGCTGCAACAGCCAGAGCTGTGCTGATCTGAAGCCAGGATCCAAGAGCTTCTTCCGGGTCTCCTATGCAGGTGCAGGGGCCCGAGGACTTGGGCCATCCTCTACTGCTTTCCCAGGCCATAGCAGAGAGCTGGATTGGAAGTGGAGCAGCCAGGTCTCGAACTGGTGCCCATATGGGATGCTGGCGCTTCAAGCCAGGGCCATAACCCGCTGTGCAACAGTGCCAGCCCCTGAAGAATTCCCTTTAAAGATTTTATTTACTTATTTGAGAGAGAGAATTATAGACAGAGAGAAAGGTCTTCTGTCCACTGGCTCTCTCCCTAGATGGCCACAACAGGGGAGCTGGGCTGATTCAAAGCCAGGGGACAGGAGCTTCTTTTGGGTCTCCCATGCAGATGCAGGGGCCCAAGCTCCTGGGCTATCTTTCACTGCTTTCTTAGGCCAAAATAGAGAGCTGGATCCAAAGAGGAGCAGCCAGAACATGGGGCAGAGCTGTGGCATAGTAGGCTAAGCTTCTGCCTGCAGGGCAGGCATCTCATTTAGGTGCTGGGTCAAGTCCCTTCTGCTGCACTTCTGATCTCTCTGCTATGGCCTGGGAAAGCAGTGAAAGATGGCCCAAGTGCTTGGGCCCCTACATCCACATGGGAAACCTAGAAGAAGCTCCTGGTTCCTAGCTTTGGATCAACCCAACTCCCCCCGCTGGGGCCATTTGGGAAGTGAACCAGTGGATGGAAGACCTTTCTCTCTGTCTCTCCCTCTCTGTAACTCTGCCTCTCAAATAAATAAATAAATCTTTTTCTTTAAATGCAAAGAGATATATTTATTTACTTTGAAAGAGAGGGAGGGACAGAGATATCTTCCATCCACTGGTTCATTCCCCAAATGGCCACAACAGCCAGCATTGGGCCAGGCCAAAGCCAGGAGCTTCATCCAGGTCTCCCAGGTAGGTGGCAGGAGCGCAAGCATTTGGCTGTCTTGCTTTTTTTTTTTCTCCCAGCCAGTGGCTTTACCCACTATGCCACAACCCTGGCCTCAAGAATTTTTTGTTTTTAATATTTATTTTATTTATTTGAGTGGCGGAGTTACAGAGAAAGTGAGGAAGAGACATAACAAGAGAGAGAGATCTCTTTCTGCTAGTTTACTTCCCAATGGCCACAACACTCGGCCAGGACAAAGGCTGGAACCTGGAACTACATCTGAGTCTCCCACATGGGTGGCAGGGGCCCAAGTACTTGGGCTGTCTCCCACTGCCTTTTCCAGAAAATCTTTTTGGAAATTGGCACTCATATGTGATGCTGGCTTCACAGGCAATGGCTTAACCCACCTTGCCACAATATTGGCCTTGAATTTAAAGAATTATTAATTACTACCAGTATGATAAAAAGAGATAACTAAATAATTTATTTTCTATCTAGAATATAATGCTTATTTAGAAGTGTAAGTATAATCAAGCTCTTATATCCAACAACTGGTTTATAGGAAATGCAATGAACATCCTTTGAAAATACAATCTGTCTTCTTTTTTTCCAGAGTGTCTTGGCTTTCCATGCCTAAAATACTCTCATGGGCTCTTGGGCCAGATCCGAATGCCTTAAGGCTGATTTTGAGGCCAGAGTGCTATTTAGGACATCTGCCATTCTATGAGTGTACTATGTATCTCGCTTCCCATGATGGATCATTCTCTCCCTTTTTGATTCTGTCAGTTAGTATTAGCAGACACTAGTCTTGTTTGTGTGATCCCTTTGACTCTTAGACCTATCAGTGTGATCAATTGTGAACTGAAATTGATCACTTGGACTAGTGAGATGGCCTTGTTACATACCATTTTGATGGGATTGTATTGGAATCCCCTGGCAGGATTCTAACTCCATCATTTGGGGCAAGTCTGATTGAGCATGTCCCAAATTGTACATCTCCTCTCTCTCTTATTCCCACTGTTATATTTAACAGGGATCACTTTTCAGTTAAAATTTAAACACCTAAGAATAATTGTGTGTTAATTGCAGAGTTCAACCACTAGTACTAGAATAAAAAAATACTAAAATGGATAAAGAAGACCTAAATGAAAGATCTCTGCGAGTGAGATCCCAGTGGAAAGAACGGGGCCGTCAAAGAAGGAGGTACCTTTCTCTGAAGGGAGGAGAGAACTTCCACTTTGACTATGACCCTGTCGGAATAAAATCAAAGTCAGAGAACCCTAAAGGCTTCCATAGCCTCAGCAACTCATGACTAGAACCTAGGGAGATTACTGATGCCATAAATAAGAGTGTCAAATTGCTAAATCAACAACAGGAATCACTGTGTACTTACGTCTCATGAGGGATCTGTCCTTAATGTATTGTCCAATGTGAAGTAATGCTATAACTAGTACTGAAACAGTATTTTTACACTTTGTGTTTCTGTGTGGATGCAAACTGATGAAATCTTTACTTAGTATATACTGAATTGATCTTCTGTATATAAAGATAATTGAAAATGATTTTAAAAACTTGGTGTTAAGGCCGGCGCCGTGGCTCAACAGGCTAATCCTCCGCCTTGCGGCGCCGGCACACCGGGTTCTAGTCCCGGTCGGGGCGCCGGATTCTGTCCCGGTTGCCCCTCTTCCAGGCCAGCCCTCTGCTGTGGCCCAGGAGTGCAGTGGAGGATGGCCCAGGTGCTTGGGCCCTGCACCCCATGGGAGACCAGGAAAAGCACCTGGCACCTGGCTCCTACCATCGGACGAACGTGGTGCGCCGGCCGCTGCGCGCCGGCCGCGGCGGCCATTGGAGGGTGAACCAACGGCAAAAGGAAGACCTTTCTCACTGTCCACTCTGCCTGTAAAAAAAAAAAAAAAAAAACTTGGTGTTAAATTGCATAGATAATAAATTTAAAAAAATCATGTAGGATCTCTGTCCTTAATGTGCTGTACATTGTGAATTAATACTATAACTAGTACTCCAACAGTATTTTTCACTTTGTGTCCGTATGTGAGGGCAAACTGTTGAAATCTTTACGTAATATGTACTAAACTGATGTTCTGTATATAAAGAGAATTGAAAAGGAATCTTGATGTGAATGGAAAGGGAGAGGGAGCGGGAAAGGGGAGGGTTGCGGGTGGGAGGGAAGTTATGGGGGGGGAGCCATTGTAATCCATAAGCTGTAATTTGGAAATTTATATTCTTTTTTTTTTTTTTTTGACAGGCAGAGTGGATAGTGAGAGAGAGAGACAAAGAGAAAGGTCTTCCTTTGCCGTTGGTTCACCCTCCAATGGCTGCCGCGGATGGGCGCTCTGCGGCCGGCGCACCGTGCTCATCCGATGGCAGGAGCCAGGTGCCAGGTGCTTTTTCCTGGTCTCCCATGGGGTGCAGGGCCCAAGTACTTGGGCCATCCTCCACTGCACTCCTGGGCCACAGCAGAGGGCTGGCCTGGAAGAGGGGCAACTGGGACAGAATCCGGCGCCCCGACCGGGACTAGAACCCAGTGTGCCAGCGCCGCAAGGCGGAGGTTTATATTCTTTAAATAAAAGCTTTATTAAAAAAAAAAAAACTTACAAGAAAAAAAGAAGAAAAGAAAATACAATCCGTAAAATTCAGAATATGGGAAACTCCAGGATATTACCTCATTTCTGTAACAAATAACCACAAAGAAAAAGAAGGAGGTAGATTGAAGTGAGGAAATATGGAAGAGAAACCCATAAATTCAGGGACTTAAATATTTATTACAATGGACCTTTTTGGAATCGTGTGTGTGTATGATAATTAAAGAAATTAAGTATTCATAAAGATTTGATTAATCATTGATTTTTTAAAAAAAATATTGGCATCATGGTTACATTTAAGAGTCTTTTAGGGGCCGGCGCTGTGGCGCAGTGGGTTAATGCCCTGGCCTGAAGCGCCTGCATCCCATATGGGCACCGGTTTGAGGCCCGGCTGTTCCACTTCTGATCCAGCTCTCTGCTATGGCCAGGGAAAGCAGAAGATGACCCAAGTCCTTGGGCCCCTGCACCTGCATAGGAGACCCAGAAGAAGCTCCTGACTCCTGGCTTTGGATTGGCACAGCTCCAGCCGTTGCGGCCAATTGAGGAGTGAACCATCAGATGGAAGACCTCTCTGTCTCTCTCTCTGCCTCTCCTCTCTCTGTATAACTGTGACTTTCAAATAAAGAAATCTTAAAAAAAAAAAAAAAAGAGTCTTTTAGAGATAGCATGCTAATATTTTTCATATAATGTCAGATTCTAGTAAAAGTTAAAAGGAAGTGAGTAAGGATACTGTGAAGTAAGATTGGCTGTGAATTAATATTTTTTTTTTTTAAGATTTATTTATTTGAAAGTCACAGTATATACAGAGGAGAGGAGAGAGAGACAGAGAGGTCTTCCATCTGATGGGTTCAGTCCCTCAAATAGCCGCAAAAGGCCGGAGCTGTGCCAATCTGGTCTTCCAGGTCTCCCACGTGGGTGCACGGGCCAAAGCACTTGGGCCATCTTCCACTTGCTTTCTCAGGCCATTAGGAGGAAGCTGGATCTGAAATGGAGTAGCCAGAACTTGAACCAGCGCCCATGTGGGTTGCTGCCACCACAGGCAGAGGCTTAACTAACTACTATGCCATGGCGCTGGCCCTGGATTAATAATTTTTGAAGCTGACTATGTAGGGGTTCTTTATACTATTTTCTCCAATTCTATATTTGAAAATTTCTATAATAGTGAATGAGAAGAACACATACAGGCATTATACAGTAAACTTGAAAGAGGGAGGAAATCAAGTCACTAATGCAGATTTATTTATTTATTTGAAAGTCAGAGTTACACAGAGAAGGAGAGGCAGAGAGAAAGAGAGAAGGGGGGTCTTCCATCTGCTGGTTCACTCCCCAGTTGGCCACAACAGCTGGAGCTGAGCTGATCCAAAGCCAGGAGCCAGGAGCTTCTTCCAGGTCTCCCCGTCTTCTACTGCTTTCCCAGGCCATAGCAGAGAGCTGGATTGGAAGTAGAGCAGCCAGGACTCAAACTGGCACCCATATGGGATGCTGGCACTGCAGGTGATGGCTTTACCTGCTATGCCATAGCGCCGACCCCACTTAATGCAGGTTTTTATGTACTGTAAATTCAGGAAGTGAAACAATTTTGAGTCTGATTTTTTGACTAGTAAACGGGACTTATATTTTCATATAGAGAACAAATTGACTTTAAAAATATTTTTATTAGTTTTGTGTTTATTAGAGAGGCAGAAAGAGAATGTACTCTAATCCACTGATTCACTCCCCAAATTCCTGGCATCAGGAACCCAATTCCTGTAGTTCTACCGAGTAATCACTGCTGTCTGCAACAGTTTGCATTAGGAGGAAGCTGGAATCAGGAGCTAAGGCTTGGAGTCAAACCCAGGCATCTGATGTGGGACATGGGTAACCTAAAAAGTGTTTTAACTGCAAGGCCAACTGCCTGCCCCAAGCCAACTTTTTTAATCCTCTCATTTACTTATTCTTACTTACCCTGCAATTACCATTGAATTTAGTGTTCATCGGTCATGTCAATTGAGGAGAATCTTTTTAAAAAATTATAAAGTACATGAAACATACACAGAAAATTACAAAATGAACACCTACATAGCCAACACCCAGGCAAAGAAATAGGACCCTGACAGTACCCCTAATGCATTTCCCTTCTGTACCACACATACTTCATCCCTTTTCTCCCCTATATACAGAAATATATATACATACACCCACTCCCCTGACATTTGTAGAAAGTACTTCTGGTTTTTGAAAAAGCTCTTGACAATATACTTTATTCCATATATTCTGCATACTTTTGCTAAATATTTATGTATGCATAGTACTGGTTTTCAAACTTTATATAACTGGCACTACTGTTATTGAACCAGAATGTGGGGGCACTAAAATAAATATTTTAATTCAATTTGTCTACAAATGTTTTGAAGTCTTCTCAGAAGATTGTGTATGTAAATGCATATATATATGAAGATACACATAAAATATAAAAGATATATGAAAACATATATGAAGATACACATAAAATTCTGGACTATTTGGGGGTGAATTACATATATCATGCATGGCCTTTTACCCCTCAATGTGTTAGTGTGTATTTCCTAAGAAATGTATTCTGTTGTATAACTGTAGTACAATTGTTGACTTTTCAAACTTATATTGGTACATTTTTTTGTTTGACAGGCAGAGTGGACAGTGAGAGAGACAGAGAGAAAGGTCTTCTTTTTGCCGTTGATTCACCCTCCAATGGCCGCCACGGTCAGCGCGCTGTGGCCGGCGCACCGCGCTGATCCAATGGCAGGAGCCAGGTGCTTGTCCTGGTCTCCCATGGGGTGCAGGGCCCAAGCACCTGGGCCATCCTCCACTGCACTCCCTGGCCACAGCAGAGAGCTGGCCTGGAAGAGGGGCAACCGGGACAGAATCCTGCGCCCCAACCGGGACTAAAATCCGGTGTGCCGACGCCGCAAGGCAGAGGATTAGCCTACTGAGCCACGGTGCTGGCAAATATTGGTACAATTTTATATACACTATGAACTACCAATCAGAACCAATTTCTTAATGATGTCAATGTATAAAAGCTTGTAATTTTTAAAAGGACTCTTTATATATATATATATTTATATTTATATAAAATTTTGAAAGAGTTACAGAGAGGTAGAAACAGAGAGAGAGAGAGATGTTGCTGTGGATTTCATTCTGAGAGCAGGAGCTAGGTAGGGGCAAGAGGTGTGGAGTCACCACATAGACCCCGGGAATCGGGTGAAAGCAGGCCAGAGGCGAGCAGCCCACAGACTCGTTTATTTCACTTGGTACAGCAGCTTATATAGCTGAGGCTGCCAATCCGGTCAAGGTGCGATTTATGCCCTAACCAATCACAGCCTGTTGCCTGGCAGGCTCTGTTGCGAGGTGGATTTTGAAGCCATTCCTGAGTAACTGATGCTCAATTGCCAGCGGCCATCCTGTCATGGCCTTCTCATTCCACCACAGAGAGAGGTCTTTGATCTGCCGGTTCACTCCCCAAATGGCTGCAACAGCCAGAGCTGAGCTGATCCGTAGCCAGGAGCCAGGAGCTTCCTTCAGGTCTCCATCGTGGTTGCAGGGGCCCAAGGACTTGAGCTTTCCAAGGCACATCAGCAGGGAGCTGGATCAGATGCAGAGCAGCCAGGACTCAAAACTAGCACTGTCATACTGGATGCGGGTATCTCAAATGGTTTAATCCTCTGCAGTTTTAGTACTAGTACTAGTGCCCTTTCTCTGAATTTTAAAAATATATATTTCCTTCTATGATTTGTGGGTTTTTATTTTTTGCCAGTTTTTGTAATTGTCACTGGTCATGTATTGTCCTCCCAAGAAGTAATCATTATTCTCACTTTTCTTGTTTTCTGTGTAGTTTTATCACTAAGGCTTGTACTAAACCATATTGTGTTGTTTTCCTATTTATTAGGTTTATATTTGTGGAATTATGTAGGATGTATATTTTTGTTCCTGGCTTCTTTTATATAACATTTTTTAACTGTGGTCCTTTATATTTGTTTGCTTTTTAGTTGATGTGAAATATTTCATTATACCATTCTATTGTATGTGGACATTTTGGTTATTGCCAATAGTGTTTCTCTCTCTCTCTCTCTCTCTCTCTCTCTCTCTTTGACAGGCAGAGTGGACAGTGAGAGAGAGAGAGACAGAGAGAAAGGTCTTCCTTTGCTGTTGGTTCACCCTCCAATAGCCGCTGCGGCATTGCGGCTGGCGCACCGCGCTGATCCAAAGGCAGGAGCCAGGTGCTTCTCCTGGTCTCCCATGGGGTGCAGGGCTCAAGCACTTGGGCCATCCTCCACTGCACTCCTGGGCCACAGCAGAGAGCTGACCTGGAAGAGGTGCAACCGGGACAGAATCTGGCACCCCGACCAGTACTAGAACCTGGTGTGCTGGCGCCGCAAGTGGGTGGATTAGCCTGTTGAGCCACGGCGCTGGCTCAATAGTGTTTCCCTTAATATGCATGTTTTTTTTTTTTTTTGACAGGCAGAGTGGACAGTGAGAGAGAGAGACAGAGAGAAAGGTCTTCCTTTGCCGTTGGTTCACCCTCCAATGGCCGCCGCGGTCGGCGCGCTGCGGCCGGCGCACCGCGCTCGTCCGATGGCAGGAGCCAGGTGCTTTTCCTGGTCTCCCCATGGGGTGCAGGGCCCAAGCACCTGGGCCATCCTCCACTGCACTCCTGGGCCACAGCAGAGGGCTGGCCTGGAAGAGGGGCAACCGGGACAGAATCCGGTGCCCCGACCGGGACTAGAACCCGGTGTGCCGGCGCCGCAAGGCGGAGGATTAGCCTGTTGAGCCACGGCGCCGGCTTAATATTCATGTTTTAAAATTTTTTTTTCAGATATTTACCTAAGAGTAGAATTGCTTTGTCTTATATTTCTCTAACACTTTAGTATTCTTTACTCTCTGTTTTGGTAGGTGGATAGTAGTGATGTGTATTCACCAGGTAAATAAATGAGGTCAGGTATTTTTCACATGTTTAGTGACCTTTTAGAAGTCCTCTTTCGAGAAGAGCCTATTTAAGTCTCTTGCTGATTTACTTGTCTTAATAACTTATGGAAGATATTTATATATTCTAGCCATGATTCTTTTATAAATTGGGAAAAGTTCTCCCACTTTGTGGCTTGCTTCTTCATTTTCTTAATGGCATTTCTTTGTTTTTTTTTTTTTTTGCAGATGTACTTAATTTCAGTGTAGGCAAAGTTACCCAATTTGAATGCATGTACTACCACATACCTATTGTGTGATGACCTTGGCCAGCTTTGAACTTCATTTTACTTGTCTGTAAAATAGCAGCGACTCACTAGGCTAATCTTCCATCTGCAGCACCGGTACTCTGGGTTCTAGTCCTGGTTGGGGCGCCAGTTCTGTCCCAGTTGCTCCTCTTCCAGTCCAGCTCTCTGCTGTGGCCTGGGAGTGCAGTGGAGGATGGCCCAAGTGCTTGGGCCTTGCACCCGCTTGGGAGACCAGGAGGAAGCACCTGTCTCCTGGCTTAGGATCAGTGTAGCGCAGCGCGCCGGTTGTGGCAGCCATTTGGGGGGTGAACCAATGGAAGGAAGACCTTTCTGTCTGTCTCTCTCACTGTCTAAATCTGCCTGTCAAAAAAAAAAAATAGGTAGTAATAATATCCATGTCATAAGGTAATTGAGAAGATTAAATAAGATAAACACTTATTATAGAGCTGTTCACCTAGCAGTTCTTCAATAGATGATAATTGCCTTCCTTGTCATTTAGGGTGCTCATTTTCATACCGTCTTTTGGGAAATTGGGTAGTATTCATGAGCTATTTGCAAATGAATGTTTTGGAAATTAGAATCTCATATAATTATCCTAGGAATTTAGAAGGTGGCCTAAAATAGTAATTCATAATTAATTTGCCAAGAGAACTAAAATGTAACATTTTCTCTGATGAAAAGGATTTGTGCTCAATATGTGATCCTTGAATAATAAAACTATGACTAGAGTGTCTTATCCAGAAAATGAGAATAGTTAAAAACAACCTAAATTCTATACAAAATGCATCCTATTTTGAGCTTAGGGTAGATCTTTTTGCCTCCAGGGAAAAAAGGTGAGGTTTCTTAAATAAGAAATTGCTTTTCCCTGGCTTATTGTAACTTTCTGATATTTATTGATAATTTTCATTTTCCTCTGTTTTATTACTCATTCATTCAACAGTAATTTATAGAATGCCTCTTATTATGCTAGGGACAGTGCAATGACTAGTTTAGACTCAATCCTTACCTGAATTATACTAACAAAGAAGAGAAAAAGAGGAGTTTGTAAAAAGATCATAATGCCATGCCAAAAAGCTTCAGAATTCTGCTTCTGGTAATGCATTATTTGCTCTTAATAGACCAACCTTCCCATAAATAATTAGACTCTGAACAAAGCAGATACCATACATTTTTTAAGAAGTGTCTATTTATGTGAGTGACTGAGAGAAAGGCTGACATTCTGTCCACTGATTCACTCCCCAGCTGCACACTACAGCCAGGGCTGAGCCAGGCCAAATCTATGAGCCAGGAAGCCCATTTGGGTCTCCCACATGGGTAGCAAGAACCCAGATACTTGGAGCCTCTTCCACTGCCTTTCCAGGTGTGTTAGCAGGAACCTGAATCAAAAGTGAAGTAGTTGGGATTCAAATGCCCTGCAAGGCATTCTATGCAGCTGGTTAATGTGCTGTACCACAATTCCTGCCCCATCATAAATTCTCAATATATAAAATGTGTGTAAATATACACATATAACACATTAAATCATATTTTAATACTTAAAAATACAAAATATATTGGTGCCTGCGCTGTGGCGCAGTGAGTTAAAGCCCTGGCCTGAAGCACCGGCATCCCATATGGGTTCCAGTTTGAGACCCAGCTGCTCCACTTCAAATCCAGCTCTCTGCTATGGCCTGAGAAAGGAGAAGATGGCCCAAGTCCTTGGGCCCCTGCTCGTGAGTGGGAGACCCAGAAGAAGCTCCTGGCTCCTGGCTCCTGGCTCCTGGCTCCTGGCTTTGGATCGGCGTAGCTCCAGCATTGTGGGAAATTGGGAGTGAACCATCGGATGGAAGACCTTGCTCTCTCTCTGCGTTACTCTTTCAAATAAATAAATAAATCTTTTTTAAAAAGTACAAAATATATGAAGTCACTTGAGACCAACCAAAAAAGAAACTGATAGGGAGTCAACACTTGGAATAAAGAAATAGCATTGGCTCAGTTATCCTGTTTTTTTAGGACATTTTGCCTGTGGACATTCATTGATACAGCATAGGAACAGCTATAACTACAGTGTCACTGACTTGAGAAATCATACAACTGGCTATTATAGCAATTCGAAAGAGAAGGAGAATTTACAGAAGGAATCAAACCTTTATAAAGTTTTTGCCAAATCTTTGATCCTTAAAACAAAACATCTCAGCGCTCTTTGGAGGAACATAACAGAATCCATAGTCTCTGCAAAGTATCATTCACAAAATGTAGGATATGGTACAAAATTGCCAGATATATTGGAAAATTTTAGGCAGGATCATGGAAAGACAATCAGTGGTCACTGAGTCTGTGATGACCAAGATGTTGGGATCATCAGAAAACTCTTATTTAACTGTGCTAAGTGATGTAAAATGTGCACTCAATGAATAACAAACAGAAAATCTCAGTGGAGAATAAAACCATAGAAGAGAACCAAAGAAATTCTAGGACTGAAAAAAGATATCTGAGTAATAAAATTCTGCTGGATAAGCTTAACAACAGATTTTAAATGTTAGTTAACTTGAATACCAAATTTAACTCAATCTGAAAATCAAAGAGAAAAAATATTTTAAAATAAAAAGTTGCAGTGACCCATTGAATATTATTTAAAAGACCTAGTATGTGTCATTGGCATTCCAGAAGAAAAGGGGAAAAAATGGAACATAAAGTAAGTTTGAAGAGATAATGGGAAAGAATTCCTCAAATTGGTAAAAGATAGAATTGTACATTTTCAAGAAACTGTTAAATTGATGAGCATCAAAGATAAACTGAAAATCTTATAAACAGCAAGAGAAGGGAAAGATAATAATGATGGTTTGACTTCTTATTGGGAACAATGGAAGCCAAATACAGTGGAACAGTAATTTAAAGTGCTTGGGGAAGTGGGGAAGGAGTGTGGGATTTGAAGGAGAGCCGTCAACTCAGAATTCTATATTTAGCAGAAATATCATTTAATAGTGAATGCCAAATAAAAATCATTTTAGATTTAAAAAGTTTGAGAAAGAGAATTTGTTGCCACCTACCCTAAATGACTAGAAAATTCTTCAGGCCAAAGAAAAATAATAGGTGAAAATTCATATCTTCAAGAAGAAATGGGCCGGCGCCACGGCTCACTAGGCTAATCTTCCACCTGCTGCACCGGCACACCGGGTTCTAGTCCTGGTTGGGGCGCTGGTTCTGTCCCAGTTGCTCCTCTTCCAGTCCAGCTCTCTGCTATGACCCTGGAAGGCAGTGGAGGATGGCCCAAGTGCTTGGGCCCTGCACCCGCATGGGAGACCAGGAGGAAGTGCCTGGTTCCTGGCTTTGGATCAGCACAGCGTGCTGGCTGTAGGAGCTATCTGGGGGTGAACCAACAGAAGGAAGACCTTTCTCTCTCTTTCTCTGTCTAACTCTGCTTGTCAAAAAAAAAAAAAAAGCAAATAAAAATAGAACAATTAAAAAACATAAATAAATGAAAAAGATAAACCATGCTAAGAGTAAGCATGTGAATACTAGAGTGGTCGTATTAGTATTAGATAGGTGGACTTGAAGATAAAGGGTAGTATAAGAGATAAATGAGGACATTTCAGAGAGAGAAAAGATTCCTGCACAAGAATGAAACTGTCTTTTAAAATAGATTAAACAAAATTTAACACAATTTAAAAAAGGAATTATGTCCCCTCCCAAAAAAAGAACATATTTATTTTTTTTTGTTTCTAGTACAATAATTAGAATCAGTTCATTTAAAAATAATACATAGCTGTCCTTACTTTGTATATACTGTCAATGTGGTACCAAAAAAAAAAAAAAAAAAGAAAACCCAGATTTTCAGAAAATATTTCCCAATTCTACTAGTACATCTTTTACCACTTTTTGTGGTACTCAGTCAATCATGTTTTGAAAGGCATACTTCATTTTATACTGTTAGATGTGTGGTTTTGCATATGAGAATGCTTTTGAAGAGTAGAAGTTGTAAAGGGAAGGAAATTGTTTGACTGTAAACACTAACTGTGACATGTACATGTATAATTATAGCTTCACTTCAGTTCTCCATAACCAACCTACTTACCTAGCAGTGCTGTTTCCTAGGCTAAGGTGCTCAGAGAACTCCATAAAAAAGAGCTGAAGTATAACCACTTTTGGCTATTAAAAGATATAGGTAAACTAGGGCCAGCGCCGCGGCTCACTAGGCTAATCCTCCGCCTTTTGGCACTGGCACACCTGGTTCTAGTTCCAGTCAGGGCACCGGATTCTGTCCCAGGCCAGCTCTCTGCTGTGGCCAGGGAGTGCAGTGGAGGATGGCCCAAGTGCTTGGGCCCTGCACCCCATGGAAGACCAGGAGAAGCACCTGGCTCCTGCCATCAGATCAGCGCGGTGTGCTGGCCGCAGCGGCCATTGGAGGGTGAACCATTGGTAAAGGAAGACCTTTCTCTCTGTCTCTCTCTCTCACTGTCCACTCTGCCTGTCAAAAAAAAAAAAAAAGATATAGGTAAACTAAATATTCTTTAAGATTCTATATTTGAAAGTATTGCTTTTTAAAGAAATGTATTTGAAAAATAGAAAAAGAGAGATAGAAGTAGAGCTCTTAACCCCATGGCTCACTTTCCAAGTGCCCACAGTGACTGAGACTGAGCAAAGGACAAAGCTGGGGGCCAAGAATGCAGGTCTCCTATACAGGTGACAGAAACCCAATTACTGGAGCCATCACTGCTGCTTCCCAAGGTCTGCATTAGCAGGATGCTAGAGATAGGAGCCAGAAGCAACTATTGAACCCCAGTACATGAAGTGTACTTATCTTAATCACTAGGTCAAAAGCCTGGCCCATAAGTTGCTTGTTTTTGACAGACAGGCACTCCATCCCTACTCCAGTATATAGTTCTTAAAGTTTCAGAATTTCAGCTTCCTTCCAGTTTCAAAGTTTCTATCTTAAGCATTTTGAGCAGCTCGAGTGAGGTAAAAACATCTTACTCTTAGTCTCTTCAGAATAAAGTCTATATCCCCAACATCAGTGCCGCTTACAGGACTTTGATATCTTATCAGTAGAACAAGAACATACCTTCCAAGTACTCCATCCAGAGTTGCTACAATATTGTTTACTACTTATAGTTTCAGTTTCACAAGATAAAAGCATCCTGGAGATGGATGGTCATGATGCCTGAATGTATTTAATACATCTGCACTGGATGCTAACAGATAGTTAAGAAGGTAAAAATTTTCTGTATTTTGCTAGTATTAAAAAGTTTTTTAAAGGTTGGTAAGAAAATTTAAATAAAAATGCCTCGAATCATTTTTATCTCTCATGAAAATGGCCTTGGTTTCAAAAGCAAAACACATCTTGCTCTTGAGTTTAAGAACTGCCTAAGTTGCTTGCACTCAATATATAAGAATTGTATATTATAATATTTTTAAAAAGTATATATAGCACAATTCTAAAGACAGGTAGCCAGTATGTATCTACCATTTCCTAAAATTTATATTCATGGTTCAAAAACATGTATAATATAAATTAACCTTAGTTTCAGGAGGATTCAAATTTTGAATTAAGATTTCCTTGTCTTCACTACTTACTCCAGGATCTCATCTATCTAAATTTAGTTATTAGCCTCTTCCAACGTGTCCATTGTTTTGAAAACAGAGAACTTTAAAGTAGAAAAGAAGGCTCCTTCTTTTGTCCCTCCTCACTTGAATTTTATTTTCAAAGGAACAAAGGAGAATTTAACAAGATTCTGATTTAGTTGACCTCATTTTTCCCATTTCCCTATTACTACTTTAATGATTTATTTCCAAAAATTCCTGAGAATCACTTTTTTTGTAGCTATAGACACCTCAGTCACATTATAGTAGCAGTAATGATATAGAAAAAAAATTGTTCTGACAAAAAATTATCGGAAATGGATTTTTCAAGTTTATTAAACAGGAAGGACAGCTTGTTTGGTTTAGTCATCAAATAAATTCTGACCTACTAGATTCCCAAGTTCTATATTGTGCTTGAATTTTCCATTGGGAATGAAACATTCCACTGTTCCTTTTTACTGTTTAACTTAAGCTGCAGTGAACGCTAAGAGAATGGCCTTGTGGCTGAGCTGCTTATTTTTTTTTTTTTAATCTATTCATTTTATACTTTCAGACAGATTTTTCCCTGGGGTGAAACAAAGGTTAACTGAAATTTCCTCTGTTGTGTACCTGAACGAATCAGCAGTTCAAGAAGGAAATCCCATTGATGGGCCAAGAGAGTGACAGGCTCTATTTAAAGAATTCCCCCGACTGTGTGGTAGACCAGCCATGCCATGAATTTAACTGTTCCTGTGGTCCCCATACTTGTACCCACCAAAAAGAGAGAGAGAGAGAGAAAGCGACTTTGTTCTGCAAATGTTGCCCTAAGCTTTGAAAACCATGAGCCATTGAGTTTTGTGAATTCAAGTTAGACAGCAACAGAGGCCAGGACTCTAGGGGAACAATATCTGAAAGGGAGTACACAAAAACAGGTAGAAACTGTTTAACTGTTTTATTTCTCTGTGTATGTACATATTTATGTGTGTTTACACACACACTCGAAAGTTCTGTACTTTTTTCACATTTTATGTAGCTATCCCTAATTATGTTTAAGCAATGACCTTTATTGATTATTTTTAATGTATGACAAATATGAGGATTGTGCGTGTGTGTGTGTTTACAGGTTTTTGCTCCTTAAAAGCATTGTTTTAGCAGGACATACTGTAGGAAACAAGAGTGAACACAGTATGAGTTTAAACAGTATTTAATAAATGGACTTTTATGTTACCTCTGCAGGAGCTTTACTGTCTTGGGAGCTCATGTATTTTGTATTTTGCCTGTTTAAGGAAAGCTACTTTAAATATGAAAAGATGGTATCTTGAGTTGGATTAAACATCCTTAATTCATATGTATTTAACCTCAGGACTTGTGAGCCTTGTTGAAAAATCCAGCTTTAAACCCTGCGTAGTAGGCCTCAATAGTGCATAATACATAGAGATTATAAATAATAGTAGCCTTTTTCTGAGGTGGAGGTTACTGTTTATTCCCAGGGGCATGACCTGTTTACATTTCTAACAAATATTTCACATGCACTGTTGATTTGTATTTCTGTGTAGAAATTGAAGAAAAATTTTTCTTTGTTATTTGAAAAAATTTTTCCTTTGTTATTTGAAGCTTTTGTTAGCAAAGTTTCTAAAATGTATCCTCCCTGTAATGTGGATGGGAATGTAAGGAGATTTTGAAAGACAGTACAATTAATAGAGAAAATATCCAGTGAGAGATTTTTGTCTAGAGATTTTGAAGAAATGGGTACCATTTGAGTTGGTTCTACCTCAGAGATAATCTTTGGGCTAGGTTCCTGCTCAGAACAAGATGCTGAAGTCTGGAGAGATCAGATCTTTAGTACGTAATTATTCAATATGTTTTGGAAGAATCTAGGTCTTAATTCCTAGCTTGTGTTTCCTTGCATAATGAACTACTTCTCTTACATTCTGAGATGCTTTTTTTTTTTTGAAATATTTATTTTATTTATTTGAAAGAGTTACAGAGAGAGGTAGACACAGAGAAAGAGGACTTCCCTCTGCTGGTTCACTCCCCAGATGGCCACAATGGCCGGAGCTGGACCAATCCAAAGCCAGGAGCCAGGTGCTTCTTCCGGGTATCCCACGTGGGTGCAAGGGCCCAAGGACTTGGGCCATCTTCTGCTTTCCCAGGCCATAGCAGAGAGCTGGATCGGAAGTGGAGCAGACAGGACTAGAACTGGCGCCCATATGGGATGCCAGTGCTTCAGGCCAAGGCATTAACCCACTCTGCCACAGCCGCCAGCCTCCTTGAGATGCTCTTTTAAAATAATGTGTCTCTTTCTCTTTTTCTTCTGTTGTTTCCTTAATTTTAATTTTTAAAATTTTATTATTTATTTGAAGGAGTAACAAAGAGAGGGAGAGACAGAGCAAGAAAAGTCTTCTATCTGCTGGTTCATTCCTGTAATGGCCACAACGGGCAGAGCTTAGCCAATCTGAGGCCAAGAACCAGGGTGTTCCAGATGTCCCACCCACATAGGTGCAGGGTCCCAAGCACTTGGGGCATCCTCTGCTGCTTTCCCAGGGGCATTAGCAGGGATCTGGATTGTAAGTAGAGCAGCTGAGACTCAAACTGGAGCCCATATGGGATGCCAGTGCTGTAGGCCAGAGCTTTAACCCACTGTACCACAGCACCAGCCCCCTTAATTTTTCTTGTCCCTTGTTCTGTTCCTGTCTTTCTCCCCTCTTGTCTTATTTCTCGGTATGGGCCCTATTCCAGATTGATTGTAAGTTAGGAACAGGCAAATATTCCATATAACCTATACAGTGGGACTATGTTGTTTCTCTCTCTCTCTCTCTCTCTCTCTCTCTCACTCAGATTTACTTGAAAGGCAGAGTGATAGATCAACCATACACCAGTTCATTCTCCAAATGGCCCGAACAGCCAGTTCTGGGACGTGCTGAAGCCAGGAGCCAGGAACTCCATCCTGGTCCTCATGCATGGGTGGCAGGGGCCCAAGTACTTGGAACATCATCTGCTGCCTTTCCAGGCCCATCCGCAGGAAGCTGGATCAGAAGCAGAGCAGTTGGCACTCTAACCTGTGCTACAATATGGGATGCCAGCATTGCAGGCAGTGGCTTAATCCACTGTGCTTCAATGCCAACCCACATATATTGTTCTTGCATGTTATTTTTCAAAAATCAGAATTGTATTTACTCTGCTAGTTATGTAAATGAAAGAGTTAACCAGTGCCTTAGACAGTTAGTTGCCAGTTGATTTAAAGTTCAATAAAAGCAATTGACCTTTTTAAAAAAAAAAAAAACACTTTGTTCTTTAAAAATTATTCTGCCTAGCCTTTAAGGTGGCTGTGTCTCAGGTCAGAGTCCCTGGATTCTATTCCCACCTCTGCTCCAACTCCAGCTTTCTGCTGATTCATACTCTGGGAGGCAGCAAATTCCTGCCACCCACATGGAATAGAGTTCTCAGCTTCTGGCTTCTGCCATCCCAGGCCTGACTGTTGAAAAGTAAACCAGCAGATGGGAACATGTATTCATTAGTGTACTGTCTATTTATCTCTCTTTCTCCTTGTCAAATAATTTATGAAAATTAATTTACTCAAGAAATCAGGATGAATATTTCTATAAAAGTCTACTATCAACTGGGATGAATTTTTTAAAAGTTGTTTTCCTGGCCGGCGCCGCGGCTCACTTGGCTAGTTGTTTTTCTGCGGTGCCAGCACACTGGGTTCTAGTCCTGGCCAGATTCTGTCCCGGTTGCTCCTCTTCCAGTCCAGCTCTCTGCTGTGGCCTGGAGCGGGGCGGGGGGGCAGTGGAGGATGGCCCAAATGCTTGGGCCCTGCACCTGCATGGGAGACCAGAAAGAAGCACCTTGCTCCTGGCTTAGGATCGGCGTAGCATGCCGGCCTTAGCAGCCATTTGGGGGGTGAACCAATGGAAGGAAGACCTTTCTGTCTCTCTCCCTCACTGTCTGATTCTGCCTGTCCAAAAAAAAATAAAAAAAAAAGTTGTTTTCCTTGGAACATCTTTTTAATTTCTAATCTTCTGTGCCTTCTAGTTTGTCTTCTGACATCTCAACCTAAAGATGAGTAATAATTATGAGTGTATTGATAAATATTTGTGTTTTGAATTTAACAACAATTCTGCCAATAATATTCTTTCTGGAGCTAAACTGAAACCTGAATAGTTTGTGGACTAATCCATATAATATCTCAGTATCTCTGTTCTTTCTCATTATCCTAAAGATTTCTTTATTTATTTGAAAAATTTAGAGAGAGGGAAAAACAGAGAGAGGAATCTTCATCCACTGGTTCACTTCCCAAATGGCCACAATGGGCAGAGATGAGCCAGATCAAGGCCAGGAGCCAAGAGCTTCTTCTGGGTTTCCCACATGGGTACAGGGGCCCAACCATTTGGACCATCCTCTGCTTTCCCAGGCACATTAGCAGGGAGCTGGATCAGAAGTGGCGCAACTGGGACCAATATGGGATGCCAGAGCATAGGTGGCTGCTTTACCAGCTATACCACAACTCCATCTCCATAATATCGCAGTTCTATTTTTTGCATCACCACTCTGTAAAGACTTTGTTTTTAGGATCACCAGTGACTTTAATATAAAATCCAAGGATCAGGTCTCAGCCTTTACCTTACCTGATGTTTCAGTGGAATTTGCCATCATTGATGACACCTCTTCTTCGATACACTGTCTTTGATTGGCTTGTAAGGCACTGCCCCTCTCCCACCATCTTTCCTCCCATCACTAATCATCCCTTCCAAGCCGTTACTTCTTTCTTTCTTTTCATTCAGTCCCTTGGTATTTACCATCACTGTACCACAGCTGGCAATTTTATATTTCCTGTTTAAATCTGTCTCCTTAACTTAAGATTCATATGTCCAGTAGCCTATTGAACATCTTCATTTGAATGTCCTTTTTTTTTTTTTTTTTTTTTAAGATTCATTTATTTGTTTGGCAGTCAGTGGGACAGGGTAGGGCTGATCTCTCATCCTCTGATTCACTCCCCTAAATGCCTACAATAGCTTGGGCTACACCAGGCCATGCAGGAACCAGGAACTCCACCTGAATCTCCTACATGGGTTGCAGGAACCCAAGTACTTGGGCAGTAATTCACTGCCTCCCAGATGCATTAGCAGGATGCTGAATCTGCTGAATCAGAAACACAAAGTAGCCAGGACTCAAACCAGGCACTCAGATATGGGACGTGGGCATCCCAAACAGCAGCTTAACCCCACTGTACCACAGTGCTCACCTACATAATTTAAATATTCTAGTACTTATTGCAAATCCAACCTATCCAAAACTAAATTCATCTTACTGCTATATTCCTCTGCAACTTTTAGTTGTAGTAAGACTGTCTTTTAGTTCTTCAAATCAAAACCTAGGAGTCATCTTTTACATTCTCTCTTCTTTTACATTCATATCCAGCTGATCAACAGATCTTGTTAATTCAACTTTCAGAATATATTCAGAAATCATCCACTTCGCAGCACATCCACTGCTCTGCCCTGGTCAGAGGTACTATTATTTATTACTGAATTATTACTGTAGTCTCTTGCTTCTATTCTTGCCTTCTACCTGTTTTTTACTCTAATCAGAGCTGTTCTTTAAATTATATGTTGAGTCATATTCCTCTTCTCAAACCCTCCAGTGACTTCACATTTCACTGAGTAAATCCAAAAATCCTTGTAATGATGCACAGCCCTAAAGCTAGTACCTCTTTGACTGCACCTTCTCCTGATGCACTCTTTTGTAGCCATACTGGCCTCTCTGCTCTTCGGGAATATTCTTGCCTTTGGAACTTTGCTTCTGCTACCACCTAGGATGATATTACTCCAGAAGACTTGCATGGTTAATTTCCTCATTTCTTTTAAGTTTTGCTCAAAAATCAGTGAAGTCTATTCTGTTTATCCTATGTAAAATTGTAACTCATATCTAGCACCCTGGATTCTGTTAACCTTGTACTACTTTTTGATTTTCCCAAAGTGCTAATATGCATCATTTACTTAATGTTTGTTATTTGTTCTTTCTCTCACACATTAGAATGTAAGTTCTATAAGGGCAGCAATCTGTTTTGTTCACTGATACATCCCAAGTTCCTATAATGGTTCCTGGAACATGGTAGTAGCTCAGTAAATATAAGTGAGTGAATGATACGTATTGGAAATAACTATGATTTTCAGGAGCTGACACTGTGATGCAGCAGGTTAAAGCCAAGGCCCTGCAACACCAGCATCCCATATGGGTACCAGTTTGTGTCTCAGCTACTCTATTTCCAATCCAACTCCCTGCTAATGCACCTGGAAAAGCAGCAGAAGGTGACCAGAGTTCTTAGGCCCCTGTACTCACGTGGGAGACCTGGAAGATGATTCTAGCTCATGGCTCTTGGCTCCTGATTTCCACCTGGCATATCATTGAGGCCATTCCAGGAGTGAACCAGCAGGTGGAAGATTCATTCTCTCTCTCTCTCTCTCTCTCTCTCTGTCTCTCTCTGTCTCTTTCTCTTTCTCTTTCTTTCTCTGTAGCTCTGCCTTTCAAACAAATAATTTTTTTAATTATGATTTTTAATGTAATCCTTTGTATACATCAGGTTCATGGAACTGGCTTCTAGTTTGAGTTTCTCTTTTGAGCATTGATAACCTCATGCAAGTATTTGGAAGAACTGATACTACATTACTTTTCTTTCCTAAAAGCCTTCCAAAGAACAGAGGGAAAATTTACTCTTAATAGAATAAAATTCATGGGCCGGCGCCCATGGCCGTGGCTCACTTGGTTAATACTTCGCCTGCGATGCCGGCATCCCATATGGGCGCCAGGTTCTAGTCCCGGTTGCTCCTCTTCCAGTCCAGCTCTCTGCTGTGGCCCGGGAAGGCAGTGGAGGATGGCCCAAGTGCTTGGGCCCTTACATCCGCATGGGAGTCCAGGAGGAAGCACCTGGCTCCTGGCTTCAGCGCCAGCTGTAGCAGCCATTCGGGGAGTGAACCAACGGAAGGAAGACCTTTCTCTCTGTCTCTCTCTCACTGTCTATAACTCTACCTGTCAAATAATAATAATAATAAAAAGAATAAAATTCATTCTACCTCAGAGCTACTATATATGTACTCTTTGCAATATATCGTGGGATCCTAGTGATCTTATTTTGGCCATTGCTTCAAACATTTTACTATTTTTATCACCCTAGGAGTAATTTTATCATTATTTATCCATTATCACAAATTATGCTAACAAACAAAAGAAACAAATCATGAAATTAATGACAGTATTGAATTTACTCATCACTGTTGCATTATACTTCAATTTTCTTAATGTGTTACCTAAAATACTGCATTATCTTTCAAGAATGTATAAGTCAGAAGACACTATTGTTATAATCACTTTTAGCTGTCAGTTGAGAATTGAGAATTTTATGTTTTCTGCCCAAAATGGCAAATAGAAAATTGACAAATGGTATTTTTGTGGTTATTCAGTAACTCAGAAGGTGAGTGGAGAGAGACTGGTAGCAGTATCTAGATCCTAATGATGTGCTGAACATGTTCTTTTAAGTAATTTTCAGCTTAAGATTTTTCAGAAGGTTTTGCAGATACAAATTTTCTTACTCAAGAACTGATAAATGAGTAATATATTTCTAAGTACAAAAAACTGATAAGAGGTTTTTTTTTTTTTAAAGATTTATTTATTTATTTGAAAGTCAGAGTCAGAAAGAGAGAGAGAGAGAGAGAGAGAGAGAGAGGTCTTCCATCTGCTAGTTCACTCCCCAAACGTCCGTAGAGGCCAGAGCTGCACCGATCTGAAGCCAGGAGCTTCTTCTGGGACTCCTGCAGGGGTGCAGGAGCCCAAGGACTTGGGCCATCTTCTGCTGCTATCCCAGGCCATAGAGAGCTAGATTGGAAGAGGAGCAGCTGGGACTAGAACCAGCACCCATATGGGATGCTGGTGCTTTAGGCCAGGTCTTTAACCTGCTGCCCCACAGCACTAGCCCCTAGTAAGAGATTTTTAATCTAGTCAATCAACAGAAATTTGTGTATCAGGAAGTAATTGTGACAAAATCTGGACAGTACATCTTTGATAAAGGATGTATGACTGTATTCTCTCACATTTTATGATATTTTGATGCCAAAATTCTCTTGATATGGTTTGTATCAAGTAGACAAATGCTAAAGACATCTGTACAGAAATCATTCAAAGAAAAATAGAAGATACAGAAATGAAAAAAAAATTTAGCTTTATCATTCTGATGGATGCTTTATAAATATAAAAAAATGTTTTACAGTTATGGAGCAAGAAGGAGATATATTTGAAATCTGATATAAATATTTGCAAATGTGGAGTTATTAAAGTTCATGCATGACAATTGGTGAACAATTAGTTGCATTCCAGAATGTCAATTTGAAGTATATTTAGTTTTGAAAATAAGAGCATGTGGAATAAAAATTTGAATTCCTTATGTTTAAGTTCTTAAGGTTCCTGATGAAATTATTTTTCGTTATCTCTTTTATTCTATAAGTTGTTTATAAAATGACTTAAATTATTAAAAGAGTATATTGAGGGGCCGGTGCTGTGGCGCAGCGGATTAACACCCTGGCCTGAAGGGCCGGCATCCCACATGGTGCCAGTTCTAGTACCGGCTGCTCTCCTTCCAATCCGGCTCTCTCCTGTGGCCTGGGAAAGCAGTAAAAGATGGCCCAAGGGACCAGGGCTTTGGCTCACTTGGTGAATCCTCTGCCTGTGGTGCCAGCATCCCATGTGGGCGCGATTCTAGTTCCGGTTGCTCCTCTTCCAGTCCAGCTCTCTGCTGTGGCCCGGGAGGGCCATGGAGGATGGCCCAAGTGCTTGGGCCCCTGCACCCACGTGGGAGACCTGGAGGAAGCTCCTGGCTCCTGGCTTCAGATCTGAACAGCTCTGGCCATGGCGGCCATTTGGGGAGTGAACCAACGGAGGGGAGGAGGACCTCTCTCTCACTGTTTATAACTCTGCCTGTCAAATAAATTTAAAAAACAAAAAGAAGAAGAAGAAGAAGATAGCCCAAGTCCTTGGGACCCTGCACCCACGTGGGAGACCTGGAGGAAGCTCCTGGCTCCTGGCTTTCGATTGGCCCAGCTCCAGCCATTGCGGCCATCTGGGGAGTGAACCAGTGGATGGAAGACCGCTCTCTCTGTCTCTACCTCTCTCTATAACTCTGTCTTTCAAATAAATAAAATAATTTTCCAAAAAAAGGAGTACTTTGAACCCAGATAATTAATGGTGATAACTGTTATTTTTCTTATAATGTGGCAAATGTATAATTCAAAGGCTCTTGATATTAAGATGACTAAAATTTGGCCTTTCAGGGAGATGAATGCTAATGGCTGGCATGGTTTAAATAGACTTTTCTGTTCAAGTAAATGAAACAATTAAACTGTTATTAAATTCAGGAAAACTAAGATGCATTCGGGAAAACTAAACTAAGAAGGGAAACAGTATACTACTACATAGTCATAAATTGAGTTCATTTCTTATCTCAATTAAAAAAAATCCATTTCAAAATAAACTGAATATTAATTTAACCTAAGAGTAGAGAATAGAAGGAAAAGAAATCCAGTCAGAGTGTTAGAACTAAGTCTTTTACTTTATTGGGGATTTAGATATTAAAGTTTGAAATAGACACATCAGTAAATAGCAGAATGAACATTATTTAGAAAAATCAAAAGAGATAGCTAAAAATTGAAAGTAATTGCCTCTTCATAGTGCAAGGTGAAATGGGGGGAACTTCTATTTTTTCTAGTATATAATATTTCTATGAGCATGTATTAGCTTGATAAAGTTAATACTAAACATGAAGCTTTTAATTTAAAGATGATATCTACGTGTATGTATCAAATTAAATTGAAGGCACAGGGAAACCCAAGTATTTGCTTGGAAAGACATTTTAAACAAGTACACTATGGAATTGTAAGATTGACTGAATATTGGAAGTGAAACATTAGGTTAAAAAGGAAAGTAAACTATGTTTTGAGCCATTAATAACAGAGGAGCGGGTATTTTTACCTTGTTTTCAAGTGGAATTACATAGATAAATTTTGTTTGAGATATCTTACCCTTGCAAAGACTGTAATACAAACATTTGTTATATATCATATAAGCAATTACAGATGTAAGCCTGAACGTTTTTGATGTAAGATCTGCAGAGAGAAAATCAAAGCAAATCTAACCCCAAAAATGATAACAAAAGCAAATTGTTTCAGAGTGACTTATTTCAAAAGTGACCTCTTGATGAGATTTGACTGTTTATTTGTGCTTGTTATTTTAAAAATATTTTAAATTTTCATATGAACCATTTTCTGCTTTGCTTTTGATGGGGGATGGAGGTAGGGAATAGGCATCCATGAAATATTCGTTTAAAAGAAAAGTAACTCCCGTGTGCTGGGCAGTTAGCCTACAGTTTAAGATGCCCTTGCCTGGGGACCATTGCAGCATTTAGGGACCCAGCCAGAGACTGAGTTCTCACTGGTTCATTCACATGTGCTTGCTCTCCCTCCTTCCCTTCCACCTTCCCTCCCTCTCCCCTTCCAATTCCCTTCCTTCTTCTCAAATACATCAATAAATAAATAAGAAAAGAAAACCCACGCTCCACTGTATTGATTGTTTCTGTTGATCATTGTCTGTTGGTCCTTAATATGATTTGAGGGTCTTTTAAAAATTTTCTAAATTAATATTTTTTTAACTTGGTAGTTCATTGAACCCTGGGGACAGAGGAAGAGAGGACAGATAAAGATCTTAAATATGAACTCTTTAAAGAGTTCTATAGAACCCTGTGCTAAACACCTGTATGTGTTTCCTCTTTCTTCTTCCTCCTTTACCTCTAAAAAAAGAAAAGTTAAATCCCCTTTATCATTTACACACATTTTAAAAATAAAAGTTGTTTCTGGTAAATTTAATGTGATTTAAAATGGCATGAATATGTTGATGCTTTACTTGCAAATTCTGCTGTTAAAATTTATTTTATTTAGACTATTGCCAATTATACAGTACAGAGTTTTCATTACTAAAACAGTTTTATGCCCAGTATTACAATGAAAAAATATAAATATGAGTAAACCACGATAGAAAAAAAAAAACAGCTTGAGAAGAATGCAAGTGAATAAAGTAGCTTAACCCTCAGGGGATTTGAATGTGGCATTGTATGTGTTTCAGAAGTCACCGTTGAAATAACAGATGCTGTTGATGAAGTTGAGAATAGTAACTTCATTTGAGGCTAGTTCAGTTGCTTATTAGAAGTGAGAAGATCCCAGAGGGGACTCTGATGTCATGGTGTTAGGCTGAGGAAAGGGTATGGCATAAATATCAGGCAGCTTTGTAATCCATAAACACTGGCTGGATACAAGCATGATTGTTTACAAATGTGTAGTTATAGTATACTTCATGTGATCCTATGTTTGCCAGTATTACTCAACAGTGTGGAGGTTTTTTAAGTCCTTTTTGGTTCTTATTTACTATAAAATTTCCTAATTTTTTCCCTAACCATAAAGAACCATCTTAATGACCTTTTACTATGTAACAGTCATTGATTATCTATTGCTTTATGTGCTCTGATGGAACAATGATTATTCACATAAGTGTACGTATGAATATTTTCCCCCTTTTTATAATTTTCTAATGTGCCTCAAACTATTCCAGATATTGTGCTGATGCTTAAATAGATAAAATACATGTGATCTCAGTCCACAGAGAACTTTAATATGGAGAAGAAATAAAGTATTTATTAGTATAGTCTTTTATACAAGGTTTAGGAACGCTCAGTAGCGTGAGAGATACAAATAAGGTACTTTTGGACTATAACTGCACAGGGAGAAAATACTTCTATAGAAGGAAATCACACAGTTGTAAATGTTGTTAATTGCCTGGATGAACATAATTGCCCATGGTAAGTATGCAACCATGCGTTGATTATTCGGAGATTCAAAGATAGCAATGACAGTGAAAGTCCAGGATATTATTACAAGTTTGAGAGTGATCCTCTTTCTTATGCAGGAGTACTAGCTAAGAAATCAGTGGAGGCAATAAGGAACTTGAAGGCCAACTCCTAATTCCAAGTGGATGAATTGGGGATGTATTCAGGTTTCAGAGTATACAGATACAGGTTTAGCTTCCAAGAGAACAGCAGGACATTGGGGAAATTTTAGATCATAGCTGGACTTGAGGACTAAGAAGATGAAGCAAGAGAAATAGTTAAGGACCAAATTATAAATTATGGAAGGCAGTGGCATGTTTATCTTGTGTTTTAGAACTATTACTCAAATAACAGTGGAATGGAAAGTAGTTGGTGATCATAGAGACAGCAAAAATTATTTTAACCTAGATGGGAAATTAAATAGCCTTGGGTTAAAGAAATGACATTGAAGCTATTTTGGGTCTTGATACAAACAAGACTTCTACTTAACATCGTCTCTGATTGGCTGTTTGGTGTTGGACAGACTGCTTATCCTCTCTGAGTCTACATATTAGTGGGTAGGATTAAATGGCAACCATGGTGCCTTCTAGCACTGTTTCTGTGACTCTATCGACTTTCCTTTTTGCTAGAATCAAATACACTGTCACCTAGTCTGATTTACCTCAGTCCTCCGGACCTTTAAACCAGTACACGGTGTTTTGCCTTAAAGACAACTTGCCACAGGCCCAGTAGCACTCACCTTCCATGTGTCTACTACCCAAAAGGCCACAGGACGTGAAACAACACTGCCCTCAAGTATAAAATCCAGACTGCCTAAGGAAGCCTGTCGTCGCCTCTTAGCTGTTTTGCAGCTTGGTCTTGCTGGTATCTGGGGTTGTGGTTCTTTTCCCACTTCAGAACTGTGATCGAGGCAGTAGCTGGTAATTCTTTCCTTGGATTAAAATCAACTCAGTGCTGCAAACATCTACTAAACAGATTACAAGGAGCAAGGTGCTAGAGGCAAGATGAACAAGAGCTTATATAGCCCAGGAGAAGAGAAGGAGACAAATGAAAAGAGGAGTAGAGAAGATGAAATAATGCTATTGTTAATTTAAAAGAAGAGATAATACCTGAATTTAAGGAAGGGGGGGAGGAGGGGCTGGGCGATAAAGGAAACTATTGAGTTACAATTTACATACAGTAAAATGTACCCACAGAAAAAATTCAGTGTGATGCATTTTTGACAGACTTACGCACCTGTGTAACCACTACAGAAATCAAATGTAGAACATTTCCATCATCCCAGGGTGTCACTTGGTGCACATGCGCAGTCAGTCCCACACCCAAGGCGGCCGCTCCTTTGCTCTGGGACCCTAGTACGTTTGTTTGGCCTGTTGAAGGACCTGAAGGAAATGGGATCCTACTCTTGTACCGTTTTGTGTCTGGCTTCTTCCACTCTAAATGTTTCTGACTTTCATCATGTTGGTGGGTAGTAGTTGAACATTTGCCATTGTTGTAGCGCAGCTAATGAAGCCGCCCACTGCAATGGATGAGTACTGGCTGGAGTCTGGACTGTTCAGTTTCATATTCAGCTCCCTGCTAATGCACCTGGGAAGGCAGCAGAAAATGGACCAAGTGTCTGGGCCCCTGTCACCCATGTGGGAGACCTAGATGGAATTTTAGGCTCCTAGCTTCAGCCTGGCCCAGCTCTAGCCATTATGGTCATTTGGGGAGTGAACCACTAGCCCTGCCAGTGTCTTCTAAAGGCAGAGATACACTTACCATACCCAACAACTGTACTCCGTGGTATTTTCCCAAGAGAAAATGAAAAGCTGGTATCAAAATAATTTTTTCTACACTTACTGTTGCTGCTTTATTCATAATTGCCCTAAACTGGCAACAACCCAAACGTTCAGCAGCTAACTGGCAAACAAAATATGTTATATCCTTACTATGGAAGACTGCTGTGTAAGAAAAAAGAAACAGCTACTACCCGCCAACATGATGAAAGTCAGAAACATTTAGAGTGGAAGAAGCCAGACACAAAACGGTACATGAGTAGGATCCCATTTCCTTCAGGTCCTTCAACAGGCCAAACAAACGTACTAGGGTCCCAGAGCAAAGGAGCGGCCGCCTTGGGTGTGGGACTGACTGCGCATGTGCACCAAGTGACACCCTGGGATGATGGAAATGTTCTACATTTGATTTCTGTAGTGGTTACACAGGTGCGTAAGTCTGTCAAAAATGCATCACACTGAATTTTTTCTGTGGGTACATTTTACTGTATGTAAATTGTAACTCAATAGTTTCCTTTATCGCCCAGCCCCTCCTCCCCCCCTTCCTTAAATTCAGGTATTATCTCTTCTTTTAAATTAACAATAGCATTATTTCATCTTCTCTACTCCTCTTTTCATTTGTCTCCTTCTCTTCTCCTGGGCTATATAAGCTCTTGTTCATCTTGCCTCTAGCACCTTGCTCCTTGTAATCTGTTTAGTAGATGTTTGCAGCACTGAGTTGATTTTAATCCAAGGAAAGAATTACCAGCTACTGCCTCGATCACAGTTCTGAAGTGGGAAAAGAACCACAACCCCAGATACCAGCAAGACCAAGCTGCAAAACAGCTAAGAGGCGACGACAGGCTTCCTTAGGCAGTCTGGATTTTATACTTGAGGGCAGTGTTGTTTCACGTCCTGTGGCCTTTTGGGTAGTAGACACATGGAAGGTGAGTGCTACTGGGCCTGTGGCAAGTTGTCTTTAAGGCAAAACACCGTGTACTGGTTTAAAGGTCCGGAGGACTGAGGTAAATCAGACTAGGTGACAGTGTATTTGATTCTAGCAAAAAGGAAAGTCGATAGAGTCACAGAAACAGTGCTAGAAGGCACCATGGTTGCCATTTAATCCTACCCACTAATATGTAGACTCAGAGAGGATAAGCAGTCTGTCCAACACCAAACAGCCAATCAGAGACGATGTTAAGTAGAAGTCTTGTTTGTATTTAAGATCCAAACCCAGAACTGAACCAAGTGAAGAATGGTGGAAGTTCTAATAACCCAGCTAGACAAGTCTATACTTGGTTTGATATTGGAGTTTAGACAACAACAGCATTATAGAAAAAGAAAGGTCAGGCAGTCTGCTGTCATTGCCATGGTTTAGCCAAAACTGGAATCTTAAACCTTGTGGTAAAGCCAAGAGTTGGCTTTTGTTTTCCTAGGCTTCGTTTATCACTTCAGAGGTACTTATTTTGCATATAATTGAAACCTATTTTGTAAACTTTTTAATGAACTTTCTACAGTAAGAATGAATTAACTTTTTTTGCTATTATATAGAACCTAGAATATTGAATTCCACAGGAATGTTAAAAAAAATATCTAAATGGAGTCTTTCTTTTTCAAATCTTCCCTTTGCAGTGTTCTCTGTTCTTGTATAAATTTATTAGGACTTAAGTAATGGTCACAGTTGCTATTTTTGCATTTCATTCGTTTGACATTTCATTTTTTAAGGAGTATTTTTATTCAGTTTCATAATTAAAGTGATTTCAAGTGATCATTTTGCTTTTGAATGTTGAAGGAAGTTGAGATGCAAGAGGCAACTTTGCAAGTTATAGCAAAACATGTTCCTTACCTGGATTCTTTGAATGAAAGAATAACTGCATGGACGGTGGTGATGAAGGAATAGATTCTGCTTCTATTCAGTGTGTTCTCCACTCAGTGTACACATGCAGCCTCCAGATTTTACAAAGAAAATAATCGTCAGCACAGCATCTCTGCTTTCCTAAGGATTGGACTTTTTATAAAGCAGCCCCATGTTTTTCTAGCAAAACTATTTTATTTTTAAATATGTCTCTGGACACTTACTCCTGGTAGGCCTGGGAAAATATAGATTACTTCATGTCTCTTCAAAATTCTTTTCAAAGAAATGTCAGAGTCAATTTGTGTTTTTGAGATAGAGGAAAGTAGTAAGGTAGGAGGAAGGGGGAATCTTGACTTTGCTTTGGGGGCAGTCAGTCTTTCAGTTCTTTGTTGACACCTTAGCTTCGGCATTAGTCATAAGTGTCCTCCTCCTTGGCCATGGGTGGACTGAGGGAATAGCAGCCATTGCAGGTTTGTGTGAAAGGACAGGGCAAAGTGAAGAAAACTGCTGATACAGGAAAATGTAGGGTTTTGTTGCCTCTAGGTTTTTGCAGTTGTATTTTTAGAGTAATCAGTGGTTTCTGGATAGTTGGCCTCCCTTTTTGCTCCTGTTTTTTCACTGTTTTTGATGTTAAAAAAAAAATAAGCTCCTACCCTTAATAGTGCAGTCCAGGTTTTTTTTTTTTTTAATTGTTTAAATCAAGTCACTTAGAGTGGACTTAGTTAATGCTGATGTTGGGAGGAAAACTGTCTCTTAGATCTGTCAGCTTAGATCCCTAGGGCTCAGAGTTAACTGACAATGGACAGTTTAACTGGAGAAAAGAAAGGTTTGTCCACAGCTCCAGGAGCACTCAGTAATATGAAACTTGCTAAAGAAGGTAGAGGGTAGAGAGGTAGTGGCTTAGATGCCAACTTAACAACAAAAAGAAAGTTTAGAGAATCAGAGGGAATGTCCGTGTGAGGCCTATTTCTAGTGTTTTTAGACTGTCTTGGTGCAAACTCAGTCATTTCCCTGACTGGACACCTCCTGGAAGGAACGGGAGGGTTTGTGGGAGGGTTGAGATCAATGCTTGTCTGTAAAACTCTGCTTTAGTCATTTAAGCAACATTCTGATAAGAGTTCTTTCTACATCTGCTGTTGGGTTTTAAGTCTCATCACTGATTTTTTAAATATATTTGATATATTTTGATGATCTTCAAAGCATTTTTATGTATCTCATTTGATTCTCACAGAATTTTTTAGGTAGAACAAATACTATCCCAGTTTCACAGGTAAGGAAACTGACATTCAGATTGTTTGTTGAGAGGCACTCAACTAATACTTGAGTTAAAAATGAAAGTTTAAGACAGCAAGTCTTACTGTGCCTTTGGGGTCTAATTTGAATACTAACAAATTGAATAATCTGATGTCAATCTATAAGTGCTTTAAAGATGCCAAAACTGAGTAATATTGTATTTGTTTTATAGGAAAAGATGGTGTAAACTGGTTCATCAGTGACAAAGATATTGAGGTAAAATAATTTTTGAAATTCTAAGTAGTAGATTAAGGATTTCCTTTGATTAATAGCTTCCTTTTATTTTTTTATTCTTTATTTTTTTCCTTTTATTTTATAATGATAATTTTTGGAAGATTAATAAAGTTTGTAAATGGGGCCCGACACTGTGGCATAATGGGTAAAGCTGCTACCTGCAGTGCCAGTGTCATATGGGTGCCAGTTCAGGTCCTGGCTGCTCTGCTTCTAATCCAGCTCCCTGCTAATGTGCTTGGGAAAGCAGCAGAGGATGGTCCAGGTCTTGGGCCCCTGTGCCCATGTGGGAGACCTGGAAAAAGCTCCTGGCTCCTGGCTTCAGATGGTCCCAGCTCCTGCTATTTTGGCCTTGTGGGGAATGAACCAGCAGTTGGAACCCCCCCCCCCCTCTCTCCCTCTAACTCTCTGTAACTTTGTCTTACAAATAAATAAATAAATCTTTAAAAATTAAAAAAAAATCTTTTAAATGGCAGTGGATCAAATGACTTATTAGGAGAAGCTTGATTTTGGAATATGAGTGATTTAACTTTTCAGAAACTAGATTCAGCCTTGACTGTTCTGAATCAGTTAATAGCCATGATAATTTAGTTGCCTTTCCCTTTCTTCTTCTGTACCATGGTAAGTCCTGTCAGCCGATGTGGCCTGGTACCACTAAATGTTACCACCGGAAATAACTGCTTCTTCAGTGTAAGGAAATGGTTTGTCTATATTTAGAATGCTGCAGGTGTTTGTCTTTGTCAATTATTAGCCTTAATTGTGGCAGATGCTATAAAAAAGAATAATTTTACAACTTGGTAGAAGTTTTAAAAGATAACTGCAGTGTATCTACTAAACAAGTATAGCAGAATAACAAGCAAAAGTTGAGAGCTTTTCAAAGATAGAACTCTGCCAAACAAGGAAAAGGACACAGCTGGGATTTATTGATCTATTTATTTTAAAGATATCTCATATGATATGGGACAGCTAGCATTGGGTCACTATGTAGGCAAAATGGATTTTAACAGTGACTCCAGGAGGGACTGGCACTATGCCACCGTGGGCATCCCATATGGGCTCCTGTTCCTGTTCTAGCTGCTCTGCTTCCAGTCCAGCTCCCTGCTGATGTGCCTGGGAGGGCATCAGAGGATGGCCCAAGTCCTTGGGCCCCTGCACCTATGTGGGAGACCTGGAAGAAGCTCCTGACTCCTGGCTTCAGTCGGGCCTAGCCCCAGCTGTTGTGGCCTAGGGAGTGAGTCAATGGATGGAAGACCTCTCTCTGTCTCTACTTCTCTGTGTAACTCTGTCTTTCAAATAAATAAATCTTTTTAAAAAATGACTTCAGGAGAAGGAAGTTATTTCACTTTCTTTTAGAAATTATAATCCAGTTTTGTAACCTTGTGCTGTACAAAAGAAGAGATATATTTGGTAGCTATGAGGCTTTATAAATTTATAAAAGATAAAATTTTATAAATCACTATTCCCTAACTAAAAATTTAAGCAGGCCTCTTATTCAGGAAAATATGAATGTACCTTCAAAATTTTTATTTTATTTTTCATTTTTATTTATCTGAAAGGTGGGCAAAAAGAGACAAAGAGAAATCTTCCATCCTTTGGTTCACTCCCAAATGCCTGCAACAGTTGGCATTGAGCTAAGCAGAAGCTAGGAGCCCTACACTCAATGCTGGTCTCCACTGTGGGCGGCAGGGACCCAAGTTCTTGAGCCATTACCTGCTACCTCCCAGAGTGTGCAGCAGCAGGAAGCTGGAATCAGAAATGGAGGCAGGACTTGAACCTGGGCATTCTGGCGTGGGATGCAAACATCCCAAGGCAGCTTCTTAAGTGCTGCACCAAGCTTCTACCTCTGATGTACATGTAGGTGTAGATGTCTTGAATTCTGAATGCCACCAGAATATCTAAATGATGCATATCAGTACCTCTCCTAGACCTGAACCGTAGGTAGAAAAAGAAATAGAAAAGGTATCTTACAGAGAAATATAAAATAATAGGCAGTAGGGGAGGACAAAAAGGGGTACAGTTATCTTTAAGGCAATCATTTTTATATTTTTCTTCCTTGTTTTGAGAGAAAAAGAGGGAGCACAAAGTTTGTTGTTGCTATGTTCTAAATTGAACAGATTTGACTTTAATTTTCTTGCTTTATCGGCCGGCGCTGCGGCTCAATAGGCTAATCCTCCGCCTGCGGCGCCAGCACACCAGGTTCTAGTCCCAGTTGGGGCACCGGTTCTGTCCCAGTTTTTGCTCTTCCAGGCCAGCTCTCTGCTATGGCCCGGGAGGGCAGTGGAGGATGGCCCAAGTGCTTGGGCCCTGCACCCGCATGAGAGACCAGGAGAAGCACCTGGCTCCTGGCTTTGGATCAGTGCGACACACCAGCCGTGGTGGCCATTGGAGGGTGAACCAATGGGAAAGGAAGACCTTTCTCTCTCTCTCTCTCTCTCTCTCTCTCTCTCACTATCCACTCTGCCTGTCAAAAAAAATTTTTTTTTCTTGCTTTATCAAAGTAAGGGCGACTGACTTGAAGTTTGATGATTCTTTATTCACAGATTATTGTCTTTAAAAAGAATAGATGACTTTTTTACTAAACAGAATGAGACAATTTTATTAAAAATTTTATTTTATTTATTTGAAAGAGTTACAGAAAGAGGTAGAGACAGAGAGAGATCTTCCGTCTGCTGGTTAACTCCCCAAATGGCCACAATGGTTGGAGATGTGCCAATCCAAAGCAGGAGCTTCTTCCTGGTCTTCTACATGGGTGCAGGAGCCCAAGGACTTGGGCCGTTTTCCACTGCTTTCCCAGGAGCATTAGCAGGGAGCTGGATTGGAAGAGGAGCAGCTGGGACTTGAACCAACACCCATATGGGATGCAGGCGCTGCAGGCAGTGGCTTTATCCTAACTATGCCATAGTGCTTGCTGACCGTAAGACAGTTTTTTTTGATTCTTGGTTTTTTTTCTCCTTTTAGGCACAGATAGGTAATAACAGATCATCTGGAAGATGGACCCACCGATACTATTCAGCCAACAAAAATGTTACCTGTAGAAATTGTGACAAATGTGGCCATTTGTCAAAAAACTGCCCTTTACCACAAGTGAGTAAAATATGTGATGCTTTCTACGTTATAAATCTGGGATTAGAACACTGTAACATTAGATTTCAAATCTTTTTGTGATAAGTATATTGTTAAAGTTCATGTAGCTTACAGCCTGCAATTCAGGAAAGAAAAGTAAATTTAGAGTAAAAAAAATCTAGAATCAACTTCAGACTCTATTACTAGTTGTGTGATCTTGACTGAATCATGTGATGCTCTGTGCCTTTTTCTTTTTCTTATCTATAATCAGTCATGATTCCTGAGGCCTGAACCTTCTAAACCTTCTACTTTATGAGGCAGCATGTTTCACTGTAGGATAATTTTCATTGTTAGAAAATTATAATGCTAGGCATTTATAAATGTTTATCAATGTAAATTATGTTAAGTAGGTATATCAACCTAGAACTAAAACTTAGATATTCCCTGACATATGATAAGCTCTTAACAAACATTGCTTAGTTACCTGCTTCCTCTCGCAAATGACTGTCTTTAAGGTACTGAGACAGTACTCATGTTTCCTTTTTTCTGGGCGCGAGGAGGACTTTTCCAGGCAAAACAGCCTCTTCTATGTTTGTTCTATGACAGCTTCACAAAGATCTTCCTCGTCCTACTTTCCTTCTTAAACACCTTCCATTTTGTCAATATTCCTTTAAGACAAAAGTGTAAGAAATAATGCCATTTGGTAATGTGTGCAAACTAAAGTAAGCCTTCTTGGCATGAACAGTATACAGGTAACTCATATTAAAGCTCCAATTTCAAACATTTTGTTTTGAGATTTACAGTTATGCTAAGGTTTGGCTTTTCTTTGGAGTCTCGAATTAGAAATGATATTTTATTGAATTATTTAGAAGAGGAAATGCTAATCATCTACCACCTGAGACTGAAGTGTTTTGCTAGAGATTTTTCTGTTTTTCTGCTGTGTAGAAAGTCCGTCCCTGCTGCCTGTGCTCGGAGAGAGGACACCTCCAGTATGCCTGTCCGGCCCGCTTTTGTTTAGACTGTTCTTTGCCTATGTCTTCCACTCACAGATGTCTTCAGAGATCTTCCTGGAAAAAAAGATGTGACCGATGTGATATGTTGGGCCACTATGCTGATGTGAGTATCCTGCATATAACTAATTTGTCAGGGTTTGGAGGCTGTGTTCCGGTCTGTACCTACCAACAGGAAGGTTTACTCAGCACTGTGTAAAAGCATGTCCACTGAAAATGCAAAGCATTCTCAAGATGAAATTCCTACTAAGTAGTTCATCACGAGGCAGCATCAGGTATTTTAAATCCATGCTAACCCCTGTACTTGATGATGCCTGCCAAGTAAAGGTTGAAATCAAAGAAATATATAGTAACATGTAAATTTATGTACATAGTTATGCATATTTAAATGAACATATGCACACTTAACCAGTTGTATACATGTGTCCATATGAGACCTGTGGATTTTATGCTCCTTTTTTTTTTTTTAAGGTTTATTATATGAAAGGCAGAATTACACACAGAGAGGAAAGACAGAGAGACCTTCCATCTGCTGGTTCGCTCCCCAAATGGCCACAGCTGCAAAACCAGCAGCTAGGAGCTTTTCTGGGTCTCCCATGTAAGTTCAGGGCCCAAAGATTTGAGCCATCTTCTGCTGCTTTCCCAGGTGCATTAGCATGGAGCTATATCAGAAGCAACCAGGGCTTGAACCCGCACGCCTATTGGGATGCCGGCACTGCAGGCCACGGCTTTAACCTGCTGAGCCATAGTGCCAGTCTCTTTATGCTGTTTTTTGATGGTTCTTGCTGATATCTTTGGCAAGAAGGACAAGTCACCTAATACTTTTTTTGTTTTATTTTTTTGAAAGGTAGAGCAACAGACAAAGGAAGAGAGAGAGCTCTTCTGTCCATTGATTCACTTCCCAAGTGACCGCGGCTGCTAGGTCTAGGCTAGGCTGAAGCTAGGAGCCAGAAATCTGTTCGAGTCTACATGTAGGTAGCAGGGAACCAAGCACTTGGGCAGTCTTCCACTGCCTGCCCAGGTGTATTAGCAAGGAGCTGGATCAGAAGCAGAGTACCCGGGATTCAGAATCAATACTCTTACTGAATGCTGGTATCCCAAGTGGCAGCTGAATCAAGTGTGCCACAAATGCCGGTCGCACAAATCACCTAATACTTCAAATACACTTGTCTTTATTAGCTCACTCTCTAAATTTAGAAGTCATTTCTGTTACTTGCAACATATTAAAAATTACATTTTGGACATTATTGGCATATGTAAACATGTATAGGGGTCTAGTCACAATTTCAGAGATCAGAAAGACTACTGAGGTAAGTAGATACAGTTTTGATGTGGAATGTAAGTTTTCTACATTCATTTTACTCCTAACGCCTAATAAATGTCTCATTAAGTGTCTGTCATTTTAGCTGTTAATTGCATCTCTTACTACATAGTAGCATATGTTTATTTTATACTAACTGCTAATCAGTGCAAAGTCATTTTTCAGACTCATATGTAGGTGCCAATCCTAATTGGTTTAAAAGACATTTATGAAAGGGTTAGTGCTCTTTTTTTTTTTTCCTAAGAATTTCCTACCTAGTTTTTTAAAAACCTTTTCCCTTTAATATGTATTTTCCAGACTTGATACAGAAGCATAAAACATTTTCCCAATTTCATTTATATTGAAGAATACCTTTTGCTCAAAAAATTTCTGTTGAATTTCAGATTAAAACAAATTATAGTGTAAGTGTTTTGCATATATTTCTCATCTAAATATGACAGTGACTTGTAAGAGTGTTTTGATAAGTCAAATTCTATGAATGGAACTGTGAAACTGAAAAATAGATACACTTATGTCTATATAAATATAGTCAAATTTCTCTCTAAAAAATTATACTAGTGTATTGACATACATATTGTTTAGAGAAATGAACACTACACTTTTCAACTCTAAGCACTATTGCTCTTTAAAATTTTTTGCTAATCAGATAAAGAAAATTATCTTTTTAATTTGTATTTTTAGGCTACTAATGAGGTTGAGTATGATTGATTAACTTGAAAGTTCTAATTCTCAAGACTAGTTTGTCTATTACAAAGTACTTTAAACTTATTTTTAAATATTTACCAAGTCTTAAAATAATAAATCCGAAATTATCTTTGTTAGCTATCTATGTTGGGTTGTCAACCATAGTTTTCTTAGGAAGATTTTCTAGTTTTGCAGTTATATTTAATAGCTTCTATTTTTTACTACTTTGTTCCAAAGTTATCTTACTTGCTTGTGATAACAAAAGGGAGTCAGACATTACCATAAGCAGTATTTTTTAAAATATAAAACTATAGTACAGAACAGTTAAAAATTACTTGTAAATTATTCTTTATTTTTAAAATTATTTATTTATTTTCCTTTTATTTGAAAGGCAGAGAGAGGAGAGATCACTGGGGAGTGAAGGAGTTCTGCTAGTTCACTCCCCAGTGCCTTTAATAACAGGACTAGAAAAATTTGAGGACAGGAGCCTGGAACACCATTGGGTCTCTTGTATGGGTGGCAGGGACCCAACTACTTAAGGCAACATCTGCCTCCCAAGATGCACATTAGCAGGAAGCTGGATTGGAAGTAGAGAAGCAGAGACTTGAACCAGGCACTTGAAAATGGCATGCAGATGTCCCACGCAGAAACTTGACCACTGTGCCAAACGCCTGCCCCATAAAAGGTTCTTTAATCAGCTGTGAATTATATCTATAGCCCATGCTGTTTACTGTCTTAATTGTGGCCCCTTGTATAATAAAACTCTTGCCTAACATGCCATTGGACATTAATAACCCCAGTGAATTCAGTTTTTAAGATCAGGTAAGGCTGTGAGTAACTACACAAGGTAGTCCCCCAAATCTGCCAGAATCTATTTTTGTAATTATATGGTGCAGATGTAAGACACTATTTGATCTATTTCTAATCTGCCAACCTGATAATGTTTTCCTTGGAACCCAGTCAAGGCTGGGCTCCATTAATTCCTGGTCGACAGGTTCATATTCTTGCTGCTACCCTAGAAGCTCTTCATGAGGGTTCTTGGAAGCAGTCATTCTGGCCTCAGATGGCTGAACTGTTCAACTCATCCTGTACATGCTTTAGATCTATCTTGAAACTTGGCTCTCCACAGAAAGTGCTGTCTCTTTTGCAACCCTCTCAAAAGTTTGCTATTCATTCTTCCTCAACTCCCGTATTTCTGAATAAAGAGATTGGATCAGCCTCTTCCTGACTGACTGTGGCTGCTTCAACATCATTACCTCTCCTTCTTTTTTTTTTTTTTTGACAGGCAGAGTGGACAGTGAGAGAAAGAGAGAGAAAGGTCTTCCTTTCCCATTGGTTCACCCTCCAATGGCCGCTGCAGCCAGCGCACCGCACTGATCCGAAGCCAGGAGCCAGGTGCTTCTCCTGGTCTCCCATGCGGGTTCAGGGCCCAAGCACTTGGGCCATCCTCCACTGCCCTCCCGGGCCACAGCAGAGAGCTGGACTGGAAGAGGAGCAACCGAGACAGAATCTGGCACCCCGACTAGGACTAGAACCCGGGGTGCCAGCGCCACAGGCGGAGGATTAGCCTAGTGAGCCATGGCACTGGCCTTACTTCTCCTTCTTTATGTAGATATCTTAAACTTTTTTAAGGCTCATACCTCTGAAAGTATGATCCTCCACGTAACTTTACCATTTTCATTGTCCCACCACTGGACTTTGTGTTCACTTACAGTAGATTTCTGAAACCGTGGGTAACTTACAGAAGTTTGGAATAATTTAGATTTCTAAATGCAGTGGGAGAAAATGATCCATAGAGCTTCTTTCTTTCTTTATATTTGATTCTAGAAAAAATGTTCTCAGATACCAATTGTATGCTAAAATATTTTTAGCAACTCAAAAATTTATTTTAAAAACAAGAACTCAGTATGTAATCAGTATAGTCTTTAACATACACATTGGTGCTCAACAGATGCTTCTTAATAAATTATATATATTTGAAGAAGTCTTTTAGTTGAATTTTTTTTTAGTTTAGTCTAATATTGGAGGTTTCCAGCTGAAAATACAGTGCCACTGGTGTAAATCATCTCATACTTACACAGGGGCCAGTGTTGTGGTGTATTGGGTAACACTGCCGCCTGCAATGCCAGCATCCCATATAGGCACTGGTTCATGTCCTGGCCACTTCCAATCCACCTCCCTGCTAATGGCCTAGGAAAAGCAGTAGAGGATGGTCCAAATGCTTGGGCTTTGGCCACCCATGTGGCAGATGTGGAAAAAGCTCCTAGTTCCTGACTGTGGCCTGGCCCAGCCATGGCTGTTGCAGTCATCTGGGAAGTAAATCAGTGGATGAAAGATCTAACTCTGACTTTCAAATAAATAAATAAATCTTTAACAAAAAAAAAGAAGAAGAAGAAAAAAGATGAGTTACTTGAGTATTATTTTTGTTGAGGTAGTTATTTAAGAAAATATGTATTTCGTTTTTAATCCACTCCGAGGACTACTGAGTAGATACTCATATGCTTCCTCCTCTTAATCATTTTCACAGACCTATTAAAATATTATTTGCCAGAAATAAGACTGGCTTAAACATGATTATTGAGCCAAATAACTGAGCCAAGATTTGAATTAAAGGCTTTCATATTCAAATATTTTGCTTTGTGTAATAGTGATTAGTTCTACCTTTGTCCACAGACATCTACAGTTTTCCAGCACTGAAATAAACTTTCTACATCTGTTCATCTGTCAAGAATTTTCTGGTTTCCTACTACGTACCAGGCAATATTCCAAACACTAGAGAAATAAAAATAAGACATGGTCTCTGACCTTGAGGAACTCATGTATGGTAGGACAGGCAGATATGTTACAATCAGTGTAAGGGGCCGGCTTTGTTGCATAGTGGTGAAGCCACCGCCTGCAACACCGACATCCCATGCAGACATCATTCCAAGTCCTGGCTGTTCCACTTTCTATTCAGCTCCTTGCTAATGCATCTGAAAAAACCTCAGAAGATGGTCCAAGTGCTTGGGCCCTTGCACCCATATAGGAGACCCAGATGAAGTTCCTAGTTTTGGCCTGGCCTGGCCCAGCCCTGGCCAAAGTGGCCCTTTGTGGAGTAAACCAACAGGTAAAAGTTATCTCTCCCCTCTCTACCCCCTTCCCTTCCTCTCTTTCTTTCTCTGTCTCTCTCTCCTTTCTTTGTAACTCTGCCTTTCAAACAGATAGATCTTTAAAAAAAGAATAGTATGAAAAGTGATATGATGAAGGTGTATCATGTGATGATAATAAAGAGTGTATCAGAAGACTTGAAGCCTAGTTGTTTGCAGATAATATAAAAGGGAAAATACAGGAAATCAAACAGACTATAGGAGGCAAACAAGTAACTTTCCATGTTATAGTATGTCACCTGTCTTTGGAAGTATCTGTACAAAGTGTTGATGTAGGAATTCCTGATCCAGACTGAGAGAGTTTCCTTGTATCAGATGGACTGGAAACATGTCTAAGACTTGTCTGCTAGCCCTTTGAAGACAGGGCAAATTAAGGAAGGCGATCTCTAGCCATTCCTGGACTCAGTCTTTCTCTCTGCCACTCATTAAAGCTTTAGGCTTTATCACAGTACATTGTTTTTAACCCTAAAAAGGATGGTTCACAGCATAATCCAGAATCTGACTGTTCACTGTTTTTACTACTAGCATTCTGACACAAGCCATGCGTGTCAACTGCCTGGATTATGGAAACAGCATCCTAAACAGTTTCCCTGCTTCCTTACTCTTTTGTAATCTGTTTTCAACAGGTGGCCAAAGTAATCATTTTTAAACATAACCCAGATTTTATCAGTCCTCTATCCAAAATCCTCAAATGTGACTTTGCATTTCTCTCATTGTAAAAGCTGAAGTCCTTGCAGTCATCAACGGGGCATTTTGTAATCTGGCTTCTTGACATCCCCTACATTAAACCCTGTTGCTTGCTCTTTCCTAGTTATCTACAATGGTACCTTCCTTCATCTCCCTCTTGTCTCTGCTCAAATGTTCCCTTCTTAGAGAGGCCTTCCCTGGCCACCCTAATTAAAATAGAAAATTTCTGTACCTCAGTAAAACATCTTACATTGTATTTGATTTTTTAAAATTAAAAAAAAATGTATTTATTTGACAGGTAGTTATAAATAGTGAGAGAGAGAGAGACAGAGAGAGAGAAAGAGAAAGGTCTTCCTTCCATTGGTTCACCCCCCATAAATGGCCGCTACAGCTGGAACTGCGCCGATCTGAAGCCAGGAGCCAGGTGCTTCCTCCTGATCTCCCACACAGGTGCAGGCGCCCCAAGCACTTGGGCCATCCTCCACTGCCTTCCTAGACCACAGCGAAAGCTGGACTGGAAGAGGAGCAGCCGGGACTAGAACCTGCACCCATATGGGATGCCGGCACCACAGGCGGAGGATTAACCAAATGAGCCACGGTGCCGGCCACCAAAAATAATTATTTTGTTAGTTTGAAAAGCAAAGTTATAGAGAAAGGGAAGAAGAGAGAGAGAGACAGAGAAGCAGAGAGATTTTCTACCCACTGGTTTACTCCCCAAATGGCTTACAACGACTGGGGCTGAGCCAGGCTGAGGCCAGAACCTTGAAGTCTTCCACATGGGTGTGGCATGGCCCAAGTGTTCATCTTCCACTGCTTTCATAGTACATTAGTAGGGAACTGTATCAGAAGTGCAGCAACTAGGATCAAACCAGTGCTCAAATGCGATTCCAGGCCGGCGCCGTGGCTCACTAGGCTAATCCTCCTCCTGCGGCGCCTGCATCCCGGGTTCTAGTCCAGGTCGGGGCGCCAGATTCTGTCCCGGTTGCTCCTCTTCCAGTCCAGCTCTCTGCTGTGGCCCGGGAGGGCAGTGGAGGATGGCCCAAGTGCTTGGGCCCTGCACCCCATGGGAGACCAGAAGGAAGCACCTGGCTCCTGGCTTTGGATCAGCGCAGTGCGCTGGCCGTGGTGGCCATTTGGGGGGTGAACCAACGGAAGGAAGACCTTTCTCTCTGCTTCTCTCTCTCACTGTCTATAAATCTCACTCTGTCTCTCTCTCTCTCACTGTCTAACTCTGCCTGGCCAAAAAAAAAAAAAAAGGGGGGGGGGGATTCCAGCCTCACAGGTGGCAACTTAACCCACTGTGTAACAATGCCAGCCCCTGTGTTTACTTTTCTTTCTCTCCTAATTATAATGTAATCTCCATGCCTATTATCAAACATGTTCACTGCTGTGTCAATAGCTTCTCAGATGGTGTCTTGACACATATTGAAGCACCATAGGCTGGGACCAGTGCTGTGGCATATTGGGTAAAGCCGCCGCCTACAGTGCCAGCATCCCACATGGGCACTGGTTCTAGTCTTGGCTGCTCTGCTTCCAGTCCAGCTCTCTGCTATGGCCTGGGAAGGCAATAGAAGATGCGCAAGTTCTTGGGCCTCTGCACTAACATGGGAGACCTGGAAGAAGCTCCTGGCTCCTGCCTTTGGATCAGCGCAGCTAGGGCGGTTGTGGCTGTCTGGGGAGTGAACCAGCAGATGGAAGACTTCTCTCCCTGTCTCTGCTTTTGCCTCTCTGTGACTCTGCCTTCCAAATAAGTAAATAAAACCTTAAAAAAAAAAAAAGAGCTCATAGGATCATTGAATAAGCAGATAAATGAATTAGGAATAATAGATCTCACTTACCCTCCAGTTAAATGTTTCCAAAAACTGTCAAACTAGGGTATTCTCTACTTGACTCATTAAAAGGGAGACCTTTTCCAATAATACTTAAAGTGAATCTTCAATAGGCCTTCTAAATGCCAAAATACCTATAGCATAGACAAAAGTAAAATGAAATTTCTAAGGCAGAGGAAATCCTTGTTCTTGTTTCTCTCCCATGATCTTTAGAAACTGTTTCTCTTCTAAAATATTTGTATTGTTAAAAAAATAATAATAACTTTCTTAAATACAAGTATCTCCATATTTAGTCAGTACTGTAGGTATTTCCACAGTCCTGTGTTTTTGGCCTATCAGCTGCCAGCTTTCATGTGAAAAATTCCATCCATAGCTTTGTAATGAAAACTGTATCATCTTCAGTAGCTTGAAAGGACAAATACAAGAAAAAAATAAAACCAGTATTCAGATAGCCTTACTTTTCCAGTAATCATAGGTAAACTATCTTTTCTGTTGAACTTATTTGAAGTCAAGACATGTCATTGACTGACTTACATTCAGGTTTACTTAATGAAAATGAAAATCCCTAAATAGGAGGAATAAGTAAACATTAGAATGCAATAAATGTGTTCCTTCCAATTTCTTTTTAAGTTTTTCCTTTATAAGTTACAACAAACAATTTGGTTGTTATCACAGGACAATGCAAAGGAAGGAGGGAATGAGGGAGGGGATGAAGGAGGGAAGGGAAAGGAGGAAGATTACTTTGAAAACAAAAAATCGTCTCTGAAAAAATGTCACAGTAATATATTATAGATTGATATGTACTTTCAGATAAATACTTAGTTCCCTGACAGCTGAGATTTGGAACTACTTTGGGGAATAAAGAGGGAAATCAGAAAAGTTAGATATAATTTTTTGCCACCACCTTCCACAACATTTTAACGTTATTTAAACATAATATTGGAACAAAAGAAGATGACTGGGATTGATTGATTTGCTTCATAAAAAGATAATTGTTGAGTAGGCTAATAAAATGCTTATTTACCTAAGAGACAATAATACTCCCAAGAAAGTTAAATATGCAAAACCTGTGATAATGTTAGTACAGATCACCTGTGTGTTCATTGTTCAGGGAGTAATTCCCCAAATCAAGAATTAATAATTCATTGGAACTGTTCCCAAAACACCTAATAAATGAGCATCTGAAACATTCTATGTAAATAAATTTCTAGTTTTATATATATAGGAGATATATACATATATAAGCGTACGTAAATAAATTCTACATTTTAAATGGAAGGTGTATAACTTAGCACTGTTGGAAGCTTTGAAAGAGAAACTAGTCCTCATTTTCAGATTTTGCTGAATGATTTCCTTTCTCGTCATCTGTCCTAACCTAAAGAATTTCCCTGCCTCTCCAAAGCTCTCTCTGGACATGCCTCATTGCCTAGTATGAGTCACTTTTCAATGACTCATAACTTCCTAGTAGGTTGTCTTCTTTATAGAAACTGTAAGAATATGTTTGTAGAAAATAGATAGTTCCCTTTCTCCAGAACCTTAACTTCTACCAAAGGAAGGAAAAACTGACCTCTTAGAGTCTACCCTTACAAGTTTATATGCTCTCAGAACTAGAGGATAGTTAAAGCTCAGTTATTTATTGAGAATGTCATGGTGCATGAGTCTCTAATAAATAGAGAACCACTAGGAGTAGTGTTAAATTTCAAACTCATTTTTTCCTCATCTTTTCTTGAAAAAAAAATCTATTTATTAATGTTCTTGGATACTGGAATTTACTGTTAGAATCACAAATAAGGACAGATTCTAGAACATAATTATCTGGGCCGGCCCCGCGGCTCACTAGGCTAATCCTCCGCCTGTGGAGCCGGCACCCCGGGGTTCTAGTCCCGGTTGGGTCACAGGATTCTGTCCCGGTTGCTCCTCTTCCAGTCCAGCTCCCTGTGGCCCGGGAGGACAGTGGAGGATGGCCCAAGTGCTTGGGCCCTGCACCTGCATGGGAGACCAGGAGAAGCACCTGGCTCCTGGCTTTGTATCAGCATGCCAGCTGCAGCGGCCATTGGGGGGGTGACCAAAGGAAAAGGAAGACCTTTCTCTCTGTCTCTCTCTCTTACATTCCACTCTGCCTGTCAAAAAAATAAAAAATAAATAAACATTGTAGACTAAGGTCAACTCCTCTGAACTTTAATTTTTTTTAAAGAAATTCTTTTTTTTTTAAGATTTTATTTGTTTGAATAGAGTTACAGACAGAGGGAGAGACAGAGAGGAAGGTTTTCCACCCACTGGTTCACTCCCCAAATGGCCACAATGGTCAGGGCTGGACCGATCCAAAGCCAGGAGCTTCTTCCAGTCTCCCATGTGTGTGCAGGGGCCCAAGCACTTAGGCCATCTTCCACTGCTTTCCTAAGCCATAGAAAAGAGCTGGATCGGAAGTGGAGCAGCTGAGACATGAACTGATGCCCATATGGGATGGCGGTGCCACAGGCAGAGGCTTAGCCCAATACGCCACAGCAGTGGCCCCACTTTTTTTTTAAGGAATTTTTTTTAATTTGATTGAACTTTATTTACTTTTAAAGACATCGTGGATCATGAATACTTTTCACTTAAAAAAATATTTATTGCAAAGACAGAGTTACAAAGAGAGAACGTCCTTCCACTTGTTCACTCCCCAAATGGCCTTAGGGCCAGGACTGGGCCAAGCCAAAGGCCAGGAGCCTAGAACTCCATCCGGGTCTCCCACATGGTTGGCAGGGGGCCCAAGTTGGGCCATCCTCTGCTGCTTACCAGGCAATCAATTTAGCAGGGAACTTTATTGGAAATGGAACAATCAGGACTTAACCTAGTGCTCATATGGGATACTGGCATCCTAGACAGTGGTTCAACCCCCTGTGTCACAAAACTGGCTACCCCTGACCTTTATTGATTCCAGGTAGTTTCCTAATTGGCTTCTGAATATCTGTTAAAGAATCCAGTAATAAAGCAGAATTTGGCAACTGGGAAAGATTTTCAACCTCTAAAACTATTCAAAACTTACTTATGGTCATCTGTGTTTAGGCATCAGTTTACTAGTTAATTGTGTGCATGGTCTTGATGAATCCAAGATGAAGTTTATTCATCTTTCCTTTTTCTTTTTTTAAGGCTTATTTATTTATTTATTTGAAAGTCAGGGTTACGCACAGAGAGAAAGAGAGGCAGGGAGAGAGAGAGGTCTTCCCTCCACTGGTTCACTCCCCAGTTGCCGCAACTGCCAGAGCTGGGCCAATCCGAAACCAGGAGCCAGAAGCTTCTTCTGGGTCTCCCATGCAGGTGCAGGGACCCAAGAACTTGGGCCATCTTCCACTGCTTTCCCAGGCCACAGCAGAGAGCTGGATTGGGAGTGGAACAGCCGGGACTTGAGCTGGTGCCCATATGGAATGCCGGCGCTGCAGGCAGCGGCCTTACCCACTGTGCCACAGGGCCGGCCCCCATTCATCTTTTTTTTTTTAATTTATGCACATCATTTTTTTTCTTTAATAAATGTGAATTTACAAAGTGCAACTTTTGTATTGTTGTGGCTCCCCCCCCAAACTCCCTCCCTCCCGCAGCCCTCCCCTCTCCCACTCCCTCTCCCATCCCGCCCTTCATCGAGTTTCATTTTCAATTACCTTCATATACTGAAGATCAACTTAGTATATACTAAGCAAGGATTTCAACAGGCTGCACTCACACAGCCGCACAAGGTATAGGGTATTGTTCGACTAGTAGTGTTGTTTTTAAGTTTCATAGTAAAACACATTAAGGACAGAGATCCTACGTGGGGAGTATGTACCTAGTGACTCCCGTTGTTCATTTAACAATTGGCACTCTTATTTATGATGTCAGCAATCACCTGAGACTCTTGCTATGAGCTGTCTAGGCTATGGAAGCCCCTTGAGTTCACCAACTCTGAACTTGTTTAGTCAAGGCCGTATCACAGTGGAGGTTCCTTCCTCCCTTCAGAGAAAGGTGCCTCTCTGCTTGATCAGCCCCTTATTCATCTTTTCAAAAAGGTACTATTTTCTTCAATTAGTTGCTAACTAAATGAATTAATCACTAATCAAATCAACTAGTTACTAATTAAATTAATATTTAATTAGCTGATTAGATTGATTGGTCGCTGACTGATTATTTTCTTCTTTAACACTTACAGATATCTATGAAATGGTTCTATTTCAGTATGAAACCAAAATGAGGGGCCTGAGCTGTGATGCAGCAGGTTAAGCTGCTGCCTGCAGGGAAAGCAGTCCTAGAGAAAATAGTAAAAAGAAATGCTGATGAAAAATGAACACATCTAGTATGTGGGGGGGAAAGACCTACGGTTAGCTGTATGCTTGTGGAATTCATTTATTAAAGTGTGTTTATTTGAGCAGCAAAGAGAAAGAGCTCCCAACTGTTGGTTTACTCCTCAAATGTCCGCAGCATCCAGGGCTGGACTAAGGCTAAAGCTGTGACCTGGGAACATAATCCAGGTCTCCCACTTGGGTGCCATTGTAATGCCTCCCAGGCTCTGCATCACAAGAAGCTAGAGTGAAAAGGAGCCTAAGCCAGGAATAAAACACAGGCACTCAGATTTGGGATGTACTGAACACCCACTATGATGGTCAAATTTCTGAATGTCAAATAAAAATCATACAAACATGCAAGCAGAGAAGCACATGCATAAATCAGATTTACTTCAGACTTCTCTTTTACAATACTAAATGCCAGAGACAGTGGAGCCCTCTGTAGAGGCTAGAGGGTACTGAAGGGAAAAATTTTAAAAGCCAAGCTTTTATTCATTTGTAAATTTAGTGGAAAAGCCAGATAATGATATTAGCAGAAATGAACAATAAAACCATGAAACTATAGAGTACAAGTCTGAGCATTTATTAATCTGCTTTTAACCAGTAAAAATTTTAGGGAAAATTCTTTTTAAAAAATTTAAATTATATTTTTGGGGGCCAGCACTACGGTGTAGCAGGTAAAGCCGCCTGTAGTGCTGGCATCCCATATGGATGCTAGTTTGAGTCCCAGCTGCTCCACTTCTGATCCAGCTCTCTACTATGGCCTGGGAAAACAGTAGAAGATGGCTCAAGTCCTTGGGCCCGTGCACCTGCATGGGAGACTGGAGAAAGCTCCTGGCTCCTGGCTCCAGATAGGCACAGCTCCAGCCATTGCGGCCATCTGGTGAGTAAACCATTGGATGGAAGACCTCTCTCTCTCTCCACCTCTGTCTGTCTGTAACTCTCCCTTTCAAATAATTAAATCTTTTAAAAAATTATATTGTGGTCGTAAGTCATTCCAATCAAAATAAATGGTCATTCTAATTTCAAGAAGAAAAATTAGCTCTTACAACTTTAATGTTACTAATTTGTGGCAGGCATTTGGTTTAGCAATTAAGAAATGAATTATAATACATGCATCCCATAACAGAGTGCCTGAGTTTAATGCCTGCTTTGGCTCCTTTCTCCTTTCCCTCTAGTTCTTTTCCTTTCTAATTCCTTTCTCTTTTCCACTAGCTTCCTGCTAATGAAGACCCAAGAAGGCAGTGGTATTGGTTCAAGTGATTGGGTTTCTACCACTCACATGGGATGACTGAAATGAGTTCTCAGCTCCCAGCCATAGCTATCTCCCGGCCCTATTCAGTATGGGCATTTAGGGAGTGAACCAATGAAAGGAGTGTACACTCGCTCTGTTTGGCTCTCAAAGTAATTACTTAATCACATTTTTAAAAAGATATCACTAATTTATGGGGCTGGCACTGTGGCTCAACAGGTTAAAGCCAGAGCCTACAAGGCCAGCATCCCAAATGGGCACCAGTTCAAGTCCCAGCTGCTCTGCTTCTAATCCAGCTCCTTGCTAATATACCTGGGAAAGTGTCCGAAGACCTTGGGCCCCTGCATCCATAGGGGAAACGCAGAAAAAGCTCTTGGCTCCTGGTTTCGGCCTGGCCCAGCCTTGGCCTTTGCAGCCATTTGAAGAGTAAACCAGCAAATGAAAGACCTTTGTCTGTCTCTCCTTCTCTAACTCAGCTATTCAAATAAAAAAATAAATCTTTTAAAAATAAATCACTAATTTAAAATGAAGCAAAGAGAATTATAACAAATGACAGGGAAATGAAACAGGAAAGTATAAAAACAAAAAATATAAAGTATGAAGACAAAAATAGGATAAATATATCAGTTGTAACAAAATTAGGGTTGGTGCTGTGGCGTACTAGGTTGAGCCTCTGCCTGTAGAGCTAGTGTCCCATATGGGCACCAGTTCATGTCCTGGCTACTCCTCTTCTGATCCAGCTCTCTGCTAATGGCCTGCGCAAGCAGTGGAGGATGGTCCAAATGCTTGTACCCCTGTACCCACATGGGAGACCCAGAAGAAGCTCCAGGCTTCAGATCGGCTTAGGTTTGGCCATTGTGGCCATTTGGGGAATGAAGCAGCAGTTGGAAGAACTCTCTCCGTCTCTCCCTCCCTCTGTCTGTATCTCTGCCTCTCAAATAAATAAATCTTTAAAAAAATAAATAAATAAACAATTAAGGGACCAGTGCCGTGGCTCACTTGCTTAATCCTCCGCGTGTGGCACCGGCATCCCATATGGGCACTGGGTTCTAGTCCCGGTTGCTTCTCTTCCAGTCCAGCTCTCTGCTGTGCTCCAGGAGGGCAGTGGAGGATGGCCCAAGTGCTTGGGCCCCTGCACCTGCGTGGGAGACCAGGAGGAAGCACCTGGCTCCTGGCTTCAGATCGGTGCAGTGTCGGCCATGGCAGCCATTTGGGAGGTGAACCAACGGAAGGAAGACCTTTCTCTCTGTCTCTCTCTCTCACTGTTTAACTCTATCTGTCAAAAATTTTTTAAAAAGCAGCAATTAAAATATATACCAGATTAAACTCTCTTATTAGAAGATAAAGACACCAATGATAGAAACCATAAAGGAAAAATGGAGTCTATTTAACTACCAAAAACAGGTGTCTATGAGTTAAAATTAATTGACATCACAATTTAGAAATGATTTTTATAATATACATGATGGTCTGCAACATACAAAAAGCTCTTACAAATAAAAATGAAGGAAGGAAAGTAGCTGCATAATAATACCGCATGTACAGAGTTTCTGGAATTAAAATGATAGAGGTTTGCAATGAATTAGCTGTTAAAAATATTCACACTGAGGGGCCGGCGCCATGGCTCACTTGGTTAGTCCCCTGCCTGTGGCGCCAGCATCCCATATGGGCCCTGGGTTCTAGTCCTGGTTGCTCCTCCTCTTCCAGTCCAGCTCTCTGCTGTGGCTCGGGAGGGCAGTGGAGGATGGCCTGAGTACTTGGGCTCCTGCACTAGCTTGGGATACCAGGGAGAAGCACCTGGCTCCTGGCTTTGAATTGGCGCGGCGCACCAGCCGTGGATGCGATTTGGGGAGTGAACCAACAGAAGGAAGACCTTTCTCTCTGTCTCTCTCTCTCATTGTCTAAAACTCTACCTGTCAAATAAAAAAAAATTCATACTGAAAATTAGAAACCCAAATATATAACAGGTATCAATTCTATCATTATTTGTTGGAAAAGACTGTCTTTTCTCCATTGATTTGATTTTGCATCTTAAAGATCAAATATCCATATTTCTGTGAATTCATTCCTGGACTCTGTTCTATTGTACAGATTTGAATACCATTTCATTATCAGTATCGCACTGTCTTGAGTACTATAAATTTATAGTAAGTCTTAAAATAGATAGTGTGATTCTGTTTTACAGAACCACTTTTGCTATTCTAGTTCTTTCCCGCTCCATATATAGTCTAAAATCAACTTGTCTGTATCTACATTAAATACTGTTGGGATTTTGTTTGGTATTTGTGTTCAGGTTAGATCACTGTGGAGACAATTCCATTGCATCGAATCTTCTTATCCTAGGACATAATTTGGCTCTCCATTTTTTTATGTCATCTTTAGTTTCTTTTTATCATAATTTTATAGTTAACAGTATGAACATTTTCCACTTGGTCCGACTTACACTTGAATATTTTGCTTTTCTCACTAGAACAAATGGTACTCCTTTTTAAGTACTGGTTAAGATTAAACTTACAGTGTCAGATACCACAACTCTGTACTCTGTACCTTGGATATGGGTACTGAAGATGTTGAATATCTGCCATATCCTGAATGCTATCAAAATCTTGAGACAAGAGAAAAAAGGAATTTCTCCTAGAGTTCTCGGACAATTAGAAAACTAGAATTGGATGACAGAATATGATTATAAATAAAAGAGTTTAACATAGTTAACTGGAATGAATTGGGATTACTTTGGCGGTTTTAAACAGTGTACTAGATATCTGTCATTTATGATGGATTTTTTATAATTGGTTTATATGTAAACTTCTAAACATTTTAAATTTATTTTAGTTTGTCTTTTCTGACTCTACGACTTTTGGTATCTGCTAGTGGACTTAAGCAAATCTTTGATGCTTGGTTTTAATTATTTCAGAATGTTAATATCCAAATTTATTGTCCTAATACCAAAGAGAATGAAATTAGCTCATAACATTTATAATTCGGGTATGCTGTAAGCATACATTTTTGTTGTTGTTCTGAAAGAATTTTGTTTTTTTAAGAAGTAGGGATTCTGAGTGAGCTGAAAGCTGCAAAAATTGAAACTCAAAAACAGAATGCAGGTGCTAGACAGCAAAAATAAATAAATAAAAGATCTGCTTCTCCCCTTGCACACGTGAATGATGTATTCACTACTAAGCCAGCTAGATGAAGTTCCACAATTATAGGGGTTTGTCACTCCAGGTTTCTCCTTCCTGATTTCCACTTATCCAGACTTTAGGTGATGGATTTCTTTTTACTGCGGTAATGAAAGGTCAGTAAGGAAGATTCGGCCATTATTGTTTAAATATTTAGAAAAAAGACATTTGAGTAAATTGAAAAAGGGTTATCTCAATTTTAAGATTGATGTGAAGGGGCCGGTGCTGTGGCATAGCGGGTAAAGCTGCTGCCTACAGTGCTGGCATCCTATATGGGCACCAGTTGGAGACCCGGTTGCTCCACTTCCAATCCAGGTGTCTGCTATGGCCTTAGGAAAGCAGTGGGGATGGCCCAAGTCCTTGGGCCCCTGCACTTACATAGAGACCCGGGAGCTCCAGGCTGCAGGCTTCGGATCAGCTCGGCTGTTGCCATTTGGGGAGTGCACCAGTGCTGGAAGACCTCTCTCTGCCTCTGCCACTGCCTCTGCCTCTCTGTAACTCTGCCTTTCAAATAAATAAATAAATCTTTAAAAAAAAAGATTGATATGGCTATAGTTTGATTGTTCCCCAAGGCTTTATGTACTGCACTTTATTCCCTGTTGTAAAACATTAGCAGGGTTCGCATTAGCAGGAACTCGATCTGGCTATGATATTTAAAGGTAGTGTCTTTGGGAAGTGATTACGTTAGAGAAGGCCATCCGAGTGAAACCAGTGATTGAATCATGGTGGCTCTATATGAGGGAGAGACCACACAAACACATGCAGTCACTGTGTTGCCATGTGCCACCTGGAGATTCTGCCAACAAGGAAAGAAATTTATATTTTTGAAAAGCAAAGAGATGGAGAAACAAGAGAGAGAGCTTCTGTCTGCTGGTTCACTCCCCAAATGCCTATAACAGCAAGGGCTAGGCTAAAGCCAGGAGCTGTAAATTCTCTCCAGGTCTCCCACATGGGTAATAGAAACCCAAGTACTTGGGACATCATCTGCTGCCTCCCAGGCACTTTAGCAGGAAGCTGGATCAGAAGCATGGAGTAGCCAGAGGGGAACCAGGGGCTTACATGGAATTCAGGTCTCCCAAGTAATGGTTTAACTTGCTGCATCACAATGCATACCCCATTTTCCTATGTATTTTTGAAATATTTTTGTGTAGATCTTGGATGAGTGTAAAAATAAGTACATTGCACATAGTAAGTACTTATTAAGGTTTCTGTATTCTTTCTTTTCTTACATAGAAGGTAGCCACAAATAACTCTAATCCTAGTAAAATATTTTTTTTTCCTTTGAGCTTCCCTCACCCTGTTGTATCTTTTTTTTTTTTTTTAAGATTTATTTATTTATTTGAAAGGCAAATTTACAGAAAGGCAGAGTCAGAGAGAGAAGTCTTCCATCTTCTGGTGCACTCCCCAAATGGCTGCAATGGCCAGAGCTATGCCAATCCAAATCTGGGAGCCAGGAGCTTCTTCTGGGTCTCCCACACAGATTCAGGGTCCCCAGAACTTCTCTGTCTTCTGCTGGTTTCCAAGGCCATAACAGAGAGCTGATTCAGAACTGGAGTAGCTGGAACTCGAACCAGCACCTATATGAATGCTGGCACTGCAGGCAGCAGCTTTAACCACTACACCACAGCACCAGCCTCCCCTCTGTCGTATCTTTATCAGCACTTTACCCAAACTGAATTTTCACTTCCTTCTAGATTTGGGCACTTTGAAGAGTTAATCTTGATGCAGTTGATGGGTTGATTTCAGCTATTTTATTGATAGCTGTTTCCCCATGATCTGTTCTACATCAGAAATATGACAAGGGCCTGGCATTGTGGTACAGTGGGTTAAACTGCTTGCAGTGTTGACATCCCATATCCAAGCTCCAGTTTGGGTCCTGGCTTCTCTGCTTCCAATCCAGCTCCCTGCTGATGCACCTGGCAAAGCAATGGAAAGTGATCCAAGTCCTTGGGCCAACTCCCACTCACACGAAAGACCCAGATGGAGTTCCAGACTCCTGGCCCAGTCCTAGCTGTTGGGGCCATGGGGCCATTTGGGGAGTGAACCACAGAATGCTTTCTGTTGTGTGTGTGTCTGTCTGTCCCACTCTACCTTTCAAATAAATATTTTTTATAAAAAGTATGAAGAGTTCCAAACTGATGTCATCACAGCAATAGTTAATACGATTGAGTGCTTATTATAGATCAGGCATTGCTCTGAAGACTGTGCTTTTTGGCCAGCGCCGTGGCTCAACAGGCTTCAGATCAGCTCTGGCTGTTGCGGCTATCTGGGGAGTGAACCAATGGATAGAATCAATCTCTCTCTCTCTCTCTCTCTCTCTCTACCTCTACCTCTACCTCTACCTCTATCTATAACTCTGTCCTTCAAATAAATAAAATAAATCTTTTGGCCGGCACCGTGGCTCAACAGGCTAATCCTCCCCCTTGCAGCGCCGGCATCCCGGGTTCAAGTCCCGGTCAGGGCACTGGATT